>JAQFVV010006245.1:582500-1782500 GCA_028023455.1 Epiperipatus broadwayi | reverse complement strand
ATCATACATATACTTCATGAAGGAATATATTAAATGAAACGAAGCTAGAAATATTTTTATTGAAAATATAATCCTAACTATAGGAACATAAAAAATTATATCTTTAGTATTTATTTATTATATATTTTTAATATTATAAGAATAGATAAAAAGCAATCTTTTTAATTTTCTTTTAAAGAATTCATTTATTAGAGAGACATAACATCAATACATGTTTATACTTGTCTAATGTTTTTAGTAAAATAAATAAAAGATATAATCAACCATTTGGCATTTCTATCAACAATAACTTAATCTAAAATATATCATAGCTAAAGGATTTGTTCATTTTTACCAAAATAATTTCATGTATAAATATTTTTAAGCTATAACAAATATAAAAAATATTTTTATTGATCACAATCCATTTTATTTATCTATAATTCACAAATAAAATTATTGCATTATCTGCATCCTCTCTTTATAACTTACACAAATCCATCGTCATAAGTTTCTAGGTTGGTGTGCATAATTTGTAGACATTTAGTAATAGACAAAATAAAAATATATTTTTTCATAAATTAGAAAAAATTTTGTGTCCTTATAGTAACCATTGAAATAATAAAGTTTTTAACAATTATGTTTGTACATAACAAAGGCATATGTTAAGAATCAAAATTACATTTCATTTTCTTTAAAATTTATCAGTAAATAAATTCCTAAACAAAATGATGTTCTTCCTGTCCTGGAATAATAAAAGCGTAATAGTTGTAGATAAGATTCCTAAAGCTGACACCATAAATAAATAAAATGTTTATTCAGCAAGTTTGAGAAAATAAATCCTTTTTTAAAAATCATATTTCACAACATATGTTTCATTATGAATATTTCAGAAAAGGCATTTCAGATAATTTTTCCAAGATTAGAATGTGATTGTGAGGGAGGCCTTGTTTTTTATTAACTCCCACATAGTAATTTTCATTTATTTATAAAAATCTTTTTTTTTCCTTTATTAAAAACAGTATTTATTTGTATCAAAATTTTCAGTATTCATCTCTTTTTTTTAACTTATTCTATTTATCTTTAATTCTCATGTCAGCAATCAAATGATCTTGTAATTAAATAAAATTTATTTCATAATGAAATATAAAATATTTAATGTATTATCATTCAAATATTACTTTAATTGTTTATAAAATGAATGAATTAATTGTTATTAAATAATTCTCATATAATGAATTACACCTAAATATTGAGAAGAATTATTTCTACTCGTTTTTTTGTTTTTTTTCAGAACAACAATTATAAACTTAAGTGGTAACATGAAAATTCCAAACATTTTGAATAAGAATGTGAATATTTTTGTTTATTAAGAGTAGTTGTGCATTTTCATTACATGAACAAAATGAGACTTTTTATGTTACTTGTTATGTTGATGAAATGGGTATCATGCAATATATATTAGCAAAAATTTTAATTAGTATGTGAAAAATTTGCTTTTTTAGAAAAATGTATCCTAATTTGTTTTAGTATTTTAGAAAAATTTAGATTTTGTAAAAAAATACATTGGCAAATGAAAAATGAATGTATAATATTCAGATTTTATTAAAAATTTAACAACTAAAAATAAACATTTTTTTCAATGAAATTTAAACTTTGCAATAACAGTTTACTTATTTAACAATACATTAGCCATGCATACCTACAATGTTTCTAAAAACATTTTAACAAGTCAAAGTAACATTATGCAAAGGTGAACGGTGGATCAATCCATTTGCTACGCCTGTCTATAATGTTTGGGTGTAATGCAAACAATGACAAAAAAACAACATTTAAATCTGCTAAGAAATTCATGAAACTTATTACAAATTAGTAAAGAATTAAATGTTGCAAATAGATGAATGAATAATAATTTTACTAGCTATCAAATAAACTACATATGTGTATGTATATATATATATATATTCATATACACATGGTGTGTGTAAAATAATTTAGCATTACATTTTGGGCCAGATTGTAAAAGAGCTTGTCCATTCTAATTCCAAAAGAGATATAGGTCAAAGGTCAGGAAATTAAAAATTGAGTTTGCAATGACCATATACTAATCCATGAACCTCAAATATGTCCAAATATATCATATTTGTTGTTTTTAAATCTTTTCTGCACTTCAATGCTTCATCTTATTGTAGGTTTTTATTATGTTGTATGTTCAATCATCTCCTCCCAGTGAAAGTAATAAATATTGCTCTTATTTATATTACCTTGGAAATAATCTATGGACCTAAGTCTGTTCAAAAACTATACCAGTTTGCCACAGAATATAATTCTTTTTTGCTTCACATGGTACATTCCAAAGAAATTGGGCCTTCACATTACAGTATTAAATAGTTGGTTTTTTTAAAAAAAAGATGATGTCTAACAATATAAACACAATAGTTTATTCTTATCAATTATTTTAATTTTTCTTCTTTTAAGATAAATTATTTAAACATGAAACCAGAACAGTATTTATCATGGAACATGAAGTCCTTTTGCTAATAAGTCATATTTAATAGTTAGTGTGATAGTTAAAAAATAAGTAAGACTAGCCTCTTTATTATCACTAATTTAAAGGTTAACACATTATTTTAGAAGAATGCAATTAAAGGTAATTATGACACAAAAGTTTCAACATTCTTTACTCTCATTATATTTAAAAAATAACATTAAAATCTTTAATTGCTTCTAGTTTTTTTTTCTAGCACTAAATCATTTAATGTTGGCATTGGCAAAAAAAATAAATAATAATAACCGCATGTGTGGTTATGTCTTTCCAAACATTACATGAGCAACATGGACTAAACATGGATTCTCTAGCACTTTAGATATTGCTGAAGTCTTTTAAAAAAAGTTATTAAAGGAAAATTATTATAAAACTTATAAGACTGACTGATAATTTTCCAAAATGAATAAATTAAGGAATTATGTAATGTATTGATAAATGTAATGTATTAATAAAATCTCAAATTTTTTGGTGAGCTAAATATTTACTAGAATAGTATTTTTCACAACAATCTGATACTGCTAATTTCAATTAATAGATTGAACTATGAAGAAACATCTGAGAATGATAAAATCCACAACTATGTTCTAAATTCTTTGGGTACAAGAAAACCCTAAAGTTCAAAAAATTTATTATGACAAATGATGCAAGTCCAATAATTAATGGCCATATGCTTGCTACATCTAACTTTATTGATATTTTTTAAAAATAATCACAAACATTATACAACTTGTAAATATTTCTAAAGAATTGACTTTTAATCTGTCACTTGAAATTTTGACCAAGTGGAGAAAATCTGTTAAAATGAAATAATGTCAAAAATTTCAGAAATTATTCAATTCCAATTGGCTATAGCATTCATAGTCAAAGATCTTTTGCTCTAAATATGAAAAGCTTGGGCATATGGTCTTACAATGTAGTAGTGGAAACTTTCAAATGGTGGTAAATTGTGAGTATATGTGGAAATATATCAATTATTTAATATTTCTACAATAGGTCTCATTTCATTATCTGCTTTAGAACTGCTATATACAAGGGTAAGATTTATGTTTTCTAGTTATATATGCATCTTCAATAATTAAGAAGACAACAACATTAACTAAAATTAATAAAACGTGTGAAATCACATTAACCTTTTTAAGTAATTCCGATAATTGACCGCATGATAAACTGCTCATACACACAAATATTATATACAAGTCCAATTATTGGCGTATATCCATTTACTTCACTTTTGGCACACAGATATTCTAATCCTATTTCTAATATCAGTTTTTAACCATTTTACTGGCTTCTTCAACAATTAGTGCACACATTGCACCTTTCTGCTTACAAAGTTGCACAATTGCTGCTCACATACTTGTATAAATTACTCTTCCCTAGCTAGAACATATCCTGTTATATTTATATACTTCGTATTATGAAGTAGGGCTTATTTACATATATTGACCTTGCTCAATATCAAATCTGGATTTTCAACTTTATACTAATTTTCTAGAGTAGATTTGTACTGATAATAATTTTAATGTACTGTCTATATGCAAAATACAAGATTTTAATTAAATTTTATTTACATTAAACATATATATTGTAATGGTATGGGATTGACAAGATTCGATTTAATATGCCCTGTGAATTGCACCTAATTGAAATATATAAAAAGCCAAAGAGCTTTATTAAAAAATACCCATCACAAATGAAAGCTAAATTGAAATGGAACATAAAATGATAATGATATAATCTTTGTTATATCCTAAATATTTGGTTGACAACTTGTAATGATACAAAATATTGAAAGGATCAAGTTTGCTAATGCCCAATTATAATAATATGAAAATAAAGAAACCACTATTTCAAAACAAAATAGTATATAACTACGAATGAGACAGAATGAGTAAGTTAGTTCTTTAAATCCTATATTAAAGTTCCCTACTTCAAATGTCCTTTAAATTTTATACATCTAAGTTATCATTAAAGAAAAATAGCCTTTTAATTATATAATAAATAAATAGAGAACAAAAAGCTTTTTCAGCTATGTGTTCAACTTTACTGGCAGTTGAAATGGTAATAGGTTGGTTTTTGAAATGACACCTTATAATTAACTAAATCAAACTCGTAACATAAAAAGAATGTATTCAACTTTATTATCTCTTTCAATAGCTTGCTCTAAGGTTTAGCATTAAAACAACTAATGAGATCTTGATTGCCTGCCAAAATATATAGTAGAAACAAAGGGAATATTTTATTGAATCTAATTTATACTAACAAAATATAAATAATTTATTTAATATCTCTAAATCATTAATGTTCTATAATATAACTGCTTATTAATATTTGTGCAAGTG
Organism: Epiperipatus broadwayi; assembly: GCA_028023455.1. Lineage (NCBI taxonomy): Eukaryota > Metazoa > Onychophora > Udeonychophora > Euonychophora > Peripatidae > Epiperipatus > Epiperipatus broadwayi. Next base: position 1,777,631 of record JAQFVV010006245.1, on the reverse strand, counting down.
ATCATTAGTGTTTAAATATTCTCAGGGTACAAATAATTAAATTAACAAACTCAAGTATTGCACAATGATCCAAGTATACCGATAAGTAAAACCAGCAGCATATCTTTATTTATGATCCATATATTCTCTTTTTCTTTTAAGAATGGCAACAACAATAAAACGAAACATAATATCCATTTTTTATCTTATAGGTTTTTCACCTGATTCATGTTTATAAAATTTGTTAACAATATGTTTATTAAGTTACATTTGTATCTGAATGAAGGCCATTTTCTCTTAAAGAATAAATCATTGCAGTAATGAAAATAATATTTAATAATATCAAATGGTTCAAAATCAAAGATAAGTTCTTTAAAGTAGGATCATACTAACTTTACAATCTAAAAAATATATACATCAATATTCTCCTTATACTATGCTAACTATAAATATATATTTCCTAATGATACTTGCCAAATGCAAGCTTCTTACACTAATCCCTTTTATGCTACAGGTAATTATTATGGCAAAATAATTTGATATATTCCTCTATATCATGTTTATTATTTTTATTTTAAGAATCTAATGAGAAGTTTTGTCACTAAATTATACTAACTCAAACAAATATTTTCATATAATAAACTCTCATAAATGATAAAGGGATTCTTTTTGTTTATGTACATAAATACTTGCATATAATATATAAAATGTAAACATTAAAAACATAAAGCTAAACTAGTCAATAAATAATCAAAATCCCAAATTCACAACTCAATCGGATTAGGCAAAAAAACACCAACTCTAAAACACAACCAATGTTTTCACTGCTACAAGAAGACTTCTCAAGTATAAAGAACTACAAAGTAACATATTTAAACTAAACATTATCCACAATTCCATTTATCACCCATACACCCTCGATATTAAAATAACTTTTACATAAGTTAATTGCTTAAGAATCATAAATTTTTAATAATATTTTTTAATTCTTTTTATTTCATTTCTCTCAAAGAAGACAACCTTAGCTTCATCAAAATTATTAGTGTGGCCTTATCTTTTTCATGGATAAACAAAGCAGAACTAAGATATTTATTTCTAACCTTACTATTATGTACTTGTATTCTTTCATTTAAAATCAAATTACTCTGACCTATATATATATCTTCCTACAAAAAAACAAGGGATAATCAAAAATTTCTCTTCTATTATTATTCTTCCAAGCAATTTTCTTATTTCCAAACAAATTACTATTTTACATACAATTTTATAAGAAGATAATTTAAATGGCAAAAAAAATAAATTATATTTTTCTTTATTCTTTACATCATTACAAATATTATTACTATTATATATAAAATATTAATATAACAAACTACCTCTCAAATATATTTTATGATTATAACTACAAATTATTTGTCAAAAGAAAAAAAATTTCAGTAGTGATAATAATATCAATACGTTTTTATATATAAATGATCCTCATGAATGCAATAAAAATTCTTGTAAAGCATTCATTACATACTATGTATATACCATATAAATATTAAAAATATGTATTAAAACAAAACAAAAAATAAATAATACCTGATGAATTATTGAATTGTCATGACAATTAAAAAAAGAAAAAAATGTGTATACTCTAACCTTTTAAAACTTAATTATTTTGATATATATATATCCTATTATTATTTTTTTAATCAACAGTTATTGTAAGAGCTTAGATTTAATATTGCTTGAATCCGATTAACATGGCCAATAATTTCTTGTTGACGAATACTGGAATTTTATAAATAACTAAAGTTGACATTTCTTAAAGCATCATTTCTGTTTGTCAAACTAAGATGAACTAACCAAAGTAGCAAAGTTATTTCAGGTCTTTTTTTAGTATTAGAATTCTCATTTTAATCTTCATGACAGGTATAGCAATTCATTTTTAAAATAATTTCTCCATTCAGGTGCATGCTTGTTGATATTTTTTCCTTTTTCAGATAGTAATTAATTGGGAAAAATAGAACAAGAGACATCAAATCTCTCAGCTAGCAAGTCTTTCTTAGCTGGTCATTCTTTACTATTATTTAATCCAGATAAAGTTCTATTAATTGAAATTTAGCAGAAGAAAGACAAAAAGTTAGTTAAAACAAAGTTTGTTATGATCTTTTCCCACCAAAACAATTGTCAATAATCATAAAAATTATAAGAACAATCTCTTGCTTTGTTGCACCATTGGTTGCCATGATATTTCAGCTTAACACTTTCATGGGATAATAACTGTCTAAAACATATTGTTAATATAATTCGATTTTTTAAAACTTTCTTTTTAATATTTTATAATTGTTTCAAAAATAAATAAATGTTATAGATATCTAAATCATAAATCTTTTTAATAAACAAATCATTTTTATACATTTTCAAATATTATAATCAGTATTTCCCTGTGCACAAAACCTTGTGTGTGAAACAATTTTTAATCAAAAATAACATTTGTCAGCTTATCCATCTGCCATATTCATCTGATCTTGCTTTGTGCTACTTCTTTTTATTCCTTTAAATGATTATGTCTCAAAAAAAAAACGTTTTACAGATTTGGATGTGGTGAAAAAAAAATGTTGGAGGCATTAAAAGGCATCACTTGCATAAGTTTCAAAACTGCTTTAGAAAAGATATTTAGAATGGTGCATTGTACTTTGAAGAAGATTCAATTTGATAACACCTAAAAATAACTAAACAATTTTTAATTACAAAATTCCAAATTTTTTGAGGTACCCTCTTATATAAGAAAAATATTCTTTAAATTAATTTTTTGTATTCTGTTCCATTTTGCGTATATTGATCTATTATATATCTATATACATATAAAATTTCATATTGTCTAAAGCTATACTAGTAATAATAAACAAAATAGAAAATCATATAACATTAAATACTAACTAAAAATAATCTATACTGAAATTCACTTTTAATATTAAAATAAATTTTTATGAAACTGTTGGTCTTTTATTCAAGAAGATTTATTATCAGAGTTTTTTTAATTTTTTTTTTTTCCACAAAATATAACCACTGCATTGTCCAATATTTTATGACCTGAGTTTTGATACATATTTTTTGACTCTACTCTTATGAATGTTAATTCTTTCATTTAAGAATTAATTTTCTTTGATCTATTTAAATTTTTATGGCAATTATAAGAAATCTTGTAAACTATACCAGGAAAACATTCTCCATCAAACAACTGTTTTGAACTACTTAATAATGAATTTTAATTAACGCCCAACCAATAAACGACTATTCTTATAAAATACTCTATAAATTAAAGATTTAAATGATAAAAAATAAACTCTTTATTTTCACTAACATTTAAATTTTTATTAATATTAGGCATACAGGTGTATATACATAATAAATTAATTATTATAACCCAATTTAATGTAGAAGCAAAATGACTTTTTTCAAAATTGTTAAGCATTTTATTTGTGGAACAAAAATTTGATAAAGAAAAAGTTTTATATGTAAAAGATTTATAACTGTCAAGCCTTATCATATTTCTTAAATTTTTATGTTTAATAAAATGACTACAAAGTAAAATATTATCAATATTTAAATCTAATATTTTTAATTTAACAAAATCAAAAATACTCCCTCACTAGCAAAATTAAGATTAGAATTAAAAACAATCAATATATCAAAAAAATCCTTCAATTTATCTTTCTGAATAATAAACAAACAATCAGTAACATATCTAACAAATAATTTTAAAGAACAGAAAATGATTAATAACAGTCTCTAAAAAATTGGCATAGATAGAGCTCATTAAAGGAGAAATAAACAATAGCCTATTTTTTAATATTATAAATACATTATTACACATAAAACATTATTGAATCCTCTAATAACAAAAACAAATAATGAATAATTTTAATTTTATTAGCAGAAAAGTAGTCGTGCTTCCCTGAAACAACAAAAAATATATATTAATTTATAATTTATCAGCTGATTTGTATTTTCAGTATCTAAACTACCAAATGCACAATCATTCTCTAAAACCAAACCATTTATTTTATTGTCTCAAAAGATTAAGACAGAAATTAATATCATTTTTTTAAAAAATTATTGAAAATTTCAAAATGTTATCAACAATCCATCCTGTAAAAACAGAAATACATTTTAAAGGAATGTTATATCTTTATGAGATTTAAGATTAATGAAAACTTTAGGTACCATAAAATTATTAGGATAACTTAAGTAGTTTGATCAAATTTTTAAATATTTTCCATAATTTTCATAATATCAATCAACTTAGATTTTATTTTTTTAGGACCATAATATAAATTTTTATATTTTCCATGTTTAAACTCTAAATAAACTATCTTTAAAATCACTGTTATTTAATAATGCAATTTGGCTACCCTGATTTTAAAGATAAAATTTCTTTAGATCAACTATACTCAATCTTTTTCCCCTCTGGCCACATACAGATGTTTGCTGCATTATGTGAACCATAAAATAGTACAGTATATCTCATAATATATAAAAAATAAATTAATGTGGCCAACTATTTATTTAAAAGTAAGTGTGATTTATGATGTTGAGACAGACTTGGCTATTTTGGATAAATCTGTTTTATAATTGCTACATATTACTTTTAAATTCTGACATTTTCTTCTATTTCACCTTCCTGTATAAAATCTTTATTTTATACTAAAACTTAATAAATTGGAATTGATTTATTTTTATTTTACAAGTAAAAAATATTCTAAAAAATCATAAATTGCAAATATTGAAAAAAAAAAGAGTTGTAAATAAGAACAAGGAGTGTAATATAGCATTCAATGATGTAAAAAAACATTTCAGAAAATCAATTTTTTTTAAAAATGTGAATGAATAAATGTGAATTTATGATAAATTTTCAATAGCTTTATAAATTTTACAATATCTGAAAAGATTCTATCACTCTTTCAATTCTGACAGGTAATGATATTACACAATCAGTTTCATATAAAGCATATTCAAACTTTATGCTGGAATTTTCTTTGTTAATATTATAGTCAAATTTATTAGCCTTTATCTTTAAAAATAAAACACATGAATAAAGTCAAAATATATGTATATTATTTTCATTTTAAATAATTATCAACCAATTAGTGTGTAAAAATAATTAGAAATATTTAATAAGCAAACAAGAAAATCATATTTTTTTTATTCCAAAAATTTTGTGGGAAAACCAGATTGCATAGAAGCAAAACTGTCAATGAGTTGCAGGCAATCTTTTTTTATAAAGAATAGGTAAAGATCTTTGAAGAATTCTGACTGTCCAGAAGATACTGCTCTCTTCAGATTTTTTAAAATTAATAAAAGTAAGACCTCAGTTTTAACATTATAAAAAAAATTTGTTAATATCAGTTAAGATAATAATAGAAAAATGATCTAATGCTGCAGAAGTACCATTCTAATTCTGAAGTAAATAAGGAATATTAATTAATGGAACTGATAATCAAAAAGTTAATACTTCCTCAAAGTGAGAATCTGTATATAGTCTTCACACATCTCATTTTATAATAGCATGATTTGCAAAGATACATTCATGTGAGCGTAATAGCATTTTAGCTTTTATTATGATGGAAAATTTTGCAGTATTTTGTTTTGTATTTTCTTATAAAAGATGCAATAATTTCTCTTGAAAAGCAAATATTTTATTTCTTATATGTGAAATAATTATATTTTCAGCTTATAAATCACAACTGAGCTTACAGAATGTTTTGTGATGTCACACAGAAAGTTTAAAATACAGCAGGTTCACCATACACTTTATTACTTTGTCATAAAAATAAAATAATTTATTTCTATAAAGAAAAAAATTGATTCAGAACTTTTCCCTGCTTAGCCATTGCACTGAGATATATAAAAGAATGTTGCTAATTACTTTTCATTTTCACATATTAATGATATATTGGAAATGGAATCCTTAAATGATTTGTATTTCATGGTATGATGATTTTTTAAAAATATAATTCTTTCATCACAAATTAAAAAATTACTGAATCATGTTTATTTTGCATAACAAAATATTTCTAATTGTTTTGAAATATTTTCTTCAGATATTTTGTTCTTTATTTGAATTTTTTTTTTGCAATTGTTAAAAATTAAAACTAGAGACCAAACCCTGACTTCTACCAATATTGTCGTAACCAATTGGAACTGATTTCTCTTCTAACACTGATGTACAAATCTTAATATTATTTTTTTAAAATAGAAACATTTAACAACTTCAATTATATATATATATTTAATCATTTTCATGTTATTAATCCTTGTAAAAAATATTTCACTTATTTTCTATCATGTTATATTTTTTCATATTTTGATAATAGTATTATGTATAATATGTAAAATTTATTTTTTGTTTGGTTATTTAAATATAAAAACATGTCTGGAGATTAAAAAGATAAAAAAATCCATATTCATCACCTTTAATATTATAGCTGTTGTTTTAGTTTGACATTAAATAATACATTTCAAAATAGTCACAAGTTGTGTGTGCATTTATATAATTACACAACTATAGCAAACAAATGCATCATGAGTGCAGTTTCCATTGAAGCAAGGGGTGGGTATGTCAACACATTTAAAAATTTTAGAAACTTAGATTAATGAGTATGTGTTTTGGGCAGCAGTTTGGGTATGGCTGTTTTAGATTAAATACTTGAAAGTTTACAATTTTAAATTATCATCTTGATAAGAAAATAAAATCTAAATTGATTGATATTATGAAAAATATGGAAACTAAAAAACTTCTTTAAGTTGTTATCATAGTTAATTGGGTTATAATCGTAAATTGTTGGGGGATATACCTATAAGCCTGATATTAATAAAATTTAAATATTAGTGGAGATAAAGAATTTATTTCTTGACCGTTTAAATATTCAATTTTTCTATAGGTTTATAACAATAGTCATTTATTGGGTGGTATGAAAATTGTTTGGGAAAAAAGCCTTGATTTAAATTTATTATTAAATAATTCAAACCAGTCTATAGATGATAAATATATTCTTAGTATAGCTTAGAAAAGCAATGTCCAACCTGCGGGCTGCAACTCCTCAAAGGGTCACAGAAAAATTGTTGAGGGTCATGAAAATTTTGAGAAGTTCTCATGTAATTTTTAATTGACAAAACAAAAATCTAAACACTATTTAAAAATACGTGAAAACTACTCAACTCATTATTGTGTGCCTGACTACTTTTTTGTTTAAACACTTCCCTTCTTTATATTCCAATCCGCTTTGTATAAACAGCACGTCATAATAGCACTTTGCTTATATTGCATTCATTTTTCTTGTTCACTATCAGGGTTTTTTTCTCCTAACATTGATACATGGTACTACTCTTTTGAATGTACACATTTTTTAAAACAGACTAAAGAATTGTAATTGTTACAAATCAACAGATATACTATGAGCCAAATTAAGGTTTATAATTAAATATTTTTAAAACCTGTTTATATTTTTAAGTATATAATAGAAATTATATTTTTTTATTGAATAAATGGATAATAAAAACAAACTTTCATAAAATGATAAAAATAGTAGCAAGAAAGAAGATATATTTGTAGCAAGGAAGAATATATATATATATGTGTCTGGGTGGTAAAATGATCTATTATTGATATCCTTATATGCTTATAATAGGATAGTAACAACAGATAATAGGTCATGTAAATTTTCAGTCTGAATGTAGGAGTCACAAATGTAAACAGGTTGCACACCTCTGGTTTAGAAGATTTCTGTAGTTGCTTTAAAGTTTATATAGGTCAAAGTAAATTAAGTCTTAATGAAAGAGTAAAAATTCATGAGTGTAGAACTAAAAATAGATATTTATAACTGCATTATATATTCATGAACTAAATACAATTCATAAAATATTATTTGACAATGCAGATGTTACTTTTTATGGGGAAAAAAAATTAAAAAGGAGAGCTAAAGAAACTATGAAGATAAATCTTTTTGAATCTGAGACTATGAATCTCATAAAAACTTTCTCTGATATAAAACTTGGATGTTTTTAAAATAATTTACAGGAAAATTATTGATGTTTTATATAAGTTTGCTTTGTACTTGGTTGATTTACATTTGAGGATTATTTGTTAATAGATGAAACCATGCTCATGATAGAATTTCAATATAGATTTATTTTATAGCTAATGATTTAATGCTATAGCATTTAATTTCATTCTTTTTGTACTATTTGTAATATTTAAGATTATGTAGTAAATGAGTAAATGTGCAACAAGAACTTTATTTCCAACTATATATTACATACTGACCATGTTTTCAACATCTGTCACATTAATGCTAGTTACATGTTTAATATGTAGTCATATTTAATGTTATATGATTTTCTATTATATTTTATAGATATATGTATTTAATTGTGTTATCAAATTTATGTTTTATTCTTATATTAATGTCCATATGCTAAAGCACTATAGCTAGTTTACAAAGAATGTTTAAATGTTATGGATACTCAGAATAAAGTTTCACATTTTGAAAAAAAAGATGGGATTTTTTTCTTAAGTAGTCTGAACCCATAGTCAAGGCAGTTTGTGATCCAATTATTTATCAGTAAATAGCTATTTAAATATTACCTAGAGAGTAAAAATCTAAATGGATCTATGTTGTTCAAGTGAGTATCAATGCATTGACAATACAAAGAAAAAATACAATTGAAATATGATGTAGCCTTTGGCCATTCATTATCATGGTTCCTCTGGCATGAATCTCGGTGGTTTGATTGAAATAGTTTGTTTTAGATTGTATCCTGAAAATGTTGAGTATAACTAAATAAAACTTATACTTGTTAACATATTTTTTGGGGTAATTTTAAAAATAATATTTGAAATATCAAGTCAAAATATACAACATTAATACTGAAAATAAAGCATTGGATTATTAGTCTATATATTAAACTTGTTAAATCAGGCAAGGAATTTTAACTTTTGGTTTTTATTTTAAAAATGCTTTTCATATAAGGTTGTTTAAAAATAGAATTTGATAACTTTTTGAGAATTTTTGTTTTTAATAGTCTTATAACGAGACATTGCATCCTCCAATTTTTCTTATAATTATTGTTTAGTTATTCAAAATAAGTTTTTCTTACTTTTATACTGAATTATTGTAGATAGAGAAGAATGTATACATTCTTATTTATTATATTTTTATTCTTCTTAATTATTGTGTTATCTAAAGGTTGGTGATCATGAAATAATAGCAAATCCAGATGCAACTGCTCCTGAACTTGAAAAGCATGAAAGTTCCATAAAGCCAGCATCTGATTCTATAAAAACAAGTTCTCCACTTGAATCTACAAAGCCAAGTCCTTCACAACCAGATATTCCTTTAGTGGATCCTTGGTCTGTTATAACACTTGCTTATGAAGGACCATCTTGGTCAGGTAAAAAATAAGCTTTTAAAAATTATTTGAGAAATTTTATAGCAAAGTATAAGTATCTATGCACCAGTGACATCTGATCTATAGAAATAAGGAAAGCACTGCTTTTTTTTTAAAAAAAAAATTACATTCTTATTACGTTGTTTTCTCATCCCTGGTGTTTGCCTCGAGATGTCGCTATTCCTAGGTCAATTCCTAGAAATATACCATTTCACCAGCCTTCACCCAACAAAAGAGGAATTTTTCTACATTATAAACGCAGAAAAGAGTCCTCACGTTATGTTGGACAGAGGAGGCGGTGACAAAAGCCAACACAAAGAGACTTCTTTCTATGATAAAACACAGAAAGAGTCCCCGACGGCTGCCGGTTAGGGCTTTTTTCGATGCTAAAAGCAAAGAGAAAGAAATGCCTTGATTGGCTGCCGTAGTAGTTGATTTTTTTCATCATTTTCTCATAATAGGAGAATATCTATTTTCTCTGTAGTTTCGTGTGAGAGTGTGTGTATTAGAAACAGTCGTAGTTTTTTAAAATTTGATAAGTTTATTTTTTTAATGTGTTGTAACTTACTTTACTGTTGTAAGTTTAGTAATAATGTCCTGAAGATTCCATTACGAATGGGTAACCCTCAAAAATTGCTTTTAAGGGTGAGGAAAGGAAAAAATTTGAAGGATCACGCGAAAAGTACCATTTTTGCGAGAATTCATCCATGACCAGTTACTTTTGCTATATATACACGCACAAACAAAAACAACCCAGTGTCTAATTATTAGTAATTACTTGTCCAAAAAATAAAATTAGTCAGGTATTATTTTTTTTTGTTACATTTATTATTTCAAAATAAGATTAGTTTTTATATCTACGCACTAACAAAAACAACCCAGTTCCTGATTAATTACTGTCTTTAAAAAAAAAAAAAGCAAATTCAACGGGGTTTGATTTTTCAATGGAGTATTTGAATTATGGTTTATTTGTTTTTATATATAGACAAGATTTACCCCCTCCCCCCAAAAAAAGAAGCCCACTTTCTGATTAATTACTGTCAAAAGAAACGCAAATTAGTCGTCTATCATTTTTAAATTTAGTATTTCAATAATGGTACCCTTTTTATATAGACAGACTTAACAAAAACAACCTACTTTCTGATTCATTACTGCCCCCCCCCCCCAAAAAAAAGAAAACGGAAATTAGTCGGGTATCATTTTTCAATTGAGTCTTTCAATGACGGTCATTACTAATAGTAGTCGGGTATCAATTCTAAATTGTAGTATATAAATTACGTTACTTTTGATAGATTTAGAATTACATCTTGCTTTTTTAATAAAATGATTGATTTACTTTTGACCAAAAATACCGTAACTTTAAAAAAAGACACACATAAAGTCCAAAAAAAATGAGAAAAAGCCCCATAACTTTAAAGACACACACACACAAACTAAAAAACAATCTGAGATTAATAAACATTGACTTATTATGTCTTGCTTTTGAATCAAATTATTGATTTACTCTTGCAAAAAAAAATACCGTAACTTTAAAAAGACACACATAAAGTCCAAAAAAAAAAATTTGAAAAAGCCCCGTAACTTTAAAGACACACACACAAACTCAAAAACAAGATAAGATTAATAAATATTTACTTATTATGTCTTGCTTTTGAATAAAATTATTGATTTACTCTTGCAGAAAAAAAGACCATAACTTTAAAAAGACACACGTAAAGTCAAAAAAAAAAAAAAGTAGAAAAATACCGTAACTTTAAAGACACAGACACACAAACTCAAAAACAAGATAAGATTGATAAACATTTACAAAAATGAAAAAACTAACATCATATAATAGTATTAGTTAGTAGAATATTTTATTACAAATCTAAGAAATCAGATCTTTTTATATCAAATCGATCATTTAGGTCCAGCCTGGAATCGTTATATGTATATGTTTTTGATTAGCATCAACACCATCCTGTGGCGAACACCAGGGATGAGAAAACAACCATTATTTTTAATAACATTTTCATATTTATCATATTTTATAATTTTTCATTCATAAAAACATGAGAAAATCAAAAGTTTATTAAGTCTAGTTGATCTGTGGAATAAAGGATTTTTATTGCTTTTGAAATGTAATGTTCCTTTAATGTTTTCTAGAACTGCCACATAATACTTTTTTGCCAGATATATAAGCAATAGTGTAAGCAGTTTTTGAATTAAAATCATACAATAGTTTAGAAAATTTTGCCAATATTTGTCAGCATGGAATGATAGTAGTTCATGCTGTGTCCCCAACTATGACTGGGTGACTAGCAAACAAATATACAATGATACTTGACAGAATAACAGCACATATATTTAGCAACAATAATTTGTTAGCAATTTAGAAAAGTAATTACTATATTAATCTTTAACACTAATATAAAGTCTTTATTTAAGCAAGTTTAATTCCCTGGTTAATTATTGAATAGCAAATAATGTTTACAAAGTTTACCTATAAAGGTAAGTTATTATTCACTTTATCTTCACTAACGTCTATAGTCTTTATCACACTATCCTTGATGAGCCTCTTGAGGCATTTCAAAATAATAATAAGACAGAGACGGTCTGTTAAAAGCACTAGTCAGCTTAGTGATCTATAGGAGCCAAGATCCTGGGAAATAGAGATTCTTTGATCATGATCTATTGCTCTTCAACTCACGATACACTAACAGTAGCAGCTACCACAGAAATATCAAACAATCCTTTTTCTCTAGCATTTTATATCATCTCTTCTTTTATTTCTCATCTTTTCTGGAGTAAATGTTTGGTTTTAATGAGTTCATATTATTTAGTTTGTTACCATATACCCAAATTCCTTAGCTTTTTAATTATACAATTAATTACTCTCTTAGGAATTTATTTCTATATATGATAAGTTTATATGGTCTATAATATTTCCATATCTATAAGGTTTTATAATTAATTTAATGTTTTAGGAATACCTTTTCATATAAGATAATTTATAAGCTCGTTTATTTAAATTATTTTTAATTGAAAACATTTTTTTCAATGATTTATTTATTAAAGTTTAAACATTCTCTAATATTTTACAGTTCAAGAGTATTCATTTATATCTAAACAGTATTTTTCCTAAGTGGAAGCAGTTTTTAAATTAAATTCACACAGTAATAATTAATTATGATGGTGTTATCAATGTTGCATAACTATAGTTCAAAGATATTCACATTAGTCTTCACAGCATTTAGTTTATGTCTAAGTGAATTATGTATAAATGCTGTTAGACTTGTATTTAGCAAATTAATAAAGATACATTTATTCAAAAATACAAACCGTATTGTTTGCAAATATAATGTTGTTTTTAAAAAAATCTTACTAATACAAAGTATGTATAAAAAAAAAACAAATTTTTGTATCTTATTTTATTATTGTATTTATTTTTTAACCAGACCGTACATTTTTGAAATATTTTTTTGTTAAATAGTTGTTTTAACAGGTTTTTTAAAGATTTAATGTAAATTAAACAAAAGATTTTAATATTATGTAAATAAATGTAAGAATTGTGCACCAGCCTGAAAGGCTGTCGTTTTGACTTCAAGTATATGCTAACCAAAACTAAATGTAAATAGAATATTATAGCATCTATTTTTTCCCCACACATTAAATATCACATTTCAAACATGAATTTATATATTGTAATCACATTTTTTTCACAATTTAAATGCTATATCTATTTAATTGTAGTTAAAAGCATATATACTGATTTTTTTTCAGAGTGTTTTTTTCTTCAAATTTTTTTTATTCCAATACCATATTTTTTTAGAATCCAGAAATGTAGCTGCCATTATTTTTATAGTATATATATATATATTTATCAGTTACTTTAACAAATTAATTTCTTAATGGTTTGTAACAAAAAATTATTATGTTTTACTAATGGTGGAACAAATAATAATTTTTTTCATTGAAAAATACACCTCATTGCGAACTTGACATGTGACAGCCTTATGAAGAGACATTCATATATTCATCAATCAGACAACAGAGAAAATAGGAATTTTATATTTAAAATTGCTTTTTATTTTTTCATGTTATATGTTACAGATTATATTACTTTTTAAAATTTATATATATATATATTACTTTTCCTTGCCTATAATTACTCAAATGTTCAAGTAACATGTTTTGTAGACAAATTTTAATAACAATTATGCATATATGTACAATATAATGTCTATATATGCAATTGAATAGTAGAGGAGTTTAATTCTTAAAGTCACATTTCCAAAAAATTAACCAAAGATTTTATATACAAAAAAAAAGATTGATTTAATTTTTTAAAAAAACTAATATATAAATAAATATTTAATGATAAAAAAAATTGGATTGCTTCCCTCTCTTTTAATTTTGCCATACATCACTAGCATATATATATATAACAATTATTTAAATCATTACAAAATGTGAGCCTTTGATGCAAATGATTTATGTAGCAAGGATGTAAGAAACCGTGCAAATATTTACATTTACATATAAGTATATAATTAAATATATAGGTAGCCAGACAGGCAGCTAGCCAAATGATGATTTGATTAAAATAAAAATATATATTCAGATTATTATACATAATAGAGTTTTTATTTCTTAAAGATTAACTGGGAATATTTTCTTTTAAAAATTATATTTCTATATTCACATAAATCAAATATTTATTATTTTTTAAAATATTTTCAAATTTACTTAGAAAATGTTTAGTCATTCCAATATGTACTTCCTTCACAAAGTCTAATTCCATGATAAATGATATAATAAAAAGTAAAATTCCATCATTACTAAACCCATTTAGTTCTCATTCATATTGCTTTTTTACATAAATAAATAAAAATAATTGACATATTAAAAATATATTGGCATTTTGTTCTTCATTGTACGTAGTAGTAAATTACACAATTGTAGAGATAAATAGGCTTATAGTCATATCTCTAAAACTGATACATCAATATTATGATTTTTAGAATCCTAATAATTTTTACCCATTATAATGTTTTTTTGGAATGATAGATCATATGTCTTTCATACAAAATGTCAATGTAAGATTCTTTATGAGAATATGTCAAGGCTCAATTTAATATCAATATAAAGATGTTTTCAATTTATATATTATCCATGCTACCAAGACAGCTTTTTTATATATGGAAATACTTCTCCATTGACATTATTGTAATTTTTATAAACTCATTATAATCAAGTTATTATGAAAAAGTTAAAATAATTGATATTCATGTTTTAAATGCACTAAGCAAGGTTTCAGCAGATTACTGCCAGAATCATAGAACTATTTGAAGTTTAGCAGTTAGAAGTATGTCTATATATATGGATGATATGTAAATAAGGCATAATATTTAATTGCAGTGTTTAAATGTTCCATTTTTTGGATAATGGAATACACGAATTCTTTCTGTTGATAGAATGTGGATTCTTTGAGATTGCCCAAGCCTCTTTATATATATATTTTGTTGTCTCTTTCAGCACAAATTGTTCTCACATTGGTGGAAGTGAAAGTGTATCTCATAATGAGTTCATGATTGAGAAAGATTGATTTGTATTCGTTATTCTGTTTGGTTCTGTTGTCAAGAAAATGCAACAATTAAAGGCTGCATTTACATATTAAATCTCATTTACATATCATCCACAGACATACTTCTAACTGCTAAACTTTAAGCAGTACTATGATTCTGGCAGTAATCTGCTGAAAGCTTGCTCAGCACATTTAAAACTTTTGAATGTTGATTATTTTAACCTTTGTATAATAACTCGATTATAACGAATTTATAAGAATTACATCGTTGGATGAAAAGAAAAGTAAACATTTAGATTTGACATTATTGATAACCTCACTATTAGAAACCTTAATGGAATATCATGGAATATTCTATAAATTAGAATGAATTATAAATGTGAAACATAAAATAGACTAAAATATTTTTAGATAATACTAAAATTATCTTTTAATATATCTAATAAATAATACACAAGAGTCACTGTTTTTTTTCTTTTTGTAAGATGTATTTTAATAACCAATTCAGTTTATCTTCAAAATTAAACTTATTGCTAACTTAGCAAATTTTTACATTCCATGGTGGAGTGTGTATTGAAAAAACGTTAGATGTAAACTCTAGAATATTAGAGCTGAATTATGGCCCAAAGATTATTCATCCCTTTGGGAATCATTTTAATTATAAAAATAATGAATTATCTGATCAATAATTAAATAATATGTTTTCTTGGAAATTGCAAATTCTAATTATAGCATCAAAATATAAAATTGTTTAAAATATTCTCTAGTGATGAAATGCTAAATCATCATTATCTATTTCTTTAATAGACTTATATGAAAATGATAAATTAATCTAAATGTTATATTTATGTATTTATATATAGCTGATTTTATAAATATATAATAACCCTCTATATATTTTAATGTAAATAAACTTATTTTATAATAAAATGTTGAGAATTAACAATTTTAAAGTAATTATTTACTAGATAATATAAATTTTAAATTAAGATCAAGTAATTTAATAGTAAATATTTCAACAATGTAGTTATAATTTAAGCTTGAAACTAGTTGAAATCCCTTTTAGTTTACATCATTGGAAAATGTCATTATAATTAAATAAAAATTATGATTAAAATGAGCTTTTGTAATGCTCTAAATTTATTTTTTGAAACTTCTGATTCCATTATAATAGGCATTGTAATTTATTTTCTACACATAAAAATTAATTTAGTTTTATATCTATTGCTAGTTTTAATTTTTAAAGATTAGTATTAATTCTTTCAAAGAATATAAAGTGGGTATGAATATTATATAAGAGTGTAAGATTATTCCAAAATATGAAAACAGAATTATTATATAATATATAGGGTATATGAACATAGACTTTTATACGACCCACCACTCTCCACTCTATCTCATAACACTGATACACTTAAATACACATATGTCGAAAAGATAAATAATCACCAATATACATGTATGTTATAGTTAATTTTTAATAAGTAGTGTATGCAGACTGGTTTGTGTACAATATGAAGAATAAAATACTAGGAAAATAAAAATTAAAGAAGCATGATTTATTAAAAATATAAATGACACAATGAAAAATAATCAGAGAGCATTCAAATTAATGCAGCATGGAAGTTTATTACATAAATAATGTAAAGAGTGAAATTAAGATCATTAATACCATGAATATATATTGAAAGTTTTTGCAAACTGGTTCAGGTATAATAATATATAAATTAAATTAGAAATTGTTCCGTTTGAAGATTTTAAATTATATATATATATTGTAACCCAGTGCTTTTGGCACTTGGTTTTATTTAATATTATTTATGCATGAAATTGATGTTATTCTTTAAAAAAATAAAAAATAAAATAAAAGAAATAATATTTGGTTAAGAAAGTGTGCTATCCACTTTACCTAGATATGGTTTGTGTGAGTAAACAAAATGTTTACTAATGCAATATCATGTTTTTAAAATGACAGACTATCTAAATAAAATATTGATATAATAGCAAGTTAATATAATTTACAAAAAAATGTAATAAACTGTATTTAGTTCTAAAATGGTTATATAAAGAAAAAAACCCATAATTGTCAATTAAGCAATTGTTAAGATAGTATTGTTTTAAAAAATAAAAATAAAAAACTTCTGATGAATTTATTTGGAAGAAAATAATTTTATGTGTAATTATAGTCACAAATAATTATGGTTCATTTGAATGTATTTATTATTTTCATTTATTAAACTATTTTGTAATACATTTTAAATAATATTGAAAACTACGTGATTCTAATAAGTTATACAATTTTTTTTGTTTATGTTGTAATCAAATGATTTTTTTTTTGGTAGAAGTCGCTGGGTTTAAGGGAATGACCAATAAATACTGAGTTCATTTTTTTATTTATTTTTTCGTCTGCTTCCTTCCTTATTGTCAACAATACTAAATTTTATAACTTCATTATTTCCTAGTTTTTGTAAAAACAAATTATTAGTGTAATTGAAATTCCATCTAGAATGCTCGGATAAAAATTTTTGTTAGACATTCTGTTATCTATGTTACCTCTACCATTTTAAAACTTTTTACATTATTAATTATTGCATCTTGAAAGTTGGATTTTTTTTAAACAAAACTAAAATGGAGGAATTAACCAAAATTATAAATAAAATTGTTGTTTTATCTGAAGTAAGGAAAACAAATAGTTTCCAAGTTAAAGCTAATTATTTAATAACTTATTCTTATTTGTTAATATTTTCCTCGTATAAAAAAAAAAAAAAATAAAGGGAATATTAGAAAAAAAAACTTGAAACATTTTCCCGCATTTTTAAAAAAAAAAAGAAAAAAGATTGTCTGCTTTTGTAAATAACGAAGGCGCTTTGTACATTGGAATATGTTTGGTTCACTGATAATCGTCCAGGGAGAAAGATTTTGAAAATTAATAATAATAAATTATATACATGTGTTCTAAAAAAAAAAGACTTTTGAAATGAATGTAAAAATTAAATATATGTGCATTCATGGCAAATCTCTCCATACAGTACTGTATGGAGAGTTTTGTCTTGTTTAATAACAATTATGTGCTAGTATAGGAGATAGTGATCATGTGATACATGCATTCTTTGAAAAAAAACTATTTGAAATTAAAGTGCTAAAATTATAAAAGTCAATAATATCTTTAGTGACCTGAGAATAAAATAAAATTATATTTTATATTGTGTGCATAATGGAATTCTTGTAGCTTCATTCATTCTCTAATTCAACTGCAGTTATTATAATACTAATCTCTAGGAAAAATGTGTGCATCTTCTTCAATATTTTAGCTAGCTAACTATATGTATAATCTTCAAATAATGTGTATGTTTATTGTCGATATTCATTTTTTTTCTGGATCCAAATCTTTATCATTAGAATCAAATTGGGAATTAAGCTTCATTTCTACCACATTTTTTTACATTTTTATTATTATAATGCCATGTGAATGTGGAAGAATGTATATTGGTTAGACCAGTCATCCCATTGAAAAGTGCTTGCATGAATACAAACTGTTGAGTAGAAGAGAGAAAACAGATGAGGCTAAAGTAGCAGACCATCTATGCATCAATCAACATATGTTCAATTGGAAAAATACAAAAAGATTGGATAGAGAAGAAAAGGTACAAAGAAAATTTAAAGAAGCTTATCACATGATAATGGCAAACAATCCCATAAGCCAACTTAATGTGACTATACCTAATGTATGGAAACCATTAATTAACTTTGCTCTTAGGAAAAAGTAGAAAAATCAGGAGGAACCTTGTAGATAAGTATATGAAATTTCTACTGATTGTTGCCTTTGGAAATATAGTTCAGTCGCCTAGAATGTTATCTTAAAATTCAATACTCAAGAATCTAAGGGTTCATGTTTGATTTTCTTAATAGTAATGCCACTAGTCAGGCCAGTGACATCCGAAGAAGTAGGGAGAATAATACTTCTTGAAACATTATGCATATACTAATTTGTATGCTATTACTAACAGATGAATGTATTTAGATAGGTAAATAAAGTTAAATTGTTCTAAAGACATTCAATACTTAGATTATGGAAATAGACCAATACATAAATGCAACTAAAACACTATTATTCAGAAAGCTTCCAAGATTAGTTGTACTTTTATATTGGCTATTTCCATTATCTAATATGCATATTGAATGTCTTTAGAAAAATTTAACTTTATTTAAATATTTCAAATACATTCAAGTATTAGTAATAGCACATCAAACAGGTCAATATATGACCAACCTTTTGAGAGGTATCATTCTCCCCTCTTCTTCGGGTGTTGCTGACCTGATCAATGACAATACTAGCATGGGATTTGAACATGAACCCATGGATTCTTGAGTATTGAATTTTAAGGTATGCACTAAGCAAGTGAGACATCCTGCCAAAGGCAACAGTCTAGAAATTTTATATACTTATCTATGAGGTTCCTCCTGATTTCTCCACTTTTTCTTAAGATCAAAGTTGATTAGTGTTTTTCATACATTATGTATAGTCATACTAAGTTGGACTATGGGATTTTTTGCCATTGTCATGTGAGCAGCTTCTTAACTTTTCTTTATTGTATCTTTCCTTCTCTATTCAATATTTTTGTGTTTTCCCAATTGAACATATGTTCATTGGCACATACATGGTCTGCTACCATAGGCACACCTGTTTTCTCTCTTCTAATCATCAGTTTGTGTTCTTCCAAATGCATTTCAATGGGATTAGTGGTCTCACCTATATATGTTCTTCCACATTCACATGGTATTTCCAGATGCAGTTCTTTCTATTCAGTATTTCATGTTTAGGCTTTGTAGATGTTAGAATTCCTCATAGTGTGGTATGGCTCTGGAAAGCTGTTCTGATGTTATACTGATTGCAGATTTTTTCTTAATTTGTCTGATATTTTTGGAATGTATGAGTACACTACAGTACCAATAACTGTATTTTATCTTGATGGTTCTCTTTATTGTCTATTTAAGGTTTTCTTAATAACAGCTGATGGATAACCATTTTTCATATGAGTTTTTCCTATATAGATCTTTTATTCCAAATCACAGGTTTCTTAACAAACTTTTTTGCTCTGTTCCATAGTGATAGCATAACTCCATGTTCTGTTTTTGGTGTGATTGGATCTATCAGTTAGGTATTTCCTGTATATGTGGATTTTCAGTAAACTGTAGTTTTGATTTTGCCATGAAGGAGTCTTGTCATAAGAACATCTAAGAATGCCAATTTTTTTTTTTTCTGATTTTATTGTGAATTTAAGTGAAGGGAATATGTTGTTGATGTGTTTCCAGAAAATTTGTAGCAGTGCTTCACCATGTGGCCATACAACAAATATATCATCCAAATAATGAAGACAAACTTTAGGTGGATATGGAGTAGTTTTTATGGTTAAGGTATCAAGTTCTTTCATGTAAATATTGCTAATCAGGGGAGACAATGTTGAACCCATAGACATTCCTTGATTTTGTTTGAAGAATTCTGTGTTATATTGAAAGTAGGTTGTTTTTATGCAGAAGATTAATACTTCCATTATATTATCAATAAGAAAAGCTGTTTTGGGTTGTAAATTATTATCACCATTTAATCCTTTCCTTACAATGAACAATGCTTCTTCACATGGTACATTCGTGAATAAACTTTCCATATTAAAAGCTTACCTGTAAGTCAGTTCTTTCAAATTTCATGTTTTTGATTAATTCTACTAAGTGTCTAGAATCCCTGACAATGGACTGAGTCATGACTTAGAACTTTGAGAAGAAATCTTGCCAAATTTTGGCAAGGTGAATCTCTAGAACTAACAATAGGTCTTAATGGAACATGATCCTTACAGATTTTATGGTAGACCATAAAGATTGGGAATTTTGATGAAATACGATGTTATTTGACTTTTTTTCTGAATCAGTGAAATACTTGCAATGCTTTCTTAGTAATGCTTGTAACTTTGTTTCCATGCTTGGTATTGGATTTTTTGCCACTTTTCTATATTGACCTGCTGTGAAGAGTTCTTTTATTTTGTTGTCATAATCAGTTGTATCCATTACAACTGTTGCATTGCCTTTGTCATCAGCGAGAACAATTATAGATTTATCTACTTTGAGAGATTTCATTGCTTTCCTCTCACCATAGGGTATGTTGACTTCAATATTTGTTGCTTGTCAAGTGTTTTTTTTATTCTCCAGTGTAATTCTGCTGGTTCTTTTAAAGGCAATTTTTGAATGACTTCCTCAGTCGCTGCCTTTATATCTAATAAAGGGATATTATACAGTGTTATGGTAAAGTTTAATCCTCTTTCAAGAACAGAAATTTCAATCACTGTTAGATGTTTAAAACAGATTTTTAACAGATGAAGTTGGTACATTATGATGTTTGATATGCCCATGTAGGATAGCAAGTTTCTTCTTTTGGCATTCTTTTATTTTTCCATGTAATGTAGAATATGATTTTCTTACTGCTTGAAAAACTCATGTAATCTTCATCAGTAAGTTTATTTTTTAGAAAACATTCTATCTTATTAATGGAATGCATTGTTTGATACTAAGAAAACATTTGAGCATTTATTTCTTCTCTTAACAGTCTCATTTACTCTCCAAGTAATTTACTCAACTTTCTGAGAATGAATTCGAGATTTTAGTTGTAAACCTTTAGGAATTATCCTTTCAGATTTACACTTACATAAAAGAAAATTAAATGATTTTCTACTTTGGCAAGCTTCTGATGTAATTGTTCATAATGTCTAAAGTTTGATATAATATCAGGTCCATACTGAATACTTAATATTTTCCTGAATGTTTGTGATGATGGTGTTCTAGTTGTATTTTAATATTAGACTATTTCCCTCACCAAAAATTTAACTTTATTTAACAATTTCAAATACATTCAATGGTTAGTAATAGCACATCAAACAGATTAGTATATGCACACCATTTCGAGAGGTATTATTCTCCCCTCTTCTTTTGGCATTGTTGGCCTGACTGGTGACAGTACTAGCATGGGTTTGTGGTAAAACTAACCAACTGAGCCATCCTCCCAAAGGCAACAGTGTAGAAATTTCATAAACTTATCTATGAGGTTCCTCCTGATTTATCCATTTTTTTCTAAGAACAAAGTTGATTAGTGATTTCCTTACATTATGTATAGTTACACTAGGTTGGATTATGGTTTTTTTTTGCCATGGTCATCTGAGCAACTTTTTTAAATTTTCTTCTTTGTATGTTTTCTTCTCTATCCAATATTTTTGTATTCTCCCTATTGAACATATGTTCATTGGCACACACATGGTCTGCTGCCTTAGACACATCTTTTTTCTCTCTTCTAATCATCAGTTTTTGTTCTTGCAATTGCTTTTCAATGTGACAACTGGTCTCACCAATATATGTTCTTCCACATTTACATGATATTTCATAGATTCATTTTTTTCTTTTCAGTATTTCAAGTTTAGGCTTTGTAGATGTTAGAATTCCTCATAGTGTGATATGGCTCTGGAAAGCTGTTCTGACATTATACTGATTGCATATTTTTCTTAATTTGTCTACTATTTTTAGAATGTATCAGTACACTACAGTACCAATAATTGTCTTTTATCTTAATGGTTCTTTTTTATTATCTATTTAATATTTTTTTAATAACAGCTAATGGATAATTATTTTTCATAAGAATTTGTTTATATAGATTTTTTTTTTTCCAAATTGCTAGTTTCTGAACAAACTTCATTTACTCTGTTCCATAGTGATGGTATAACTCCATGTTTTTATTCTGGTATGATTGGATTTACAGGCTAGATATTTTTCTGTATGTGTAGGTTTTTAGTAAACTGTAGTTTTGGTTTTGCAATGACAGAGTCTTGTCTCAAGAACATCTAAGAATGCTACTTTTTGTTCTTGTTCTGATTCTATTGTGAATTTCATTGAAAAGGATATGTTGTTGGTGTGTTTCCAGAAAGTTTGTAGCAGTGTTTCACTATTTGGCTGTACATGAAATGTATCATCCACATAGCAAAGCCAAACTTTAGATGGATAAGGAGTAGTTTTTATGGCTAAGTTTTCAAATTCTTCCATGTAAAATATTGTTAAACAGAGGAGACATTATGAAAAATTATGTCTAAAGCTGACCAAAGTAGAAAATCCTTTTAACATTTTTATGTAAATCTGAAGGAATAATTTCTAAAGGTTAGCAACTAAACCCTCCAATTCACTCTTAGAGAGCTGAGACAATTACTCAGAGAGCAAATGAAGCTCTGTTAAGAGAAAGAATAAATGCTCATAGGTTTTGCATTCTATTAATAATGTAGAATGTTTTCTAAAAAATAAACTTAATAATGAAAACAACATGAGAGTTTCTCAAGCCATATGAAAATCATTTTACATTACAGGAAAAAATAAAAGAATGCCAAAAGAAGAAACTTGCTCACCTACATGGGCATATCAAAAGTCAATGTACCAACTTCATCTGTTAAAAATCTCAGTTCTACACATCTAACAGATACTGAAATTTTTGTTCTTGAAATAGGATTAAATTTTGCCATAACACTGTCTAATATCTCTTTAATAGATATAATGGCAGCCACTGAGGAAATCACTCAAAAATTGCCTTAAGAAGAACCAGCAGAATTACCCTGGAGAATAAAAAGAACACTTGACAAGCAACAAAAATTGAAGTCAAACATACTACCCTTTAGTGAGAGGAAAGCAATGAAATCTCTCAAAGTATATAAATCTATAATCATTCTCCCTGATGAGAAAGGCAATGCAACAGTTGTAATGGATACAACTGATTATGACAACAAAATACAAGAACTCTTTACTGCAGGTCAATATAGAAAAGTGGCAAAAAATCCAATACCGAGCACGGAAACAAAGTTACAAGCATTACTCAGAAAGCATTGCAAGTACTTCACTGATTCAGAAAAAAGTAAAATAACATCATATTTCAACAAAATTCCTCATCTTTATGGTCTACCAAAAATCCATAAGGTTCATATTCCATTATGACCTATTGTTAGTTTTAGAGATTCACCTAGCTACAATTTGGCAAGAATTCTTCTGAAAGTTCTAAGACCTTTGGCATATAAGACCCAGTCATTTGTCGGGGACTTTTGTCTAATCAAGAACATGAAAATTGAAAGAACTGATTTACTGGTAAGCTTTGATGTGGAAAGTTTATTCACGAATGTGCCATGTGAAGAAGCATTGTCTATTGTAAGGAAAAGATTAAATGGTGATAAGTTTTCAAACCAGAACAGCTCTTCCTATTGGTAGTATAATGGAACTATTAACATTCTTCATATAAACAACCTACTTTCAATATAACACAGAATTCTTTCAACAAAATCAAGGAATGGCTTTGGGCTCACCATTGTCTCCCCTGATTACCAATGTTTACACGGAAGAACTTGAAACTTTAGCCATAAAAACTACTCCATATCCATCTAAAGGTTGGCTTCACTATGGGGATGATGCATTTGTTGTAAAGCCACCTGGTAAAGCACTGCTACACTCTGGAAACACGTCAGCAACATATGCCTTTCAATTAAATTCACAATAGAATCAACAAGAACAAAAATTGGCAATCTTATACGTTCTTTTGACAAAACTCCCTCATGGCAAAATCAAAACTACTGTTTACCAAAAACCTACACATATGGGAAAATACCTAGTCTACACATTCAGTCACACCAGAAACACAAAACATGGAGTTATATTATCACATCACTATGGTACAAAAGATGTTTGTTCAGGTACCAGCAATTTGGAAAAAGAAAAGATCTATATAGAACAAACCCTTATGAAAAATGGTTATCCATCAGCTGTTATTAAGAAAATGTTAAATAGACAACAAAAGGAATTATCAAGAGAAAAGATAATTAATGGTACTGTAGTGTACCCATACATTCTAAAAGTAGCAAACAAATTAAGGAAAATCTGCAATCAGTATAACACCAGAACAGGTTTCCAGAGCCATAACACCCTATGAGGAACTCTAACATCTATAAAGCCTAATCTTGAAATGCTGAAAAGAAAAAACGGCATCTATGAAGTACCATGTGAATGTGGAAAAACATATATTGGTAAGACTAGTTTTCCCATTGAAAAATGATTGCAAGAACCCAAGCTGATGATTAGAGGAGAGAAAACAGTTGTGTTTAAGATAGTAAACCATGTATGTGCCAAGGAACATATGTTCAATTGGTAAAAGATAAAAATATTGGATAGAGAAGAAAAGATGCAAAAAAAATATTTAAAGAAGCTGCTCCCATGACAATAGCAAAAATCACATAAGTCAATCTAGTGTGACTATACTGTACCTGTCAAAATATGTTGGTCCATCTAACATGAACTGGAACTCAATGAAACATAGTTCAAACCCAGTCAAGCCCAAGATTTAGATCAGTGACAACCTAGATTCGAACCCATTCCACAAGCCCCAGATCGGACACCTAATGAATAACAATAGTGATGGCACACAAGAATTAATTCTTAAGTCCGGCCACACTAGAAGAGTGAAAGAGACAATGAGATATTTAACCAGAATGCACATATATGTTGGAATGTGTGAAAATGGAGAGAAGATAATTTGAACTACATAAATGGTTTAAATAATGATAAAATATTTAATAAGACATTTAATGAACAGTAAATTACTTATATATTTGTCTGAATGCTCTTATGAATAAATTACACATGATATGTCAATAAATATCTTTGGTGGATTCGGTTAAGGTGCCAATCATTTGATCGCAAAACAAACACATTTTGAATTAACGCTTTAGCGGTGGCTCTGAAAGGTGATTATGAGTATACAAACTTATGAAAGCATTCTAGGAATCATGATAGATATTATACAACATATTTTCACACTGTTTCGGTCGGGAAAATCAAAAAATATATTTTAAAAATGGTTTAATTATGAAATACAACATTTGTGCAGATTTAGTAAAATAATATACACTTAAATCAAGTGTCTTTTATTAGTGAACATAATAATTTTAACCACTCTTTGAATTCAACTTTTAACAAGAAAGAATGCTTTGTTTTCTAATAAAAAATAAGCATACTCTTAAATAAATAGGATGAATTACGATGGTGGGATTTTACCAAATAAGAAAAACTATATTATTAATCAGAATAATCATGATTATTGGAAAGACATATATATATACATAGGCAAAGCACAGGTTTATGATTACAGCATCGAAATGAGGTCAGTAACTAACTAAATTAATACTAATGGGAAAAGCAGCGGGGCTGATATAAAGGCAAAAGAATCTGAAGTAATGTCATGCTTTCAAATGAAGATACGAAGTGGCTAAGAGTCCCTCTTCTGGGGTATTGCTTAGAGAAGTTTAATTAAGCTTGGCATGGTCCCCAGGGTTCTCTAGGTGACTGACATGAGAGGCCTGTTATACGAAAATGATCCTCAGATGGTCAACTAACCACAGGACAGAGCATGAAGAAAATCTATGGGTCCGAATTTATCGGGCCCTTCAAACTAGAAGCACATAATATTTAATGAACAAAGCCCTATATCAGCAACACAACTTAATAAATTGTCTTTAATGACCTTAAATGGAAATCTTTATTTTAAAACATGTGAACCTCACTCGAATGCTATAATTTAGGCGATGATCGCTATGCTATGTAATATATATAGGAATTATTTAATTTGTACTAAATATGTTTTAAAAATTACCCCCCTTCCCTTCCTTGTTATTCAACAGACTTAGATCCCACCCTCGCAAATTTTGTAACTTTGCAAATAATCAAATCTTTGAAATCTCAAGACTATAGGTTTATAATGCAGATGTTAAAAAAATGTAATAAGGAAAAAAAATCACCTTTTCAGAATAAAATGCATAATGAAATAAATATTTGATAGCATTAATTTTTCGGGAATAATAAAATTACATATAAAGAATATACATTTTTTTTAAAGACATTTTAAAGAAAATCGTATAATTTAAATTAACCTGGGAACCAATCTGGCGTGCATATTAACTAAGAAAATATGTAAATCTAATTCAAAAGAGAGGGGTTTTATTAATCTCGACTCAGGGAGGTTTAAGTAGATGAAGATAAATAACTTTATATATTAAGCTCGCAAGATTGTTTAGATTGGCAACTTAAAAATAATAAAATACAACAATTTCAAATTAAGAAAGGAACCGCACAGAGATTAAAGAAATAAGAGCAGACTTTACGTATAAAAGAAAATGAATAGCATGAAAGCAAATTTACATTAAAAGTTATACAGAAAACATTTAATTTAACAATTTAAAATGAAAATCCAGAGAGTTGAGGTGGAGATTAATTTAGAAGAAAGTGGTAAAGTTCGTAGGTGGTTTTTAGGTTAATTACCTTACTAATTACAGAGTCCATTTTAACAGTTCGGCTTCAGCATAGAAAATTAACAGAATTGAAATCATTTTAATGGCAAGTGTCTATCAGGCGTTTCTTCTTTCCTAGATCATATTTTGGGGCATCTGTGAAATGATTATTCAAGGTGAGATTCATATTTTTGGGCATCTGTGAAATGATTATTCAAGGTGAGATTGACCAGCAAAGGCAAGGAAGGTGATTAGCTTTCTACTCATCGGTAGTCAAAAATCAGCCCATTATATACAGCCCTCAGTTAAGTGAGGAATACTTTTAGTATTCCTTTTTTAAATTTCATTTTCCTCACCTATTGTTTTAGAGATGCAACTGTTAGGTAATTTGTCCAAAAATATATTCAAATCCATTTCCATATTAGAAATATATTTGATAAAACTTTAATGGCAAAAGTATAACTTCTTAATTGAATTTCCCTTTTTACTTTTAGTATAGTATAATTAAACACCCTTTCCCATAATTACATAATATAACATTTCCACCCTTTTAGTTATTTTTGGACAATTAATAGTTGCATACTCCATCTTGGATTTTTAAAAGAAAAATATAGTTTTTAATAAATTTAAGCACAAGTTTTTTTTTTATGAACTTAAAAACAATATTGATAAAATTAATAATAGTATTAGTAATTGTTCCCCATTATATATATATATATATATATATATCTGAGCTGCACCCAATAGATTTTGATTTTAATAAAAGAATTAATAATAAAAGATATTAAGAGCTAAACCTTATAATCTTTTAGGTGCACATCTCAAACACATACATAAAATATACATTAATATAGGAGCAGGAGGGAACATAAGGTTCAAACATGGGTTAGTAATTTGGTGGGTATGAAGGACCATGAAGCTCAACTGCTTCAATACATAATGTATGGAAACCACTAATCAACTTTGCTTTTAGGAATAAATGGAGAAATCAGGAGGAACCTTATAGTTAAGTATATGAAATTTCTACAGACTGATCTTTGGCAGGATGGCTCAGTTGGTTAGAGCATTACCTTAAAATTCAATACTCAAGAATCTAAGGGTACACATTCGAATCCCATGCAAGTACTGTCACTGGTCAGATCAGCAATGCCCGAAGAAGAGGGGATAATAATACCTCTTGAAACATTGTGCATATACAAACCTGTTTGATGTGTTATTACTAACAGTTGAATGTATTTGAAATATTTAAATAAAGTTAATTTTTTCTCAAGACATTAAATATGCATATTATATGGTGGAAATAGTCCAATATAAAAATACAACTAGACCACTATCATCATAAACCTTCAGGAAAACTCCAAGAAAATTTATAAAATAATAATAATAATGAAATGAAAAGTAGTAGAAGATAAAATTTATTTTAAAAGTAGAATGTAGGTAAACCAACGATTTTAAAAACAGATGATGTTAAGTCTTCCTTTTTAAATATCATTGATGTAAAAAAAAAACAGTCTAAAAAAGGAATTATGCATAGAAAGTTGATATGTTATGGTTTTTAAGAAATTAAGTGGAATTATGTGTATAAAAAATCTTCAAAAGTATTCTGCTTGTGCAAAAGTGTTATTTTTTCATAAAGTTGGAATGAAGAAATGGTTATCGCAAATGTAATTGACTGTTGTAGGAGTCTGAAACAACTAAAGGGTACTTCTCAAATAGTGGATAAAGAAACATCTCCCAGATATGAGTAGGATAAGGAAATTAAAATATTTCGTATGGATCAGTATGTGCTACCACCATATAGGATAATAATAGCATATTAAAATCCAAATAAAGGCAAACCTAACCCTATTCTCAAGGTTGAGGTTGATGCACTAGACCAATTTTTTTATTCATCACATAAATAAAAATGAACATTAAGCAATTCCATGATATGTAAATAGGAAAATAACTTTTGGCTTCTGGAATGTTAAAAATTGTACTAAAATGTATATTGTACCAACAGAATACAGCATATACATCTCTAATTTTACATGCTTTCAGAAATAAAAATATGGAACATTCTTAAGCTAAACTACGAGTGTCTATTTTTGTTAGAAAATCATGGAAGAACAATCCAAGAGCTTATAAATGAATATATTTTTATTATGAAAATAAGTTATTTCTCAAGAAGTTAATAATTATTATATTATGAGCTATTTCTTGATAATGATTCAAAAATGATGAAAAAAAATTTTTTTTAGTTTTTAAGATTTCCAAAACATTCATATAAAATGTTATCATCAATTTAATGAAAAAGTATCACTTTTGTACAAAACATGATTTTTTAATTTTGTGTTTGTGTGTGTGTGTGTGTGTGCATGTAATTGCCTATCCATTAATGATTCTATTTTCTTCTAATTCTTTAAAGCCATACATATTGATTATAGATGGTATAAATGAGCAAAGGAAGAATGTTTTGGATGGTATTATTGAAATTTTTAAATATTACAAACAATAAAATAATTATTATGATTTGAATAGTAGGGGTGCAAACATAGCAGTTAAGAGATTTGGTGAAAGATAAATGATAATAATGATCAACTGATAAAATTATGGGAGCTCTTATCTATGAAATGTAAATAAATTTGTCCCAAAACTGCCATAAATGTAAATGTCAACATAATGTTAATTTTCTTTAATGAATCATATATAGTATGTGTATAGAAAGACAACTGAGATTAGTTTGTACAAATAAGAACAATTAAGTTCAGTCACTTCAATTGTATAAAAGTACCTATGGATATGGAAAACAACCATTATACAAAGAATAATAATTATAATAGAGTAACATATGTAAGAAATGTTCAATATTAAATTTATGTGTAAGAATTATGAGATATTTATTTGAAAAATAGAATTAGAAAAATCATTTGATAAAAGTGCAGAGAAGATATATGGTAAAACAGCTATAAATTTTTTATAAATTTTAGGCATATAAACAAAAGTACAAAAAATAAAAGAAGCTTTTAATATTAAAGAGATACAACATGCAATTTGCAAAAAAAATAAAAAAGGAAAGAGGGAGGGTTGGAGATCATTTATCTTTTTCATATGTGTGGGTGATCATGTATATTGGTTTTATGAGATAGAGTATATAATTGAAGGGAGCTTGAAGGTCTGTGTTCAAATCCTTTATAATTAAACAACTTAATAATAAAAAATAAATGAAGAAAATAGTATGCGCAATGCAGAAAAATACAGTTATGAAAAATAATAAATTCCTAATATATGTAATATGGATAAGAATATGTGCCCATGTCAATAACATAGATTGGGGGGGGGTCTGCTTTGTAGAATCTTTATTAAAAAGCAAAACAGTGCATACTTGCAATTGCTAAAACTAAATATGATTGCTTAGCATTTTCAGAAATTACCAAATCATAAAAATAATAATAATAATTCATAGAACTGGAGGAAGACATATTTGGTGGTGCTGATTTGGAAATAAAACAGAACTTGAAAAATCATTTGAGGAAAGAAACTATGCTAAAATATATGGATTAAAAAAAATCAATCAAGAAATGATAAAAGATAGGAAGAATAAAAAATATTTTTTTAAATAAAGTATAGTAGGAAAAACAAATTCAAAAGGAATTGGGGATGCATTTTTACAATTTTTCAGAAAGAAGACTAAATTTTTTTTTAGTTATTGTAAGAAACTGTAATTAGAATTCAGAGATATAATTCTTCAAAAATCATATATACTGTATATTGAATATAAAATCTGAGGCTATAAAAGTACGTAACAAATTAAAACAAATGAAACTGATATTTATAGAATTTCAAAACAAATGTATAATAAAGTAACAAAAATTTTTGGAGAATACTACATATGAAAACATTCTTGATTAATTTGGAGGAAAGCACAACAATTACAATATGAAATGTTATTTGCATAGCTCATTAGAGTTGGCAAGTGACTGCTGAGGGTGTCCAGTTTTTTTAATTTCATTTAAAATCAGCATTAGTTTATATTTAAAAGTCATTAATGAAGTCATTTATTAGCAATTGTATGTAAATGAATATGGTGATTTTAATTACAGATTTAAAAAATTGAAGAAAAAAAGGTGTGAAATATAAATACATCCATGTGTATTATGTTATTTCCGAAGTCTATTTATTTGATATTTTTCAGTGGAGTCTTAACTTCTGCAATTTACTTCAATTTATTACTTAATTATAGCTCTTCATCATATTTTATTTTTAGTCATATCTTTCCAATGAAAGCAATTAATATTGTATTTCTTTAGAATATCTTCATAGCAAACTTTGTAATGTAAATAAAGTCTGTCTCTTTCTTGAAAATTATGCTTACATTCTTCATAAAATCTTATTAACTGAATGACTTTACATGCCTAATCCATCAATGATGTAGACTTATAACAGTAGTTTCAGTACATAACATGCAGTAAGCTAATTAACATACCTATTAGTATTTTGATCATATCATTTTCAGAATATTATTTTTTAAATGAGATGTTATCAATACCTTTATATCACAATGATAAAACATCTGACTGTGAAAATGAGTTTGTTATCAACTTAGATAAATTCTTTTTTTTATAGATTTTATCACTTCAATTGGTATTGCCATGTGATTTTACACTTGGTAAAGGAATGTGGTTGAGTTCCTTACTAACATATATTGAGTCTTAAGACTTTTTATTTCTGAGTTTGAGATCAAGAAAACACTTCAGTTTTTTCAAATGCCTGATAACTTTTAATTGAGATAAATGGGAGTATGAGTGTTGAATGCTGATTTTTTTTTTGTATTTGTAGTTATGACAATAATTAATTATGAACATTATTTCCTGGGGGCTATAAAGCCATTGACCAAGAGAGCAATTGTGATGCAAGATCAGATGATGCTTATAATTTCTTAATTATAGATTAGATTATCATTTGGTGATATATTTATTTAGCTATCTATAATTATAAATCATTTCAAAAAGAGAAAAAAATCATTTGATATTTAATAGGACTTTATTGGATTTTTTAAATTAGAAGAAAAGAAGTTAATATATGTTTTATCATAAAGCCAGAAATATAAATAAAACTTGAACAAACAGTATTATAGAGATTTCATTAATGATAAATATCAAATACAGGTAATTCAGGTTTAAGCTATAACAAGTTTTTATTCTTATGTAGAATCAAAATATTTTAAAATTTTAAATGAGCAAACAGTTTAAACTTTGTGCAAATATAAAATGCGCTAACATGCACAAGCACACAAAGCTGAAGACAAATAAAGAAATGTATATATTGTGACTTTCTGGTTTGGCACCAGAAATATTAATTGGAATTGTATAATACTATATCAGTAACATCTGATATTATCTTATTAAAAAAAATAAAGTGAAATTTAATTTTTTTTTTATTTATGACTTAAAACTATGATTAAAAGTAATTGGAGATGTAATTTAAAAATTATTAGATGTTTAGTATCTTACTTTAGAGTATAATCAAGTATAGGATGGGGGTGGCTTGTCATAAACATGGTCAGTTTAGTTTGAGTTAATGCTTTGTTTTATTTGTTCACAAAGCAGTATTAAGATTTGTTTGAATGATTCTCTAGTTCATTTGCTTTTCATATTTTAATTTATAGTATAAACAGTGAAATATGTTTCACTCATCATCATTAAAATAGTCATTTAGTCATATCAGTTTGGTATCTATAGTACACTATTTGTAAATATTCACATATGTCTGTATCATTGTTTAACTTCATTTTTCATTCATATGCTTCATTAAACCATCAAGTATCATATCTCATATCCAAATATTTAATTTCATAACTAATAGTGTTAAAAATCAGCTTAATTACATTTTAAGTGAATTAATGGATTATTGGACTGGTGAATTATTAAACAACAGTTATCCTATAAAATATTTTATTTGTTAGAACAATTGTCATTAATTTTGTTCTGTTGCTTTGGAAGTACAGAATTCTTTTTTATTTATTTAAAACACAATAATTCCCCCCCCACTTTCTTTCATTTTCAAGACAAGAAAGTTTCTTGCATAAATTAAGTCTTATTGCAATGGGAGAAGCAAATAGTCTCTGTCTGGTGACCTTTGAACTTTCAAATAACCTTGGACTATTGGAAGAATAAATGTTAGGTCATGTTTTAAAAT
Organism: Epiperipatus broadwayi; assembly: GCA_028023455.1. Taxonomy (NCBI): domain Eukaryota; kingdom Metazoa; phylum Onychophora; class Udeonychophora; order Euonychophora; family Peripatidae; genus Epiperipatus; species Epiperipatus broadwayi. The sequence continues at coordinate 1,744,130 of JAQFVV010006245.1, read as the reverse complement.
CTATAAAAAAAAGGGTTACTTACGATTCTTAGGGGAACTGCAAACTGCTAATTGCTGACTGGGGATTGCTGACAAATTTCCTACTACTGATTCATCTTCAAATTCATTTTATTAACAAAGTTTAATAAGTATAATTTTGTATATTATAAGTTAATTCTTCCAAAGCCAAGTTTTGAAAGTATAAAAAATATTATTGGTTCCTAAACATGACAGAGTGAACAACCCTAAGAGGTACATTGATTCTGTTCTTAAGCTAACTATTTAAATTCTTAAACTATTATTTAGTATGAATATGTGTGTTTGTGCTATATATTATTTAAATTTAATTTCCAAAACTGAAGAAAGAATTGGACTGTGTAATAGTATTGTAAATTTGCTTTATATAAACTTTAAACCTAATTGGAAAGAAGAAAGAAGAATGTGTGTTTGTTTTTCAAAATTATTTTTCTTAAAATTTAAGTATAGTCTTAATGGAGCAACTGTATATATTTATTATGTTGAAAAATGTGCGACCTCTTTATTAAATATATCAAGAACTCTAAATAATAAATCTGTGCTAATTATAAAAAGGAGAAGGTTGAGAAGGATGCGTATGAATCATTTAATTTTATTGTCATTATTATTGGAACATTTGCTTGATTATTTCTATTTTGCCTATTTTAAAAAAATAAGACTAAATGTGCAATTGAGTGCATTGTTAATATTTATCTATTTTCCCAATTACTGTGAGAAATGAATTTAGAAAGATAGATAAAACTGAATATGACTTCGTTTTATTAATTGCTCTCCTCATTTGCTGAGGAATTTCCCTATATAGAATATTGCCAACAAACTCATGTAAATCTAAATAAATATTCAGTTACATAATTATATATGTTCATGAATGGCTCTCAAAATATAAAATAAATGCTTGAATATATCCCATGAATGAAATATGAATTATTACTTTCTTTCTGTCATGATAAAAAAATGTTTATTGCTTAATTAATAAAAATTTATCCTATATGATATTATTAGCGTTTCATTAGCCTTGCTAAAAAAACATTGAATACGCTATTCTGGATCCCAAATAATGTTTTTTTTTCCTGCAGGAACATATATGTATTTGTCAGTATTTATCTTTGTGCTAATAATTTTTATTATTTAAGATATGACCAAAAGATGTCATTTATAAACTATAAATAAACTTTTCGTTTTACAACCAAGAAAAGAAGAAAAAAAGAACTTTAGTTATTATTATTATTATTTGATATTTGATAGATAGATAGTTTAAGAAGTGTTTTATGATTTTTATTACTATATTTATTATTGTTTTCTATTAGAACATCTCATTAAATGTATAATATGGGAAATATTATACAAGGTATTTTTATTATTATTTTAGTATAAGTTTTATCGTGTGTTCTAATATAAACATATGTGCGTGGTAAAAGGGAGATGTCCATTTAATGTTGAAGGGGTAATAGCTCTTTTAAAAAGAACCATATTATATCAATTCTTATAGTATATCTATGCGTTTTTCAATAGATTACAAAATAATTATTTTCAATAATTATTTAACCTAGAATATAAAGATTTATTATTTATCTAAGCCAAACTTTTGCTTTAGATTTGTGCTAATGTAAATGCACTATAAAAAAGATTATTTTGTCTTACCTTGCTAATAGAAATTATTGCCTTGTTTTTCAACCGTCATTAGTATGTTACCAAGTCATAAATATTATATTATCAGATATGAAATATTTATCCATTATTGCTTTTACAATTAGTAATTGATATTTTTACAGTAGTTCTTTGCTTACTGGAATTTGAATTGTCTCTGTATTATTATGCTTATACATGTGTGCCTATTACTAAATTCAACTATAATAATGTGTAAATTGCAAGTAAAAAAATGATATAAAGTCTATCGGTTTTGGAGGAAGAGAATTCAATTGATTTGGAAAGATTAGAGATTTATTTAAGTATGAATTTATTATTTTTTTATTATGCTTGAATGGAAAAGTATCCAGTGGCTATATAGAGTAAATTTATTGATGTTTTATAGTATTTTATGGGATTGAGTAATCTCGCCTCTTTTGTATTTGACATGGGTAGATTGCCTAGTGTATTGTATGGGATCGAGTAATCTCTCCCTTTTTATGTATTGAAGCATTTGATAGGAGTAAATTGAATCTTCCAGTTTTAATATTTGATATTATGAATTAGAGTATATGAAGCCAAGTATATTATCTCCCTGATTATGTGGTGATGAGATTTATTCTCACCAGTTTATTTAGTCTCAGAAGTAGACTTGGGAGTTGTTGTGTTGTTATTTATATGATTTGAATTGTAAAAATCTTTTATCCCCATGTGCTTATTGAATGTTTTTCCATCTTATACTTATAGCCAAGTGCCAGATAATTTATTGATAAAAAGAAGAATAAAAGCAGAATTGATTTTCTTACAAAACAGCTGTAGTAAAGTTAGTGATTAAAGCTTGATTGTCCATTGTCTTCGTCCGTATTATGATTTATTACAAGTTCATAAGTAAACCGATTGGATTGATTAGTATTAATTATTTATTCTATGACACACAGCATAATACAGACCCATGCATAAAGTATTAATTTAAAAGATATGGAAAAATCCATCATTAATGTATAACTTTAATTATCATTCTAAAACATTTTGTATTTATCATTTAAAATTTCATATCATCAATTTTCAATATTCAATCATCATTTGAGTAAGTAAGCAAGCAAAGATAAAACATAGTTAATGAATAGAATTATTTATTTCTATTTTGGCAAAATAAAACATAGTTAATTAATAGAATTCTTTACTTCATTTTTGCAAAGACTGAATATATTTAATTAATGGAGTTATTTATTCCATTTTGCAAGATATAGTTTGATAAGAATATATTTAATTAATGGAGCTATTTATTTCATTTTGCAAAACGTAGTTTGATATTATTTTATTTCATGCTTATTCTTAGGTTTCAAACCCCTTTACTTTAGTTGTAGTTAATGTGCATTTGAAGTAAAATGCCAAAATTTTAGTTTTATGTTATAATTGAATATAAATATTTAACCATATGTTAGTTATTATAGACTTATTAACTAATTGATAATTTGAGAGTACTAAAAAAATAAGATGTCGAATGTAAAGGAAATTTTTGTAGTTTATTGTTTGAAGTTTAGGGCTATACTACTTCAATTCTATATGTTTATCAGAAGTGACTGATAACTGAAAATCATTTTGCAATAACATGTAAAGATTTTATTTTGGTTCATTATGTTAGTGTAAAATAATATGTGTTTCATAGATTTATCAGGATGTTTTGATAGATGAAATGTGTCAGATTTGAAATTAGAAAATTATATTGTGTTATCTATTCTTATGTAAATTTTAACCAGTGATGCTAAATACATCCAGAACTTGTACTTGTACCAATTAGAAAGAAATTAAATGTTTGCTTAACTATTTTTAATTTTGTTAATAAATGTTTTATTATTCAAAATTGTATTCAGAATTCTTCTTTAACATACATTCGTGTTTCATATTTCCACCCATGCTTACACATTTACTTTATTTAATATGATATGATTGTACTTCTCATTTGATTTAACGATAAACTTCCAGATATGATGATATTGATTTCCTTGCTCCAAACACTGTATGAGATGTCAATTATTTACTGATTTTCTAAAAAGGTTTTATCATTTAGTAATTGTTTAGATGATGAATTGAAATCAAAATGTGCCCGATTTCTTTCATTATCTAACTGCCATTATTTAGTTAGGGTATTGCTTAATTTATATCATTATTTTCATAATAATAAATAGTAGTTGTTGAGAGGTAGAGATTTTAGATTAAGCTATGCAATAAGTTAATTCCCTGAGATATTCAATTTTTAATTCAGATTAAATATTAAATTCAGTTAACCAGTTTAAATTAGTGTATAATTAAAAGTTCAGTAATGTTAGGTTTATTTTATGTTTAGTTCCAACTTACTACACAATACAGTGATTAAACATTACATTTTAGTTATTAATTTAATTTTCTAATATGGTAGAGGTTGTTCAATGCATGTGGATGATGGGAGGAGGTGAAGTATAGACTATAATTAGTTAATTTTAGATGGTAGAATTTTACCAATATAATTCTTATTTATTTTAGAATTTGATAGATGTTTTATTTCCTATTAATTATAATATTTCCTCCCACATCTAATGTACATTTTACACTTCATAGACCTCTGTATCCCTCAACTGAGTTAAGCTAAGGCAGAACTTTGTTTAAGAGCCTCATAAATAAATTTAGGATAAAGTTAAATCAATAGTTTATTCTATGGTTCATAGAGTTGGCACCCCTGGGTATTTGTTAGTGATAGTAATCGGTGATGAGGGGTTACAATATATTTTATTTTTATGTATTTAATTAAGTGGCTAAGCATTTTCAAGGGTCAGAGCCCTCATATTCATAGCCATTTTGTAAATAGACAAGAAATTGATTAGGAGCAATGTAAATTTATGCAAATGCGATAGTTATGTATTCTATTTCCTGGATATTTTGTAGCAAGAGTCTTTTCTATTTATGGCATTGCTATCTCTAGCGATAAAGTAAGCCTCTTTTATCTTCTTTTTTAGATTGTGTCACTCTCTGCAAACCACCACTGGATCTCTAGGTTGGCAATTGTGACCGGCTGACGTGCGGTATTGTGCAAAAACTGAACTACAAGCAGTATCCACCAGTGCTTTATTATAGGAGTATGGATGTTGGGATAGCCTAGTGGACAGAAAGGCCCTGGTCTCATCATAAGATGATGATTTATAATATTTTTCAGGGTAGGCAATATTGTAGACCACCTGAGGTGTCAGCGAGGGTGGTAGGCTGTCAAATGAAAGTGCTGTGAGCAAATGTAATTATGGAGTCAAAAATGAGAGAGAACATAAACTTATGCAAATTTTTGGAAAAGAAAAATGATAAATTTATTTTTTGAAAAAGAATTAGTATGAAAATAAATATGGATACATCTAAATGAAGATGCCACAGAAATGATTTTATAATTGGGCTAACAATAAATTCATATATATCAAGTTTGTAAGGTAATTAATACACTTAACACAAGATATAATCGCTGATTACAATAATATAAGTGGTAATACAACCCTATAGATAATAGCTATTAATAAAGACAGTAATAACAGCTTATATCTCTAATTTTCAGAAATATTTCAATGATTTTAAATTAGAACAGGAAAATTGTTTTAGAATATTAATATTTGAAAATGATTAATTAGCTTTTGAAGAAAGTCATTAAGTAGATAACTGATACCCTACAAAAACTGCTTCATAGATAACTATATAAATAGTAGCAATCGCACAGTAAAGTTTTAATAGAGAGAAGAGAAAGAATATGAAAATGTTTTTAAATAATCCATTTTTAAGAACTGAATATTTAGAATTCTGTAAAATAGTATTATGGTAAAAAAGAAATATGACTGAAGTGTGTGGGGGGGGGGGGGACTATGGAAAAAATTAAAGTTTCAAAAATGTAAAACCACATCTAGCACCAAAAGGAAAGTTGTTTCAGCAAAAATAAAAGATTACATTACCTAAAAAAAGAATAACTAACATCATGAAGTATGTGAAAGAGTTCTACAAAAAGAATATAGTAATAATGAACAAGAAAACAAAATAACCTCTACAATGATGATAATTTTTGAAATTCAAAATATTTTAATTGAAAAAATAAGATATGAAATTAAATTTATGAAGAGTGAAAAACCATCAGAAAATAATGGAATTACAGATATTTTAAAAAACACAAGTAAACGAAATAGAGAAATCATTGTCAAAGTTGTATATCAAATGTTTAAATAATAAAGATGTACTAGATAATTAGAAGAATGTAGTAGTGAGATTAATATTTTAAAAAAATGAAAAAATATATATTGGAAATTACTGCTTATCAATTTTGAATAAAAGTTTTTACTATAATGATTATAACTTAAACTAATCAAAAGAAGAAACTGAATTTACAAGTGATTATAAAACAGTCATCAAATTTAAGAATTCAGAGAAGTTATAAAAAACACACCAATAATTGTGAGTTACTAAAGCCATTTGATTCTATAAACATTTCCACTTAACTTGGAAAATCATGGATATTATCAGATTCTAAAGAATATTTGTAACTTTGGACTTTCTGATCATTTATATTCATATTAGAATAATTTCATGTTTACGTTAATTAGTAGTGTTTGTGTGTATTTAGTAATTTATATATTTTTAAAATGGCTTAATATTCATTATTGTGAGCTTTGATTTTTACTATTCGAAAATATATTCTATTTTATTACAGCAATTCTACGTCATATTTTTTTTCTCATGAATTAAAAATTTGTTTCTCCTTCCTCTAATTATTATTTTAAGTTCTTCCAAGAATTGATATTGAAATAAAATCATGTCTTAAGTAATTATTAAATTTAAGATTGATTTTTTTTAGAGATATTAATTTAAAAATTTGCATCTCTCTCTTTTTTTTTTTTTAGATCTCACTAAAAAACAAAAAAGTAAGAAGGTTATATTTGATTGGATTTGCAAGCCTATATTATTGATTGTATGCTTATATTTTTTCATTTGTTCTCTTGATCTATTAAGTGCTGCATTTCGATTATTAGGAGGTAATAATCTTTTGTTTATAAATCAAATATTTTTTTATTGTGTTTTAATCTTCATTTTTTTTTTAAAAAAAAAATTCTTATCTACTTTCCAATATGATAATAACAAATTTATTCTATTTTAATTACTGGAATTATTTATTTTAAAAATATTATTTTTATTAAATTTTTATATATAGATTGAACATGTATTTTAGTGGTCTAAAGCTCATTTATTTAGAGCTGGAGTCTGCAAACTGTTTAATAGGAAGAGTCACTTGGTTTAAACTTTCCCTACCCCATCCTATTAAGGAGTCGCAATGAAAGAGATGAAAAATGTTTTTGAAAAATACAAATTTCTAAATGGCTGTGAATATATTTGAATTTATTTTAATAATAGAATATAATAGAAATTGTATTGATTTATTCACAAATAACCAATATTTAATTGTCATATGCAATGATTACTATTCTATAATAAGATTGAATTCAAGAAAGAAAAAGTTGTAATGTGCATTTTGCTTTTCCTAGAATCTTCAAAATATTTATTTACAAATTATAAGAGAAAATAAAAAAAATTTGTTTATTATGATTAAAAGAACCAGGGATCAAAGAGCCACCTTTGGCTCACAAACCATAATTTGCCTATTTAGAGTAAAGTCATCTATACTGTACAATTTCTAAAATAATCCTCATGTGGGAGAAATATTTCTGATTTTTTTATTTTATCAAAACAGTCAAATTAATCAAGAATTGGAAATCGACTCATAAGGCAATTTGTGAATGTAATTATGAAATAAAAGAAGTAAATCTAATTAAGACAATGCATAACAAACAAAAAAAAACACTATGTAATTTTATTTGTATTTTTATATTGGACTATTTCCATCATTTAATATGAGTATTGAATGTCTTTAGAAAAATTTAACTTTATTTAAATATTCCAAATATATTCAACTAACAGTAATAGCACATCAATATTACTAACATTTGAGTGTATTTGGAATATTTAGATGGAAATAGTCCAATATAAGATTACAACTAAAACACTACCATCACAAACCTTCAGCAAAACACTATGTAATTTTATGTTTACTTTATTGCATTATAGAACTGAAAAATAATTATTGTTGTAGATGTCATACTATTATTATTATTGTTTTACAATGAATCTTGAATACAAATGATATAATTTCTAAGCAATGGTAGAAAATAATGGCTAACTAATATTGTTGATGATCAGATGTAATGTTAGTCCATTTTAATAAAAGATTCTTTAAAGATGGAATATCAGAAAATTGCAGCAGAGGAAGGAACTAAAAAAATAGAAAGAACTGCTTTTATAAGTTTATAATAATGATTTTTTTATACTTTTTAATTGAATAAAAAATGATCATTCTATTGCAGGTTGATTTCTTCAAATTTAATATCTTTCTCTTATTGATAATTTCTTTTATTCATGTCACTCTAGCAAACCTTCATATCCATGTTTTCCCACATGATCTGTAGAGTAAAAAAAAAAAAAAAACCTCTTTAAATCCAAAACAGTTCTTAAAATCCTAGTTGAAAATTATTTACTATAATTTTATCAATCAATTTATTTATATCGCTTAAGATTAAATATTTAATAGTTGAGTGCTTGAAAATTTTAATCAATGGCATATTTTAATTCTTAGTGAAGAAATAATTATTTACCATAGCAGTTTTAAATTATTAATCTTTTTAGACTATGTTAAATATAAAGTACTCATTTTTTAAACAATATATTATTTAATAATGCTATAAATGTTAATCAATTTTCCTATAATTCAGAAACTTTTTTATCAAGACAAAATAATGATCATCTTTAATCCTTTATAATAAACAGTTTTTGTCATCTTATCATGGCTTATATTTATTATAGTAATATTTTTTCTTTGTATTCTTAAATATGTACACAAAAAAATTAACACAATATATAATTAACATTTACCTTTGTCATAAAAAAGGTTATCTTGACAATAGATTGAGATTCTTGATTTTGTTTAGGTGTGGGCTGCTTTCATGTATTTATAAATTAATATGTATGCACACATTTTGATATTAAATTAAAATCATACCTAGTGCCTATATCAAATAAAGCAATAGGGCTACTTTATTTAAGAAAGCACATGGTGATGGTAATATGAACTACACTAATGTTGCCAAACATCCAGTTGAGTCATGGAATAATGGTATAGATACAAACCTGCATCAGAATATAAACCAAAACCCCTTGCAGAGATTTCACAAAACTACTAAAGATGGTGAAAGCCTTGAACTTTTTGTTGATACTGTTTCTGAAAATAATATAAGTTCTTCTATTATTTGGACTGAAGAAATTCTATAAAACATTTCTGATAAATTCGACTCAATGATACCTATGGGTCTTTTAACTCCATATGTTTTTTCACTGATAGATTCCTTATATTAATAATCACAGACACTTTATGCTTGCTATATAAATTCTTGAAAGAACTATTATATGAAGCATTGAGCACAAACAATACATGGGATAGTGGTTTAAAAATAGTCTACCACCCAAATTTCCAATACATTGTTTTAGAATTTTTTGGTACAGAACAAAAAAATAGATTCAAAAGACAAATCAATAATACTGTTGTTATCTGCACATTTATTAAAATAAATCAGCATAGGAAAAAACTAAAAGATGTATCTAAACTATTCAACAAATGATTTTAAAAGAATTAATGGAACTCTGGTAATATTTTGAGTTTACAACCAATTTATCTTAAAGACACACCAACTATGAATTTAGAGTATCATAATAACATTGACATCCACATATTATATTTATGCAGATTACTGATCAGGAATCAACATCATTGATTTTCATTAGAGGTATTAAGCCCCAGCATTTCCATTGTGGTATTTTCAGACTCTTAGCCATAAACTGTCCCACAGCATTGCAAAGGTTATAACATGTTTAATACATCTATTCACCAATGCACTCTACATAAACCACAAATTGATACAGTTATTATTATCATAATCTTAGCAAAAGATAATATTCCAGAAATAAACAAAAGTCAATCTCTTAAGGAAAATAATGACACCAAAGAAAAACAAAATGAGGATTATGATACAAGTAACTCAGTGATGTCAATTATTATAAACAAAACATTACTAGAGATAAATGACAGCTTTAATACTATGTATACCAAAAGTATTAACAATTACATGTAGCAAACCCAATAAATGAAAAGCAGATTGTCCAACCAGTAAGAAACTGAGACCAAAGAAGCCGAATGTATCAGAAGAAACTACTTCATCAAAAATAGGGCACTTAAACAAAGTTCCAAGAACTATTTTGGTATGAATGATGAATTTGCAGATGCCTCTGAAAATGACATGGCAGGTATGAAAATAGTAAGTGTATTTCACAATAAAAGTAACAGTAATCATATACCATCATTCGATAGCACTGTTTTAGCACATATTAATAATATAACACATACTAACATATAATAATAATAATACATTTTAAAAATAGATAAATTAAAATTACTTGCTGATGTAGATTAAGTAGATACGCAATGAAACATTGAATAAATATGCTAAATATTAGAGAATTAAATTTAATCCCTAAAAATTTCCGAGTAATGAAGTGGCTAAACATTGTACAACCTTATATATGTATATGGTTTAATGGAAACAAAAATATATAATGCATCTCAGATAAACCTCTTTGTTTATATTAACAGAATGGGTTGCTCAGTTTTTCGAGAATGGCATCAACACTTTCAGGAGGCGCAGGAGTACTTATTATGAGGTCATGTCTAATTCATTTAGAATATTGTACATTTGCTAAAACTTACTCTGCATTATAAGACTATAAGCTTAATATAGTATTTATATATATTCATCCAAGTCATAAAACAATAAATAGAATCATTCAAATAATAAATTTGTTATTTGCATCCTTTTCATCTTCTATTTTGTTGATGGGAGATTTCAAGATGTCACACACTACATTTGTATCCAAATGAGTACATTTCATTAATATTTCATTGATGAGTGATGAGGGGTTTCTGCTAAATAATGCAATCTCATTTAACAATGCAGATATTCATCACTTATTGTTTTAGTTTTTTATTCATCTTAACTACAACACTCACTTAAAATCCAACTAGTCACTCCTCCATTCTCAGATCACTCTGCAATAATGGCAATTCTAGATCTTATTTATACATTTCACTCAATATAACACCATAAAACAATAAAGATACTAGTATATACAAGAACTACAGAATTTCTATACTCAAAAATTTATATTCTACTTGCTAAACTGAAAAATAAACTACTAAACCTTGTACAAAGATGGATATTGGAGCTGCATACATTTATAGCACATTAGTATGTCAATGTTTTATTTGTGAATGTCCTTTCCTTGTTGCATGGATTGCATGCTGAATTACTATAACCCATATTGGAATGTCTGATTAGATTTGTAGCATGTTAATATGTCGATGTTTTATTTGTGATTGGCCTTTCCTAGTTGCATGGATTGTGTGCTGAATTACTCTAAAATTGTAATAAAAGAGAGAAATGCATATAGACTCTCATTTCCATAGATATAAATGAGAAAAATGTAATGAAAGACAGAGAGAAGAAATTAATGTCTCCTCCAGTGCAGCTGTAGTCATAACAATCAAGAGAATGGAAAGGGAGACAGTTAGTTGCAAAATTGTGCTAGCAGCAATAAGGAATTATGGGTTATTATTGTTTTTCCTAAGAAAGAATGGTTTACACTCTGTTGAATAATGTTTACATTCAGTGAGTTGTCCATTATGTTACTGTTATTTAGACTAAGAACTAATTAATATTTCAATATACTTTATTTGTTGTTGTTTGTTACTTTGTTAATAAATAAATAAATAAATGTAACTAACAGTTTCATTTGTGTCTATTGTATTCAGTCTGTCTGGTTATATGTTAAACTCTCAGACATAACAGAGTGGCACAGTTGATAGTTTGAATATAGTGGAAATAGAAAAATCGGAAAATGATAGCATTAAATGCTATAATTTGAGAATTTGATGTATATGTTACATGCTGAGTATTATATGTTGATCAACAGGATAGTATTAAAGTTACCACACTTCTCTATTTTGCAGGACAGTAAGTAATACAGTAGTGGGTTTAACCTATGGTAACATTGTGTTATGTGCTAACAAAGAGATGTTAGAAAATCTAGAAAAAGTATAAAGAGGCATAGAAAGACATGCATTAGATGCAAATGTGTGGATTGCAAAAGAGGCAATTCAAGGAAAAACATGATAGTCAAATTCTTATATGAGAAATGCAAAAAGCAAAATTAAAATGTTTAGTAGATTGCAATTTATGAATAATAAGAGAATAGCCAACATAGTATTTAATTGGGTTATGAGTAAAGGGCAGGCAACAAGATGGATCAGAAAGGTAGTACAGTATGTAGAAGATTTGGATAAAGACTTTGTGTCAGTATACTTATATAGGGGATGGGATGATATTGTTAGCAGGATTGTTAAATGTTATAGTGGCAAAGACTGGGATACATTAACAAAAATAGGGAGCTGAAGAACTGGTGAACTAGTAGGAAGAGTAAAAAGAGCTTAACTATATAGAGAAGTAAATGGAATATTAATGTGAGTTAATTTATGATAATAGCAAGGAAAATAGTTTACTGTTTAACACTCATACAAGACCATTAGCGGAGAAATGTTGGGGAATTTAGCTTGCATGTTATGTAAGGAAGGCATGGAAAATATCAGGCATTTACTAATGGGAGAATAAATATAGACCAAGTGATTATACAGAAAGATAATTCTTGGTTTTTATGCTGGAGTTGGAAAAAGATAAGGGGGATATACATACAAAAGCTATGGTGTAGACAAAGATGATGATGAGGAAATGGGATAGAGCAGGATAGAAAAGAATATGAGTAAAACTTAGGGTGGATGAATGGAAAGGGAATATAAGGTGGCTAACAGTTTTTCTTGGGCATATTGGCTGAGAGATTCCTGACTTTTTCACAAGATTGAAATTCATTTAAGAAAAAAATGGATTATAAATTTGGGGGAGAGGCAGAACACAATAAATTAGAAATAAGAGTGTAAATAACAAAACAAAAGATCTTACACTTTGGAAATAGGAGTTTGTGGTAAATGGATAACAATGGAAGTTGATAGTCGGATAGGTCTATCCTTAATATCACACAAAGATTGAATTCAGATTACTGAAAGTCATAAAAAGAAATCTGTATTAAAAAAGACAAATGAGATTGTGATAGATATAAATAGAAATAGGATGGATATTTGTGGCAAGATAATAATCTACTAAAATTTAATTCTAGGCAGAGATCTCTTGTATTGCAGATAGTAAGTAAAGAAGTAAGCCTGTTACTGGTTAGAAGATTACTGTGTAGAAATTAGTTTGAACTTTTTGGGGATGAGTGAATATATTAAAGATGCTCCACATGGAAATCCTTGTGAAAAGAAGATATTTGGAACTGTTCAAGCCTGGATTAACGGAATTAAGGATGAAACAAATGTGGAATTAATAAGTAATGTGCAAGCAATTACGAGTGCCATTTGATTTATGAGATAAAGTGGAGAAAACCTTAAATGAACTGGTTGCTAAAGGGGTCTTAACACCAACAGAAGATTTATTATGGGCTATACCAATAGTTACAGTGATTAAATCAGTTGCAACTCTGCATTTATGAGGTGATTGTAGGATTACTGTCAGTAAGCATATAAAGACAGAGTCATATCTGGTACCAAATATCCACAAAGTACTGGAGTTGTTACAGAGGGCTAATTATTTCATGAAGATAGATCTGAGGCAGCTTTTCATAAGACACCTGTAATGAAAAATACGGAGGAGTTGTTAACTTTAATTACAAATAAGGGATTATTTAAATGCAATAAATTGCTTTGTGGTATATGTATTGTTCCTAATCAGGTAAAAATGGATATGTTGTTTAGATCCATGGATGGTGTAATTCCTTATCTGGATGACATTTTGATTACAGGCGCTGTGGAATTGGAATTAGAAAATTGGTTAGATTTAGTCTGTTCAAAATTAGCAAGATCAAATACAAAAATAATTATCAGCAAATGTATTTGGTGTGCAAAAGAAATAAAAAATTTCTCTGACATGTTATAAATGTGCAGGGTCAGTTTCCAAATTCTAATAAAGTTAAAGCTATTAAGAATGCTAGTAAGTTTAGAAATATGAAAGTTGCAAGCATTTTTAGGATTTTTAAATTTCTGTGAGTTTTATAAAAGGAAAACTGCATAATCTCCACAATATCAACTTCTTAAAAAGAAACAATATTGGACCTGAAACAGTGAGCATAAAAAGGCTTTTATGTTAACTTCAGAAAGTTTATGTGTCCTTTATCAGAGTGATTAAGATATTATTATAATGACTGATGCATCTGAATATGGTGTAAGAGCTGTAATTTCTCACCCATGCTTTGGAAATGAATATCCTATAGCTTATGCCTCGAAAGTCCTCACACAGGTTGAAAAGATTTACAGACAAATTAACAAGGAAGCATTTGGTTATTATATTTGCTATCATGAAATTCCACTAATATATTTATGGATGAAAGTTTGAGATTTGTACAGACCATTCCCCTCTAGTTAGTATATTCAGTTCCAAGAAAAAAAACCTGATCAAGTAAGCCAGTGAATGCTATGCAGGATATATATTGTCTCAGTATGATTATCATTTCAAACCTAGAAGTGAAATTAGCATACAGACACCTTGTGTCAATTACCAAATCTTAAAGAGAAGATATATGTGATTAAAGAAATAAATCACATAGATTAAATTAAATCACAAATAATAAATAGTGTTGTAGTAGTAGATTGGATTAGACAAGACAAGAGTTATGAGAAACTGGTGAAATGGATAAAAAGTGGTTGACCAAATACTCATCCCTCTGAATTAAATAATATAATTTGGATTAATGGAGATAGATTGTCAGTTTGTTATGGATGCATATTGAACATGGATTGCGTACTGGGTTCTCCTGCCAGTAGAATTCCAGTACTAAATTTGTTACATAAAGGTCACCCTGGAGTTGTCAGAATAAAAGCTCTTGCTTGTTTATATATCTGTGGCTAATATAGTTAAGGATATTGAAAATTTAGTGAAAAAGAGTTCAAATTATTAATAGACTACTAAGTTACTACCCAAGCAATTAGAAATGTGGAAAGATGACTCTATAGATTTGCATCCATTTGAACCATACAGATCCTTAGACAGGATATCTAATACTTATATTGGCTGAGTCCTGCTGAAGATGGACAAAACATAAGTTAGTCAAGAATAAAAGCACCAAATATACTATAACTGCATTAAATGAAATCATTGCCATTTATGGTTTTTTAGAGCTTATTGTGACCCATAATGGTACAGCCTTCATGTCTCAAAGATTTATGGATTTTCTGTGAGATAGAGGGATTAAACACATTCTTACTTCTTCGTATCATCTGGAGAGTAATGGAAATGCTGAAAAAGTTGTACAAAGTCTAAAATATAGTTTGAAAAAAATAAAATTTAAAATCATGTCTGAAGCTATGGTAGAGATGATGTACAGCTAACATTTTATGTCAAGTACTCCAATAGAAAACTCCAGCCAAATTGCTGATGGGTCACCTTTGTAATGCCCATTTAACTCAGTATTGCCCTTCAGATATTAGGAGAAACAAAGACCAATGTTTTAAGGATTTCTTAATAGGGAAACAAATATGGATATGAGATTTGCTTAAACATCAGTGGGAACCTGGAATAATTGCAAAGGTATTGTAAGGATATCTTTACAATCTAACCTTTATCACTAACTACCAAATCCAGCTCATTTTTTTTATTTTAGTTAATAACCAACTATACATACATGTTCAGTTATAAAATAAATAATCCCACACTTATATATATATATATATGTATGTATACAATAATATATATATATTATAACCTCTAAAAATAAAACTCACTAATAAACAATGCACCCATCTCGGGAGCGGCCAGCCTCAGGATCGATGACGATGCGATAGCACATTAATAATAATTGCCAGGGCACCAAGATTGCAACCTTAATGAAACTTATTTATGTCACTCATTATTTATCAATAATTTATTTAATAATTTATAATAATATCTAATGAATGGGTTAACAAATAATTATTATGGGAAAAAAAACACTGAGAGCACTATTACAAATAATACTAATAATCTCATAAAAATTTATATTAATTGGAGAGGAGGAAAATTTAAGCTCAACTCGCCACTGTAATTTTCATCTCTCAGCACACTCCCATCCATTTCCCATCAAAGTCACAATTAAAATTTTAAAGAATTAAAATATTTCTATGGCATCATCATCCTCCCGACTCATCTCTCCATCACACCACATTCATATATCATCTGTAGTACTATTTCACTTCATTCTAAAATTTTTCATCTTTCTAGCTCTCTTTCCCCTCTGATAATCTTTCCTCGGCGCTTTAGAATAGTAAGGCATGAAAGTTCATACAATTTGCTACAAATTATTGGTGATAAATAAATACTATCCCAGTGATTGCATCCATAGTTGATCTTGGCTGATGTCCCCCTATTTTAAATTTACAAATATTAAGATTAAGTTTCTAACTATAAATTTTGAAAATAACATTATAAACACTTTGATAATTAAAAAAAGAATTAACAAGTTCACCTGGGAAGGTATTTGAATACAGCTGATAGATAAAGGATTTTATGCCCATCCACCACACTCTATATCACACAATTATCCTACTGCATATTATAGATCTTTTATCTAAATATGCTGAATTATTCTCTATTAACATTCTTTAATTGTGAATTGAATTCTGCAATGTTCAAATAATTTTATAAAATAATCTTTTAAATAAATTTTACCTGGTATGATTTAACAAAGTAAGTTATACTTCAAATTTAAGTGATAGTGTATTGGTGCAAGATTAGGATCTCTAGAATTTAGTGAGACATAGACAAAACTTTATTTTAAACAACAATTTTATTAACAAAGATAAACTTAGAAGAAAAAAAAAATCTACATTATTTACAAGATTCCTCATGGCTTTTCCCTCTTCTTCAGTCGTATAAAAAAAAAATTATAAAAATAAATAGCTGATCTTGCTACATTATAAAATAATAAATATTATTAATTCTTATTGAACTAGGTTTACAATTGCCATGGGGTAAAAAAAAAGATTATACTATTTACTTTAACAATTTTTAATATTGAGATATAATAAATATCAAAATTTTCCCTAGATTTTTATGATTTAAAATAAATAATTTATTTTACGATTAATAATGATTTATGAAGATAACTCTTCATATAATAAGGGGCTAGTAATTTACACTAATTGATTTAACTTAATATGCCTCAACTATATGCTTTAAATTTGAGATATTTTATGCATTGCTTACCCTCTCATTAATTCAACTACTATTCAAGTGCTTAATTATCGGTACTCTGATTGATCATTTCTCTTACATGCATACATTCACTTAATAATGTCCCTACAATAATAATACCTTAGTTGGATTACCATTCCAGTGAAGTTCTCAGCTGGTTGTACATAGAATTTTGGATACGCACTGCTTACCATTGTTATTTCCCATGTTTTTAATTCTTAAATTCAATATTTAACTTAATCATTATTCTTGGCTTTTATTAGTGAAATTAAAAATCATCTCAGAATTTTTGATAATACAAATAATTAGATCCAGCTGTTTTAATAAATATAAGTTTGAAATACAGATTCATAAAATACAATGTTTCCTCAATTTTCCTCAGGCAACGTTTTCTCTGTGGTTTAAGCTTCATTGTTTGCCGACTGTCAAAAATGCTTATGGTTATATGGAAAAAAATCATGAAATTGGTCAATTTGAGGAGAAACAAGTACATGCCCAATATAAAACTTTACTCACTGATCATATCTTACAATATTAAAAAAATTTTGATGAAGTTTTTCATTGAGAAAAAGAACCAGAAAAAAAATATGTCTTAAAATTTTAGTATTAAAAATTGATTATTTAACCTGATGAGGTTCCTCTAGATAGACTGATGATGAAGAAGCCCCTCTTTAATGATGGGTTGACTTTTTATATTGTCTTGATTCCCTCCTTCAATTCCTGAATGATTGACTTGCCAAACTAATTATATCTAAATTTTAACTGGTTGATCGCTCTTGTTTTACAAATTATTTATTCACAATTTTACCAATATCACGTGGTTTTGTTAAAAAAAAAATTCCACTCATGGAAATCCCTCTGAAAGAATAAAAATGAAAGTTTTTAATAATAATAAAAATAATCCATAGCAGCTTCATTACAAACCCAGAATTTTGAATGGGAATTGGCTTCTATGAATGAGATATTGAAACAAAATAATAATTTTTTAAAAGAGCTTTCCACCAATATCATACATTATTTCTATTGATTATTAATTAATTTTATAATTAAAATTTCTGATATATTTTACACATATACACTTCTACACACAACTCTATCTAAACCAGTTGCTTAATACTTTTAGTGATTCTTGATCTTTTTTTTTAGATAATTTGCTTAAATTTAAATTATAGTGTTATAATTCACTATTATAAAAATACGATTGTTTACTTGTCACTCTCACAAAGTTATCTTATAAATTCTAATCCTCCTTCTTTCCTTTTTCTATCTCTAGACTATTAATAATAATTTGCAAAATATTTTCAATAAATAAATTTCTCAACTATAATAGTTTCTGATTTAATATTACTTTATTAAATTGACATCAAAATAAAATAATCACTCTTTATAAAACTTTATGAATGAATTTTATTCATGTGCTAAGTAATTTATGCGAACCTATTCAAACTCTTATTTTGATTTGAACTTAGCACTGTATAGAAAGCTTATATATTACCATAAAATACATCTTATGAGGAAAATTTTAATAAACACTAGCTTACCAATAACTCTAATCAAGCTTTATTTTATAAGTGCCGAAAAAGAACTTTCCGATAGAGATTTTGAATTCTTTCTCTTTCGGTACTTATAAAATAAAGCTTGACTAGAGCTATTGGAAGCTCCATCTAGTGATCATTTAAATGCAAGATTAAAAGCAAGTTATGAAATTTATGACTTGTTTCATTAATTATTATAAGTGTACCTTTGAAGGCTTTTGTGATGCTTATTGCAGAGGCTATTACTATATGGTGAAACTAAGCTGAATTCAGACCCATATAGCTATCTGTTTTGTAAGGCTGGATTTGAGGACATTTACATATCTGAAAAGTTCAGGCTTTCAAATTGCTAGTAACATTTTATAAGTGCTGACTTTTGAGTTAGTATTTTAGATCTAGTTTCTGGAGTCCCAGTGCTCCTCTGAGGTGAATCATAAGCTTGAAAACAATTGGTCTGGAGATAGGGACTTTCCGATACAGATTTTGAATTGTTTCTCTTTCAGAATTTATAAAATAAAGCTTGATTAGAGCTATTGGTAAGCTCCATCTCATGATCATTTAAATGCAAGCATAAAAGCAAGTTACGAAATTTATGACTTGTTTTATTAATTATATATATATATTGTACCCTCACTATCAAGTGAAATAAACATAACTATAATAAAATAAATGCTCCCACTAAAACTTTCAATCTTAATATAATAAAATTAAGTACAAATAATATCTTATGATAATTTTGACCACTAGACTAGCTCAAATTGATAATAATAAAAATATGGTTCGATTTAAATAAATAGTAATAAGATAATATAATAACAATCATGAGACATATGGTGAAAGGTAAAGTAGTAATAGGACTACATTGAGCATATATCCCGAAAGATACAATCTCAATAGCATAAGAACACTATCCCCCCTTTTACTTCAAGTAATAGTATAAATCATAGCATTCTTAAGATTTTAAAATATTATAAATAATCAAATATAATATTAATAAATAAATAATAGTTCTGTTATTAAAATATAATTATCTCAAATTCTTTAAATAATATCTCTAATTAATTTATAATCTCCTATAGCCAAGTATGATAAGGGATTTTGTATCATTCCTAACTACACCTAAACAATAATAATAATAAGAAGAAGAATAAATAATACTCATATACTTAATCTATCTAACATTTGGTACAATATTTACTACTCAATAATCTGATCACTAATAATAATAATAATGATCACAATAATAATAATATATTCCTCTTCTCTTATTTCTCATTTCTCATGTAGCATATTATAAGTATGGTATAATCTGAACAATATGTGGCAACAAGGAATATATTTAATTATATGGCAGTATTTTAATAATAAATCATGACTAAAATAATTTTATATTATGTGATTTTTGCTGTGTCATATTCTGAATAATAATTAATATTGTTTAAATAAATAATATTTTAAATTATAATGTGCAAAATATGTAATATGTTTAGTTCTGAATTCTGTGGATCGAAGTTTACTGTAGTGAGTTGATCAATAATAACACAGACAACAAGTTTATAACAACAACTTTAACAAATTTATTCGATACTACAAAACTATTATATACAAAAATATTTACAGTTTTTATAAAAAGAACTGACAAATATTATATCAAAATTAAAAATATATATACGTATACAAAATTCAAATAAAAGAAAGATTGAATTTACAGATTTTCAATCTCAAAAATTATTAATGAATAAGCCTTCACTCCAGCTTAGAAATTTTATTTAGAAATACATATCATGTACTAAGTTATTCAAAACATTCTATTATTCATCCTACAATATTATATTAAACTTATTTCTAGATCAATGAATAATCAATATCATTTTTACTTTCAGTAAGCATAACATAAAAATATCTAGCATAAATTTTATAAAACCAAAACATATTATTAGGTTTATTCTAGGTTAATGAAAAATAAATTAATAAAATATGTTTATTCTTGTACTAAATAATAATAATTTTGCTTGGCACCATTCTAATTTTACAATGTGTTTCATATTCAAAACATAAAATATAAAAAATTAAATTAAATATAAGCATTCATCATACACTAATATACTTCATTTGATGTTTCATTGTAAAAAAATATGCATTGTTTTACAAAAATGTTATTGATTTTTGAAAATCGAAAGTATCAAAAACATTTGAAAAATATAAGTGAGGAATAGTTATGATTCTTTTATCACCAAAATATTTCAAAAAATATTTAGGAAAAATTATGATTCCTTTGTTATATTCACTATCAACATTATGCATTCAACATCATTTGTATTTCTTCACAATACCAAAATATACCTTGCCTTCTTTTAAACAAATCATCGTTCTAAAATTATCCATTATTCATCTTTCAAAAATACTAGTCTATAAAATGTTTTACTAATGAAATTCAGATAGTGATACAATGCATAGGACATGAAGAAATAACTAGAGTATAGACTCAATAGTATAAAACAATTCAATAAACCTCATGGAAATCAGTGGAAGAAACAACAGGTACAAATTTGTCTAATATCCTTAAAAATAATGTCTAGGCTTTCTTTTGAGCACTTACAGACTAATTAAATATAAAGATCAAAACAATGACCATGGAAATAAATACAAAGTACAGGGCTACGTTAACTGTATTTGCATAATAACTCCTCAGTTATAATATAGGCTAATTATCCTACCTTCTTAACACATCCTACTATATAAGCATTCAGGGTTTCATTATTCTACTCCCATGTCACTACCATTTAAATAATTTCAAAATAGATTTAGACATTTAACATCGGAAAATAACTAAGCAAATTTCCCAATAATAAACAAAGTTACATACCACTTTATCAAACCATGACTAATATAAGAAAAGGTTTCACACACAAACTTATCTGAAAAATACAAATGAGATTTAACTTAAAATATTCATTCAATATTCATATCTTGAAATAAATATCATATGGTTTATCTAGCAAAGAATCATATAAAATTATGATCATTTTATAAAGTTATAATGAACTTTATAGTATAATAAATAAAAATAAATATATGCATATTTCTCATAGCTTATATCTCTTAATAAAAATCTATATATGTTATTAACTCACACATCCATATATTCATTTATTCATGTAACATAAGACAAATATTTTTAAAACTCCAAGCAACTTTAAGAAAAAATATACATCATATAATAATTATAATAATTTAAATTACATATGTGATTTTACTATTTGTAAATCACATCTTTGATGTCTTCTGGTCCAATTTTGCATAAAATATAAGAATTAAAATATCATTCATACTGCACTCAATATACATTAATGCACTTTAATAAAAATGTTTTCAAAAAAAAAATTAAGAAAAATTATTCTTTTTTTAAAAATTATATTAATATTGTTAGGATTTAAAAATATCTAAAATGTAACCATTACTACATCTTATAACTAAATTCTAATTCTAATTGTTAATATCATTTAAAATAAATAATAATAAAATTTTTACATATTTCTTTTATAACTGTCCTTCATATAACAGGTTCAGTTAATAATCTGAAGGAGTTGCTATTACTAAGTGACAAACATTGTCTAAAGCTTTTTCCTTCCAGCTCTCCTCTCCTTGGTGCATAAATACACAAATAAAAAAAACATATCAACTTTTAAAATCAAAGCATATTTGAAAAATAATTGTTCATCCTGCTTCCAAAAGTTATTCAAACAGTCTCTGCCACTTTCTCACAGGATACAATTAATATGATATCTTTTTTAAAAAAAACATTTGTTTTATGTAAGTTCCATTCTTTCCGTGCATGTGAATTTCTTCTTTGGTGAGAGATGCATCATTTTCTGACACTTTTAAATAAGTATGAAATTAGCATGAACACACATCTTTTCATTTTCTAGAAATTATATTCCAATTAGGCACATATAATATAGCAGATAAATTCATGTTTTAAAATATAAGTCATTTGTTTCTGGCATAACAATATTCTTTATTATCCATTTTCTTTCTTTATACTTCAATTATCACAATTAAGATAACAAGTTTTATTATACTAAAATATTCGTGTATTTCTAATATAACTTTATGAGCAATTCATAGTTATTATAACAACTATCTCTTTAAGATGCTTTACTTCCAAAAAAAGTTTTAAAAAATATCATTTGCTTCAAAGATAATTAATTCTTTTAAAAATATAATCCTAAAATGAGAGAGCAATATATTTTTTATTACTCAATCTCAAATATTTTTATAAAGTTTAAAAGTTAACTGTGTTTAAACTTTTCCAATTATTTTTCTTAAATAATATTCTTTTTAAAGATCTTAACTTTATCAACACAGACTTATTAAATATATATGTTATACTTCTGGATAATATTCGACTGATTTCAAAGTTCTTTACATAAATAAATATAAAAATTTTCATATAGTATAGGAAAAATTATATATTCCAAACTCTTTGGTCCTTCACTTCCAACCTCTCCAAGCACAAAACTATAGGCTTATATTCCATAATTTACCAATAAATCTTTAACTAGGCTTCAGAATAGCTTCACTAGTAGGAAAATTAATTGGGGTTTATTCCATTATTTTTATTTAAACAAAATGATAGTTTTAAAATCCTTTCAACTTTTTAAAAATTATATTTAATTTTAAAATAATTGACTATTAACAAACTGATACTATTTTAAAAAATAATAAATAACAAGAAGACTAACAATAAGACTAACTAGATAATAACAATAGTAAGCAATAATTTTAATCACACAGAGTTTTTATACCTGCTTTTTAAAACAATTTTGATTGGCTGATACATTACCTAATTGTAAACTCATTTACATATTTGTCAATTATGTACTTTTAAAATCAAAAATAAAATTATGAGTCATCATTTTTATTTAATATAAGAAATATTTAATTCTCAATTAATTTTATAATTATATTTAAACCAACCAAATATTTTAAAATAACATATTTTAATAATTCTTTACTAATTTAACAAACATTTAATAAAAATGTATCCATTTTTAGTTTATCTTTACTAATTTCAAATATCTTTAAAAACTAATTAAATAATATTCTATATTTATTTTTATCATATACAAATGCCTCAATTTTAGTAACAATTTTATAAAGTAATTAAAAACTTTTCTTAAATTCATGCATGCATTTTCTAACACTAGCATCACATGACCATTATCCCAGACAGAAATGTTGCAATTTTCTAAACTCACTGTCTGAAATCAACTAAATAAATATTTAATTACAAAAAATATATTAAAGAAAAATATTAAATACAATAATAAAAACTTGGAATAATAAATTTTGACATTTTTAAACATTACTAAAATTAAAACATATAATACATTACAAGAATTAAAACTTTAATAAATAATTTTACATAATTTTAAACATAATTTTAGAAGATAAATTTAATAGTTTATTTGAATATTAAATATTATATTAAAAATTAGTGTTTTCAAAGGTTTATTCAACAAAATATTCAATACATTTTTAACTTGTAACTATAACCATTTAATCCTACCATACAGTATTAAATTATTATGCTTATATTTTATAATTATAAAATTTTGAATAGCTTTTATATATATTCTTTAACTACTTATAAAATCATATTAACAAATTTTAAGTCCCTATAAACATTATTATGACAATTGTAGTACTTATATTTATCTTAATTTAATTTTTTTTTAATAATTAGCTTTTTAGTACATTCTGCCCTAATGAAAAGGGTACAATATATTGTTATTATATTGAGAAAGGATCAAAACAAACTGATTTTGCTTTTTTTTTTAGAAAGATGAAAATCCCAATCAAAAGAAAACATTGATTAACTATCATACTAATATGTGTATTTATTACAATAAATGTAATATCTATATATTTGACTCCATTTTAAAAGATTCTGACTAAGTAAACATGGTAACAATTCAATGTCAACAGTCACTAGGTAACCAAATACAGAAGATAAGAAAAATATAAATGCAAGCACATTAAACAATGAAAACCGAGGTCAATAATAAAAACAAACTTAATTCTTTTCAGTTGTCTTTTTGTTTTTTTCCAAATAAGACATCTGTATAATATAATATCAGAAGAATTAAATGCCTCAATATTAAGAAAATGTATAGTTTATTCAAACAATTCAAAATAATTGCTGAGTTGTGATATAGCCAATTAAAAGAAGCCATAATTATTAATTTGTTAAAAGCAATTAAATAAATTAATAGTGGATTTAGATAAATGTTTGATATAAAAAATGCCATGCTATTCTTCAAATTTAAATAAAAGAACAGATTACAACTTTAATATAGTATTTATGTATATATCACTGATGGAATAATTCTACTCACATAAAATCATTTAATAACAAACTTCAAATTAAGAAACTCTAAATTATTAATTTATTGAAAAACCATGTTTTCTGACTAACTCAATAGTGGTCTAGGGCTTAAGTGTTCATCAGTCCTTACCAGAATAAGTGCAATGAATTAGTGTTTAAGTGTGTAATACCTACCAAAAATCTCAAATGCCACATCTGAAACTTACAGATGGATATAAAAGGAAGAACAACAATTAATTGTCACTGAGGAATGCATGATTTATCATAGCAGCCTGACTGAAATACTGACGGACTACCTATCAATTAACTGCCTAACTCCTAAATCTTATGCTAGTCATCATGAAGAAATATTAATTAGTTATGTGATATTTTGTTTTTATGTTAGTAGAATTACATATTATCTATATATTTTTTACTTCTGTATTTGGAAACTGAGATCTCTTTAACTTGAAAGATTTCATTGTAGCTAAATTCAAGAAAACACACAGAAGAAGGTTGTTAGCTTAAATAATTTTTTAAAATAAAATTTAGGTAATCTTCCCTTCATAGTGACATAACATTAATTTGTTTACTATTAGAATTCTTACCAAAATATGGGATAGAGGTAAGATATTTATTTATTGCTATTCCATATAAAAAAGAAATATAAAGTTTTGACAATACAGAATTTATAATGCTTATTTTTCTTTTGTTAATTGACAGTTGTTCATGCATGTTTATTCAGTATAAATGACTAACATTTCTGCATGACTAGTCTTTTCTATTTAATTTTTACATGTTAAGATGGGGTTCTTTCAGAGGGAGAAAATGCTATTATTGGAATTAAATCCAATAGTTATTTAATATTTTTTCATTTATTTGATTAATTAGTTAGTTTCACTATCAATGCAATGTTGAATTAATGATTTTATTATTTTTCTTGTTACATTTATTTATTTCATGTATACTTATTAGGAAAAGGGTTGGTTTAATGAATATTTTTAATTATTAATATGATAGGCATACATACTTAACACTTACATATGTATATAATTTTTTATTTATTTTGTTAAAGAAGTTTTTCAATTTTATATTATGTTTATAAATAAACATTGTTAGTTTGCATTTCATTAAATAGTCTTTAGTTTATCAAAATCATTTCTTTTCCATTCATCAATCGATCACCATATATACGTATGCACACAATTTTTTTTTGTATATTATAACATTGTAATAGGATTGATATATATATATAAGCATACAATAATTCCTACCTAAGTTAAATTCATCACTGAAGAGAGTTAGTTGCAACATTCTCCCTGGGTTTAAATTCTTAGGCATATGTGGAATCTGAAAGAATGTGAGATATAGATGAACTAATCTAAATTATATTTAAATTTAATATGTGTGATAAGAGCTAACCCACTAGAAGTATATATTACATAATGTCTTCAATAAATTAGAGTTATTGCAATGAGGAAATATTTTGTAATTGAGCATATATGTTAAAGTAGTTAAATAGTAATGGGTAAAAAGGCCACATCTGTTAATATATATATATTGTTATAAATATAGAATTTACAAAACAAATTCTATGAATAGAAATGTTTTATATTTTATTTTTCATTAGTAATCACGAATAAAATGTGTGCCTATTTATATATATAAATTCAAATGCATTGCATAAATATTTACATTTAAATTTGGGGAAAAAAATTACAGGTAGATCCGCTGGAGAAGTTTTTGCTAAAAGTTATATTCTTTCAAACCCTATCGCTGGTTTGATGATAGGTCTTTTAGGAACAGTAATACTTCAGAGCTCTTCAACAACTACGTCCATTGTGGTATCAATGGTGGGTTCTGGAAGTAAGTTTAAGTATTATTATTATTTTTTTTTTATTATTTATTTATGTATATATAATACATATATATATAATCTTATGTAATTTGTATTTGCTTAGTGTTTTTTTTTTTGTTTATTGTGTATTTCTGTTAAAATGTAAATGTTGAAATGCACATAATAAATAGATATTGAATTGAATTGAATTATTGTTATTATTATTATTATTATTAGTAGTAGTAGTAGTAGTAGTAGTAGTAACAATAATAATAATCACCACCGTCATCATCATCTTTATACAATTGTATCTGATTGTTTAACATCTTTTGCTATGGAAAGATTTATTGTATTAAGATATCATTCCATAATATTTATTAAAAAATTGTTATGTATGAAAGGACAATTCCATCATGGGTTTAGGTTTAATTCCTGGACTAGTCAAACATTCAAGCTAAGAATCACATCTCAAAAAAAAAAAAAAAAACTTGACAAGGATATAAGATATACATTTTTAATACAATCAAATATATTTCCAATAACACATTAATAAATGTATGTACACACATACAATACATTCAAATATAATTTTTATTAATTAATAATCACTCAAAGTTTTATACAATTCACTATATGATCTGTATTGTTTTTTTTCCCTGCACCCATTTATTGATTCTGCAGGAGTGGATATTCTGGAAATGAGATTTACTCCCAAAAAGACCTACCACTGTTTTTCTAGAAATATGCTAGATTATATACTTTTAAAGTTTATTGGAATAAGCAATAAAATAGATGTTATAAGCAATATTTATATCAATGTTTTTTTTTGGCAAACAACCTATTGTTTAATTTTTAATTAATTTAAATCTTTATAAGAAGATTAAACTAATCTCTTTTTCATTAATAATTTTTAATCTTTTTATGTATGCTCAGTACATTGCAACTTTATTTAGTTTGTATATTACAAATTATATTCTGCATATTGTAATAGAACTGAACAAAGTTTGGTTTTATTTATCCTTTATCATTAGTTCAATATCATAACATAGCTACTGAAAGAATTGCATCCATATATTTGGAACAACTATTATTATTATGATATAGATAAGAAAGCGGTACTCAGAATTGACATTCTTAATCTAGGCATCAAGACAGATAAGTGCCTTTACCTATAAAGCCAGTAAATTTATAATGGAAAAAATAAATGATTAATGAAAGAAAACTAATTCTATAAGTTTTTTGGTAATAATGGCTAATAAAATTTTAAACACTAGTGGATATGGTTATGATAAATACAATTAAGGAAGGTGATGAGAAGTGTGCTTTTTAGGAGATTAGTCATGAGATTACAATTAGATTGGTATAAAATTGGTCTCAGAGTTCTTAACTGGGCATGATAAGTACATTCTAATCAATTGGAAATGAACTTCTTAGCTTATCTTATATAGTATTTTTTAAACTATAAATTATTATTATAATAGATTTAAGATGATTACCATTATACATATCTACAAAATGAATTTTTACTCTGGTGATTTTCTATAAATTAAAATTCATTAACTGCAGTAAGCTTGAGGATGTTCTAGAAATCAAATTCATTCATTTTAGATAACAATATCACAATACAGTTAATAACTTTTGGTTTATGGCAAATTTATTCTATCATTTTTTATAATGCATGTGGAGTGGCATTTAAATGGCTACCCATTGCTTTTTCTCTGTTTGAAAAGTCTTTTCTATTTAAATTTTTGATTTTTGTCAAGTGCCTTAAATTTATAAGATGAAGAACTTCATTAATGATTCAGAAGAATATTTTTTTTAAATCGTATTTTGAAAAAATATAAGTAGCCACTAATTTTAGTTTACTTCTGCATAATCTTTAGAGTTATCTGTTAAGAATCACCTTTAGTGAGTTAATACATTTTAAGGACCTTTATATAGTCCTTGAAGTTATTGAAAATTTTAAAAACATAGATTATATATATGTATATAATTTTTATAGACAATAAACCCTAAAGCAAATTTTATTAATATTTTGAATTTATTTTATCATGCAATAAGATGTCATATATCTCTTATTAATGATGTATCTGTAATAATAGTCAAATTATGTAATAAGTTGATATGATAAAATTATTTTATTGAAGATTTTGAGCCTTTTTCTTTATCATATCCTGATCTTTTTAGAAAGATTTTTAAAAAAGCTATAGGTCTTATAGAAGGCACTTTTTTTTTGTAGGCTATACTAAGGAAAACTTGAAATTTTTCAACATTTGATGGCAGTGTGCTAAAGATGAATTTAAATATGTCTGTCTAAACAATGAGATATAGCTTTTAAAAAGCTATTTTTAAGCAAATTTAAAATATATTGCATTTTTATGTTCAGTGCAAAGTATGTATAAAATAACATTTAAATTTTTATTTTTTTCAAACTACTATTTATTAATTAATTAGTAGAATAAATTTCAAATAGAAAATAATTTCAAACATTTACACATAAAAATTATATAAACATAGGTGAGGTAAAACAGATGTTAACATTTTAAGTAGTCTACTTAAGAGGAAAGTTTTCTCCATTACTTTCTTACTATAAAAAATACAGTGTAATAGCTAAGATTATTGTTAACGATGAACATTCTTACGTCCAAATTTTCAATGAATATAATGAGAAACAGAGTAATTGCAAACAAAGATAAAGCAAATAAAGATTATGATTAAAACTTGAAATGGGTTCATTTGTTTTACTGATTTACTGTCTTTGGAGATCGAATTTCATATAAGTAATATATTTCATTAAACAAGTACAAATTTAAAAATAATAGTTTATTTTCTGGAGTAAAATAGTTGGAAAATATCTTTTTAGCTGTGATGATTAGTTTTATTCCTGTCAATATTAGAAGATTATTGTATTGCTATTGATTTGTATTTAGATCACAACTCAAAATAATACTTTGCCTTGTATGGATATATGAGCCAAATTTGTGAAAAATTAATATTAAGTTTAGGCCTGCTTTGAAAAACAGTTTGTGTAAAATAATTTTTAGAACAGTGCTAAATGCCTTTTTAAAATCTCAGTTGAGAAATTCAAAATATTTTGTTTCAATGAGAAATGGAAAAATGATAATTGACATTATTGACAAATAAATATAATCACTGAAACTAATATAAAAGTTGAAAATTAAAATGGTCTTTTGTTTACAGAGATTTATATTTATAGAAACGATTGAAGAGACATAGAAATTTTGAATGGGATACAGCACTTGGTCGAAGTAGAATATCTAGAATCATGAAATAGCTTTTTAACATTATTCATTTAAATGAGAATATATTTTTTGTCTTGGCAGTAGTTTGATTTTAATATAAGAATAGTCAGAGTTTTCTGAATGAATTTTTTCTCACATCAGAAACCATTTTAATCTGTTGCAATGAAGACTGAAGACTTTTCTTGAAATTTACCAGTAAAGTAAGGCATGTGCTCAAATCCTAGGGGGTATACTAAGAGATGAGCTAACAGTGAGCTTGGGCAAGCCCATTGGAATTTGCAATGACATTATTTATATTTATTTATAAAAATAATTTTAAATTATAGTAGACTTTTAATAATTGTTCTACATTTTTAATGTTGTTGTGTTTCACTGTTACCACAGTTGCATTCATCTACTGGTATAAAAATGAACTAAATCATTTGTATAATACAAATTTACAAAAGTTTTCTCAATTGTACATTGGGTAACAGTGTTTAACACTATGTGGGTATGTTAGTTGAGTATGCAGTTAAGAAGAAAGGATTAACTTGTATGTGACAGACAATGAGTTTAGAATTTTTGGAAACGAAATTAAAACATCAAATTGTGAAATAATATTAGTTTATAAAAATTATGGTTAAACAAAATTTACAGTTTAAAAAATACAAGAACAACTAAGAATAAAGAGATGTACATAATATACAAATCTAATTACTCTATTAAATATTATTGCTTTTAATGAATATAAAAGGAAATAAAGTTAATACAGACTGTAATAACTTGTTATTATTACTACAGTTTATTATTTTATTTTCAAATGTTTTAAAATTGTATATTCTGTAACTTGAGATAATTTGTGGGAAACATCTCATATTTGTTGTTGAATGGTTTTTATAAAAAACTTGAAATGATGTATAAAAATTTATTAAACATTAAAATAACATCTTATGTAAGAATAAATTTAAATATGGTATAATAATTTTCAATAATATATTTTCATTACTTAATTTTCAAAGTAAATACTATTAATTATTTGTAACAGACATGAAAAGACAATCGAATTTATTGTCATTTTTTGGAAAAGATAAAAAAAAAAAAAAATTGATTCCCATGCAAACACTTCCACAGAAGAAGATATCAGGGAAAGTTTGTTGATGTATCAGAATTATTATAATCCGATGATATTGATATTCATATTTTACAAGCATCTCAAGATGAAAATGAAGAAGAAATTATGTTGCAAAATTGCTGGAAAAAAAAAATGAGCAAATTATTCCAAAACTAAATATTTATTTGGCTAGAAATAAAAAATGATAAATTAGAGTGATCTGCCTGTTTGAAATATAAAAGTTTGGGGGTTGAAGGTGACAGACATTGCCATTTATCAAAAGAATGATGGGAAATAAAAGTAGAACCAAATGAAGCATTGAAAAATACAAGATCTGTGTTTTTATGTAAAAAATTACATATTCATAATGAACCAATTTTGCATAATAAAATCATAAAACTTGATAATGAATGTATCAAATCATTATTGCCAAACATTATTGATAAATTAAATGAAAAGTTGTTTTAATAACATCAAAAAATTTTAATTTTGTTTATAATTTGGCAAAAATTAATCATCCAATGTCTGATTTTCGGATTTAATAGAATTGCAAATTAAAAATGGGATTTAGAATTGTCATTATATTCAAGATTTACAGCAATAACAATAATAAAACATATTTTCAAAGAAATAAAATTAGAAATATTCTCAAAAATAATAGAAAACAAATACAAAATTTGTATTATAATAGATGAATCAACAACTCTGTCTAAATAGAATGCTTTTGATTATTTATTTTAAAATTGAAATTACTAAGCCATGTTTAATTTTTGTAGCTCTTGTATCATTAGAAAGTACTCCCACCTAATATATATATATATAATATATTAATTACAACTTTATGTACATATGGATTTTCAGATAATTATTTGAAAGATTATCTTATTGCATTTTGTGCAGGTAACTCTAGTGTAATATTAGGAAATAAATCAAGTCTTGTAACTAAACTTTTAGAAATTTTTCCAAATATTATGATTTGGCATTGCCTAGTGCATCATATATAATTAGCACTAAATAATATAATAGAGGAAATTAAGGAAGCAAATTACTTTGAAATATTTATAGATATATATGCATTTTATCATCAATCTCCAAAAATTCAGTGAGAGTTAAATACAACTGCAGATGAGCTGAACGTAGAAATTTTAAAAATAAGTCACATATTAGGATCTCAATGGGCAGCTTGCAGTTTAAGAATGGCTATTGCAATGCAGAGAAATTATCCAGCATTATGCAGACATTTTGCATCCAACAGTAAACTTTAGGTTTATTAAATTGACTAATAAATGTAGAATTTTTAAAGGATTCAGCATTAATGATTGATATTGAATTATTATCCTTTTCCAAAACTTTACAAAATAGAAATAGTATTATTATTAAAGTCAACTCTTTAATTATCAGAACAATAAATGCTGTTAATAATTTGAAAATTTCTAAAAGTTCATATGAAAGTAAAATTGAATCAACTTTACAGTCTATAGAATTTGAAGGAATTGCACTTGCAATCAACATGAAATTTAAGACCAGATTATACTGCTCAGTTTTTAAAGAACAGATTATTATTGCAAAATAATTTTAATGTAAAAAATAAAAATCTTTATCATTTTCAGATGAAGAACTGAAAAGTATTTTTAATATTTGTTATCCTAAAACATGGAATATGGAAATAACTACTTTTCCATGGCTAGAAGGGGAGAGAAAAATAAAAACTCAATTTTATTATAAAATATGAAATTAATATAAATAATTTTAGATATTTAGTAGAAATAGTTTAGAAGAAAATTATGTTGAATTTCCCACTACACTTAAAAAAGCTATGACTATTATGGAAATAATTGCAATAAGCAATGCTGAAGCTGAATGGACATTTAGTGCAGTGAACAATAATATTCTCACTATAAAACAGGCAAATCTGGCAGTGAAACATATTTCAGATCTAATGACAATTTCATTAAATGGAAAGCCTTTAAATCAATTTAATACAATTTTGTATGTAAAATCCTTTCTGAAAAATCATCACCCCGCTTTGACCGGCATCTAGAAAACGAGAAGAAAATTCAAGAAAATAATGCTGTATGGCAGTTGCTATCATAATATTGTTTTATTATATAGTATATTAAATATATATATATAATTTATATTTTCATGGTTCTATTTTGTGCAAAAATATTATATATATATAAATGCTATTAATTATTATTATAAAAGAATTATATATTTTTCATTTTTAAATTTTTTTATTAATTTTTTCAAGTTTATAATAAATAATGCAGGTTTCATTTAAATAAAAGTACATATTGTAATGTTGTTTTCCAAAATATACCTTTAAAAAAAAGCGAATGAGCCCATTGATAAAGTTTTCCAACTCATCACTGGTGAATATTGATTAAATTTAGCATTATAGAAACAAAGTATAATTAACCTCAAAGCACAACTAACTAATCATAGCCCACAGCTTTTTGTGTAGTCTTGTGATAAGTTACTACGTGAACTGTTGTCATTTTTTAAAGGAAATAGTGGGAAAAGTAGCCTTTTTTTTTTTTAAGGAACAATCTTTTTAAAACATTTTTTTAAAAAATTAGTTTCCTAATTCTGATTAGATTCCAATATAGATTTCAAATCCAAATAATATTCTTTTTTATTATTGTTGTTTTTCAATGTCACTACAATTTCAGTTTTAAGTTTTGAATTATTTAAATTTTAAATGTAGAATGAAAATGGTATTTAATTTACAGTATTAATTTCATTTTTAATGAAGTTTTACCTTTTAACTTTACTAATATTTTTTTAATCTAGTAAAAATAAATTATTATTTATGTCACTGAAACTTATGAAAATTATTATGTTGAATAAAGCATTGTAAGATTGCCTTAAAGGATGATTATTGATATTTATAGATATTAAGTAGTTTTTATAGTTGTAAATTACTGATCAGTGATTAAATATAATTTAAATATTATTTTGCTATTCCTTATGCAAGCATTTATAAAAATATTAAGATTTTTTTTTTAATTTAAAGTTCATAATTACAACTAATCTTAAATATTCTGTCTGAATAATAAAATAATTATAAATGTTTTTCAATATAACATGAAAAAGAACAATTTTGATATAATTTCTCATAAAGTATTCGGAATAATATACAGAATTTGAATTTATCCACATTATTCCCACCAAAATCCTATTATATAAACTTACTATTTTTATATTCATTTTTACAAAGTATGTACAAACCACACACAGGTGGGAATTAACTCTCGATTTCTCAAAATAGAAAAGATATAGTATAAACTTAATTATGATTCAAATAATTTTTTATAACAAGTAAATGTTATAAATAATGTACAACTTTTATGAAAAACTCAAATTCCAACTTCTTTTTATTATTTGATAGTCAGGTTAGCAAAACAAACAATAAAAGTTATCTAATTATTTATAAATCTATCAACAATAACATATTAAATAAAGAATGTGTTCTTTACATTATTGTTAAGTATATTTTTGTAGTTATTTACATAAAAAAATTATCCACATTCATTTGTTTACATCTTAATTAATCCATGAAAATATTTAACATATTTATATGTAGTTTATGCACAATATAAATGCATATTTCATGATATATCAGTGATTAAAAATATATAACTTATGCACTATATACTATTTATATCAGTAGCAAATTCTCCATGCAATCTATCAACAATAATATATTAAATAAAGAATGTGATTTTACATTATTGTTAAGTATATTTCTGTAATCATTTACATAGAAAATTCTCAACACTCATTTGTTTACAACTTAATTAATTTTTGAAAATATTTAACATATTTATATGTACTTTATGCACAATAAAAATGTACACTTCATGGAGTATCAGTGATTAAAAAATACATATTTTATGAACTGTATAATATTTATAGCAGCAGTAAATTCTCCATACAGAAGTGTCACTAAATGCAAGACTTTGTAATCAATGGATGCAGGAAGCTTTGTGCATAAAATCCCTATCTAGTGCTGACTCATCCAATATCCCCAGACTAGTTTCTAGCTTGTGGCTTTCATCAGTGAGGAGCCTTGGATTTGAGAGCACTACAACTAGATCTTAGGATCTAATGCAATCCTCTAGCAACCATCTTTTACAAATTTGGTTAACTATAAAATTAGAAGCCCAATATGAAAACACAATACTGTTTTCAATCCAAGCTCATTTGCTTGTATAGTCATATAGACCTGAACTGTTCAGCATTTATACATTTTGGTGTCTTTGATTTTTCAAAAACCATAGTGGCAGGATTACAAATGGTTGCTCTTGATGGCACTACTGTATGGAGAGTTTGCTACTATTATTAAAAACCTGTGTAAGCATTTAAAATGATGATTATGTGATGTTTTGATGATTTAATGCCTATCCTGCAAAGAGGATAATGTAACTATGATTTTTGAAAAATAAAGACACCCAAAATGTATAAATGACAAGCTGAGTCAAGAGCTATATGACTATACAAGCAAATGAGCATGGATTGAAAATATTGTGTTTTAATATTGGGCTTCTAGCATTATAGTTAGCCAAGTAGGTAAAAGATGGTTCCTGGAGGGTTGCATTAGATCCTAAGTTCTACTAGTTGCAGTGCTTTCAAACCTCACTGATGAAAGTTACAAGTTAGAAACTAGTCTGGGGATATTGGATGAGTAAGCACTAGATAGGGATTTTATGCATAAACATTCCTGCATCTATTGATTACAAAGGCTTGAACTTGGTGGAACTACTGTTTGAAGAGTTTTCTACTGTTATTAACAGTCTGTGTAAGCTTATGGAATGGTGATCATGTGATGTGTTTATGGTTTAATATTTATATCAGGGATGGGGAACATTTTTTCTGCTAAGGGCCATTTGGATATTTATAATATCATTCATATTCAGACAAAATTATTGATGTAAAAATTATCCTATATATTTGATCAAAAATTTAATTAATTTATGCTTAGTCATTAGGGATGGTAAATCTTTTCAACTGGCGTATGAATTTTAATTTTTCCTTTTAAACAAAAGCCATAATTTTTTTGTGAATTAAAAATAAAGTAACATCATTATTATTAATAACAGTTCCACATTTAATGTCAATTTTTCCAATTTGCCTTATAACTATTCTTCATGACATATTTATATTCTCAAATTTTTTTTATGTTCTTAACAGATAAATTTTACAGCAGCTAGGATGCAATCTTTTATATATTTTCCTTTAGAAAATGGTTTTGGATTTTCCACTTTTTGAAAAAGTAATGTAACTTGCTTTCACAGAATTTTTTGACTTGGTTGTACCTTTTATGAAACATATCAACCATTTGATGAAGTCCTTTTCAAGGTTTTTATCTAAATATTTCTTTTTCATCCAAGAATTTTGTTGTAATAAGAATGTTTTGATAAATAGTACCTCTTAATGTTATGTTCTTTATTAACTGAAATATTTTCTAGTCATATCAGGAACATCAACTTACTATTTCTATAATATATATATATATATATTGATTTATTTCATTTGAAGTGGGCAATTTTTTTATTTTATTCAGTATAATCAGTCCAATTGAAAAATTAAATGCAAAATAATAATAAAATAAAAATTCGAATTTTATTTTTGCTAGTATATCTTTGTCTGCAAAAATCATTATAAAAGCAAACAAAATATCCTCCATGTTGTAGATTAAATTTATAGTCAGATAGATTATACAATATAGATAATTCTTTGGAATATTGAACTTTTGGTAGAATGCACTAGAACTATTATAATATTATAATAGTTGGAGAGAAAAAAGATGTAGATGAGAAAATAAATATTTTATTTTACTTAGTTTTTAATACAATATTTGCACTACACATGTGTTCAAATACAAGTTTTATACAGTGTCATTTCATATACATTTTTGAAACTGTCTGTGAGCTAGATTAAGAGTTGTCAAGAGCCAGAGTTGTTCCTCAGCCCTGAGGTTTCCCAATGTTGATTTATATGAATAAATTGTTTG
Source organism: Epiperipatus broadwayi (assembly GCA_028023455.1). Lineage (NCBI taxonomy): Eukaryota > Metazoa > Onychophora > Udeonychophora > Euonychophora > Peripatidae > Epiperipatus > Epiperipatus broadwayi. The sequence goes on along the minus strand of JAQFVV010006245.1, from coordinate 1,706,890 downwards.
CAATGTTGCAGCAATAGTTATTGTTGTGTAAATCCTAAAAGTAAAAAAATGTAAAACAATCTTTAAATAGACTATTTAATGGAAAAGAGCTCTCCAATAATTTCCAAAGATTATTATCCATTTACATATATTCAAATAGTTAGGATATTAAAAACAAATATATGATAGTATTGCAATCATTATTGTATAAAAATATACATTGTTTATTCACTAATATAAGAATATTTCTTTTATTTAAAAAACTATAAGTATTTAAAAAAATAATTGAAAGTTTTATTGCTCAGAAGTTCATAAGAAATTTGAGTTGCAGAAGTGACTGAGCTGGTCATGATCCATGGATCTTGAGCTTCTGCAAACCAGCAAGGCCATAAAATAGTTATAGCTCTTCAATGTAAATTACAAATTTCAACTTGACAATCTGACCTAGCTAGTCTTAATCATAGCTAAAATAAACAAATACTGTATATTGCTGATATTTAGACATATTTGTGACTTTTAAAAGATATGTAGTTGTAAAATGCGTTTTTTTTTACTATGACATAAATATTAACACTATCGTATATTCTTTACATAAATTACATGGCAAATACTTTTTAATAGATTTTTAGAAAATAAAATATTAGGGAAAAAGTGCTTGCATCAAGTGATTTATTGGCATTAATAAAATTGAATTTGATTATAAAAAAGAAAATAAGTAACTAAAAAGTAATTTATATACTATATTTTTTAAGAAACATCATAATACATATATATCAATAAAATAAATAATATTTAATAAATATCATTAAATATAAATAGTATAATAAGATAGGGCATATTAACTATGTTTTTATTTATTGTAATAGAAAAAATATATTAGAAAAATATTTTATGTGATAGCTGACTCTAATTTGAGATACAATTCTGCTTTATAATGTATTAATTATTTAACTATTAAATATGCAGGATCTTTATTCTCCATTTTATTTTGGAACTGGATTTTTACCACTTCGTTTTAGATCTCATAAATTTTATTGGTGGATTTGGTTTTCTTTTTTAATTTTCTTTTAATGAAACTGCTGTAGATAATAAATGTTTTTTGTTTGTTTGTTTTCAGATTAATGAAATATGATAAATTTACTTTCTTTATTATTATTTTTTTTTTGTTTAGTCAAATTTTTCCTTAATTAATTTTTATTGTTTGTTTTAAATATATTTTATGAATAAACATTTTTAATGATTGTTTATATACATTTATGGGCACAATTTTCCAGTTTTTGTTTGATTTATTACTAATAATTTTCGAATTAATATGTTTGTATTCATATATCTTCATGCTTCTTTTATCTTTTTAACTTTATGATAGATTTAAGATTTTATAATGTTTTTATTTTTTAATCAACTGCTTGTTTAAGAAGCATTTATTGATATTAAAGTGAATTAACTAGATATATACTAAATATTTTAAAACCTTTTTTTAAAATATTTCACAAAATTTAGTTTTGTCTGTTAAAAATGGAATTCCTATTGTTATGGGAGCAAATGTAGGAACGTCAATTACCAATACTCTTGTATCATTATCACAAATTGGACATCGCAACCAATTCAGAAGAGCATTTGCTGGTGCTGTAATACATGATATATTCAATTGGCTTACTGTATTTTGCCTTTTACCTCTAGAACTTATTTCAGGTTATCATTATTTTTATTATTTAAATAACTATGTTCTTTATAATATGCATGTTTGTATGATAAATATAATGAGACAATTTTTATCACATTAGATAACTTATAGTTAATGATCAATGGTTTTTCCAGAAAGTTATGTTACACCATTCAACATATACTATAAAATAGAATCTTTTAACGTTGTCAATTGGAATTGAACTCCTGGCTTTAAGCAAAATTCATTATTAAATGAATAAGGCATTTTGCATTTAATGACAAATCCACTCAATGTTATACAGGATAGACCAGAAAGTATTTTACTATAATATTATTTTATTAATATAGTTATAAATCATCAATTATTCATATTTTTATTATTTTTAATATAATTAATCAAATATTTATAAACAACATTAAAAAAATATTATTACAGTAAAATAATTAGTAGACATGAATTCAATCCACAATTTTTCCATATGTAAATCTTTATTGTTGTGATATATTAAAGAACATCTTTTTTAAATAACTATTTTACAAAATATTTTTTGTATTATAAGTTAAATTATTGTTCAATTTATAAAAAAGTCAGTAAATGCAAATAAATGAAAATTACGGTTATTCCTTTTCCAGCTAGAAAGTTTCCACCCAATAAAAAGTATTTTTCTTTAATAAATGATATTTTAAATTTTATAATACTATAAATTCTATAAATGTAAGTTTTTATAAAAATCAAATTAGACCAAATATTTAAAGTCTACTTTTACAGCTAACTTGTTATCAACATATATCAATCTACATGTTGAAATTACAGACTTTTACCTTTAAACATACTAAGAAACACTATAATCTTTCTTCTCAATTGTCTAATAGTTTTTAAATTAAAAATTAATTGGGTTTTTTGAAGGCAGAAAGAATATTTGCAGTCATGAAAATGAAACAATTCAATCCTCATGTCAAAGTCTGTGAAATATGTGAGTAAATTTCTAGCGCATTAGAGTATATGTTTATTTGCCATTCAACTGAAGTACTTTAAAATTTAGAACAAAAGAGTGTGCTGTATATAGCTCTCATTTCCAATATATGTAAATGAGAAAAGGTGTACACATAAGGAAGGAAAAGTCTTCTCCAGCACAACTGCATGTGTAGCAGTCAGGGACTAATGGAAAATGATAAAATTAGTTGCTAAATTGTGCTTGAACAGCAAGACATAATGAGTTATTATTATTTATTTTATCTGAGAAAGAATGATACATATTTTTTTGAGTAATGTTTGTATTCAGCAAGTTGTCTGTCACATTACTATTGTTCAGGCTAAGGACTAATTAATATTTTTAATATAATTCCTTCATTGTTGTTTATTACTTTGTTAATAAATAAATAAGTGTAATTAACAAAGTTGTATTTGTGTTCATTATATTTGCAATCTGACTTGTTATTATTAAATCCTCAGAAGAATGGTGCAGTTGACAATTCGGATACAGTGGAAATAGGAAAATTAGAAAGTAGCAGCCTTAAGTGCTTTAATTTGAGAGTTTGATATAAATAATGCAAACTTGTGGAAAAGCTATGTATTGCATGCTGAATAGTATATGTTGATCAACAGGACAAAGGAAGATCATCTTAAAGGTTCTATACTTCTCTATTTTGTGAGACAGGAAGTAACACAGTTGGCTAATATACTCATAGACCAAAAGCATCTGGAGGACTTTCCATATGGAAAACTTGTACAAATTTTGAGTGCTAATTTTGCCTTTAAACTTTTTAAATGGGTTATATGGTTTAGAAAACAGTTGCCACAGGAGAAATATATTGATATGATTTAGCCTTACATAGATTGGTGAGAGATTGTGATTCTGACCAAAATAAATGATTTCCTGGTGGAATAGTTTTTATATAGTATATTTGATGATAATTTTAGAAAAATGCTACTAAGTGATTCGTATTTGACCTACAAGTTGACTATATAGAATAGCATGACTCAGGAAATTGTGCTTCTGAATTTATGGCATTTCAGCCATTGGAAAGGATTTTGTTTACCAAAGAAAAATCTAAAGGAGATGTCTGGGTTTCTGATATACATAAAAGAAAAACACAAAGTTATTGTTATGGGAAAGCTGGACTTTTAAAATGAACTGTGTGAATAAGGAAAAAAATATGCATAATTTGTGACACTAGAGGTCATTTAATTAACATCAATTTAAATATCAACAATCACTTAAGAAAAAATGGATTACAAATTTGGAGGAGAGGTGGAACCCAAGAAATTAGTAATAAATAGTTTTTCAAAACAATGAGTCATATGCTTTTTTGAAATATGAGTTTGTGATAAATGAACAACATTGGAAGTGGATAGTAGAGCAGGTCTGACTTTAATGTCCTACAAAGATTGGACTTGTATTACAGAAAGTCATAAAAAGAAATTTCTATTAAAAAAGGCAGAGACATTGTGTCAGATATTAATAAAATTAAGGTCAATATTCATAGCAAGATAATAGTTCCAGTAAAGTTGAGTTCTAGGTGGAGATTCCTTGTATTACACATAATAAATAAAAATGTAAGCCTATTACTGGAAAGAAATTGATTTGAACCTTTGGGTATAAGAGTAAATATATTAAAGACAGTTCACTTAGAACCTCTTATGAAAAGAAGATACCCAGAACTAGTCAAGCCTGAATTAGAAAAATTAAGAAAGAGAAAAAAATTCCCAATCAGGTAAACAGCAAATGTTACACTGGATAAATATATTGTTTTATTATAATTATCAACTAATTTTCAAACATGGAAATAAAATTTAACATGTGGATGTCTTGCTGCTATTATCTGCTCATAAAGAAAAGATAGATAAGGGTAAAAAAAGTAAATTGCATAGATTCAATGGCATTGCAAATAATAAATAGTGTTGTAGTAGCAGACTGATGAGATAAAGATTATGACTGGTGAAATGGGTAAAAAGTGATGGGCAAATATCTGCCTTTTAATTTGGGTAAAATAATTTGGGTCAATAGAGCTAGTCTGTCAGTTTTTTGTGGATGCATAAACATGGATTGTGTACTGATGTCTCCTGAAAGTTGAATTGAAGTATTAAATTTGTTACATAAAGGTCCACTTGGAGTTATTAGAATGAAAGCTCTCACTAGTTCTTATATCTGGTGGCCCATTATAACTGGGACATTGAAAATTCAGTAAAAATATTCAGATTGTCAATAAGTCTGCTAAATTATCATCCAGGCATTTAGAAGAGTGGATAAGACCCATGACTCCATGGACTTGATCCATTTTGACAATGTGGGTTCAATGAACAAATTGGTTGATGCATACTCAAGATGGACAGAATATAAATTGATTAAGAATACAAGCATCAAATGTACTATAACAGTATTAAAATAAATTTTTGCCACCCATGGTTTGCCAGACTCATTGTGACCAATAATGGTACAGCCTTCATATCTCAAAGATTTATGGATTTCCTGCATGCCAGAAGTATTAAGCATATTTTTACTCTTCTTTATCATCTGGAGAGTAATGGAATTGCTGAAAAAACTGTACAAGGTTTAAAATATGGTTTGAATAAAATAAAATTTAAAAACACATCTGAAAGCTTGGTAAAGACAAATGTACAGACATTTTACACCTAACACCACAACAGAGATACCTCCAGATGACTTGCTAATGGGTCGTTTTTGTCATGTCCACTTAACTCATTTATTACCTATGTATATTAAGAGAAATAAAAATCAAAATTTCACAAATTTCTTACTAAGGGAACAAATATGGATACAAGATTTACTTAAATATCAATAGATACCTGGAATAATCATAAAAGTACTGTCAAAATAAATAAGACCAGTAAAGTTGCCAAATGGTAAAAAGTTTAAAAAGCACATAAATCATGTACATGAGGCTTTTTATATTTGATGTTGGTCAAAAGTAACAGTGTAATACCAATATTAAAAAAAGAGAGGATAGTAAGTGATTCAAAATTTAGCCTAGAGATGAAGGTAAATGAAGAAAAAGCCACAATTGATCAACAGCATGATTGTGTTACTGCAATGGTTTAAGCTCTGATAATAATTTCTAGAACTCCCAGAATACACTGACCATCTGCTAAATTTGAAGAATTTGTTTATCATTAAACCTACTGATTTTTGGAATAGAAAAGGGCTGCAATGTCTGAATAAATTTCTAGAATGTTAGTATGTATATGTTTATTAGTGATTGGCTCTTTCTAATTGTATTGATTGTGTACTAAAGTACTCTAAAATTAGAACAAAAGAGTGCAGTGCACATAGACTCTTCTTTCCAATATATGTAAATGAGAAAAACTTAATAAACACATAGCAAAGAAACAGAAGTCTTTTCCAGTACAACTGCAGTTGTAGCAGACATGGGAATAATGGAAAAGGAGACAATTGCTAAATTGGGCTGACACCAGTGAGATATAATAAATTTTTATTGTTTTTCTGATAAAGAATGATACAAACTCTGTTGAGCAGTGTTTGTATTCAATGAGTTGTCCATCACACAATTGTTTTTTGGACTAGGGACTAATTAATATTTTAACATACTTCTTTCATTGTTTATTACATTGTTAATAAATAAATGAGTGTAACTAACAAAGTTGTATTGGTATTCATTATATTTGCATCTAACTGGTTATTATTAAACCTTCAGATATAACAGTCTGAAAATCAGTTGTTTATGATGAAAGACAGTGCTAAAAAAAAATTTATGACTTTTTGTTCAGCTACTTATAGTTTTACTTTTAAATGAAGAAAAATGAAAAGAACTCTTAAATATTAAAGGAGATATTCTTGGATCTTGTGAAGTTAGAAGAAAAAGTCAAGACAATTAATTTAAAAAGTGGACATATACTTTACTATAAAGTCCACAAATATTTGAAGCACAACTGGGGTGAGAGTTATAGAAGAACATCACATAGCTTGTATATCAGATGGTGCAAAATATTAGTTATTTAGCTTAATGGAAGATAATAAATTATTCAAAACAAAGCAAAACTCTCCATACAGTAGTGCTATCTTGTGCCAACAAGAACAATCAATGGATGCCAGAAGGCTTGGGCATAAAATCCCTATCTAGTGCCTACTCATCCAATATCCCTAGACTAGTTTCTGGCTTGTGGCCTTCATCAGTGAGAAGCCTTGGATCTGAGAGCACTGCACCTAGACTTAGCTGCCACCTTTTAACTCAACTACAAAACTATGAGAATGAAATTGAAAACACAATAATATTTTCAATCCAAGCTCAATAGCTTATATAGTCATATGGGTCTGAATTCAATTCAGCACCCATACATTTTAGTGACTTTGGCTCTTCAACAACCTATTAGGCAGGATTATATGGAGAGTTTTGCTTTGTTTTGAATTGTTTAATAACAATTATGTGCTAGTATGAGATAGTGATCATGTGATGTTTAGTGGTTTAACACCAATCCTGCCTAATAGGATAGTGGTGGCTATGGTTGTTGAAGAGGCAAAGTCACCAAAATGTATGGGTGCTGAATTGAGTTCAGACCCATATGACTATATAAGCTATTGAGCTTGGATTGAAAATATTATGTTTTCAATTTCATTCTCATAGTTTTGTAATTAAGTAGAGTTAAAAGGTGGCTGCTAGAGGGTTGCATTAGATCCTAAAATCTAGGTGCAGTGCTTTCAGATCCAAGGCTTCTCTCTGATGAAGGCCACAAGCCAGAAACTAGTCTGGGGATATTGGATGAGTAAGCACTAGATAGGGATTTTATGCACAAGCCTTCTGGCATCCATTGATTGCTCTTGTTGGCACAAGATGGCACTACTGTATGGAGAGTTTTGCTTTGTTTTGAATTGTTTAATAACAATTATGTGCTAGTATGAGATAGTGATCGTGTGATGTTACGGGTTTAAGATAATAAATTCAGATAATTAAAGTATATGCCCAATAAATTCTCATTCTGATAAAGAAATAGAGGATTTTATGTAGATATAAATAATTCTTTTAGACAATGTTTTCAAAATGTCATAAGAGATTTTAATACAATTGAAAATTAAACTTTTTATGAGTAAATATTCAGGAATGATAGAAGAAATGGATACACAGAATTTGTAGAAATTAGAAAGTATTTAAATATTTATTTGTTAGCAAAGTTATTTAAAAAGTATTAAATTATAGGCTTTCTCTTATCAATTAACATTAAGTCAATACAAAACTGAATTTCTGTGTTTGAAATGATCTCATCTGATAGCTGAAGCACCTGATGATATCAGTTTTGATTGACAGAAACATATTTTCTGAAGGGGTTTAGTTTATTTTTCATCAAACAATAATGTATTTAAAATCAAGTTTTTATAAATTTCTATAGTGGGCATAAATAAATAAACTAAGATTATATACATATGTGATATTTAATTAATTAATATATTTATATTACTAATATGTGTAAAAGATTATGTACATATTATAGAAATCTAATTAGTAAAAAAATGAATTACTAAAAAGTAATCTCAGTAGGAAGGACTTTTAATTTGATTATTTATCAGCAGATTAAAGTAATCTTTTTTTAGTGGTACTTAATGATAGAAACCAGTTACAAATTGAATCCAGAAAAGAATTTGTTTTGTATAGATGTTGGCATCTTTTCATAAGACAAGAAGTCTATAAGAAGATAAAGAAGGGGCCTAACTATTTAGATAATCACTCCAGAGTACTTTACTACAGAGGATACTAAATCAATTATATAGTCTGATTACATTCTGCCTTAGTCATAATCACTAAATATCACATGATCACTATTTCCTACATTTACACTACTGTATGGAAAGTTTTGTCCCTATCTTGGTCATATAATAAATGATGTTTTATAATAGAAATTTATATTTTTCATTGAAAGGTTAATTAAAATACTTAGCAAATCATTATATCAGTTTTATAGATATTAAAGATATTTGAAGAAACTGCTAAACAGAAACAACATTTGAATCAAGCAATGAGTAATGTTTACATCTTACTAATGAAAGCTCATTATAGTATAAAAGTATATTACATAAAACCATTTTGTATAAACATGAGTGATATAAGAGCTCTTACAAATGTTTAGTTGAGTAAAAAAAAGTTCTTATAAAAATTTAAATGTTACTGACAACAATATGTCATCCCTGAATGATACAAGTCATAGTAGTATATTGAGACAACAAGTTTCTGGAAATACATGAAAATGGATAACAAGTTTCTGGAAACACATGAAAATGGATAAAATTCTATTAAAGAATTACTGGGAAAGAAAGCTAAAAGATTCTTATAATTAGTTTCCCATGCTTAACAACAAACTAACACAATTTTAAGCCTACGCTACAAATTAAATAACAAAATTGAAATTTACAAATGAAATAGGGAGTATTTAGGATTTATATAAAGAGATTTTAGAAAGCAAAAAATTAAATTAATAGGAAAACATGTAAGATAATACAATAATTTGTATTTTAATTTTGGGGATTATATTAACTGCATCACAACAAATTAGTTATTTATTATCGAAAGTAACAATAATTTTCCAGATCTCTACTGGCAAAGTTTAGCGTAATAATGTGACAAAAAAATGATTTTGCCTCTTCCAATAAACATCAAGACAAGATCTGGTTCCATTACTTTTTTCAATGGTAGTTAAAGTTCATTCTTGTTTATAGATTGGACTAGTCTTAATATTAATAAGTATATAAAGCATGTAGCATTCTAGTTTAGTCAGATTTTTTTCAATCAATGTTGGCTTTAATTTAAGCCTTAGCAGATATAGATACTTCAGAATTTTTTTTTGTAACTTTACACTTTATGGGAATGGTTAAAATCAATGAATTCTTTTCATGCTCATAATAACAATCATCCAGTTTACAAAGAGTTTGCAATAGAAAGTAAGGTGTATTTCTGTATCACTGCCAATAAAGCAGATACTTCATAATTTTCACCGATTTTTTCATTGGAGATGTCTATGGAGATGAATGTTCACCAATCTCTAAGAACTGTTTTTTTTTATCATTATTACATTCTACCATACTCTGGCAAGATTTATTAGGTGAAATCAGAAGATTTAGATCTCTGCCCATAAACGCTAATTCTGAATATAATAAACCCAAATTATTAGCAACAGTCAAAGTGAAATATTATTAAATAAATATATTTCTAGAAGAAATGACAGATGATTAACTAAAATTAGGTCTTAAGAAATTGTGAAAGACTGTATGTGATATGAATGAGATAAAATAAGGAAGTTTTTGTGAATCATTTAGTGAAGAGAAAATATGGATTACAGAAACGAGTTAAACATTAGACAAAAAGATAACACCCTACAGTAAAATATTAATGATTGTTGCTAATTAAAATTGTGCTATAATAACATTAACAGCATCCCCCCCCCACACACACACACACATTATTGACACTGCTTGCAATAAAATTAATAAATTGTTTTTTTAATTCTTTGGTGATAATTTGTCTTCTAAATTTTATTGAGACTCTGAAATAAATCTTTCTTTGGTGTGTGCTTCTTAATTGCAGATAAAAATTAATATATTACCAGCAAATAATATTATGATTAGCTTCATTTTTACATTTTAGATTTGTAATGAATTTTGCTTTTATTTTTTTGAATTTTTTTAAATTATTTTTTGTGTTGTGGAATTATGCAACATTTTAAAATAATCTTAGCACTTATAAGTATTTTAAGAACTATTTCTGCACATTAGTTATATAATTTAAATCCATTGGAGAGAAAATATTTTTAAGGTAAAAAAAAAAAGAAGGCAAAATAGCCTTTTATCAGTCTTCTTCTGAGCAAGACCTTTTCTAAACCTTTCAATGAGCGAGTCATTACTCATCAGTTAGCCAACTTCAAAACAGTAAAATGTTTTTCTTTCTTGTTTTATCATCTATCTAAGAATAGCTAGATACTCATTGTATATGTATTATAACGGATGGAATGATTATCACTTAGATATATAGATCAGATTCAACAATCAGCTGGTTCGATCACAATGTATGACCAACTTACATAAAGTATTTATGTGATAATACACCTATCTATTGAGCCCCAAACATTGCTGGTGCCAGATATAATGGACGGAACGATGACCACTAGCCCCAAAAGTTGATGATGCCAGATATAACGGACGGAATGATTACAACTAATCCCAAACATTGCAAACACCAGATGTAATGGATGGTCAACTAACTTGCAGACTGTATTACTATGCAGATGTAACAATATGGTGTGGGGATAAGTTAATATGCTCTAATTTATTACCCCTAATGAAACAATCTGCAAAGACCTACCAGATGTAGAAGGGAAAAAAAGTTGCATCCAACTATGTTCAGACTGTGGGTCATCTGATAGAGTGCTAATGAGAACCCAATGAAATGCTTAACCAATGATTGCATACCCTTTAATTGACTAACTCTATCCCTATTTAATAATATTAAATGCAATTTAGGTTAGTTCATCCACTTTTTTCCTTTTAAATTCCGTTATGCCCTAATATTCAAACTCAGAGAGAATATTGCTTTTAACTCCTTTAGCAGGTATGAACAGATATACACAGCAACACCTGCACCTATATATAAGTTACAACTAGCATTTATTATATATGGTTTATTTTCAAGCTTTTATATAATGAGAAAAATAGATGTGTGTGCATGTATAATTATTTATAAACTGTGGAATGTTAGGACAACTCAACAAACCAGAGACCGGAATAATACAAACTCTCAAACATTTATTAACAATAATAAATATCAAGTATAATGACAATAGTAATGATAAAAATAAATAAAAAATATAATAATCATCATATGTACATGTGTCACAAGTGAACCTCTACCATCTTACTAATTAATTATCCTCTAGATCCAACCCTTATACCCCATGGTAGAAATCCACCTATGTCACTCATTCTCTACAAATCATAATTATATAGAAAAATCAACTTTAGTTATTTATTATAATTGAGATGCTGGCTAGCTAAATTATATATATTTACCAATGTTAATCTATTTAACAAGTTTCCCCAATTTATATATATGATAGAGACAGCTACCTGTTGATTAGTCAAACATACTGGAAAATATACATACACGATTAATCACAAAATAAAACATATAATATGTATTCTGTATAAGTGTTGTAATTTAACCTATATATAAATTTAGAGAATCTTACCTCAATATTTATGTGGATAACCTGATGTGAAGCAGGTGGTATTACCTAAATTTTATTTATAATGAAAATATAAAAAATATCAAAATGAATAATCCCCCCTTTTCTTCTTTGCTAATTCTGAAAAATGAGGCTTCAGCATCAGAGTGTGAAAATACAACAGATAGTATGAATAAATAAAAAAAATAAACAAAAATTTACAATATTGATTCTTTGATTAAAAATTGTAATCGGAACAAAGTTCATAAAAATCATCATAACAAAAGTAGTAGTAGCTGATAGTTAGGCAAGTTGTTCTTCAAAGCAGTTTCATTTAGTAAATCATTCTCCTTAGCAAGGATAGATAGGTACAATGGTGTCTCCTGTAGTTGTGTTTAATGGTAAACATCTTGATCCTTATTTGATTTACCATAATGTATTCCAATCCTTGTTTACTTTGGACTGAAGGCATCTTCTTGTGTGTTTACAATAAAGTAGAAATATATATATATAATGCAGCTGGCAGGAAATACCACGACACACAATATCATGTTTTGCTCTAGCCCATTTTCATATTAAAGTACATTTTAATAATTATTTATAATCATATATTTTTATTGAATAATATTGAAGCACTTATATATATATTAAGAAAATTATTTCATTTTTCTTACTTCTCCAATTTTTAGCAAATTTAATTCTCGTTATTGTTTTTGAAAAGATTTAAAAAATTCAAATTTACTCCAACAATTTTTTAAACACAATTTAATTATTTAAGAATTAATCAGTTATTCTTACTTCTTTTCACTTTCTGTCCTTTGAATTTGATAAACTTTTAGTTACAGTATTCAACTTTTAAAATGTTTATAATTTAACTAAAAGAAAAAGTAAAACTCCATTTTAGCGTTCTAAATTTTTAGTTTTAATTGCTGTCTTTTGTTACAGTTGTTATAACAATAAGAAGAACGATTTGTAAACTGTCTTTTGTTTTTATACATTTTCACGCGCGTAGATTTCCAGGAACGCTCATATCTTTAACTGCCTATTGTTTAAATATATTTAGATTTATTAGAAATAAAAAATAAAATCAGTTTTATTTTCACACATATGTACTCACCTAATTAACTTCAAGTCATCCCAAATTCATTTACCTATTAATATTCAATTTTAAATTAAAATATATATATATACATTACAGTTTATTTAATCAAATAGTTTTATATATATATATATACAATAGTATTTTGTAAAATATTGATCGTATTTTATTTTATAAATATAATAATTTATTGTGTATTATATGTATATAGGTAATAATATTAACAAATAATAATCTTCCCACTATTAATATAAATTCCAAATAGATTGGGTTCAATACATATCCTTGATCTTTTTAGGAATGTGTGCATTGTAAGCTATCTTTTACAGTATGAATATATTAATGCATAAATAAATTTAAAATTAAATAATACTGTAAAAGTTTATAAAAGTAAATTTTTTTTTTTAAAAAAAAAAGGCTTTAGTATGAAAATAATAATAGATAAATATTTTTGATTTTTGAATAGTAGCAAAAAAAAGACGATTATGGATAATAGTGGACAATCAGCAATAGAAACATCATACAAATTTTGAGAATAATTCATAACTCATTTTTGTTATGTTATAATGTTTTTCTGCTTGAAATATTCATTTACACAATATATATATAATGTGTGTACAGAATAGTATTGGGAGTGATAGATTATATAGCATTGTAGGATGACCTGTTCTCATTTGAGACAAACAAAGTATGAAGGGACAAAAGATACATCATTTCAAGATTTTGCTATTTATTTAAATCAAAAATGCCTGCATGATAATATATATATGGTGATAATGAAAAAAATAATATGAATAATCTGATTAGATAATTTTCAATATGAAGTCAAATTATGAGGAACATAAACTGGCTTTTAAATAATGTATTGAATAAAATAGATAAATGTATTTCAAAATTTTTTCAGTAATAATCCAGTATTAGGATTTTATATATTGTACTACTAAAACATAAAATCTTATTGAATTTGTTTGATGAAGCTTGGTAAAGCATCATATCAGACTCATTTTTATTGATTATTGTACTTAATAATGGGTTTATATATTTTGTATTTTTCATGTCAAATGTTTTTAATTCTAATCATTATAGTTTGAATTTATTTGGATTCTTTCTTCTTCTTTTTTTTTTTATGTAACTCTTAGCATCCTAAAATTCATTACTTCCAGTTCATAGACTATGTTCTACTTAGTTGGCAATTTATGATAGTAAATGTCAACCACATTTTAGTTCATCCACTTTTTTTTTTCAATTGAACACATATGTGGATCTTGCTAGCACCTAGTCCTTCAGATCTTTTGCCATTTACATCCAATAATCTCTGAAAATATCAAAAATAAGTTTTCAATTAATACTATAGCATATAAAATCTTCTTTAGGGACTACACCCATTATGGGTTATGACATATATGTTACAGTTTTGTAATTACAAATACTGATTCTCATTATTAACAAACTTTATATAAACTTCACAATGTTATTCTTATATTACAATTTAAAGAAAAGCAGTGTGTAGATTTGACTTTTTAAAAGATATTTCTGATTATTAAATAATTGTAAAATAATTAAATTGGAAACTTCTATGATCTAACATCAGTTTAATTCATTATCATTATAACATTAACACATCTATCTATATATATTCATTTTACATAATGTATACATATTCATGATAAAAAGACATTATTCTGATTCATCCACATATGATTCATAGTACTATCATATCAATGTTTTATCTGGATTACTTGCTATCATTAGAATAATGAATGTTATTATAAAATATTATTTATAATAGCATTCATTCCTCAGGTAATGGTAAATGTGATCCAGCAAAATGCTACGATAGTATCTTGAATAATACATGGATAACTCCATATAATGTCATATATGTATACACACTTGTATAAACATACATTTATTTTAGGTTACTTATATATCATAACAGATTTAATACTATCTTCATTTAGCAAAGATGAAACTGGAGTTAAAAAATTGGAATTACTTAGTGTTATTACCAAACCTTTCACCTCACTGATAATTATGGTAAAAAAATTATATATTTTATTTTGTAATGTTTATTTAGTGAAATAATTTTATCAAAAAGTCAGCCATAAATAATTTTAATGTAATAAACATGTATATATTGAATATAATTTTATATGTGATAAAATGAAATAGTAACTAACTTTATAAAATTTATTATATTCATATTAATTATATAAAACTTTGTATTATGCTATACTTAGTTATGACTATGTATATGTAAATAATTAATGAAAATTATAGATATATAGAACAGTTTTCATAAGATTAAATATAAAATATCTTATCATTCTTTCACACTACACATATATTTCAGATATATGCATAGGTTCAATATTGTGTGATTTAAAGGTTTAAACATTTGATTTATGATAAATGCAACTTAGTTGTTATTTAAGAATTATAACTTTTTAAATTATTGACACATATATAGTATTTAAATAATTAATGTGATATTAAATAACATAGCATTAGGATAGAGACAATATAGATTTCATTTTGCAACCTTAAATAAAGCCTGTATATATTATACTGCAAAAATATGGATATGTAATAATTTAATATTGGGCCAGAGATATATATAAATCAGATTTATGAATCTATAGCATTATCCTCATTACATTCAAATTTATAGGATTATAAACCATTACCCAAATAAAAATTCAGATCAAGTTCTTTCACTATACATGGATTTCAGATACAGGTCTATCATTGTTAGTTGAACCAAAGATTTGAATACCTGATTCATCCATTAAAATGCAATCAAACTTTTATCAAAAATAAGTTCATCGTTTGTTTTTAAAGCACAAATAAATTCACAATCAATGTTAATTATAGAAATTAAGAGATCATGTCATCATCATCATTTCAATCATTATTGGTCCGTCCCAGGATGAAAATCTCTCTAAGTTTAATCTAGTTTCTTCAGTTTTTAGCTCTTTTTTATTCATCTCAGATTTTAACTGTCCATCTATTATTATCTGTTTTAGATATATACCCATCCCAGATTTTCAGTCTCTTAATTCTTTCACTGATGTTAATAATACCTGTTTGTTTTCTCATCCATGTATTTCATTTTTGATCCTAACATACATCTCTCCATACTTCATTGTGTAATCTGAAGTCTTAGTATTGCTTTTCTGCTAAGTGTCCAAGTCTCAGATCCATAAGTAAGAACTAGTAAAACATATTTAGTAAAAAGCTTCTTTTTCAATCACATAGATATATTTCCTTTTAATATTAGTTATTTCTATCAAAAATACTTCAACTAAGTTTAATTCTATGATTAATTTCATTCATTATATTTTCATCTGCCATAATAATTTGATCAAGGTATTTGTAGTTGGTAATTTCTTCAAACTCATCATTATCAATTTTTATTTCTTTCTTCTGAGAAAATTCATTGAACATTCATTTAGTCTTACCTTTCGTTGTACCTTCTTACTTTCATCTGTAAACTTAAGAGCATGCTAACACTCTAAACAAGCTTTTTTTTTATTATGATAAATGCTATTACAAGAGAAGGCATTCAAATCATCTTTATGCTTAGCTTGAGTTGGTTTTTTGAATCTAATGTCCCAACTCCTCACTGAAGAGACCCATAGGTCAAAACCGGTCTGGGGATGGTGAGAATCTAAGATAAAGATGATTTGAATGCCTTCTCTTGTAGTAGCATTTATCATAATAAAAAAAAAGCTTGTTTAGAATGTTAGCATGCTCTTAAGTTTATATATTGGTAATTGCAAGCTATATATAAGTCATGTGACATCTGACTTTTTATTATTACTATTACTTTCATCTGATAATTCTTACAACATTTTCTGAAGCATTATTTGCAAAAACAATCACATCATCTGCAAAATCTACTCATTTAGCTGCCCATTTTAATCCTCAAAATATTGTAAAACTGCTATGAAAAGTTTTGGAGAATGGAATAACTCTGTTACACATTCTTCTCAACATTAATCTTTTTGGTATCAGTATGTAATCCAATCATTGCATTGCATTTTGATAAATATTATTCAGAATGTAACAATATCCTGGGTCTTTTTCTTGATCCAATGCCTTGATCACTGAAGAAATGATTGTAGAATCGAATGCCTTTTCATAATCTGCAAATCCAAAGCATAATGGCAACTCATATTTATTGGGGTTTTTTTTATAACTTTTCTCAATATTTGAATGTAATCCTCTGTGCTAAAACTATTTCTAAATCTATCTTGTTTTTTTGATTAGTCAAAGTCCAAAGTTCACTATAGATAAGTGGTACATTATTTTGGTAAAAAATTTGTATAGAAATGATAAAAGACTGATAGGTTTATAATTTTTAATATTATCTTTATTATCTTCTTTAAATATCAATATTAATACTACATTCTTTCGATCATTTCATACATCTTTATCATATAGACATCTGATATATAACTTTTAATCCTTAACAATGGTCAAACATATTAATAAATAAATTTGTCATAATGTTGCTTTTAAATAATTAATAATGATTCCAACACAATTGAAATTAAACAATTATATAAAAATAAATATTTTTTTGTTGAATTATTTTTCACCCTATATAAAATGATTATGTAAAATGAATGTTCGAGGGAGTGTTGATAGATATAAAGATCATGTGATTATATTAGAAAAATATATTTTAAAAAGGTCCTAATATAGAATAAAAACTGGTTCAATAAAAGCTAATTATTTATTTTTATATAGTTGTTTAATTTAATTTGTGTTGGAATTTATATGATATATAACTCTGCCAACAATTTTTCAATTTCTTTACTTGCTTTTTTAAAGATAATTCTATAATAACTTGGAGCTTTTCTCTTCTTCATAGACTTAATTATATGTTTCACTTTATTTAGAATTTGACAATTCAGAAAATGTTGCAATCTTTTCTTCTTATTGCAGAAGTAAGTTTTCTACCAATATGTAGATGCTATTTTACACTTTTGAGACTTTTATTCTATTCTATAATTTTTCTTGTTAATTCATAATTATATTTTCTTATATCATAATTAACTCTTTCTTGTATTGTTTTACAAAATTCTAAGGTATTCAATCCTTCTTAATGAATCATTTTTGTATATTTTCTTATTCATTTTCTTCTTCATGAGTTGTTTTGCTTCAGTGGAATCTTACTAGTCAACTGCTGCTTTTTCATACTATCTTTATTGCAGTTCTTGAAAGAGTATCAGTTATGTTTCTGTTAATTTCATTCAAATCTGAACCATCTTCAAAATTTACTCATATTTTAAAGCAATTTGCAAGTTATAATTTAAATTTATTGTAATGTTTCTGAAGATTAGAAATATCAACTGTGAATATTTTTTTTAAAATAATTTTTGTCAGTTTTGCATTAATACATATCTTATATTTACTAATTAATGATCACTTGTTGTGTTGAATTACAGTCTTCAAATACATATTTTCTGTGGAGAAAACATTCAGTTTTTTGTACTTTCATTTGGGATGCTTCTGCACTCATTTCTCTTTAGTATTTTTCTCAAAAAAACATTTCTCATTTCTATCACCATAACCAAATTTATGCTATAGCACTTCCATCTTCAATTGTTTACCAATTCTAGCATTCAAATCTCCCATGACAACTTTAAAACATTTTGTTGATTTCATCAAAAGCCCATATATCCATATAAAAACCCTTCATTTCTTCATTAGAAAAAGAACTTGTTGAGGCATAACCCTTCCATTAAGTTAAGTAACTAATCTTGCCACTCTATCTGATACATCATCAGTCTTTTGCAATAAAGTATTGTTCTTCCAATTGTTATTTATAGTGAATCATACTTCATATTTATACCTTTGTTCACTTTTTAAATCATTTGTCTGTTCCTCTTTTCTTCTAACTTTAGAAAGTCCACTAATGTCATTTTTAACATTAGACAATTCTTTCAATTCATGCATTCTTCCTTCACTTGAAAATAATCTGCAATTATAAGCACTTAAATAAAATTTGTCATTGACTAGCAGCCTGGATCCACAATCAGGGATTTGTAGCACCTATTTTTGGCCATCAAGGCCATAATTTAATTTTGTCTATCTTCATTGTAAATATATACTTATTTTGCTTTAATAAAACTCAACTGTTGTTTTAATCAAGAACTATTAGGCAACTGAGAAGGAAGACTATACTGTTTTTTAATTTTGGATTCAGAGGTAAAAAAGACCAATAAATTCACCATGCTTGTTGACTCATGTTGATGAGAAGTCCATCAATGTCCATAAACTGTATGAATAATTATTAAGACCTTCAAGAGGAGTTTTAAAGTATTTGCTTTCAGTTAATATCATACTCCTTTCTGCAGTGTAGAAAAAAAATCAAGTTATATCTAAATCTATAAAAATAATTTTTTTATTTTCAGTTTAGATGAAGTAAAAGAAGATTCATGACAAAAGATAAAACTTGTTTAGTCTCAAGACTGTCATTTAATAATCAATTGTTTTCTAGCAACATTAAACATAAAATTATCTCTGTTTACATGGATATCATATCTTAATATTCCGTTTTTTATATCATATTAAAATCCATAAAAACATTTAACATTATTAGAAAAATATCAGTAATTAAAAAATAACTCATCAACCTATATCTTTAAAAGAGAATTTATACTTAGTAAGCTCATGTTTAAAAGTATTTTGAACATAAAAACTAATAAGATTAATATGCAATTGACTACATTATGTAAATATATTCTAAAATGTTTTTACCCAGTAGTTTGATCACAAAATAGGGATAGATAAATATATGTAAGTTATTGCTAAAAGAGTATTTGAACCATATAAGGTATTGTCATACCACTTAAGAAGTTTATGACTTAGGAAATGAGGTTATTGTTTCCTTCTATATTAATTTAATAATTAATCTTATGATTTTATTGATTCTCAAAATATTCTTATGATTTATTTGTATTTGAACATTATAATTTTTATGATCAGCAGATAACTTGCATTTCTTAATTTTAATAAAACAATATATTTATACTAGTATATTAGCCATTTATGTCACATAGCTCTATTTTTGGATTTCCCACAAAATTAATATACTTCCATGAAATAATGCTATATGCATAGTCATATAAATAAAGGATAGGGCATCAAATTAGATTATATAATGTTTTATTATTTGTAACTCATCAAATAAAGTAATTGTCAATGACATCCTGAAATATTTTAGCTACTTTTTATAGTCTTTAAGTTGAATAGTGTACCGGTCGGTTTCGTCTGTTCATATAACAAGATCTAGCATCTAGGCAAAAGTACCTCGAGTCCAGTCATGCGCAAGATACATAAGTCAGGAACATTCATGAACTCTGCCCTATTTGCCTATTTTCCAGATCTACCAACTTATGAGCAACAATTCCAATGATACTGATCTAATTTATTTCTACCCCGCCGGCATCACAAAGTCGTGACATAAAAAGACTCTTATTTGAACTTTATTCATGTACAGGATATTATGATTAGCGATTTTCGATCATATAGTAAGTGGAACCTTTTTTTATATAACATCAAATTCATTTCTATTCAATAAATGAAACAATGACTTAGATATTTAGAAAGATATAAAATTTATTAAATCAACTTGGAATATATATGATTGCAAACGTTATTGGTGTTACAATGTAAATAAAATGGGTGTTTATCTCCCTTGGACAACATTAACCTCTCTTACAATGCTATAAAATGAATGTATTTAATCATCAGTAACAAATAATTCATGGCTTTATTCTAATGCGGCTATTTATATGTCAATAATTTATCGATTGAATGGGATACATAAGATTTTTAATAATAGCGTTAGACTACAGTTACATAAAGTTCTTTGAATCCACCATTAATAAAACAATAGCACTCGTACCAATACTTAAGTTTATTGAGTTGGATGCATAAGGATAATTATATTTAATTAATATTTGCATTTGCTATATAAGAACATGTGTGGGAAGCTAATTTGGGAAATAATAGTAATGGCAGAAGTATTGTATCTGAAAGTGTGAATGAAACATATAGAAAAAATGGCAATCCATTTAGCATAATCATAACAGTACGGTTTAGGAGAATTAATAAGCTTTTAACGAGAACAAAATATGGGAGAGCGGTACGTGTATGATGGCAATGGAGCGATCTATTCTAAGATCCAAGAAGATGCTTCAATTCACAGTTAAAGAAGGTGACTCTCTGCAAACATCGGCAGGGTCGGGTCATAAACAACGAAGAATGCGCCTTATTGAATTGCCATAGGCTGGACTTTTGCCAGAGCGAACCCTATGCAATAATCTCGCGCTGAAGAAATCCAAAGAGGTTTGCCAAACCTTGTCCTTGGTATTGGAAGTAAAAGTGAACGAAGCACAAAGGTATAGATATATAACGAAAGGCCGGTATACACGTAATGCTTGCATTAATATAAATAGATATATTTAACTAAGGAATAAAGAATTATTGCCTATCTTTATTAATAAAACCCAGCGTACCGGTATGATTTGATTACTACGTGGATATGGAAGAATTACATTTAATGCTAATATAATATAGCTCATAGAACTAAAGGATCCCCCCCCCCCTTATGTATTACTTTAAACTACACATAAACTTTCCACAACGGATAAATAATATAAATCTTTGGTTTTGAATGCTTTAACAAATAAATACTTTTCATATTATTAAATATATATAAAGTCGGTGGTGGCTATTGATTTCAAGAAAGTAATATTAATTTAATTCATATAAATCTATTCGCAGATTTTAGAAGTTAGCGCTATTATTTAATTAACCAAACACATTTCTAAGAAAATAGATTTTTACTTAGTTTTTGAAAATAACACTGTACAATAATTATCAAATTCTGATTTTATTTCCCCAGACTGGCAGGCACCCGCTATACTAAGAATAACAAATTTGTTTTTAAAAAATACTAGATTAATTACCCTCTGAAAAGTAAGGAGGGTTTTCTTTTATTAAGAGATAGCGTAAGCATTTGCGATTCTGGGGGGGGGGGGGAATTATCGACATATAATTTAGTATCTGAAAGTATAAAATATAATAATGAAAATAAAGTACTGCCACTTAGACGTGAAATTAAGAACTAATAATTATTCAGGAGAGGTTTAATGTAGGAGAGATTACAGCTAAGTTATATAGAGAGAGAACAAGGTACAATTAACAAAAAGGTAAGAATTTTACAAATTGATTCATAACTAATATTAAATTTTACAAATGAAAGCTTTACAAAATATTTAAAGAAATAGATAGGTGAGAGTTAAAATGATTCACGGTAACTTTAAAGGTCTAGCAGCATTTGAAATGATTACCTCTGTAAAACGTGGTGGTTCTTTTGATGATTTCAATTCCCGCGGAGACTAGATCTAGTTTGTCAAGCATAGTTATTCAGGCAGGCAATAAGTTTATTATTTAACAAATAGGCATATAATTATAGTCTATGAGTATCGGGATCCATGGGCACAGATTCCAGGGAAGGCCATCTCGAATGGCGAGACAGGCGACTTAGATTTACTCAGTACACATTGAAATTAACGAACGCAAATTTTCTTGGTGACTGCCCTCATTGACTGTCTTAGTTACTCTCTAAATTAATTCGTAATTATCCCATGCCTTGGTATTTTTGGAATCCCTTTCTGATTGGTCATTGCTAATTGTTATCTAATTCAATTAATCTTTAAAAGAATTTGTACATACGATTTACCCATTGTGCCGGAAGATGCCATTGCGAGATAAGTTTCCAATTCGAAATTAAATTGATAAAAAAATGTTTGTAACAAAAGTAAATCAATTAGTTTAGTTTTTTAATTTTGATTTTAGAGAAACTTTTAATTAAAGTTATGTTAGAATATTATACAAGATTACGCTTCTCACTTTTAATTAATTTTGACTAATTACAATCGCATCTTCCATATTGGACTTAAAAGAAAAGTAGAGTTTAATGGCAAAAATAATTTAAAAACACAATTTTATAAAATTACATATAACGAACTTTTCCAATAAATATTTGCTCAGCACGTTTGTCTCTACAATATCTATAGATATCTGAGCTGCAATTAATAAATACTTATTATATCTTTTATAGAATAACAAAATGCAGAAAATATAATATATTGATATTATAGCTTGTTATAATTAATCTTCCATTCCCTATTGTGTATATGTATTCCCTCTTTAAATACTATATTTATTATTTTTATTTTGTGTGTTTAAATTCAGATATTTAGGCATATATCTTCGTTAATAAATATGTTAGTTAATAATACTCAAACAAAAGGATAAAAAAAATGTGTTAGTGAGTGGAATATATATGCAAGAATAGGGTTTGAATTTAGGTTGGTAGCGGAAGATTTGAAGTGGGCTGTGAAGCGCAATCTGAGATTCAGATTCCGCTTCAATAGAAACCATTGTAAAGTAAATTATGCATTATATCAAAATTCTCAATTAGTTCTGATCATGATATATTTTTCTAGTAGATCTTTATTTTTTTCCAAATTACATTATTATATATTGTGCCAATGCCAAATTGGCACATGTATATAAAATAATTTTGTATAAAAATTATTATCAAAACCTTTCGGAAAAAAGAATTTGAAAGTGACAATTAATTACTTTAAAGAGGGGAGAGGGAGTTTTCCTATAAAAAAAAAACAAAAAAAAAAACAAACTAAGAGTTTCATAAAAGTTAAAATTATTATAAATTAAAAGTTTAAAAAAATATAAAAATCTCTTTTCATTCCAGTTTATTATAATAGATTATATTAGTGCGGGAGAATGTAAACAAAAGTATGCATGTTAGAATAAAATAAAAAAATAAATAAATATTGAAATGAAATGTATTTAGAAACACAGTGGTGGACTGCTAATTAAAGATATGAAAACAACACATTTTAAAATAGCTACTACTAATCAAATATTCAATCGAAAAACACGTTGTCATATAATTAATCTAAAGGAATTTCGACAACACGTATTGCCGGAGGATATTAAAACAAAAACACTTGGCAGGTATAAATAGACTTTTTTTCGTTTTATCAGACATTCAGTTGGAGTTTGAAATTCAGTCTAGTTTTACTGTGTCAGTTTACAGAAATGCACTGCTGAAAAGCCTTTGGAAATATACGCTTGTGCTCCAGCCCTTTTAGTCCAATAAGATCATCAAAACCTGCCTGAGAAATAATGTCTGGATAACAACACAGAAACCCTCCGTCAAAACGTGCAGCTGTCTCCAAGAAGAAACCAACGGATTACCATAAATTCTCTTCCATAAGCAAAATCTAACCGGTTAGATACAATCCATCAGAAGCAGCAGAAGTAGCCACCGACAAGAAAAAAAATCCTAGGTATCTGTTTTATTATTATTTACAAGTAGTAGTCACCACTGTAATCCGTAAATATTGAAGAATAACATTATATGAACTCTATCATACATAAAAGGAACTATTGATGTGTGTGCGTGAGTTTCAGATGTTATTAATGCTTTATTATTATTTTTGCGAATGAGAGTTAATTTAAATGTCTAAGATTATGTTGCTTCGTTTCATGAAATATCCTATCATATGTTAATTAAAAAACAAACGTGCGTGTGTGAAATTTGGATTTATAAAATGTTTAGAATGCGTTTATGTTGGTTAGTAAATTATATTTAACTTAATTGATGTTGATTGAAATAAATTATCTTTAAAATTAAACTTGATCTGTCGGTCAATTCTTTTTATCAATCTCATATTAACAATAAATATCATTGATTAAAATTAGACTGGGCTGGTTAAGGGAATTGTTTCGAGCGCTGGATTATGAGCCTACCACCCGAATATGTTAGTCTTCAGACTAGCTGGCGCCCCGGGGTTTACCCCGAAACAAATAAAGTATTTGGATGGTAGGGGTTTGAATCTAGCAGCCGAGATGGGCCATTGTTGATAGTTAAAGCTATTAATAAGATCTCCCATTTTGCTCGAACGTGCCGGTTCGTTCACCTAACCTTTATAATATTATAAATGTATTGTGAAGGAGTTTGAAACCGGCCAAAACTTATATATATGTAGAAGTAGGTGGGTTTGCAGTACGACCCGGTACAATATATTGCGCATAAATGTCATCTTGTTTCAGTTCTGTATTTAGCCAAATGTGCATTTTCAGATATGATTAACATAAATTAAAAATCAGAAATTCTTAATTCATGAACACCATCATTTTTTTTATGACTATCCATTTCCTTTTATAATTTTGATGTTGAAAAAATTGTTAAATCAAAACAATATTGTAATCTGTTTCTGACCATTACTTATGGCTTTTAAATCTAATGTTATCATTTTGTCCTCTCTTTCCAGCTAGTTAGACATATAATGATAGTTTATTTAAATACATGATTTGAATACGAATAACAATTTATATTTCACCACCAGTTAATATGTTTGCATTTCAATCTAGTTACTGATTTTTATAAATTGTGATAATTAGATATGATTATATCCTGCTTATATGTTGACTTATTGCTGCTGTAATTCCGTTCTTTCTTTTTTTTTTTTTTAATGAAATATAATGCTTTAATGGGAGTAAACTTATTCTTATTCTGAAGTAGTTATAATTAGTTAGAAATAATATTAGTGTCTTCAAGATTAATAAAAGTGGTTACCATAATAAATAATCATTCTGAGAACAAATCTCTCGTCATTTAATATGTCATTTTTCACCTTCAAACATCAATATTAACAATGAGATTTAAAAAAGAAAAAACAACATTGCAATTAAATGACATAATTTATTCTTCTTTTTCCTAAGCTCAACAAGTCTTGGTAATCAATTATCTATTTACATACATCATTTATTTATGAGAGTTCAGTAGATGTAAATTCATTTTATTTAAATGTATTTCTTAGAAATCTTTAACATCATTGCTTTTCTGATTTATTATTAAATTTTGTAATATTTATTTATTTTTAATTTATATGTGATTTTATTTCATAGTAATTAACTAATAAGATATTTTTATCTTCAGTTTTTTTTTTTGCTGTTTTACCAACTTATATTTACAGGCATTGTTAGATGGATTATTTCTTTATTGGTTGAGACTTTGGAGTCTTGTTAAAAGCTGCCACAAATTTCAGTTGTTAATTTGCTGTCATTTATATATAAGAATGATGTTAACAAGATGAGTTATGCTAAGTCAGTTTGTCTGTTTAAATTTGTATATGAATAGTACTTGGGTTTTTTAGTTTAGTAGTCTGTCCAATTATAAGCAGTAATTCAAAACATTATCTTAGTTTAAAACATCTTTAATTTTTATTTGGTATGATTGGATTGTAATCAAGTTATTCTTTTTTTTACACACACTAATATTATTTTAATCAAAAAAACTCTCATAAATTATTAATTGAATTGGCTTTATTTTATGAGCTTAATAAATTTTGAGATTTACATTAAGTAATCTTTAGAATGTTCTGTTTTCTTTTTAGTCATTTTAAATAAAGATTATTGTGACAATGGTATTTTGGGTTCTATTAGTAAAATTTTACCTTAAAACTTTTTTAATAATTATAAATTTAAATATTTTAAAATTAGAATTTGATGAGTCCAGCCTATGTTTATTGATTTCTTTTTTTTTATTTACACAGAACAAGGTAAGCATAGAAAGCTGAGATTCATGCTTCATTTCTGTATATGTACTTTATCTTTTATTTTATAATTAAGCCCAAAATACATATTGGTATACCCATAACACAGTGGTTGAGTAATCTTGATAGTATGTATGCATTTTTATGCTTAACTTATATAAAGAAGAAGAAATGTATATCAAAATCTTATATACAAATATTAAAATCAAGTATATGATAATTAAAATATTGATTAAATGAATAATGATATTGTTGATATTTTTTAAATAAATTAATTAAAAATTTAAATTAAAAACATTTATTTAATTTAATAAATAGATTATTTGGTTTATTCCTGAATCTAACAAAAATAAAGCTGGATTAGTTAAATTGTAACAAAAGGGGGAAAACAAAGATCAATGTTTTGTATCAGAAAAGGATTGCAAAAGAAATAATTTTAATTAAGAAATGGTATCTGTTCTGGTAAATAAAAGGGGAAAAAAACAGCAATTGTTTTACAGTTATAATCTTTATTTTCATTAAAACAAAAATACTTGGTTTTAATTCTCATTTTTATCCATTTGGTCAATTTTTCCAGATCTCTTAAAATATTTAGATGCAAATTAATTTAGAAACTTGCAAATTCAAGAATAGTTTTGTGTCTGGCAGAATTTCATGATACAATTTAAGTCTACATATAATGTATGTTGACAGTGGTTTTCTGATGACAATGTAGTCCGTATGTGTAATAATCAGTACTTGGGTATACACAACATTCACAGTATAGAAATTAAATATGAGTTGAAAAATGTCATCATTTGTCCTGCTTATCTATTAACTAGAACATTATTAAAGCATCATCTACATATCAGGCAGATCTACTTATTTATATGTACATAGACTAAAGAAATTATTGTTGATAGAAGAATCCAGTAGTATGCTTTCTATCTATATATGGAGTTTAATATGCATATGTATAGAAGCAATGATGAAAAAATAAAAAAGAATCCAGTAATATACATATATAGTGCGTAGATTATTTAAAATAATTTTAATGTTAAAGAAATGCAAGAAGAAAAGTATTTTTTTTTGTTTATTTCCCTAGAAGAAAAGATATTACTATTATGAAAGAGTATTTTACATATACTAATTTGTTTTAAAGGACTGTTAAATAACTTTCAATAAATCAGTTAATAATTAACACTAACTTGTCATTTATGACCAGATTGCAGAAATTTTAAAAAACTTCAAATTCATTACTGAAAAAAACATTAGAATACATGAAACTAGAAGTAATAATTGCTCAATTAAAAGTTCCAGAAAAAAAACAAAAAAGAAATTAGAGTTAAATATGGTATAAAAAATTATTTTAAATTTTATTATCCGAATGTTTATTTTTGTTTATAATAACGTATTAATAAGTTTGTTTTAGGAGCAATATAATTAAAATGTTCAAAATCTAAATTCTGAAATAATAATATAATTAAATTTTAATGAGCAAAAAAATTATATATATATCCAAAAGGATATTTAAGCCTATAATTTAAAGGTAAATTAATCATTAAATAATGTTATATTAGAAAGGTCATATATGGGCATATATATATATATGTCCATATTTGGGGCAAATTAGCATTTATCTAAGTCGGATAGATCTAGAATTTAAATAAGAATCCTGTATTATTTTTTTATGTTTTCACTTATTTAATTAATATTATGTTTATTTGTAAATATGTCAGTATTAAAGAAAACAATCTTTTTGCATTATTAGAGAGTATTTATTTTCAATTCATCATTTTTTTACTAATTAATTTATAAAATTATTAGTTAATTAATCCGTTTTTTGTAAAATCTTTATTTTTTGTACAATGCTTACATAACACCCATCAACATCGACAGTTTCGATTGCCCTGCAATCTTCTTCAGAACTATAAAATATATACACATATACATCAATATAAATCACACAAACTATATATAAATTATATACAAATTATATAACCTTATAAAATCCATATATATATATATATATTCATAAAAATATACAAACATACCTATAACTTGTATATTCCCTCAAATACATGAATACTCATAAAATAAAATAAAATAAACCTTCTAACACCTTAATTTTAATGGATTTTATAAGGTTACATAATTTGTATATAATTTATATATAGTTTGTGTGATTTATATTTATGTGTATATATTTTATAGTTCTAAAGAAGATTGCAGGGGCAATCGAAACTGTCGATGTTGATGGGTGTTATGTAAGCAGTGTACAAAAAATAAAGATTTTATAAAAAACAGATTAATTAATTAATTAAGACAATGCAATAAAGGAACAAATTAAGATTAAATAAAATTATTAGTTACTGTATTGAATTATTACAATTAATTTATTTAAACAATAGATTAAGTATTTTGACCATTTTACTTTTATTCACATATTAAGCAAAGTCTTTTGCATTTCTAATGAAATTTGATTTCTCTTTAAAATTATATGGATGGACCTAGAGATTAAGAGTTATATTTATAAAATAATAATTAATTGGCATTGCTGAGAATCATCTAAAATGTCATATACTTTAGCAACATTTTACTTATCCACAAATATTTATTTAGATGCACACATTATTGATCTCAATATTTAACATATGCCATTTATATATATATTCTCTTTCTATATTATCTTTCTTTTACTTCAGTTACAAATGATATCCAACATGAAGCATGATGCTGTGTATTTGTATATCATCATATTTGGTTCTCCCCTATTTCATTTTCTACAATATATATTATAACCCTTCCATATATAACACCATTCATTTTTTCACACAAGCACAGGTTTTATTTAAATGTGTATATATATTTCTTGTAAAGGTTGATCTTTATTTATTTTTTTTGTAGATATATTAAATCTTATACGATGAATTGTCATTACAGATTACTATTAGAAATATATACATTTCATTTACTTCAATCTTTTTTTTTTTACGTTAACAATATTACATAAAATTATAAATCCAGATATAGTGATCTATATTATAATACTTTAAAAGGCATTTTTTACATTTTACTATTTTTTCTAAATGAATCCAATGAATTATTTCATTAATTTTTATTATCCACTATTAGTTTTTTCTAAACAAACTTCCTCTACCAAATTTTTAAATGACCTCAAGCTTCATTTAGGTATAATAATTTTTTTTTTGTAGTTTTTAATTCACATATTTATTTATTTATTATGTACATATACAGAGGTGAAAACAAGCTTGATTTTTTTTCTTCTTGAAATTGGAAAAAAAGTCAATATTTTGTAGTTTTTTTTTTTTTTACAGAATCTCATCAATTTGATGCATGTCATTTGGGGAATTACTTCTCTCAATACAATTCTAAATACAAAGTTAAGAATATGAAACCCATTTTTCAGAAATGTCTAGAAATCAATGAAAGAATACGATTCACTTATACTGAGTTTTTACCTTCAGAAAGATAGAAATGCAGAATTTATTACAGAAGTACTGTCTAGATTTACTGCAGGCACAAATAAGAATTTAGAAAATATTTATCATTACTTATAATATTGTTTTAAAAACTGATAGTATTAAAGCATTGCATTACCTTTCCTAAAGATAATCACAGCCTATTTCAAATCAGCAATTTAATTTACTTTTCAAAACTTGATTAAAAATTCAAACAAACTGAAAGAAAAAATTTCTTTTAAATTGACAAAACTGGATTGGAAGAAAATCTTACATTTTCTATATTTCTGGGAATTTTTAAAAGAAACATGAAATGAGTTTTCGTGAAGGCAGGATAAACATTACATGAATGTTCATTTTCTTTTTGTATTTACAATCATGACAAGCAAAAATAAATTAATACTCTCATATTTTGCTAAGACAGTAATTAGCAGTTGAAGGCAGAGGGTGCTAAGAATCACCAGGTTATGGAACTAAGCTATTATTTTGTGAGTACCTGTGGTTTCCTACATCTGAACATCACTTTAAAGTGAAGAAAAGTTAAATAAATTTAAAAAACATCTAATATTAAATGAAATATCATCAGACCCTGTGAAGTTAAAAGAAAAAGTGAAGAGACAATTGACTTGAAAAGTGGGCACTTGGATTTATTATAAACACACTAAAGTTGGAAGCATAAATGGAGTGTAATTCATCATGAATAAAAGATTTAAAGAATAACATGATATATATTGATGGTATACCAGACTGAGTAGTAAGACCAATTTAGTTAACTTTAATATGTAATATCAAATAAAGATAATTCAGGTTTATGTCTCAATAAGTTCTCATTCACATGATGAAGTAGAGAGCTTTTATATAGATGTACAGACTGTTTTTTCTTACTAAACATTTTTAAATTGTCATGAGAGATTTTAACAGCAGAATTTTAAAAAAACTATTAAAACTTTATGTAAATTAGTTTATGAAGGTTGAATTGTCAGAAAACATAGACTTGAAAATTTTATTGAAAAAGAATAATTATATATTATGATATATTTTTTTTTTGAGAAAAATATAAAGCAGAAATAGATAAATAATCATCCAAATGAAGTCACAGGAAAATTAGAGTATATTTTGACTAACCAAAAATATGTGCTTTTTATTATATTTATTTAATAGACTCAACATAAAAATTGATAATCTATGAGATTTAATGCAAAGCTAGAGAGACAAAAATGAAGTAAGATAAAATCATCATCTGATGCCCTAATTTTTGAGGAGGAATATGCTAATGAATTTAATTAAACCTGCAAATTATTTTAAAATATTAACAAATTTTAATGCTGGTTCAAACTTCAATAAGACCAATAAGAAGGTAACTAATATTTTATTTAGAACTTCGTTTATAGACACAACAAAAAATTCTTTATTCTTCAAAAAATTTTCAAAGCAATAAGGAAATGTGTAAAGAAAAGAATCAAATATGAAAATATTTTCACTTGTCTTAGCAGAAAGGAATGTTTAGAATTTTATAAAATGATACAAAAATAAATAGTTAATAATGATATTACAATACAAATATAATTTAATATATTTGGAAATTGGATGTAATTGTAGAGGATTTGAATGCAGGTTTTCAAGCACCCTTCATCTATCGACTCTGTCTCATACAACCGATACACATGGCCACATACATCTGAAAAAGACAATGATCTCCAATATACATATTTTGTGCTGAACCAGCATTCATCAGTTGGTATAGATCATTATCTCTCCCACATGTATATAATCAGTGCTCAGTGTATATTAAAATAGCAAATCTTCAAACTTTAATGGATAGGCTTCAATCTACTTCACCCCTGACTCTTCCATTCATACCATTGAAAATCGGATGATGGAATGCCCAAATCCTTTGTTGGTTCCAATATTAACATGACGTCCATGTTGACCTTAAGTCACTCTGACTTATTGTGTATGAGACTTTGTCCTTATAAATACACAAAAGAGAGATAGGCAGGATAAAGCCTGAATCTATAATATTAGAATACATGTATAATTACATTTAATTTAAGAGTATATTAAATTATACTTATATTCTAATATTACAAATTCAGCCTGTATTTCTGTCCATTTCTCTTTGTATTTGAAAAGGACAAAGTTTTATACATGAGGGGTCAGAGTAACTCATGGTCAACATGGCCATCACAATAATATTGGCATCAATAACAGATTTGGGCATTCCATCATCATATTTTCAATAATATGGATGGCTGAAGAGTTTGAGAGTGGAGTAGGTTGAAGCCTGTTCATTAAAGTTTGAAGATTTGCTATTTTAATATAAACTAAGCACTAATTATATATGTGTGTGCTGATAAGTGATGGTTCAGCACAAAATACGTGTATTAGGGATCATTTATCTTTCTCGCATGTATATGGTCATGTATTGTTTGTATGAGATAGAATTAATAGCTGAAGGATGTTTGAAAATCTGTGTTCAAATCCTCTACAATTAATAATGATATATAAATATAATGAAAGAAAAAAAAAACTATAAAAGAAAGTTAAAAAGTTTCAAATTTATAAAATAGTATCTTGATATTGAAAGAAAACTTGTATTAACAATAAAAAAAAAATAGAAAATATTATTATTAAAAAGAGAATTGTCATCATGAAATGGAAAACTATATTGTATAATAAAAAACAAAACAATTACAACTTACAAAATTCTTAGTAATTCAAAACAAGAGATGAGACATGAAATCTTTAAATAATGGAAAAATTCCCCAAAATGAAGGAATTGTTATATATTTTTTACAAGAAGCAGATGAGGGAATATATTATCTAATATAACTAGTAATACTGATATTTAAGAAAGAGAAAAGCTATTAGAAGTTATAGACATCCTTTTAGAGCTTTTGTAGATTGTACTAACATTATTTTTGATAAACCTTTGGGTGCAGATCTTATCACAGATCTAAACATATTTATATACTTATGTTTGTAAAAATGTTACCTCGTTTGAATATATAATATTGATTAATACTAACCTGAACGTATTATTGTACATAAAATATTAATACTGTAAATTAATTCAGTTAATAAATTCAAACCCTACTGGTATGGTATTTATTCTTCTCTATTCAGATAATATAATTTAGGGAATTTAGTTTATATTTTTCTTTCGATCCTGGATTTCTTAGTCATATATATTTTTATGATTAGGGAAGTATTATGAGTTTTAAATTATTATTTTTTTATAATGAATAAATTTAAATTTTATAATGATTATTAACCATGATCATTATATTAATTATTATAATGAGTTTTCTATTTGGTTTTTTAGCTCAGTTTTCACTAACATTAGGCATCTATTTATCTAATAAGATCCCATTGCTCTGAGATATGAGAAGACATCCAGCTGTAGTATTTATTTTCATTGCTATGGATTTATTACAGATTTATACTCAGCATTATTTGCTGAAATTTATCCATGTTAGCATTGTTGGTCTTGATACAGGTTTCAATTTTTCTAGTTATATTTTTTGAATTTTTTTTTATTTATATGTTTTTTGTTTTTAGTATGACAAATCTTTGCTTGATGAGTTACAATTTCATAACTCTTACACTTTGCATTTTTCCAGTTGCACTCTTGTGCTATGTTCATAAGATTTTTGCAATAGTAGCATTATTCTTATTTATTCCTAGAATGGTTAATTAGGAATCTTTTACAATAGTCTGATGAAACTCTTTTTCATGATTTAGAACTAATTTATAGTTAATGCCTCTTTTGATGGCTTCAGCATATGATAGATAATTATCAATAATTTTCTCCAGGTGTTCTGCATAAACACAATTCTTTGTTCAGTTTTTCAAAGCAGCATCATAATCTGTACATATTTTCTTTCCATGGTGACTAGCTGAGAAGCTGTATGTTAAGAAGATTTGTACTTAAAATGATTGTTTCTCACTTCTATATGAGGAATACTTTCAGGATTTCCAAATTTGCAAAGTTGGTTTACAGAATTATTCTAGAACCTTTGAAGAGAAATATTTTTGGCAACTTTTACATCTTTTGTATTACTATAAAATACTTGACAATATGCTTTGTGTAGATGGACCAATCATATTAAAGTCCCTGATCTCCAATTGTGTTGTTTGCTAAGGCCACAAGCCAGAAACTAGTCTGGGTATATTGGATGAGTAGGCAGTAGATGGGGATTTTGTGCACAAGCCTTCTGACATCCATTGATTACTCTAGCTTGCAGTGAGTGGCAATACATATAGTGAATTTTGTTATGTTAATAGTTAATTATTCTTTCATAGGGATTCAATCTCAAATTTCAGTGGGAATTAAAGCTGTCTATTTACTAGTTCTGTTTTATATTCAATGTTTTATTGGGGTGCTAATTTTTGGATTATGCTCATAAATGTGTTTGTTATGTTTGGACTCAAAAACTGAAATCATCATGTTAAAGAATCTGAACAAAAGCACAAATTAATAAAAAGACCATCAGAGCATAAATATTTAATTCAATAAAATAAATTTGACACAAATATTTAACTTATAATGCTACTTTAAAGACAGAATAAATTATTTACCAAGTTATTTACAAATTTCTTATTGAACGCTTATAAAAATCATAATTTAAATCAATGCCTTCTCGATTGTTATCTTCAGCTGAATGTCATTGGATATTTAGGCTTGTTCAGGTCTTTCTTCTAGATACTTTTTTTCTTGATAATGAAGCAGTCAGATCTAAGTTCGATCCTAGCTTCATGATCTTTCATATGTAGCCAACTTCAAACCCTTGTACTAACCTTGAATTTCCGATGCAATGGGGCTTTATATGTTCAGTTCACGCTAGTTTCCTTAAAGAAAAACTATTATAAATGTGTGTTAAAATTAACTTGTTTGAGATTTAAACTAATCATTTCTATTAATAAATTCATGATAGAATTATTCATGAATTTATATATATTATAACTGCGTAGATTGTGCATATATATTTATAAATATTTAAATGTACATATTTGTTCTAAAGTTTCATTGCGTCGGGAATGTTTTGTTTTACTTTAAATAGTTTGTTCAAATTTTTAGTGATTAAAAGCTACATTCTTTCGATAAGCTTTCAGATTGTCCCTTTCCAAAAACAATGGGTAAAGTTTTTATTAATTAGAAAAAGATAAGTCTTTAAAATGTAAGGACGGTCCTAATTAAAATCATTTTCTGATTTTAAAAATTCATTTTCTTTTTAGAAAATGAATTCAAGTTAATGAGTTTGAAAGCCTTATCGAAGGAATGTATCTAAAAAACAACCAGTAAATCTAAAAACATTGATAATGAAAGAAGCGCTAGCCTGAAGGCATCAGAGGACAGATATATATATATATATAGCTCTGAAAAGTTTGGAGAAGAGAGGCCATCTTTGTTATAGAGAAGTGCAGTGAATCCTGTGCATTTCAATATGATAAATTTAAATAGTGCTTTGATCATGGTGACGGGCTAAAACGTCAGGAATCTGGCTGCGGTTCCTGAAGTCCCCTGAAATCTTCAATGAAGCTTCTAAATTCTTTCCGGACAAATCAGGCTGCCAAAATCAAATAAAATGCTGTTCAAGTAATCAATCAAATGGTGCCTATGTTTTACCGACTCGGACGTGTAACCTAAGGGAACCAGCCCCGGAAGAAATGGGTAATATATTACCATAATGAACCCTAAACCGTCTGGCCAGTTTCCGAACTTTACACTCCCTTTAAGAGCTCTTTCATTTATTTATAATGTAATAATACTCTGTGTAAAACCTTTTATTTATGCTATTTCAAATTAGTAATTCTCTCAATCTTTAGTCTTTAAATTTAACTTTCCTTCATTACTATGGCAGTTCATTTATTATATTATATATATTTAGTGTGTGATTTATTAATGTTGCTATTTTTAATTATATGCCAATAATCCTTCGACTCAATGATCTCCCTCATTTCCTTTGCCTTATACAAGTAATATAAGATTAAATTCTGATAGTTAATTCTCGCCCATTAGAACTAGATTTATACAGTTCGATCAATCATCAAGTGGAAAGAAATTATTAAATGATTGTTATTTTTATCATTGGCTAATAATAAATTATTAGCTCCATCTCTAATCTATGCCACCACTATTTCCTCATTTCACTAATATTTATTTATTTATTCATATATAATCTTAAAATGTTTTTTTGCAAAAGGGCCGATAAAGGAATCAATAAATATATTCTAATTCAAATTTCTGTTACTTCTATTTAAGATTCAGGAAGGGCACGATGTTTGGGGCATAATTAATATGATTTACAAATACTTTAAAATAGTGTTTATTAAAAGCTCGTTTGACTTTAATTCAATTGATCAAGTCATATGTAAGCATTCTCAAATGGGTTTAATATTAAACACTGACTATTAAGTCATCATCTTCAAACGTTGCTGACGTAGGGCAATCTTCCACTCCATTAGGCTGGTCAGTGATCATATTTCTGTTATTTTAAATTATCGAGGAAGAAAGCACTTCCTCTCCTGTTCATATTAGTCTTTGGAACACCAAAGGCTCGTAGTTATGACTCAGCCTGGCTTTTCGTTTTCCAAATTTACCTAAAGGGCATAAGACTTGTCAGATGCAAGCCACCATAGGACTTCGATTATCGACTAGCTATTATCTTTCAATTTCACTTTATAGCTCATAATTCGTCAGCACCTTTACCTCTCTGTTCCAGTAAAGCCCGCTCTGATGCTCATAATTCATGATGAAGTGATTTCAATTAAAGTCAAACAAATTCTCAGTTATAACTCAAATTAAATAAGTTTTCCAATAAAGATTAAAGTTATGCCCTAAAATACTTATCTTGCTCTTCATGAATGAATTTGCGAATGTGAAAATAAATCTCACATTCTGTCGTAATAAAATTAGAGTAACAATTTCCTTTACTAATGAATACCTTTATCTGCCTTTATTTTCTTGTTGAGGGCATAGACATAGACTTTCAAATATTGCGTAATATTCATTGGCATATAATAAGGACTGCCACTCTTATTATTATTATAAATTCTGTTAAAGGCTAGAGGTGATTAATATAATCATTATTTAAAATTCAAACAAAACAAATATTATTATTATTAAATATTTTCTAAACACACTTGGTTTTTTAATTCTTAATTCTTTTATAATTATTTTAATGTTAATGCTCGCTGTCTGTGTTGGCAACCCGAACATATACATATGATTCGATTTAAAATTATTTTTAGTCAGTTTATTATCAGATATTAATGTCAGTTCAGGGGTCTCTGATCCTCACCAACCATTGAGCTAGTTTCTTGGCGCATAGCACTGTGCCGTCGATTTAGATTTCTACTAATCTGAGCTGTTGAGTTGGGTTTGAATTCAGTTTTGGTTCAGCTGAGTTTGGATCCGACTTGCAGTTTTTTTGGTGGGTTTTTTGACTGGTACATGGTTATGTTTTTGGCTGCCCAACTGTTGTGGCTTCGATTTAATAAACCCCACACCCTGTAGACAGTAATTACGATTTTATTTATTCAGTCAATTGAGATTTCGATAAATTAAATGTTTCTGTAGAGAGTTATATTTTAAAGAGTGTTATATATATTTAAGAGAAAAGTTATGCGATTTATAACGCATAACTGAAATGATTTTTAAAATGTCAGTTTTTTTTTATTTCTTATACTTAAATGTTTTCAAGATTACGTAAATGTTCGTTCATTAAAAGATTTGTTAGTCAAAATAATTATTTAAAGAAAAAGTAATAAGATAGAATATGTATATAAATTAATTAAATGTATCTCAGTACATATATTATACGTTTGTTTATACGCGTTCATGACAGTATGAAAATTAGTGTTAGAAAAGTAGTAAGAATAGATCTAAGCAAGAGGTAAAATAGATGAAATATTTTTCTGTGTCAAAATTAATTAGTGTTTATTTCAGTTGTTAGATAAAAGTATCCAATATCGATATCACATTAAAAGTTTAATTTCAAAGTATTGCTTGCTAGCAGTTATTTTAAATATTCGCTCCTTATTATTAGTAGCCTCAAAGCAGGTGAAGACCTTCAGACTGGGAATTGCTTGTCAAGCGGTCCGATGTAGTGGGCAATACACTTTAATGACAGTGATTTCTAGAGTAACCTCAAAGCAGGTGAAAGCCTTCTGACTGGGAATTATATGTCAAAAGCGGTCCGATGCAGTGTGACAATACGCTTAAATGACAATAATTTCTAGAGTAACCTCAAAGTAGGTGAAGACCTTTTGTGTAACACCAAGCAGCCAAATGCAGTTGGCAAAATGCTTCAATGGTTTACACGCTCTTATGCTAGCAAGATTAAAAATGATATCAACAAATAAAAGTTCTTGTAAAATATTAATTTTGACATTTTTTTGTGTGTGAAAGCCTCATGCTTATTTGAAATGAAATAGTTGAACTCCTATGTTTAAAACACGTTGTCAGTTTTAATAAATAATAAATATTCATCAATTAAATTGTTCTATCCTAAATTATGTCAATCATATATGGTTTGGGTGATCAATGGGTTATTTCACGCACCCTATTGATCTCATATTGCTGACTGGCACCCATATAAATACATTTGTCAGCAAATATGATTGTCAGTACAGCAGAGAGTGAGTTGCCTAAATAAATAATAAAAACCAAATGGATCCAACATAGAGAATTACTAGTATACTTGCTAAAATATATCAATATTTGTATGTTACTAATTACTTGTATAATCTACCAATTAATCAAGTAAACTTATAAATGCATCAAATATAAGTAAAAAGATTTTTTTTTCATTTTTTTTTTGAAGTGGAAAAAAATGAAGCAGTCGGATCTAAGTTCGATCCTAGCTTCATGATCTTTCATATGTAGCCAACTTCAAACCCTTGTACTAACCTTGAATTTCCGATGCAATGGGGCTTTATATGTTCAGTCCATGCTAGTTTCCTTAAAGAAAAACTATTATAAATGTGTGTTAAAATTAACTTGTTTGAGATTTAAACTAATCATTTCTATTAATAAATTCATGATAGAATTATTCATGAATTTATATATATTATAACTGCATAGATTGTGCGTATATATTTATAAATATTTAAATGTACATATTTGTTTTAAAGTTTCATTGCATCGGGAATGTTTTGTTTTACTTTAAATAGTTTGATTAAAAGCTACATTCTTTCGATAAGCTTTCAGATTGTCCCTTTCCAAAAACAATGGGTAAAGTTTTTATTAATTAGAAAAAGATAAGTCTTTAAAATGTAAGGACGGTCCTAATGAAAATCATTTTCTGATTTTAAAAATTCATTTTCTTTTTAGAAAATGAATTCAAGTTAATGAGTTTGAAAGCCTTATCGAAGGAATGTATCTAAAAACAACCAGTAAATCTAAAAACATTGATAATGAAAGAAGCGCTAGCCTGAAGGCATCAGAGGACAGATATATATATATATATATAGCTCTGAAAAGTTTGGAGAAGAGAGGCCATCTTTGTTGTAGAGAAGTGCAGTGAATCCTGTGCATTTCAATATGATAAATTTAAATAGTGCTTCAATCATGGTGAAGGGCTAAAACATCAGGAATCTGGCTGCGGTTCCTGAAGTCCCCTGAAATCTTCAATGAAGCTGCTAAATTCTTTCCAGACAAATCAGACTGCCAAAATCAAATAAAATGCTGTTCAAGTAATCAATCAAATGGTGCCTACATTTTACCAACTCGGACATGTAATCTAAGGGAACCAGCCCCGGAAGAAATGGGTAATATATTTCCATAATGAACCCTAAACCGTCTGGCCAGTTTCCGAACTTTACACTCTCTTTAAGAGCTCTTTCATTCATTTATAATGTAATAATACTCTGTGTAAAACATTTTATTTATGCTATTTCAAATTAGTAATTCTCTCAATCTCTAGTCTTTAAATTTAACTTTCCTTCATTACTATGGCAGTTCATTTATTATATTATATATATTTAGTGTGTGATTTATTAATGTTGCTATTTTTAATTATATGCCAATAATCCTTCGACTCGATGATCTCCCTCGTTTCCTTTGCCTTATACAAGTAATATAAGATTAAATTCTGATAGTTAATTCTCGCCCATTAGAACTAGATTTATACAGTTCGATCAATCATTGAGTTGAAAGAAATTATTAAATGATTGTTATTTTATCATTAGCTAATAATAAATTATTAGCTCCGTCTCTAATCTATGCCGCCGTTATTTTCTCGTTTCACTAATATTTACTTATTTATTTATATATAATCTTAAAATGTTTTTTTGCAAAAGGCCAATAAAGGAATCGAATAAATATATTCTAATTTGACTTTATTTTATTTAAGATTCAGGAAGGGCACGATGATTGGGGCATAATTAATATGATTTACAAATACTTTACAACAGTTTTTGTTAAAAGCTCGTTTGACTTTAATTAATTGATCAAGTCATCATGTAGAGCATTCTATATGGGTTTTAGTATTCAACGATGACTATCAAGTCATTATCTTCAAACGTTGCTGACGTAGGGCAATCTTCCACTCCATTAGGCTGGTCGGTGATCATATTTCTGTTATTTTAAATTATCGAGGAAGAAATCACTTCCTCTCCTGTTCATATTAGTCAAAGGGCATAAGATTTGTCAGATGCAAGCCGCCATAAAACTTCGATTATCGACTAGCTATTATCTTTCAATTTCATTTTACAGCTCATAATTCGTCAGCACCATTACCTCTCTGTTCCAGTAAAGCCCGCTCTGATGCTCGTAATTCATGATGAAGTGATTTCAATTAAAGTCAAACAAATTCTCCGTTATAACTCAAAATAAGTTTTCCAATAAAGATTAAAGTTATGCCCTAAAATACGTATCTTGCTCTTCATGAATGAATTTGCGAATGTGAAAATAAATCTCACATTCTGTCGTAATAAAATTAGAGTAATAATTTCCTTTACTAATGAATACCTTTATCTGCCTTTATTTTCTTGTTGAGGGCATAGACATAGAATTCCAATATTGCGTAATATTCATTGGCATATAATAAGGACCGCCACTCTTATTATTATTATAAATTCTGTTAAAGGCTAGAGGTGATTAATATAATCATTATTTAAAATTCAAACAAAACAAATTATTATTATTAAATATTTTCTAAACACACTTGGTTTTTTAGTTCTTAATTCTTTTATGATTATTTTAATGTTAATACTCGCTGTCTGTGTTGGCAACCTGAACATATACATATGATTCGATTTAAAATTATTTTAGTCAGTTTATTATCAGATATTAATGTCAGTTCAGGGGTCTCTGATCCTCACCAACCGTTGATCTAGTTTCTTGGCGCATAGCACTGTGCTGTCGATTTAAATTTCTACTAATCTGAGCTATTGAGTTGGGTTTGAATTCAGTTTTGGTTCAGCTGAGTTTGGATCCGACTTGCAGTTTTTTTTTTGGTGGGTTTTTCGACTGGTACAATATATTGATGTCTTTTTTAACTTTATGGCTTAATCACCTATTTAATTTATTTTGCACAATGTTTTCTGGAATTATTTCAATCTCCCAAAAATTTCTCTATTTGCTAATTTTGGCCTGCTTAATTATAAATGGACTAATTTTTTTTAATTTTAATTCGTTTTTTTTAAAAAAAAAAAAAATCCAAGTTGTTGTCTCTTTAATTTAATACCTTTAATTATATATTTTTTAATTATTCTTTTTCTTTATTATAAAAGGTATACCAATTAAAATTATTTAATACACATGCTAGTTTGTGTGTGTGTATATATATATATTTAAATGAGATTTGAACTCAGTCTTTTAAACAATATACTTGTATTTAAATATTATATATATATATGTTTATAACATGTACAGTTTTTAATTGGTTAGATGTATATATAGTATGATAAGAATATTTTTACTACCTTCAATTATATTAATTGAATGGTCTGTATAACACAAGTGAATTCAATACTTGACATTTATATAATCTATGTTGAAAATATAATTTTTTTCCTGCAGTACAGGCTTTTTCATACCTGCACTTCTATATGTAACATGTAGGGGGTTTGAACTAAGACTTTCACATGACCCTCAACCATCTATGATATCTTATACTGCTGATACACTTGATCACACATGTCAAAAAGTCAAATAATCAATATATGTATTTTGTGCAAAACAGCGCTCACCAGTTGGACCAGATTATAATCTATTGGTGATTATTTATCTTTTTGACATGTGTGTGATCAAGGGTATCAGTGTTATGAGATAGCATGGATGATTGAGGGTCGTATGGAAGTCTGAGTTCAAGCTTTATATATTCCATATAGAAGTGCAAGTATGAAAAAGACTGTACTGTAGAAAAAAAATTCATATTTTCAAAATTTAGTGCTTTAAGGTCTATCCATCCCTCATATATGTATGTAAATGGATTATGTCCTGTACATGAGGGGTCAGAGTGACTTGTGGTCAACATGGGTAGGATGAGAAGGTCGGCACTGAGGTGGACTTTGAGTATTTCCATCATCAGATTTTCAATAAAATGGACAGCTGAAGAGTTGTGGGGTGAAGTGGTTTGAAGCCTATCCATTAAAGTATGAAGATTGGCTATGTTAATATAAGCTGAGCTTTGATTGTATATATGTATGGAGATGATAATATGTACCACCAATTGACGAGCACTGATATAGATGAAATATGTATATTGGTGATTATTTATC
Organism: Epiperipatus broadwayi; assembly: GCA_028023455.1. Classification (NCBI taxonomy): domain Eukaryota; kingdom Metazoa; phylum Onychophora; class Udeonychophora; order Euonychophora; family Peripatidae; genus Epiperipatus; species Epiperipatus broadwayi. Next base: position 1,664,104 of record JAQFVV010006245.1, on the reverse strand, counting down.
TTTTTGACATGTGTGTCAAGTGTATCAGTGGTATGAGATAGCATGGATGGTTGAGAGTCATCTGAAAGTCTAAGTTCAAACCCCCTATATAACCTATGTTATAAAATGAAACTCTGATCTAAATCCCAATCTGTTTATTTATATCATGGCATTAAACAATTACAGATTCGTAAAGGAATTATCATCCGAAAAAAAAATATTGTTTGTGAAAAATTTAAATGTATATATAGTATACCTTAATTTTTTAAATAGTTGTACAAACTTACATATGCAAGACAAAAAAAAGTTAATTTGTGCTATTTTCTATTATATCAATTATTAAATAGCAATATACACATGTCAGAAACAATAAGGCAGTCAATTTTTATTGTTTAAATTATACATTAAATATTACCCTTAGAAATGTAAAGATTAAAAGGATTTCTAAATCTAGTATCAGGTTTTCATGCTAATCCAATGAATATTTAAGATTTTTCCATTTTCATTTATTCATCTGAATAAATGGTCTTTTCATATTTCATGCACTTCTTGTTATCAAAATTAAATTTTATCTCATTGACTTCAAATATAAATCAATATTAGATATAAATGATATTTATAATATGATAGCATAAAATATTTGCAGCAATTTAAATAGCAAACTTCTTTTACACAACAAATTTACTTCTGATGCAATAAAATACATGAGTAAATTGCACAATGCAATAATTTTCATGATCTTTGCCAAACCTAGATAGTCATACAAGTGAGAAATACCTATTGGAACATATTTTCATATGATTAAATGACATTGAAAAAGAAACTCAGTATAATTTATTAATTACATAGGAAAACATTTGCTTATATGACATCTAAATGACATTTATATTGTCTGTAATTCATAATTCAAATAAAAATTTATGATACCCAAATGCAGTAGTTCTTCAACAACTACATAAAGTAACTAACTATACCATTTATATAAAATATATTAATTATATGCATCAATGTCAAATTCATGTGCATGCACTTTTCCAGAATTTTTAGTATATGTAGGTTTATTTTAATAATAAAACTTGAAAACATTTCTATTCTAATCATTTAAATCTTAAAAAAAAATTTTTTTTAATATTTTATAAAAAAAATCATCTATTTTTTTAATCAAAATAATAATTACCATTTATAAATTAAATTATGATTCAATCTGCTAGAGTTAATAAATGGCCATAATATTTTAGCTTAACTCTTTTTATAAGTAAATTCAATTTCATATTTCTGAATATCAGTTTTATTATCTATAGTTAAGAAATACGTGTTTGCACATGCTTATTTCAAATTACATTTATTATTATTATTATAAAAGATTAACTTATTAAGCAAATAAATGAGACATAATTAATATTAACGAAAAAAGTGTGATTTGTATATTTTGACTTTTTTTTTTAAGGAAAATATTCAAAATAAAACTTCCTTATTTTTCCCCAACCTTCCTTTCTTTATTATAATAAACAACAGAAAATGTATTAGAAATGTGCATATTGGATTTAATGGTTTTTTTATCTCACAAATTCCAGTTTTATTTCTTCTGTGTAGCAACTTCAACATCAATTTAACTTTTATTATTATACATATTTTATTTAATTGAATGCTAGAAAACTTACCAAACTATCCGTTGTGAAGCTTCATGAAATAATGTGTTTATCTATTCCATATAATGAACTATCTAATAATTAATAAAAGCAGGTAGCTTTCCTTATCTTTTGGAGTGATGGTTTATGGAGCAACAGGTTGACAATCAAGGGGAAATCAAGTTGTTTTTCTATTCAATAACTATCTTATAACACTATAGGTATGAGCTTATTGTACATGTTTAATTGCTTGAATTGAGAAACACAGATTGATTGCAACTTGAATAATTTCAACACAGATTCAAATTTTTCCACTGTTCTTTTTTGGTCACATTATTAAAGCAGAAAATATTAGCTAACATGTGACTAAGTTTAATTAAAATATCAAATGATTCTATTATAAGCCTTTCACAACAAAAGTAAAAATAAAAATGATATTTACATAAAAAAGCAATCTTAAATAAGCTTTTAAGTAAAATATAATCTTTAATTTTAGAAATTCACAAATTTGTTTTTTCTTTAATTCTTTAAATAAATCTCCTTTAACAAATTAACTTAATTTTGGCTATTTATAAATTATAATTTTATAAGAAATTTTAATTTTATACATATTGCTTCATTTACACAAACACATACATTCATATAACTTCATTTATATATATATGATATAATTTACATAATATTTCCAAATTATTTCCACTGTTTTGAAATTTTAAAACAATCTCTATTACATAAATATTTGATCTTTTACTATTACAAATTGCTTTTAAATTTTATAAATATATATTTCATACTTGGTTTCATCTCCTATTTTTCTTTACTTGTAATTGTGATTATTTTCATTAACTTAGTATAATCACAAATATTCCATTACTAGAAATTGATTATTTCAGTGTGTGTGTGTATATATAAAATACATATTTTGCGGGTTCATCCGTGTTAAAAACTTTTAATATTAATATACTGACGTTTCGACTTGGTCACACAAGCCATCCACAGAGTTATAAAAGGTAGAAAGACGGTTGTAGAGGCGCTACAATCACTGATTTGAATAAAATGTTAAAATTCCACCAATAGCAAAAAATGTTAAATTTAGGAATGTTTTTTAAAAAAATCTTTCCAAATAGGAGGAAGTTTGCATGTATCATCTCGCTTATTGATACAATCTGGCCTTTTAAGTATCTCAATGGCTTCTCTAATTTTGCATTGGTAGAGATTATCACATCTAGATATGATCCTGGTACTAGAAAAATCAATTTTATGACCTGAATCTATAGTATGGAGTGAGAGTGCTGATGATGATGAGTGTTGTTTAACTGCATTAGCATGCTCATCTCTCCTAACACTGATGCGACAATTACTCATACCTATGTAAGAAGCTTTACAATTTTTACATGAGATTTGATAGACACCATGAGATTCAAGAGGGATTGAATCCTTAGGCTTGGTTATTATATTGCTGATCTTTTGATGAGCAGACAATGCTGTATCTATATTATAGTGCTTTAATATACATCCAATACTGTCTGTAGTTCCTTTTACATATGGAACATAAATCCTAATAGCTGATTTATCATCTTTTTGTTTCCTATTTTGTCTATTTTGGGCTTGAAATAAGGCTTTTTTTATAAATATGTAATTATAACTATATATATATATATATTAAGTATCCTATAAATAAGTAATCTATTAACATTATTTTTTTACATCTATAAAAATTTATAAAAAAAAACTTAAGATTGATAAAAAAATCAGTAAGTTCTTGCAAGATATGTGTTCCTGTTAATCAAACCTGACTTCATCAACTTCTTGAGACACTATTTGAATATAATATCAAACAGCAACTCAATTTCTATTTAAATAGATTCACAATACTAAATTTGATATTAAAATTTGAATGTAAGTTTTGGTAATAATTTAATGAAAGTCTTTTTTGTATAAGATTAATGTTATTTGACCAGGCAGATTTTATAATAACAATTCATTTTTTAAGATCCTTTTACATAAATATTTTAAATATATAAATATTAATTAAATATTCCACAAACATATAATCTTAGAATGTTATTTATTTGACCTTCTTTAGAAATTTATAGAAACTTACAGTCATATATGACAATGTTTGATGAAAATTCATTTAACCTCTGCTGAATATGTATTCTGTCGGTCAAATTCAATATCATCAGCTGTTTAGGAGAACAGTTGATATATCACCTTTGTTTTTATTTAAATAGACTCATAGTACTCAGTTTGATATTAAAGTTTGACATGAATTTTAGCTGTAATTTTTTTAAAAGGCATAAATAATATTAATAGATTATATATGTGTGTGCTAACATATATCAGACACAGTACTCAAGTTACCAATAAATTCTATATGTGATAGATAGTGAAATGATCTTCAGATATGATTTTTAACTATGAATAATGCAAATAGTGCCCACCAAAAATACTTTCTACTGTCTTGTAAAATAAGAATTTGGTTTCTTAAAGGCTAAGTGATATTTCAGTTACAAACAGTCATTTCTTTTCCTTCTTTTTCTTAATGTTTTTTCAGTCACTTGAGCTAGTGTAGGATCCAATCATCATATGCCTCAAACCATTGGCCTTCTTTTAATTATGACAAGAATATTTGTACAATTGCAGTTTTTATTTTAACTTTATTCACAGTAATTCTGATTCTAATTCTCTTTTTTATTTTATTTTATTTTAGTACAAGCCATTAATCTCTAAGTAAGCAATAGTAGGGACAGGTTTAATAGTTTGGGAGTTTTTGCTGTAATGGTGTTGGAACTAGATTTAGGATAGAAGTTTCAGCTCAGAAAAAATTATATTTATGCAGCTCTATCCATGCAAATGGAAGAGTCATCCTATCACACATGATTTGGATAAATTACCATGCTGAGATTATTTTTTAAATTGATTGAAATAATACTAATACCAGTAATAGTATTAAAGCAGGAGACCATGATATTAATAAAAGTATGTATTTTAAATATTTTTAACTAATTATAGGCACATAAAATTGTGTAAACTTTACAGTATTTGTAGAGAAGTTAAGATTTCAAATTAATGTAGTTGCTGTTAATGAAACTTGTTTTCCAAAGGTAGTAAAGCTTAATAAAACAAATAAATGTTTTCAAGATTTTTTAAGGTCAGATTAACTAGTGAAAAAAAACTGCATGGTATTAGATTTACTGTAAGCTTAGTATTTTCTTGTCTTTGAATTACTCAGTATATTAATGAAAGGCTAATAATATTAAAATTTGTTTTGAGCATTGATACCTATGTTATTTTATTAGATTCAGAGAATTCATAGAAATTTTTTATATTTTTCTGGATAACATAATTATATTTGTAATATTAAAAGGTTAATTTTTTTCTCCTTGGAGATTATAATGTACATGTCAAATAGAAAATTTTGGTCAAAACTTGTTGAAATGATATCAGGGTTCAAATAGTCTGCACAATACATGGATTTATTATCACAAGTACTTTGTTTATTTAAAAAAATTGATATAAAGAAACATAACACTTTATTTATTCAGGAAAATTGATATAAAAAAATGTAGATGCATCCACACTCGAAGCAATAAACCATATTATAAGTAGGAATCAAAATATGAGGACATATTGCATGAACACTTATAAGTACAGATTATTAATTACTCGTGCATGGATTAGTATAAATTCCAAGATTAAAATGGTAATTACATTTAAAAATAGGCTTTATTCCAATTTTAAGCATAATAAGAAACTTTAGTTTTATATTTTAAAAGCATTTATTACTTGTGCTAAATTTCAGCAGCATAAATTGCTAATTAGTAATTTCTGGATTATGTTATTGTGACAATAAACTTTTGAGGAATATATTATAGATACTAGTAAATATTATTAAGTTCATTAACAAGAATAATGATTGAATCTCTGACAAGGATTCTATTTTTATCATCTTGAGTAAAAGGAAATGAATATGAAACTTTATGGCTATTACAGAGATTTAGAGGCAGAAGTTCAACAACTGACAAAACACCTTAAAAATGATTGGTGGATTAATTTCCTAATTTGTGATCATTTTAGCACTGAAAGTATCCTATTAAATCGACTGATGGCACTCTTATGTAATAGAAGTGATATTTCATGTAGATGGAGGGAATATTTTGATCATCTTTTGAATAATGCTACAAGAATTGGGATTGTTACTTTTAATGATATATCCATTTAGGTTTGGACAAAGCCATCCAAAATAAATGAGTAGTTTTTATTTTTATCATTATTTATAATATGTTCCATTTCAGGTTTAATTAATGAGTCTATAGTGTAATCATCATTGAAGTTTGTGTGAATTACAGATTTATATGTATCTTCTGTTTAAGAATTGATTGATATGTCTTGGATTAATGGTATGAGTGTTTGCAGAATATGAATATTCTGAATTACCAATTTCTTGATTGATGTTATGTTCATTGATAGTTGATTCTGAAGTTTTGTTTTACATTGTTATAATTTAATATTTTTAAAGCCACATTTTCCACAAAAGCACTCATTACGGTATTTATCATATGATTCTTAGATTTACAGTAAAACTCATATCTTTTATAACTCAGTGATGGAGGAAAAATCTTCAGTAACTTTTAACTTGAATGATTAACAATTAGATAATGTGAACCAATTTAAATATTTCAGTTAGAAAGATGATCTTATATGTTGAGGTGAAGCACAAACTTTAATGTACTGCTGCTGCTTTTAATAAGTTAAATGACAGGATATTTTTTCCCAATGTTGTACCCATTGCCATTAGATTTATCTAGAACTATATATTTCTATTTTTAATTTATTGTGTGATAATAAAATCTGGATCAAAATTGTTTTAACATAAAGGCATTTGAAAAATTTCATTTAATAAGTAAAATCATAAAACTCATCAATATATTTTTCTGCTTGCTGGATGAGATGTTATAAAATATATTATTCTAAAATTAAATTTTCATCAGATTGGACATGTGCAGTGATTGAATGATATAAATCTTTCTAAAAAAGTATTTCATTTTGAATTTCAAATCATACTTACATCACAGATTTTGTTTCAAAAACACTATGAAGAAGTGCAATATTGACTATATCCATTAGAAAGAAAATTTTTGAGGATGGAAAACACTAGAGAGTTACAATTATAAAATGTTGAAATTTTGCTGAAAGAAAAGTTTGCTGCAAAAGAATATTTATAGATGTATTTGTTTTACAGATTGGTTTGTATAACTATGATAAAAGATATCTCTAGTGTATTGTTTGGAGTAGCCATTTGCAAGTAGCTACTAACATTAAAAATGAATGTCCATAGTTATGATATTTATGCAATATATTGGATACAAATAATGCAAATATATTAAGAAATACAATTAGCCTTTCTACTAAAAAAAAGTCATAGCTAAAAACATCTTGAGAATCATATTGGCATATTGTCTTGATATTCATTAATTATTCATGCTTACATTGATAACTCATGGTTTCAGTAATATGATGGGATAATGTCTTTTTCAGTTTAATGATAATTTAATTCCGTTTTTTGTAAATATTTTAATAAAATCTCAAAATTCTTATTGCATTTATTGTTGCAATGTGTTTTTAATTTAAATTTTTATACTGTTGCATAATATATTAGTCTCTTTTATTTTTAAATGCATATAGCATATTTTCCTATATTAAATATAGAAAAGATATATAGCTAAATTATATGTAAACTCTTTAATTAAAAAAAATAGTTAAATAAATGGACAAAATATATTGGTGAATTATTCAATAGATATTTTAATAATTATGAATTATTCCATAAAAAATTCTGTAATTTTTTATTTAGTTAAATTCCAAAGTTATCACTGCAATTGCCAAGAAAGATGAAAAAAAAGCTAGTGAAGATATGATTTTAAGGTTTTGTGGAAAGGCAAAAATGTCACCAGTGCCAGAAAATTTTACTAACATGACTGAACCTTTACAAAGATGTAAGTATTTTACTTAGACATATGAAATTTAATTTCAATTTTGTCTTATGAAGAATTCAAGATAACTTAATTGTTTTTTAATCTAATTTGCTTAACACAATTTAGTTTCCAATGCAGTTTTTGTAACAGATGACCATAAAGATTAATCATGTAATGGTGATTTACTTTATCAATATTACTTTTAAATTATATGTCTTCATTATTTTAGCAGCTTTTCAACAGTGTGCACACAATAACTAAGGCAGAGCTACATTATGTTTATCATTTTATCTATTTATATTGCATATTTTTGACATTGTGCTAACACTCTAAACTTATTATGTAATATTTATATTAAATGGTATTTATATCTAATACTTGAGATAAAAAAATTATAGATATCTTAATTTTTAGATAAGCTTTTAAAACATGCCATGTTTTCCACCATCTATACATTAAATATATGTATTTATTTTTAAATAAGGTATACTCAAACTACATTTATATACTAATTAGCGTTTAAACTTATAAGTACAGCATACTCTTTAAAGCATTAGTGTGATTTCTATTTAGTTAATAATTAAACTAAGTTTCTTTTACATATTACTTGCTAATTTCTGAAAAATAACATTTTTTTTATTTTTCAGGAATTACAAAAAATTTTAAGGAGAACTTTATTCAAAATCTAAATAAAAAATATATTACTATCTAATATTTATTAAGGGTATAATCTTAAGACTATGCACCTGAAAAAAACGATAGTAGGGACCTCTGCAAATCTTTAACAAAGGATTTATTTAAAAGACAAGAACGGCCAAGCTGCCACTTTTATCTTAACCTACTTTCTAAATAAATAGGAGAATCTAAAGCATTTTGAGTTGAGAGCGTAAGGCTATTAGGTCCCTACTGTCATTTTTTCAGGTGCATAGTCTTAAGGTTATAGCCTTAATAAATATTACTTTAAGTAATGAATGTGTGCTTTATAAAAATAATTATATTACTATCTACTAGCTAGATAGAAAGTTTATTAATTTTTTTATATTTATCTGTTATTATATTAAAGAAAAAAATACATTTTAAAGATAAGCTTTGTACTGTTTTTTCATCTTCAGACAGTTTTAAGATCTACAACTATTGCACATTTAATATGTAAAAATTATAGTATGCTTTTTACTGCTATATACTTTAGTAAGTGACGAAATAGCTCCAATTCTCTTAATAGTAATATTTCCTTAATGATTGGAATCTGATCCCTCACTCATTACTATTGTAAGATGCTATTGGACAGTAGTAGTAAGACAGACAGAATTTTTTTTATAGTAGTCAACTTTATTCATGATTACTATCATTTTTAATGCAGTTAGATTTTTCACATAGCATGAAATGGTGAAAGTCTTTATAGTGTCATCCTGGATTAAGTGTTATTATTTGCCACTTTGTGAAGTATTTGAGAATATATTTTTAATTCCCATTCAGTATAAGCAAACATTTTTTTTTATAGATGTCAGGCGTGTATGAATTCATTTTTTAAAAATGATCAAAAAATTGCCTCTCAGAAAATATAATAATACAGACTGTAAATTTCATCTCATACTTTCAAATCAAATGTTCTGATAATAAGTATTGCTATACAGTGGATCTTACAGATTGATCTTAGAATGTATAAGGATATTTTGTATAGGAGTAATATTCTACTTATGAACCACAGCTGTGTCAACAGAATGATTGTGTTAAAATTTGACATAGAAAAAATTATTTCCTAGAATTGAACATGGATATTACAAAGTAACTATCATGGTGTAAACAATGGAAATCATTGTGAAGGGTTCTAGACTTCAAGCTTTCTCTGCTACTCTTTTCTTTACTATGCAATTAAGAGTAAAAATGTCAGTTGCTATTGTAACTGCCTACAGCTATAGCTTGTGATTCTAACATTGCCTGGTTACAAATATAATTTTTTAAAGGAATCAGGTTCTTCCACTTCCAAATCTTCTAGTTACACTGGAAATGGAATGCATTATTATTAGCAGTCACTCATAAAAAATTTTTAATATTTGTAAATTAATGATAAAGGATTAAAGATGTCTGACAATAACTTTAAATCTGTAAATCAAAATTACATCACATAATTCATTTATTTTTTTAGTCTGTTTATAATTGACATCTTATGATGGTGTCTTTTAAACATTCTGCAAAAAAACTCTCTTTTATTCCATCATCAACAATAATCTCTCAATGAAAATAATTGATATTGCACTTTTTTATAATCTTTATAGCATAAATATGATTTGATTCTTACATCAAAATTAGTGTTCTAGTTGTCCATAAAAAGTTAATTTGAAAGTCTGATATTCAGGATCTATTTAATATACCTTACAAAAAAGTAGTATACTAAATTTTCAGAATACTACAATGCAGATAAAGCAGTTATTCTTTGAGGAATTTCATCTTTAACTTCTATACATAAATATGAAAGAGAAATAGTTCTGAGTACAATTGATTTAATTGAAATAATTATATCATTATGATAAAATGTCCATCTTTCAATTTCATAAAGGAGTAATAGCAGATTGAAATATATGCTGCAACTTAATATTTAAATCTGTTTTTCTACTCAAAAAGCTATTTTATTATTTAAATTGATTCATTTTATAAAGATGGTTTGTTTTTATTATTGAAAGATAAAGCATCTGAGGTTTTTTTTTAAATTAAAGTATAAAATATATTTCTTTATAAATTGAATTCTGAACATTAGGAACAATATATAAATTACTCCTTAAATTGAAAACAATAGGGCAGATATCAACATATTATCAATCTAAGAATTAAAAGGATTAAGTATTTGTTTTTGTTTCATGTTAAAACTACTTATATCAAATCTTAATGCAGATTTCATAATGTTTCCTATAAAATATCTGCTACCAGTTTTTATTTCAAATATGCCATATTTTTATCACCAGTATTAAGGCTTTATTTTATAGTATTAAATAGCATTTGCATAATATAAATGTACATTGTAATCGACAGCAGGCATCTAATGTTCATCATTTGAGGATACCACTACACATCTAGCCTAGAAAATTTATAGTTTACTAGTGATGATATCAATTATAAATGCCTACCACATCTGAATCATCATTTAGATATCTAAAATCACCTCTAGATCATAAGAGATGAGATATTATTGGTAAATAGCAATTGCATCTAATATCCATCATTTGAGGGTACTATTACACATCTAGCCTAGAAAATGTATAGTTTACTGGTGAAGATATCAATTATAAATGCCTACCACATCTGAATCATCATTTAGATATCTAAAATCATTTCTAGATAATAAGAGATGAGAGATTATTGGTAAATAGCAATTGACAAATCAGTCAATAGTAAACAAACTGCTGGACAAATCTAACAATCAACAAAACAATAGTTATTAACAATTTAACAAACCATAGTATACAATTCAATTATGGGTTTAAATACCAGAGTTATTCTAGTATGACAGGGCTTGAATATTAATTAACTGTTTTCAAAAAATCATATAGTGTATTTGATAGCTTGTAGTTTAAATATTACAGTTCCCATAAATATTATTTTTAGTAACATTAAATAATCCCTGAAGTTTACAATGACTCAACAATTTATTCTAATATGCTCGCATATACATTTCACATTCACACTACCAAATAATCAATAATCAAGCAGCCTTTATCACTCATTATATATGCTCACACATGCAGGCTATTACAAAGATTATACCTATATGATGTGCATTGCCACTAAAATGAATGAATGAAGAATGTCAATAAATAGACCTATTAAACCTCATGTTAGAAAGCAAAATATATAGATATTCATGGGAAGGAAAGTCTCTTTACTCATTGTAAAACACATATCTGTGAATATCTCAAAAGAGAGTGTGACCAAAATATATAATGAGATAGTCATGTGGTGGATAAATATCTGGGATTGCTATATGCAATTCACACATGTCTATCAATTCCCTTAATTTTAAATGGGTGGGATGTAAACTGATTAAATAAAACTAATAACAAAGGTAAGCAGCTTATTAAATGATGTAGAAAGTTGTGCGCATACATATATAATAATGATTTTTTACAAATATGTTTAAAAAAATTATTGCTTTTTAAAACTTTTTTCTTTTCTATTAAAACTTCTCATTAAAAGTAACTTGGATTGTAATTAACAATTGAGGAACTTTTTAAAAATGATCTTATGTTGGGGAAAAGAAAAGAAGGAAGAATTAAAAATTGAAAAATGAACTATTTTCTATTATTAAAACAAACTATCATGTGATCAATACTTCAAGGGTTAAAACATATAAACATTAATAATAATAATAGTTTATAAAACAGATAAATGTATAAATACAAAATTGCATCATTTAACTTATCTATCACTGGTTTACTGATAATGTTCTTATATAGTTCATAAGTAGAAGTTTGCCTTACATTCAAAGGAAAAAGATGGTGAAGAGGATATTATTTTTCAGAAAAGTTGAATTTTGTGGATGTACATATGGTTTTTATTAATATGATAAAGAGAGTTTGTCCTGGAATTGTTTTTTTAATATTGAGAAATGTATTGTTGGACTACAGCTTTGATGGTGATCAGCACTTTTTTGGTTTCTCAACAAGTAAAGTTGACTTTCAATGGATATAGATTACATACTGGAGAATGCAGTTCCTTTACCATCACTTTAACTGTTCATGATTTTTAACACAACTTAAAATTTCTGGATAAATCACTAATAAAAGCAAAATCAATGCAGAAGAACTGCAGAATTCTGTGTTGGTTTTTTTATAGCACTAAATTTTTAATTAATTACCCCACTCATTTACCAATAATTTTTTAATTAACAAAGCCAGTGATTAACTGTATACATTTTAACCAATAATTATTTCATCAATAGATTTACTAGAAATTTCTTAAACCAATAATTATTTTATCAAAAATTTCTTTAATTAGATAAATCAATAACACTTGAAATATTAAAATCAGGAACAAGACTTAATAAAGAAAATTATTTTTTTAAAGAGTTTTTAATTAATAAAAATGAAATAATTGAGAATTGATAAAAGGTTTATAAATAAGTTGTTCCTATAATATGAATTTTTGAACAGATTTCTAATAATTTTATTTACCATGTTTTTTTTTCTTACAAACTAAAATAACATTGGCTAACTATAATAAACACAAACCTATTAATGTGTGCACATATATAATACAAGCATATATTAAAAAGATTAAGAATTGAAATTAAGCTTGTATTTTACTATTATATCCATAACAATTGACACATTTGGTCATAGCCTTGCAATAAACTATATTTTCTAAATCACTAATCTCACAAATCCAACACATATTACTGACCTTACACTGTGAATGAGACAAATTCTTATGTCCTCAGTCAAGGTACCTACACTCTTGACTGTATACTTCATGGTGATAAAATCATTTAGATTTTAAAGATTTTATTTCTAATGCTAAAATCTTCCATCTATCACCACTATTTAAGCTTGTGATAGAATTTTCTTTGAAAGAAATCTGGTCATTTACTTTGGATTGCATCATGTGTAAGCTAATATCAATACAGATTACCCTTTTTTATCTGAGTTTCCAAACTCTGGAGCTATTGTTTCTGTCTATTCTGTATCTTCTCTAAAATCTTTATCATTAAATTGTTGATACTTATTTAACTTAGTTTGTAGGACTCTACCTTTGTTCTGGAATTCCAATCTATACTTTTCTGTCTTAATTTCTATCTCATAAGTCTAATTTTGCACTTCTCTATACTATCTTCTAACTTATTGATCTTTATTTGCGTTTGACTTTGAATCCTTTCCATTTTACTTTTTAGTTCATTAAATTTAACTCTCAAATCATTTATTTGCTCATGTTCCATTCTTATTTCATGAACTAACTCTGTATACACATGCTTGATTTCTTGTTTCTCTATTTTCTAAATCATATTGACCCTCTTCAATAATCTTCATTATTAACATTTCCTGGCCTTGCTTCAATTCTTGATTATTTACTTCCTGATTTTTGTCACATCTTTCTTGGTTTTGTTTCAGTTCTTGTTTCAGTATTTCTTGAATTTCATTGAGCTTATTCATTAAACCTCTTGATAATCTTTGGCTCTGCTCACACTTTTCTTGATTTTCATTGATCTTAATCATCAAACTCTGCAACATTGCCATTATAGATTCATTTTAATGTGACAGAGACTTCATGAACTTCTGTCTCCTGCCTTAACATATCTAACTCTCAATAAACTTGGCTGTCAAGAAAATAACTTAAATAGCTCAATTAAATAATCCCTTTAAATATCTACACTTTTCACGCATTCAAAAATAAAAAATAAAAATCATTCTGATGATTTGATGGTTTATGTGATATGATTCAAAATATTTACTTCCCGATATATAAATTTAACAGTATTATACTTTCATGTCTGCGAGATTATTTGCATTATGTGTGTGTCACATCTTATGTTACAATTAAAAACAAAATCATACATCTTATCAGTTTACTTATGAATTACTAATTAAGTATTATAATTCGGACAATGCTATAAACCAAACAACAAATATAACACTATTTCTGCTTTAATATTCCATAAAGAATTTAATCTTACTATTTATTTATCCACCAACTGCATTACATATAGCTATGATTCTATGATAACACAAAGATAAACATTCAAGAAATATATAAGCACATGAGGAATACACAAGCTTCTTTGCTAATAAATCTAACAACAAATAATAAAATAAAATATCATTTTTATAATGCATACGTACACAATCTAGGAATATATTTCACTCATGGCAAATGCTTGGATATAATAAGGGAGAGAGTTTTCAATCCCAATCTATATAGAACATATTATGAATAACTTTCTTTTTCATAGCTACTCTATACATTTCATTCTATACATTAAAAAATAAATATACATACACAGATATGACACTATTTCTACAAATTCTTTTAGCATATGGCATTATCTGAAATTAAAGAAAAACAGTCATAAAACTGAATATTTACTAATTATATGAAATAAATGCATGTCAGACACACATACATATGAATAAGAGTGTGTAAATAACTTCAAAATATAATACGCAAATATCACGGTAAAGTAAATGGTAAACTGAAATAATAATAAAAAAACTTTTAATTTATGACAAACTATTAGCTATTTTAAACTTTTAAATGGCAATAATTATTATCAACAAGGTTTTACCATTTCTGACACAATATTTCTTTCATATATTTGCTACTCTGAACACCAAGTGCTCACTTCGAGACATAAAATATATATATATATCTTCAATAAATCTCTGTAAAACATATATATAACCTACATAAGACATTATATTTAAATAATAATTGTTTACCAACATATTGCCCATTGCAATATGCACATCTGAGAGATTCTAGGGGTCAAGGAAATAACAAAAATTAAATAAGCAAATACATAAATAATAAATCTATCTTTCTATGGTATATCAATAGCTACCAACAAAAGAAAAAAGTCACTCTTCTTTTAACTTTAAAAAAAAATTCACTTGTAAAATTTATTTCTTTCTTAAACATAAAGTTTCCCAACTGACACGAAGACAGGAATGATGATTCCAAATGAGTATGTGTTACTAAACATAAATACAAATTCCTATAAGATAGACATTCACAATTTAGATTTAATTCAGCAATCTCCAATGTTCTTAGCAATAGTTAATTGAGTTCATTAATATAACATGTGCAGTAATAAATTTTTGTAATAACAGAGATATGGATAGATAGTTTCAGCTACTTTATATTTATCATTCACTTAATCCTGGAAATATTTTAATTTAACAGTAACTTTAGCAGTTTTCCAAAAAGTAAATATTAGTTTGGCATTAACTTTATAAATTATCACAGATATAATTATTTTTGGTCCATTGTTAATTAATTATTCACGTAGATTACAATTCCTTAAGCAATAATATTTTTATTTTATAATAAGTCCATATATCAAGGAGAACAAGAAATATGCAATATTAATGTCCAACTTAATTTAAACATGTCATATTAAATAAATACTAGGAATTAATCAATTATTTGTAAGCCACACATTCACTTTGTTAATAAATACTTTATAGTCATGAATAACAAGCACAATTATTATCATGGAGTAATTCAAATATATAGCACAGAAATATTATACTTGCATTGTTCCATTTTAACTTGACTTTTATACAATTAGAGAAGAATTTAAATGGAGAGTCAAAGCTAGGTTTTGTTAAACAGTCCTTCATAAGTTTCCTTAAAAGATTATAATGTTCACATAATTTCTTTAGAAGATTAGAACATTCACGCAATTTCATTTTTTCCTTAGTATTAATAGAAGATATAAGCAAACAAAATAGATTAAAATTATCAGCATATACATACATTTAAAAAATGATAGGGTTAATTTAACATTTAACTGAGTGGAAAAGAAATGAAAATATAACTTTTTTTTAATAATTTAGCCTGACATCCTTCCTTAAAGCTGTCTGGTAGCTAGAATTCCCACACTGAATTCAATAAAGAAAATAATGTTTAAAAATTCACACTTTGGAGTTTAACTGACTTGACTTCTGGAAGAGATTTTAAAAATGTACAAAGAAGAAGTGGCAGATAATGACTGAATGAATAATCACTGAATTTCTATTACTATTACTTAAATACATTTATTTTTCATCAACCAAGAGGTCATCTTATCCTCCAAAGGTTAGCTGCACCCTTTGCACTTGGTTAATTAGGGAATAAATATTCAAGAAATCTTTTCTTGAAAAAAAAAATCATTTTGATTTTCTAAATTAAATCAAACCAAATAAAAATAAATAAATAAAATAACTTTTTTTACACTGTTGAAGTAAATGAATATTAATTAATCAGTAAAATAAAATAGTTGATAACACAGTTTAATTTGTCAAATAATTCGCTAATCCAGATATCCATTAATCACTCAAAATATATTTACATTTGTTATTAGAAATATTTACTGTAATTTTCAATGTTTTATTGTAGAATGTCAAATTTTATATTTAATTAAATATGAAAATGAAATTAAAATATGATATAGACATACATGTATACACATATGCTGTTATATGAATACTAAATTACTCTGACTAACATATGACTGATATGGCTATAGGTTAGACATACTTCACTGACTATATTACTTATACATGGATGTGGTGCCAATGAATAAACAGATCAGAAAACCATCTAAACAAACACCAACCACTATTTTTCAAATAAATAAAACAAATCTATATCAGCTTAACTTGCATATCAACAATTCCTGTAATAATCCATCCCCCTTTCTTGCATTAAATACTTCATCAATAAATAATAATAATAATAATAATAATAATAATAATAATAATAATAATAATAATAATAATAATAATAATAATAATAATAATAATAATAATAATAATAATAATAATAATAATAATAATAATAATAATAATAATAATAATAATAATAATAATAATAATAATAATAATAATAATAATAATAATAATAATAATAATAATAATAATAATAATAATAATAATAATAATAAAAAATAATAATAATAATAATAATAATAATAATAATAATAATAATAATAATAATAATAATAATAATAATAATAATAATAATAATAATAATAATAATAATAATAATAATAATAATAATAATAATAATAATAATAATAATAATAATAATAATAATAATAATAATAATAATAATAATAATAATAATAATAATAATAATAATAATAATAATAATAATAATAATAATAATAATAATAATAATAATAATAATAATAATAATAATAATAATAATAATAATAATAATAATAATAATAATAATAATAATAATAATAATAATAATAATAATAATAATAATAATAATAATAATAATAATAATAATAATAATAATAATAATAATAATAATAATAATAATAATAATAATAATAATAATAATAATAATAATAATAATAATAATAATAATAATAATAATAATAATAATAATAATAATAATAATAATAATAATAATAATAATAATAATAATAATAATAATAATAATAATAATAATAATAATAATAATAATAATAATAATAATAATAATAATAATAATAATAATAATAATAATAATAATAATAATAATAAATAATAATAATAATAATAATAATAATAATAATAATAATAATAATAATAATAATAAATGCTTATAAAAATTCCCAACTAACATTCATAAGCAACTCTCACATAAAGTTTTAGACCATTAATAAAAAAGTTTTAAATTTTAGCGCTATTTCACCTTTTTTTTTAGTTAAATGTGGTTATTCACCACTGACACAGTATACTTTAATTACTTGTGCCCATTCAGAAGGTCACTATATATATATATATATAGTAACCTTTTGATTGGGTAACTGTATTTAAAGAAGATATAAAATGTATATTAGAACCAAAATTTTAAATCTAAAAAATACATAATTATAGTAATATTAATTTTTGGTATATAATATGTATAAATAGCTTAACATATAGAGTTTAAAAATTGAATTCTGTGGAAGTAGTTAATACACACCTTTTATTTTAGTTATTTATATTATAAATAGTCATATATAATTCCAGTATAATAGTTTTTAATAAGTACAAGAATAATTACAATGTACCTATATAAGTGTTTTCCTGAAGGTTTGTGATGATGGTGTTTTAGTTGTAATTATATATTGGACTATTTCCATCATCTAATAAGAGTATTGAATATCTTTAGAAAAATTAACTTTATTTAAATATTCCAAATACATTCAATTGTTAGTAATAGCACATCAAACAGGTTAGTATATGCACAATGTTTTGAGAGGTATTATTCTCCTCTCTTCTTCTGGTATTCCTGGCCTGACCAGTGACAGTATAAGCATGGGAATCGAATCTGGATGCTTAGATGCTTGAGTACTGAATTTTAAGGTAATACTCTAACCAACTGAGCCATCCAGCCAAAGGTAACAGTCAGTAAAAATATCATATACTTATTTGTGAGTTTCCTATACTGATTTCTCCACTTTTTCCTAAGAGCAAAATTGATTTGTGGTTTCCATACATTATGTATAGTAATATTACATTGACTTATGGGATTGTTTGTCAGTATCATGTGAGTCACTTTTTTAAATTTTTTTTTTGTACCTTTTCTTCTCTATCCAATATTTTTGTATTTTCCCAATTGAACATATGTTCATTGCTTCATACACAGTCTGCTATCTTAGATACATCTGTTTTCTTTCTTCTAATCATCAGTTTGCATTCTGCAAGTGCTTTTCAATGGAATGACTGATCTCAGCAATATACATTCTTCCACATTCACATGGTATTTTGTAGATGCAGTTTTCATTTTTCAGCATTTCAAGTCTAGGCTTTGTAGATATTAGAATTCCTCATAGTGTGGTATGCTCTGGAAAGCTGTTCTGATGTTATACTGATTGCAGATTTTCCTTAATTTGTTTGCTATTTTTGGTGTATATGGATACACTATAGTGCCAATAATTGTTTTTTTCAATTGATGGTTTTTTTGTTGCCTATTTAAGGTTTTCTTAATAACAGCTGATGGATAGCCATTTTTTCATAAGAGCTTGTTCTATATAGATCTTTTCTTTTTTCAAATCACCAGTTTCTGAACAAACTTATTTTGCTCTATTCCATAGTGATAGTACAACTCCATGTTTTGTGTTTCTAGTATGATTGGAAGTATAGGCTAAGTATTTTCCTGTATGTGTGGGTTGTCAATAAACTAGTTTTGATTTTGCCATGAGGGAGTCTTGTCACAAGAACATCTAGGAATGCCAATTTTTGTTTTTGTTCTGATTCCATAGTGAATTTAATTGAAAGAGATATGTTGTTGATATGTTTCCAGAAAGTTTGTAGTAGTGCTTCACCATGCAGCCATACAACAAATGTATCATCTATATAGTGAAGTCAAACCTTATGTGGATATGGAGTAGTTTTTATGGCTGTTTCAAATTCTTTCATGTAAATATTGCTAATCAGGGGTATAAGGTGAGCCCATAGCCATTCCTTGATTTTGTTGGAAGAATTTGCTGTGTTATATTGAAATTATGTTGTTTTTGTGCAGAATGTTAATAGCTCCAATATACTATCAATAAGATTTATTAAAAATTACAATAGTAATAAATCAAATCTCAATTTATTTAAATGACAGTGGTCCTTTAAAAGGTAAATGTATAAATATGTGTGCAGAATTCTAGTAAATAATAATTAAAATTATTTATTATAAGATAATTTGTTTTAAAAATATAATAATAATTTATTATAGAAATAAATTTAAAATAAATATTTTATTTAAGATAGATTAATATTATAATTTATTAAAATTATATTTTGAATTTAAGTTTAAAAGTTATTTATTTAATTTAATAACTTTTAAATATTTGTTAATGTTAATTATTTTTAAGTAGTGTAGACAAAAAGATAATTATGCAAAAAACGTCTGGTTGATATTGAGACATTGACCAATAAAATTAATTTAATTAGTAGTCTGATGTCATACTGTCTACAGTATATAAGGTAATAGCAGACAAACTTGTGAAGGGAAATTCATTAAAAGTAAAAGTGAACACCTGTTTCACTAAATTCTTTAAAAATATAAAATTTTAACTATATTTTATTTTTTAAGTAAGTGAAAGTGATTAAATAAGATGAAAGTTGATATAATAGATTTTAAGAGTGGAATGTAAAAACAATGGAGTAAAAAAAAAACTATATTCTCAATGACATAATAACAGTCTTTAATGTCAAATCATAATTATAATGACAACTAATGGAATTTTAAAGGAACTTTTAAGTTTATTATCATTTGGGAAACAGTGGAAAAGAAGGATAAACCTTGAAAATGCAGCTATTGTCATGTAAGAGAACATGTAGTTATCTCTAAATTTCATTATTAAATTATCTATTCAGAGGAAGTTTTATGTAATACAAAGCTATAGTTTTTATCAACTTATAAAATTAATTTATAGAACTTTAAAGTAATAACTTAATGATAAGTTATAAATCTAGTTGAAAAGAACTCTTTATTAAATTAAAATAACTTACATATTATAGTTAAATTTAGAAAGAATAATATTTGCTATATAATTAATTAGTTATTAAACAATTTACTATAAGAATAGATATTTATGTGTTTTATATGAGATGAAAGATCTATAAAGATGAAGTATATTTTATCCTAGCAATTAGAATTAACTTTTAATAAGAAAAATGCTAAAAAGGATAAAGAGCTATCAAGAGAATCTTATTATCTTTTACCATTACTAATTATTATAGAAATGGCATATATTATATTATTATAGACTTGAATGAATTTATCTGTGTATAATTAAAAGATGAAACTGCTAAATAACAATAAATAAAGTGAAGTTTATTTATAAACTGACTTTATATATGCCAAAGTTTAATATTGGCAAATATTAATATTAAAATCATATTTAATATTCTATAAACTATTTAAATATTATAGTGTTTCAGAATATTAATGCACATTTCAGTTTGAACATGTCAAGATTTAAGGATTAGATATTATTACAATGAGCTCAAAAACTTTTATCAAGTTTATTGTTTGCAATCATGTTTTTTCCATTTTAAAATGTTTTACTTGAAATTATATGTTTTGCTAGCAAGAGGAGTGGATAGTTAACAACTCACAAAGAACTTTAATCGCTGTTTGTTACCATGGTGATGTTGGACAAGAAGTTTGAACAAATTTTCTCTTTAAAAAAAAAGAGAGAGAACATTTTTAATTTCTAATATTATTGTTAATTTTTTAGATACAGATATGATATTGTATGGTAAGATTATAAATAATTTAAATCATTTTATATGTAATTAATGTTTAGGACTAGGATGATTTATTAACATATTATTATACATACAATTTAGAAGTATGAAGAATATGGTTATAGATTTAATATGATATACATGAATTACAGAATAAAAGTTTGAGTGAGTATTGTGATAATTTAAATTTATGTTCTTTTAGTAAGTATAAAGATTAAAAATCTTATTGTGGTAAAACTGTCTTAAATGAATTTATTAATTCATTATTGTAATGTATATTTAATTATCATATTAAATGAGGATGCTGAATCAATAAATGGGATTCTATTGAAATAAAAATAAATATTCCATAAAAGTATTATGGGATATATGAGAATACAAAATGGAATGAAAGTTAAAGTGGAAAAGTGATTTATGATCTAAAACTTTGTAATAGAAAAAGTATAATATTGATGTTTGTCATAATAAAGTTATTTGTTTTGTAATATGATCTATAATGTTTATTGATAAATACATGATCGGAAGATAAGATTATACTATTAGAAATAAAGAAGTTAATAGTCATAGATGTTGAAGATATATAGTGTGAGAAGAATAAGTTAAAATTCCAAGATAGGATAAAATATCATCCTGAAGAACTGATGAGATTTTAGTGTGTTTAATTAGTATGATACTCATATTATTATTATAAGGAGATGGGAGGATTTTCTGAGGAAACATGAATATTATATTCCACAAGAGCTTGATAGATAATCCCACATATACTGGAGTAGAATCATTAAAGTAAAGTGACTACTGTCCAAATTATAAAGTCATAAAGAGAAGATATCTCCATTCCTATATTTTAATAAAATCACTTTCTTATCCACAAAGTTTTATTTATGCCATTAGAATATATAATAGGCATTGTAGGTTGACCAATTATTCTTTATGAATTTATAGTTTTTCTTACTAAGTTTTGTTAGAATGGTATCAGAAATAGTAAGACTATACACCAAACAAATATTCTTGAATTCAATCCATATATGAATAACTTATTTTTGAAAATGGTAAATGAGATCAAAATAAGAATGCAAATGTGAGTGAGAAAGATGTAGAGTGCATAAAAATGAATGATAATTTTGATAGAAAGAATCCTTGATTCAATTATTTATTTAAATGCATTATTTGTGTTATGTAAGATTACCACAGCATAAACAATTTCGTTAGTAAATTGTATTAATAGAATTTCATAAAAATTTTAAGTGTGAATGATATTAAAGTACAGTATTATAACTTTGTTCAAATAATTTGGATTATAATGGATTAGTTTAATATGTTGGAAATGACATGAAAATTATTCATCAGTATGAACTCATGGAAGGTAAAACTAATTGACAATATACATGAAAGCACACAAGTTGGTAAAAATAAACATCATTTGATGGACCAAATGATGTAAATATAATTTGAATGCCTGAATAAAAAAAAGATATTTCTTTTATTTATTGTAAATGCAAAGAATTTTTTTGTAAATTTGTAACTACTTAAACAGTAATTTTATGGATCAATTATGTTATATCTAATATTTATAATTGTTGTTGTTATAAAATAAATAAGTATTTTAATTTAAAATTTTGACTTGTAGCTTTATTTCTGTTTAGAATCATTTCTATTACAAAGTCATATTATTTAAAACACATAATCAAAATGAAGTTATTATATAAAATATATTTATTGAATATTTTATTTATAAAAGTACTTTAAAAAATTGGAATGTGATAGATTAATTATTTATTGTTTTGGAATTATAACTTTATTAAAAGCATATTTCATTGATCTTTATTTTATTAAATATGAAAAGACAAAGATTTATTTGAACATTGAAATTTAAAGTTATCATATGTGTACAATATTAAGAGAAAGTGATATTATTTCTAAGAGTCACTTTGCTATTTTAAAGTCAAGTTAAAATTTATTATATAAATTTTAAAAATGTTATATAATCCCAGAATTCAAGTAATTAATAAAACCATTCATAATGATTGTTTTTGAAAGATAAAATTTAGATGGCTAAATGCTGACTAATTAGTGTATTTAATTGAGTTAGATAATATGAGGTGAAGATTAAATTATAAAGCTTTTGATTATTACTAAATGATTATTCTGTTTCATGATATTTAGTTGTATAAATAGGAGAGTAAATATTTATAAGTTTATTAAATTATTTAATTTAAAGTAGGCGAATAGATTATTATTATTAGTCTCAATGTATTATTATTATGGTTAGATTAAGTCTCAAATAATTGTAAGTATAATTATTCTTTAGATAATTAGATCTCAACAAAATCTCTCTTGTTATTCAATTATCTAACTATAATAATTGTTATTATATTTTAGGAAGGAATAATCATGATTCATTATTGCAATTAAATTAATCTGGGTTTTTTTAAGATTATTATTTTGAGCTTTTTAAATTATAGAAGAGTAGTTAAGTCATTATTTAAATGAAATATTATGTTAGTCATTGTTTGTTGTGGGGATTTTCCTATTGATTATAAGAGGGTAGTAGCTGGAGAATTTCTACAATAACAATGCCATTGGGGATTATATTTTATATGCTTCTCAATGTTAAAGCCTATATGTTGTGACCATCCCTGAAGTCTATCTTATGTATTTATTTTATTGTACATTTTCAAATTTGATAGTTTTATCACATCATAATCATCATTGTACTATGTATCATTCACCATTCATTCTTAGCGGAAAGGGGAAGAGGTTGCAATATATAATTAAAATGATATTCTGTATGATAACCATGCTGTGGGTTGGCTATAGCTTTTATTTATTTATGTATTGGTATTTTGAAAATTGTACCACTAATTTCTATGTTTTGTTTAATATATATATAATTTTTGATATTTCTTTTTTTTTTTGTAGGTAAATCATTGTTCTCTCAATTTGATCTATCTGAAGTAACAACTGGTACTATTCTTTTAATTATATCTTTATTTACATTGACTCTTTGTCTTTTCTGTGTGGTTAAAATTCTTCATTCATTTCTTAAAGGAAAAATTGCTATCAGTATTAAAAGAGCTATCAGTTGTAATTTTCCTTATCCTTTTGCTTGGGTTGCTGGCTGGCTTGCAATTCTTATTGGTGCATTAATGACATTTTTAGTTCAGAGTAGTTCCGTCTTTACGTCAGCTCTAACTCCATTGGTTGGATTGGGAATTATTAGTATAAAAAGAATGTATCCTCTAACTCTAGGATCAAATATAGGAACTACAATTACTGGGTTATTAGCTGCACTTGCAATACCTGGAAGTGTTAATGATGTCAGAAATGCCTTGCAAATTGCTCTAGTTCATTTATTTTTTAATATTTCTGGAATTATTTTGTGGTATCCTATACCATGTCTTCGTGCTGTTCCTATAAAAACAGCCAAACATCTAGGAAATACCACAGCAAAATACAGGTGGTTTGCTATAGTATATATATTGACTGCATTTGTAATATTTCCAGGAATTATATTTGCTTTATCATTAGTAAGTTCTATAGCAGTTTTTTGTGTTCTTGGTATTATTGGAGGAATTGTTGCTTTTGTAATAATTATCAAACTTTTTCAAAAGTTTAAACCATCATTATTACCAGATGTTTTAAAAACATGGAAATTTTTACCCATTTATTTGAGATCTTTAGAACCATATGATTCTCATGTAAAAAGATGTTCTGAATGCTGTATTCGGTGTAGTAAATGCCAATATTTTGCGAAGACTACTACTGATCAACCAGAAAAATCTCCTGAACACGTTAGTGGTCAAATATCATCCAGTATTCAGGAAACAGATAAAACTTCACGAAAAGTATCATTTCAGATTAATGATAAAAATTGAGATTGTGCACATTATATTAAATAAACACATATACTATGTATATATGTTCATTAAATATGCATTTAATGCTTGTGTGTGTGTATATATATATTTATATGCTGTTTATGTAAGTACATATATGCAGTGTATATAAATATTTAGAATTTATTTTAATAAAAAAAGAAATATTTCAATTTTAATGTAGATAATAATGGACTAATTACTAATTTAATATATTTTTATTTGTTTTTATATAGTGTTTTCTTTTCTTTAATGAAAAAGATGCTAAAATGTTTTTATTACATTTTTTAAAACAATTGTTATGTAATCAAGTAAATATATTTTAATACTTTTATTCATATGATTGTGGTAAATAAAAATCATTGAAAATAATTATTTTTGTTATATGTATATATACAATGTATAATTAATATTATTAATGCACAGTGAAAATATGTAAATAAATTTGGAGAGATGTAAATTCCAGTTTTGACTATATACTCTGATGTGATGAGTATGACTAAGCATTTTTTTAATTGTCTAAAGTAATATATAAATATAAGTGATGGTATATAGACTTCTATATAAAATTTACTTGTGAATTTACAAATTTATGAGTTTTATATTATTTATTACTAAATATAAAGCATAGACAATAATTATTACTTTTAATTTGTTTTTCTTTTGATGTGCCTTTTACATTTGTAAGCTTGCTTTTATAAAGAGGATTTTGTTTTTCAAAATTGAAAATTAAATAATCTTTTGATTATCTTGATTAATCTCATTGACTTTGAAATTCAGTATAATGTGTTTTGAAAAACAAGCATTGTTTGTTTGCTTGCATTTTGATAAATTGCTTTGAAGGTTATATTAAAACAAATAAATTAATGGTAGAATTAAAAGAAAGAAGTAAGCCATAAGGATGGTGTATGGCATAAATTATAGATTTGATATCATAGTTATGAATGAAGGATTGTTGACTAAAAACAATTTCTCTTGGATCAATTATAAATTATCTTTTTTATAAATTATTATTTCTATAAAATTATCACATCATGTTAGAATTTCACTAAGATAGCTTCAGTTTTACAGAATAAAAGGAATTCATTACAAACAAGAAAAAAATCCATCAGTTTATTATTTTGCTTTGTTTGTAGGACCATTAAGTAATTACAGTTATCTAAAAAAAAATTATAAATGATTACATAACTAAAATTCAAACCTAAGTGTTGTGTGTACACAAATCCAGTAAATTAATATTCTTAAATAATATATTATTTAAATTCAACAATGTATTATTAGAATATGTAAATAGTGACTAATATTTATTTTATTCTCTGATTATAATTATATCCAAAGACCAAAGATTCATAATTTAAAACTTTTAAATAAAAAAGTAGGTTTATTGTTTTGTAATATATATTTTTACCACAATATATTATTACAATTATTGGAATCTTAGTTTTAATCATCACTAAAATTTCTGAATGTTAATATAAAAAATTGAACTTATTCTATCTATTATGATTAGCAATTGGGATCAAACTTGCATCCAACTTGTTACAACTATACTATTCATTAAATATTATTTGTTTAGTTTATAATAAATCAGTCGTGCAATATAACAGTGGTGTGTATGTGCATGGATAACTATATTCCATGTGTCACCAATCAGTTATATAGCCATGGTATTTTATAAAACAGATTAAACAGTGAAATCAGTTGGCACTTTATATTAATAATAAATTTAGTTAGAAATTTAAGATTAAAAAATTAGTATATATATATATTTAGCTATTTTATTCACTACACAGAATCTCCTGAAAATAATACTATGAAATCAGCATTTATCTGTGTAAATATTAGAATTTATATATATATAGAAAATTTTACAACTAATCCAGTAATGAATTTATTCTAAATCTCAAAAGAAATCATTATATCAATCATAGTAAAGAACTTTAATTAAAAATTTTATATTAAGTAACTAAAATAAAGAAATTGTAAAAATTAAATTAAATAAAAGTTAATTTAATGATTTGGTCAATAATGATTACACATTGTTACACAAGTAAAAAGAAATTATTTAAAAAATATAGTGAACATTTTTTTGCAAATATCAATTGGTCTTCTCAGGTAGAGTGTTTTAAACTTATTTAGTTTTAAAATGTGATAAAAGAATTGAATGATCAGCCACATTCATAATAATGCATAAAAATCACTTTTTTGAAAAAAATATTAAATTCATAAATATGCTTATTCACCTTCTAGACAGTCCCCAGTTTAACTAACTTTTTTAAGACAGAACACATGTTGTAAATGAAAATGGTAAAAGAAAGATACATTTAAAAATAAGAAAATTAAATGTAAAAATATGGAATTAATAAAATTACAAGAAAATTTTAAAAAGTCAATTTAGAATTTTCTCAAAGAATCTATAAAATAATTTATTTTTGAATTGTCATTTTTATGTATAATTTTTTTTAAAAAAAATACATGCTAATTAGAAAACAACTAATTATCTTTAATTAAGATTATAAAATTAAAGGATTACCTTAGTGTATTTTTATGTAATAACTAAATTTAAAAAAACAACAACATAAAAACAACTAGTAATAAATAATTAAGAAAAACAGTTTATGAAAATCAGATAAATAATTTTTAAGCAGTATACACATGTTTTGTTAAGGCGCCCTTGAGGCTATAAAAATGTCTAAAATAAACGAAGTCAGATAAATTTATATAAGCAGATAGAGTTGATTAAGAGTGCAGGAAATTGTGTGTAATTAAGACAGATCATCATACATCACAAAAACAGAAGTAGATAAACTAGATATGAAATGGCTTATAAATATAACAATTACCTACCAATATAAGGAAGTCAGATAAATGCAAAATACTCTTTAATCCTAATCCAGTTATGAAAATTTTATTTGTGATGATGATCATCAACATTATAATGAATGGTCACCAGCAATATATCATTCACTGCTATCTTCATGTAGTCTCATAAAAGTGACTAGATATCATGCCTCATAGTATCCTTAATTTGAAACTTGTTTCTGTTGCTCAAAAATTTATCTAGATTACTAATGTGCAGAAATACACTATTAAAGAAATTAGAAGATTTCATAAATGGAGAACTAAAGAATAGTGTGCAGAGATATAGTTTAGAAATGCACCTGTAATCTTGTTTATTTATCAAATCTGTAGGGTATAAGTATAAATATAATTGAATCTTAACAAAATTTTTATCTTATTTGTAAAATAATTTATTTATTTATTTTTTTTAGAATAAAATTTATTATTATAAATTGGTATTGTTTACTTGAATTTGTACTGATTTTAAAATTATCAATTTAACGATGGGTCATTGGGGGTTTATGAGTGAAAGCAGTAGATCTTTAAATTATGGAGAAATATGTACATCTTTGAGATTATTTTTAATATATAAAAATGAATTATTTATAAAAAAATATGTGTAATATTAGTCTGTTAGTGGGAGGTTAGAAATTACAGCCTATCATATGTATATTAAGAAAGTGTACTAATATCCTTCAGATATTCTGTTCAGGGTTTTATTATTGATATCTGTGTCTCATATAACCATCAAGAATGTTTATTAATCAAAACTAAGTAAATTGTTTTTGTTACATAAAACTTACTTTATTATCCATGTCATTTTTATTTAAGACAATCTCATTCCTTGTAGTTACTTTGTTTGCTCATGATAATGAATGTTTATGTTTTAAGATAAGAAATATTGGCATGTTTACAATGAAGAAATTGCGTTAAAAAGACATTCATTGGATTCCCATTGTAAATAAAGCTATCTAATGATGTGATTCTTAGATTGCCCTTCACATGGATTGTTATAAATTAATGATGATCAGAAAATATAGTCCATATTTTAATGATATGCTGATTTATCTTTTCAATAAAGGAATTCATGATTTGAATATCATCTTCATCCTAAATTTTAATTATGAAAATTTCATATCATATAAAGTAATATAAGGAAATGAACATTATGTAAAGTAATGATTAAAGAAAAATGTTAATCTATTAGATATCCAGTTACATACATAAACTTCTTCATACTGTTATATAAATAGTGACCTAATTTTGTTATCAACAGATATCTATAATGATATATTTTTATTCATCCTATAACTAATAACAATATTGATCTACATTACATAAATGTCCACCCAATGTAAGACTCAATCCAAATTCTATTCTCATCTTGTTCATTCAGTAATCTAACTATAAAGAGTAAGATATGAAATTTGGATACATATAGGCCATATGAGTGATGTATACAAAGATATAAATTAGTGTAAGCAATATATAAATATAATGTTAAATCATTCTTCCAAATGTTAAGATATTTCAACAACATCCTGTGTGAATGAATATAAAGTCTGAACCTCAAACAGCCATACTCAAAAGGATATTCTCTCTAGTCTTATGCTGCAAATGATATTATATCTTGAAATGTAGACCTATTAAAAAAAAGGTGCAATAATCTTAAATAACTAATAAACATGTTTAACTTATAAATACAAAGAAAGATTACATTAGCCATTTTTAAATTTTGCTATAATGCATAATGCTAGCTGAAAATTAAATAGAAAATATTAAATCATCCAAACTTTAAGATATTTCAGCAACACCCTAAGACTCAAGAGGTTATCATTTTGAGTTTGGCTGCTTGAGATTCAGACTTTATATTTATTCACAGGGGGCTTAACATTTGGAAGGGTGATTTAATATTTTCTTTCTTTGTATACGTAAGTTAAACATGTTTATTTATTAGCAATATAAGATCTTTTCTAAATTAATTTTGCACTTTTTGTTTAAATAGATTTGAATCTCAATATTGACATGCTTGGCAGCATAAGACTCATGAAGATATCTTTTTGAGTTTAGCTGTTTGAGTTTCAGACTATTTATTCAAAGAGAGCGTTGTTGAAATATGTTAAAGTTTTGGAAGAGTGATTTAATATTTTCATATATATATATTGAGATGTTTATGTGTCGCATGGCATACAACATAGTAGCATGTGTGCATATATATATATATAAAGTTGAAAAGTAGAAATAAACACAAACAAAACATTTTTGTAGATATTTTCTATATTACATTAATTATAAATTAAACATGTAAAAAGGTCTAATTAATATTTTATTAGGATTTTGAAATTAAAATAAGCATGTTTTTATGTTACAACAGATATAATGGTAATTATAAAATTCCATTATCTAATTTGATTAGCAAATTTTTTTAAATTAAAGTTTGTATAACATGTTATGATAAAAGTGTTACAAAGTTGTTTTTCAAAGGATTAGAGTGAATTGAAAAGAGTCATTAACATTTTTTAAAATCAAGATGGGGAAAACTTATTTTTAATTACTCTGTTTTTAAATTCCAACCTGACTATAAAAAGGTTGGAAAAAAGAGAATAGGGAGTTTTTAGTTTTTACAGATTATGACAACAAGATGACTACTACCATGAAGTGATAGCTGAAGGCAAGAGATAATGCAAGTCAGTCACTGCTAGTTCACAATGGTAGAATTTTGATTCACATGGCGGTCAAGGTCAGCTTTTCTGTGATTCATTAGCCTATATATATTGTGTACTAGCTGGTATGCCTGAAGTCTATCAAATTCTAGACTAAATGGAGCTGACTGTATATATGTTAACTGTTACTGGATTATACTTTTATTGAAGATGTCTACTGTTTAGAAGAGATCAGCTTATCCAGAGAGTCTATCAGTTTGCTGAAGAATTAGTTTATACATATATTGTTTTATCTATATGCAGAGAAGCCCAGGTAAAAATATTGCATCATATATATATAAAGTACAGGTGGTGAGTTATTTTAAATACTTTCTTGAAAATGACACTTGTAATTTTTTTAAATTACAATTTTTTGGTTAAAGTAAATAACTTTATTCAGCAAAAAGTAAGGTGTGTTTCCAGTTTATTTATTAAAACTGAAACTCTTTAGTGAAAATGACATTTAAAATTTATAATTTAAAAGTATTTTTTGCTTGAGTTAAAAGTCTAAAAACAGGATTGATTCATAGAAAATTTTATTTTGAAAAGAAAATAAACTCCAAAAATCTTCTAGATTAGGGAAAAAAACTTGGAGTATTTTTAAAGATGTTTACAATTGATCAGGAGTAACATGAAAAAGAAAAACTTTGATGAAGTATTGTCAAAAAAGTAAATATTTCTTATAAAGAAAAGTTATTTACCATTAAAAAAAATAAGAGGCTAATTGATAGCTTTAATGCATACTATCTATACTTTTTATATTCACATCTATGTATTATTAAAAATGAATTGATTTTTTATAAGTCTATGTCTATTCAAACATGTTAATTTTTAAATTAGTATAGAACACATCTGAGTGCTTCTATGTGTGAATTTTATATATACTTTCAACATGGAATTAAATGTGAAAAATATAATATTTTTAATAAGTCTCTTATTTTAACAAATTAAAATATCATATATAAATATAAGTGTGGGTACCCACATATATATGAAAACAATCATTATTCATGTATTATTAAAATGGAATAACTTTTTTTTTTTATTATTATCTAACAATTCCCATATGTTATGGCATATCTGTGTATTTATATAGATGTGTGTCAGGTAGAAACATATATGTTAAATTAGTCATATTTTTTTAGTAATTATATGATAATTCAAATGTGAAAATATAATATGTTTAATAAGTTTATTATTTTGACAAATTAAAATATATGATATAAACGGCAATGTGTGCACACATATGTTAAATCAGTTATTAATTATTAAATATAAAAAAACGAATTTCATTTATAGCTTTATGACAAGTCAAATATTTTCATAACTTATTATATACTCTTTGCCAGTGTGCTTATATATATGTGTGTGTGTTTTATGTATTGACATATTTATAAATCACAATGTGATAGCTTATTTTTTGGTGCAAATTCAGTACGCGATCTCTGCCATTTTGAATTTCAAAAATAGCCAAAAACGTTGTCTGACACATCTAAGTAATAAAAAACTACGCGAAAACAGGAAAAAATTTAGAACTTGGATCACGTGACTTAGAAAAACCCGCCAAAACGCACAGTTAAAAAAAAAAAGCCAAAACACGAAAAATTAACATTTTCTCATTTTAAATTATAAATCAAATAATTTATATATAGAGAGAGCAAGATTACTATATTTAAATCTTAATCAATAAATGCTAGTTATCATTGCCTAAAAAAGTACATAATAATAATACATTTTCTCATTTTAAATTATAAATCAAATAATTTATATATAGCAAGATTACTATATTTAAACCTTAATCAATAAATGCTACATTTTCTAATTTGACTTAATGGATTTTGAATCCATTATTTTTATTACAGTACTCTTTGCTCTTTACTTCCTCACAACTACTATTTGACCATTTGGTTTCCTGCTCTTTGTTTTTATTTTACATTTGACACCTTTGAACATCCAAAGGTGTTTGACTGTAGCTATTTTCAAGATTGCCTTTGTGAATAAAGATGCACCGCACTTATATTTCTTCCCCTCTCCCATTGTCTACTTTTACATTATTATTTAATGGTTTTCAGTTTTTATATATGTTTCTTTTAGCTGTAAAATGCTTAACTTAAATAATTTAGATTTTAGCTTTAGAAAGATGCCATAATATATATATACATACATGCACCTATTACAAATGTGTGCGGATTTTAATATTACATTTTATACACCATGGGAGATAGTTTGGTTTTAAGTAAAATGAAGCAAGTATATCTGCATACAGATAATATTCACCGCTTCAATATATAAAATCATACCTCAACAAATAATTTTAAAAATGTTTAGAAAAATACACAAATCACTCTATAATTATTTTGTATACAAATTCTGAGAATTAAAAAGTAATTTTCTTGATTTGATGGGGAGAACCGAATAAGGCATATTAAGCCTCTTACTATGTGCGGATGTACATATAAATATTACCCCGGTCACTATTAAAGTTAGTTATATACAACTTACTTGTACACAAACATATATACGCGTTAAAATATATGAAGATAAAACTCATTAAAGTCTTAATTTGCATTTCATCTATATCAGATCTACTCCTGATTGTCACTATAATCTGTATATCTATTAACATTGAAATGAGTTTTACTATCAACAAAGGAAAACAAAAACATATTTTAAATAAATGTAAATTTTTTTTTTAAATATTTATTTTAATTAATAATCGCTTTGTGTCTGTGTTTGTAATGGTAATATATATTAGATATATATTGAGTAATATATTTTAGATATATATTTCACACAAATAAAATTATGAGTGCGTAAAGAAAACAAATAAATGAAATATGATAAATAAATAAATGGCTATTGGGTTTATTTACCTTCATTATCAAAGCTGTATGCTAAATTTGCATAGACTTTGCATTTCTTATAGCAACAGTTTCATTTAGCCACAGCTGTGATAATGAAGGTATTCCTTCAAAAATACTAGCAATTTATTTATTTATCGTATTTCATTTATTTGTTTATTTTACGCACTCATAATTTTATTTGTGTGAAATATATATATCGCATATATATTACTTTAATTTGTATAGGGGGGGGGTTCCTTAGATATCACATATCAGCCACATCAAAATGCTACCAAGTATTTTTTTAGGCAATGATAACTAGCATTTATTGATTAAGATTTAAATATAGTAATCTTGCTCTCTTTATATATAAATTATTTGATTTATAATTTAAAATGAGAAAATATTAATTTTTCATGTTTTGGCTTTTTTTTTTAACTGTGCGTTTTGGCGGATTTTTCCAAGTCACGCGACACAAGTTCTAAATTTTTTCTGTTTTCGCGTACTTTTTTATCACTTAGATGTGTCAGTCGATGTTTTTGGCTATATTTGAAATTCATAATGGCAGAGATCACTACTAAATTTGCACCTATTTTTTATTATTTTATGACAATTAAATATGTTCATTTTATATTATACAGGCATGTCTATGTGCTGATATATATAGATGTTTTATGTAAACCTATTGGGACATATATGTAAATTACAATGTAATAGTGGATTTCTTTTGTATTTTGTAGACCTTAATTTCATTTTAATTGTTATTAATAAATTGATATTTCATTGTTAAAATTATTCCAGTGAATTTATTTAATCCTAAAATATTATAATTATATGTTGTATTATATCGTTCACAATAACAATTATAGAGCTTTTGATTTTGAGCTAGATTCATGCATAATGGTCTGTTATACAAAAAGGGATTTATATTTAATGTTTATGGACATCCAGTTGATGAAGATTCTGGATTGGCACAAAGAAGATATTATTTAAAGTTTATGTACTTGCTATGTGTGTGTGTATTCACATATACACGCAATAATAATGTAACTATTATAAATGAATACAAATATGTGTGTGTATGCTTATTAACAGATACACGCAATAATAATGTAACTATGACAAATATTCAAGTATGTGCGTGTATGCTAAAAGCATCACAATAACGATTAAGGTTGGTCAGAGATAACCAAACTGACCACTTTGTACCTCATGTCATAGGATGACCAATGGAAATAGAGAGTGTTACATCCAGGACGGTGGGAAAAAACAAGGTCAGTCTTGCTAGGTGAAGTTGAGGGATGGATGTGTTTTCCTGAGTGCACAGACACTACTTCACTTTCAGCTCGTCTCGCTGAGAGGTCTACCTCCGAACGTACTAAGGTAGACCTAGGGACCATTACAGGTCTATAGACTTTAATATTGTTTTTTATTGTAAGCCTGCGGGCCTTTAAGACTAGAGTTGTATAATAATGTGTTAGTCAGTTTACCTTTGTAATAATTGTATTATATATTAATCCTTGTATATGTATTTATGTATATAAACCTATTAACTCCTCTACCGTGTTCGTGTGTTTAATTATATAATTACTTGTTGCTGTTGAGTACGATAAATCTCACTCGAACCTCAACCATATATATATATCCGACTAGTACTGGATATTGCACTGGCGCAGTCGTAACAGTTCAATTTGAACACTAGCAGTCTGCTGACAACCAAATAAGTCTGGCAGAATTATTGAAGTAGCGAATGAACCTACGGTATTAAACGAGTTAGTTATATAAATTGCTTAAAATGCAATCGACAATATCCGAGTTTGACGTCAGAGAGGCAAATGAGTGGCCCCTGTACGTTCAACAGATTGAAAATTACTGTTTTATTAACAGAGTAGAGGAAGATGCGTATAAAGCAGCGACATTATTATGTTTTGTAGGAAATGGGGTCATACAAATAGCTAACAGATTAGCAGAACCCAACACTCCTGAAAAATTAACCTACGATGAGTTAAAACATCGTTTGTCAAATTATTTTAATCCTCGCCCGTCTAGGCATATCGCCAGACTTCATTTTCGAAATCGCCATCAAGGCAGAAACGAAAATACGCAGGATTATGATTCAGCCCTACGCAAACTCGCAAAAAACTGCTGTTATGATTCATATTTAGAAGAAGCGCTACTGGAACAATTCCTATGTGGAATGAATAGTGACAGTTTGAGGCAGCAGTTACTGGCTGATGAAGACATAAATTATCGTGAAGCTATCAAACGCAGTATCGCTCACGAAATAGTAGTAGAGCAAGCAAAAGAATTTGCTGTGAAAAAAGGCATTGAAAGCGATCAAACAGGAATATTTGGTGTTGAAAAACTCAACAAAGGGTCTTCCGATAACAAAATTATTAAACAGTCAAATAAAAGTCGAACAAAGTGCTATTGTTGTGGAAAACTAGGTCATATATCTAAAGATTGCTATTTCAAACACGATCGATGTAGACTGTGTAAAAAAATAGGTCACATGGCGAGAATGTGTGAAAATAAAACAGTTGACCAAGTTAACGAAAATAAAATACAAAGTATTAATAAAACTAAATGTAATATTGTTATAAATAACGTTATAAATCAAGCACAGAAATTTATGACTACTGTGAAAGTTTACGGAAAACCCCTGTCAATGGAAATAGACAGTGGTAGTGGCATTTCTTTAATATCCGTAGCCGACTGGAATTCGATCAGGGCGAAAATAAGAGAGCCCCCTAGGCTTAGCAATACTAAGCTTAGAGCATTGGATGTAAATGGTAAAGAAATAAAAATTAAGGGTGTAGTCCAAGCTCAAATTACTAGTAATAAAGGCAACATTTCAATCTTGCCGCTATATATTGTACATGCCCCCATAAACCCTCTTATTGGTCGTGACTGGTTTACAGAACTCGGAATTGAAATCTCATTGGTCAAAAAAATTGACAGTGAAAAAGACATAAAAGATCGTTTCCCTAAACTTTTTAATGGCAAACCAGGAATGATTAAAACTAAACCTGTGTCACTGGAAATGTCACCAGAGGCCATGCCAATAATTTGCAGACCTCGAAAGGTCCCTTTCGCACAAAAAGAAAAAGTAGCAAAAGAAATAAATGAGCTAGTGAAGAACGGCGTTCTAGAACTGACAGAGTGGGCGACTCAACTGGTCGTGATCACCAAACCTAACGGACAGATACGCTTGTGGGGCGATTATCACATAACTGTCAACAAATCTCTAAATAAACACACCTACCCCATCCCAAACTCCAGAGAAATACTAGCATCACTGCAAAAATCAAAATATTTTGCTAAATTAGATTTAGATGCGGCCTTCCATCAAATTCCAGTAACAAATAAGGCTGCCGAAATTCTAACACTGACTACTCATGTGGGTCTATTTAAATGCAAACGCCTCCCATTTGGCATAGCGTCTGCTCCCAATATATTCCAAGCAAAAATTGAAACTCTGCTTACTGGATGCCAGGGCATTATCCCTTATTTTGACGACATATTAATTACTGCAAGATCAGAAAATGAATTGCATAGTCGTCTAACTATTGTTTGTCAAAGGCTAGAAGAGTTTGGAGCGAAATTAAATATGCAAAAATGCATATGGAAGGCCACTGAATTAAAGTTTTTAGGGCACATAGTCTCTAGCTCTGGGACAAGGCCATCTCCTGAAAAGGTCAAAGCAGTGTCAGAAGCTAGAAGGCCTAGTAACGTAAAACAATTGCAGGCTTTTTTGGGTTTGGTAAACTATTTTGAGAACTTCCTAGAGGGCAAAGCTCACATAGCCAAACCATTATATGAGCTACTGAAAAAGAATCAGAAATGGAAGTGGGAAGCAACACAAGAAAGGGCTTTTCAAAATACTAAAGCTTTACTCGTATCAAACAAATTACTGGTACACTATAATAGTGATCTTGAGATAACACTAATGACTGATGCATCAGAATATGGAGTGGGGGCAGTAATATGTCACCCAGCTCAATCTGGGGAACGTCCTATAGCATACGCGTCACGCACTTTGTCCAAAGCTGAAAAAAATTATAGTCAGCTGGACAAAGAAGCGCTAGCCATAGTATTTGGAATTCGTAAATTCCACCAGTATTTATACGGTCGTTATTTCAAAATCATGACAGACCACAAACCACATCTGGGAATTTTAGGCATCAAACAAATTCTGGAACACCTCAGCCCGTGCATGTTGAGATGGATTAACATACTCTCTGGGTATGATTACAGTCTGAAATATAAAAAGGGAAAGACTATTGGTCACGCCGACACGTTATCCCGAATGCCTGACAACTCAGAGAACACTACAAGCGAAATAGAAATCAATTTCATTGACGCGCTTCAAAGCCAGACTCTTAATAGCCGAAAAGTAGCAGCATGGACCAATGAAGACGCTGGCTACAAATGGCTGATGGAGAAAATTAGAAGAGGCTGGCCAGCACAACGTCCTCCGTTTTTGCACCTAGAGCTATAGAAAACTCGTGAAAAACTATCAATATGTAAAGGTTGCATTCTTAAAGGCGATCAGGTCCTAATACCAAAAATAGGCAGATCGCACATGCTAAATTTATTACATGAAGGTCATCCAGGCATTGTCAGGGCAAAAGCGTTAGCCCGTAGTTATGTATGGTGGCTGAGAATCAGCACTGATATAGAAACATTCATAAAAAAATGTTCTAGCTGTCAGTCATGTGCAAAAGCACCCCAGCGAAATATGAAGCATGGAAAGAAGCAGAGAAACCTTGGCAGAGAATTCACATTGACCACTGCGGTCCAATCCATGGACAATTATTTCTGGTAGTGGTCGATGCCTATTCAGGATGGTCAGAATATAAAACAGTGAAAAACACAAGTTCGGATGAGACGCTGGACAAGCTCATGGAAATTTTTTCATACCACGGGCTACCGGAAACCCTAATATCCGATAATGGAACCGATTTCACGTCTGAAAAATTTGCCAAATTTATGCAGGAATGGGGGATTAAACACATCCTTACCTCCCTACCACCCCCAATCAAATGGACTGGCCAAGAAAGCGGTACAAAGCTTAAAGTCATCCATGAATAAATTGGGAAAAGGAAGACTCCAAGAGGCAGTATTCATGGCGTTTCTATATCAGCATTCCACACCCACAGCTAAAACGGGCAGATCACCTGCAGAAAAATATTTAGGCCGGAAGTTACGTACAAAACTCTCAGCAATAATGCCATCAAAAAAGCATCAAATGCCGATTACAGTAAACAATAAATTTTCACCTGATGAACGAGTCTGGGTGAAAAATAATTTAAATAAATCGTGGATTCAAGCATACGTTGTACGCCATTTGAGTAAACAAGTGGTTGCTGTCCATATGGCAGACGGCAAAATATTATGTAAGCACATCAACCAATTGCGCAAGAGTGCAATAACAATGCATTCCGCAATTGTTTAAAAGTAATGATGACAAAGAAAATGATACTTACTATGAAACTAAAAGTGAAACAGAAATCATTACTGCTGACGAAGAAAATCAAAATAGTGAAGAAAATGAAATAGTCACAGATGGTGAAACTAAATCACCCCCATGCGCAAAGAGGAGGACAAAAATTCCCCTCCGCCTGCACAATTATGTGTTAAGTTCAGAGAAGAAGAAATGAAAAAAAAAATCTTTTTTTAGAAAAGTATGTCGCTGAACTTGGGGGAGCCGTGCTATGTGTGTGTGTATTCACATATACATGCAATAATAATGTAACTATTATAAATGAATACAAATATGTGTGTGTATGCTTATTAACAGATACACGCAATAATAATGTAACTATGACAAATATTCAAGTATGTGCATGTATGCTAAAAGCATCACAATAACGATTAAGGTTGGTCAGAGATAACCAAACTGACCACTTTGTACCTCGTGTCATAGGATGACCAATGGAAATAGAGAGTTACATCCAGGACGGCGGGAAAAAACAAGGTCAGACTTGCTAGGTGAAGTTGAGGGATGGATGCGTTTTCCTGAGTGCACAGACACTACTTCACTTTGAGCTCGTCTCGTGGAGAGGTCTACCTCCGAACGTACTAAGGTAGACCTAGGTACCATTACAGGTCTTATAGACTTTAATATTGTTTATTGTAAGCCTGCGGGCCTTTAAGACTAGAGTTGTATAATAATGTGTTAGTCAGTTTACCTTTGTAATAATTGTATTATATATTAATCCTTGTATATGTATTTATGTATATAAACCTATTAACTCCACTACCGTGTTCGTGTGTTTAATTATATAATTACTTGTCGCTGTTGAGTGCGATAAATCTCACTCGAACCTCGACCATATATATATATATCCGACTAGTACTGAATATTGCAGTACTACATTTTATTTAATTTAGTATTTATCAAAAATTAAGTTTTGGTCAGTACATTAAAGGTACTAAGTGTCTAGAGCATTGATGATGATCAGCATGTTTTAGCATCCCCAGGCATTATTATTTTATTGTTATATATTCTGATGGATAAGCACCTAAGTTTATGCATCCAAATTAATATTTAAATAATCTGCCCCAAGCTGGCAAAGGCTAAATAATTAGCCTGGTCTATAATAGACCCATTTCAAATCCAGTCACAAAATTGACTGTTGATTTATTATATTTTTGATCATTCTTGATAATGAATGATTATTACTTTTGTATAATGCTGATGAACTTATACTTACTTAGTAGTTTGTTGATCTCATACTCATTATATTCATTACTCTTTATATTATTTGTATGTTTATATTTTATTAACTTGAGGGTGATGATGATTATCCATCACCCAGGTTCACCCCTGAATTGTCTATACCATTACAATATATATATATGGCACTAATAAGCATGCAGATAAAAAAAACTATATAAAAAAATAACTATAAATAAGAGATAATATTTATTACAAGAAGTGATAGACATTTAATGGGATAGATAGGCTAAAAGTTTATAAATATCAAAATAAAGAGGCAGTAAAACCATGTATATAGGCATGGTAATTGATTATTGGAGAGGGAAAGCATGGAAGGGATTTGTTACATTATTTAAATGACATATTTAAAGGGAATAAGTAAATAAAAGAATTCATATAAAACAAATGTTGATACAATTGAAAGTAAAAATTCCATTAGAAATCTGGAAATGAAGAATTAACTAATGAGGTAAAATAGAGAACTTTAGCAGGGTTAGGCAGTATAATTGATATTGTCTCAAGAATGACAAGAAATAAAAGATTCAGAATCATGGTCATGAGAAAAAGTGACATTGTAATGGTAATAAATCCCAAAATTTTTAAAGAAAATACTAAAATAATGAAAAAAAAAGCAAAAAGAAAATAGAAAAAATAATAAATGGAAACAATTAGATATTATATAAAAATTCTGAGAAGAATTAGCGAGCATTGAAAAGAATACTAAAAAATAATATGTAAAAATAGCAACAGAAAAAATAAATTATACAGAAAGTATTAAAATAACCACTGGAATAATAAATTAATGGAAAATTTAATCTAAAACTTAAAATCAAAAAACAAAAAAAAAATGGTACAGGAAATTAAAGAAGAAATGAAATAGAAACAGACCATATTTAATAGCATATTATGCAGAATTAATGCAAATCAGAAGTAGTTTAAATAAGAAATAGAAAAGGATATCTAGATGTTGTTGTTTTTAAAAAAAAAGCTAGATAAAGTAACTGAAAAAATGAAATGAAGAAAATCAAGAAGTATGCTGTAATGCATAGAAAATATAGTAAATAAACAACTGAAAAAGAGCAAAGAAAAATGTAAAGAAAGACTTATCCAGAGAATTACTACAAAAATTACAGTGAAGATTCAAGAATTGAAGATGGAAAATCAGTAATGAGATATTGAATTGTGTGAGAAGAAATAGAGGCAACCAGAGAGAGAGAGAGAGAGATGAGTAAAAATCAAGGGTAGCCTGTACAATAAAATGTGTCATTGAATGAGATCCAACTTAAGGGTATATATATAAAAGAGGAACTACAACAGAAATTAACCATGTTCAAACTTCAGTATATCTTGTTATATACCAGGGATGTAAATCTATTTTAAAATTTAGGATATTCAGAGGGCAATCAGATAGAGAAAGTACAGAACATCTGAGCAGATTATAAAAATATTTTCAGTTAAACATAATATTTGAAGAAAGAAAACTGATCATAACATATAATCACTTTCAAGAAGGCTCATAAGCAGTGATTCTCTTATCAACAAGTCTGATAGTTATTCAAAAATATAAAGAAGCTTTATTGTGTTGTCTATTGTATGGAGAAATAGCAAGAGAGAATAGTGTAAGAAGTTTCTAGAGAAACATATAAAGCCAATGAGGCATATTCAATTTTTTTTTGTATAAGCAGATAAATGAAGTTGAAAGCCTTAACAACCAACCCTTTGACTTAAGGCCAAATCATTTGGACATTAACACATAAGTTGCTATTAATGTCCAATAAATGCTCATTACCACTGCTAGTCAGCTTATTGAACATATAGTTGAAGTATTGCATATGCTAAATATGAGCAATCAACTGTCAGATTATTTGATCCATAAAGAAGAGGGTTTTGATCATCAAAATAAGTCTTTAAATAAGATATTAAGAAAGTGTTACATTAATATGGTATATATAAATAAAGTTCCATGAAATAAAAGGAAGTGAATCATATCACTCTTGTTTATTTAAAAGAAGATCCAAAAGGTACTAGAATATAAACTGAAATTGAATCCTGAGCATTGAAAAATTATTGATATGAAAGAATCCTCTGTTATAAGTCTAATAATCTCTACCTGATTTTAGAAGAGATATTACTACATTTAATTTTATAAGAGCCAATGATAAGCTAGAATACTGTTGTCTTTAAGAGCATACTGGAATGATTAGTTGTTTTGCATTATTGATTTGTTTTGTTTAATGGAATGATTTAGTTCTGATCATTGCATTATATATTTTGGATAACTAATAAAACCAGAGATCATAGTTTATTTCTTTGATTGTATTTTATAAATTATTATAACCCAGTACACAGCAAAGAAAATATGTATTGCAACTTAGATAATGGTTAAAGTAAAACTTACTTTTTTTTTTTTTGAAAAGTAATATAAAACTTTTCTCAAGTAAAGAGGGTAAATAGTTGAAATAAAGTCAATTTTTTTCCAAAAATAAGTGAATGAAGTGTCAGTATGCATTTTGAAGATATACATCTGTTCAGATTGTGTAGTTGTATAATCTATAAATTACCCATTTATGTTTAGAAAATAGCCTTATATGGATAAAA
The DNA here is from genome assembly GCA_028023455.1 of Epiperipatus broadwayi. Lineage (NCBI taxonomy): Eukaryota > Metazoa > Onychophora > Udeonychophora > Euonychophora > Peripatidae > Epiperipatus > Epiperipatus broadwayi. The sequence continues at coordinate 1,621,026 of JAQFVV010006245.1, read as the reverse complement.
TCTCAATAGAAACTGCATGATATATCTGGATATCAGTTAAAGAATTCCTGGTATTATTGAACTTCTTTATTTTGGCAGCACTTGTAGATCTAGTAGATCTAGTATATAGCTTTAACCCAATAAACATATTTCGAGATTTCAATATATCTTTTGTGCTTGAATAAATACTACAATACTAAATAATGCCTATTGGAACTTTTGGAGATGTAATTATACATGTAATGATCTGGGAATATTATTATTATCTAATTTTTTGGTATTTGAGGAATGGAAAGGAAATTAATAAAAAGAATTTGTCAGTTCTTCACCATTACTTTGGGGGAAAATGTTGTTTTAAGATTGCTATTTATTGCCAACAAAGATTACAAAACCAATCATAATGGTGGTGAACTTAATATCATTTCATTAAATAAATGGTACAAAATTTGCCCAGCAAAATAATGATCCGAAGAAAAGGATGAATGAAATATTAAGCTTATAAAATAAATCAATATAGCATAGCTAATAATCGCAATAAAATGGAAATTCGTATAAACATTTCATTAATTTATTCTTTTTGAAAGTACTATTGTGATTATATAAACTCATTATAAATCTCAAAAGATATTTATTAGAGTTTTAAATTATATTAAGGAACTTTAATTAAAAATAAAAAATAAATGACTAAAAAAATGGTGAAAGTTATTCTAATAGTTGGATTAATAATGGTCATGCATAGTTATGCAAATAAAAAAAAAAATTACAATTCAGAGTACTTTTTTGTGGTTGTCAATAGATTAGAATGATCTTTACAATAAGGGAATATATTTGGTTTGATCTTTATCTTAAACTTAATTATAAAAATTTTATATTATATAAATCAATATAATGGAATGACTAACAGATAAATTGATCATCAGAGAAGGAATCTTTGTCTGTTGGATATTGTACTACATAAATGACTTGTTCATCCTATTATATATATATATATAGCACTTTAGGTATCTCAAATCTGATACAAATAAATGGCATATCAATGGATATCTGTAATAATATTTTCTTGCCATGTAGATTTTGTATAAAATTAAGAGCTTGCTAATGGGCAAAAAAAAAACAGTCAACACTTAGACAATATCAATAACAATCAACAATTTCTAACTGTTGTCAAGGCAACTTCCTTCCCTCTAACAATATATATATATATGTTGAAATGAAGATTTTCATGGGTTGTATATATAAAAGACATATTTTGCAGGTTCATCCATGTTAAAAATTTTAAATAGTGATATTCCGATGTTTCGACTTGGTCACACAAGTCATCCACTGGGTGATAAAAGGTAGAAAGATGGTTGTAAACATTTTTAAATTTAACATTTTTGCTATTGGTGGAACTTTAATGTTTATTCAAATCAGTGATTGTAGTGCCTCTACAACTGTCTTTCTACCTTTTATTACCCCGTGGATGACTTGTGTGACCGAGTCGAAACGTCGGAATATCACTTTAAAATTTTTAACACGGATGAATCCGCAAAATGTCTTTTATATATATATATATATAGAGAGAGTACTGAATGTTTTGTATGAAATGAGATGTGTATATTGGCCATATATTAAAAAATTTCTATTATAGGATAGCTTTTAACATGGAATGATTATTTTTACCATACATAAAAAAATACATATGCTTTATTGCTCAAGTTTACCAGAATTGATATTGGGACTTTCCAATCCTAAGTCAAAAGCTCAATCTGTTGCACCAAACCATGCAGAGCTACCACATATAATTGGATCTGATGCTCCAGATTATGTTTAGAAAGCATTTGCTAACTATTCATTAACACTTCAGTTATTTTATTCAAGAAGTAATGACTAGATTTTACAAAGGTGAAATATAGAAAAACAATTGTGATATAATTAAAATGGTGGAAAATAATTTTTAATTAGATCTTTTATTACATCTGACTATTGATCTTTCAATGCAAGATTTGTGTCTGCTTACCATTGTACTGAAAAAAAATCTAAATGCAAATTCACTTCTGCAATTTTTAAGATGTCTTTATTCTTGTTCAGGATTGCATGATGGAATAGAAGATTGAAATTTGTATTGATATTATAATGGTTCTATGTCATACTATAATATAGCATGTGTGCACAAATATATATAAAGTTGAAAGGAAAAGTAGAAATAAACATAGACAAAAAAAATTGTAAATATTTTTCTACATTTTCTGGAATAAAATAACCATAGTAAAACATTAAATAATTTGGGATTTAAAATAAAATTTTATTATAAAATTAATAATTAAAAAGGTCTAAATAAATATTAATATTGTATTCTGATTTTGAATTTAAAAACAAATATGGCTTATTTTTTAAATATTTTAATTAAGGCTTGTATACATTTTTCTATTTAGTTAAAAATCTTTGTAGATTATAAAATTCCAAAGGATTAATTGAAATCAACTTTTTCAAAATCATACTTTTGATAAAACTTTAAAATTGTTTTCAAAAGGATTAGAAAGATAAAACAGTTTTTATATTAGTGTTTTTGTCACTTCAGCAATCTAGCTATAAAAGGCTGGATGAAAATATCAGTTCAGTTTCACTTTTAGTTTTTGTTGGAGTTAGCTGCAGTTTGTTGGAAGCTGTAGCAGAGAGTTGGCAGAGTTGGTTAGTGGTTTTTAGAGCTATACAGATAGCTGCCATGGATCTGAGGTAGCTGAAGTCAAAATAGAAGAAAGCATGCTCTATACTTCATTATGCTGGAGGTTTGATTCATATAAAAACCAGACCCATTTTCTGTGTTCACTAGCCTGCTACAAATGTGTTCCAAAAGACATTGCTTGCCTGAAGTCCATAAAATCCTAAACAGAAGGAAACTGATTGAATGTCAACAAATTACCTGATTGTGTTTTTCCTGATAATGACAATCCTGGTCTATACCTGTCTCACCAAGAAAGCTTGATGAAGTAGTTATACATATGTTGTTATGTCTATATGTAGAGAAGTATGGATAAACATATATACAGTTGGTGGTGAATAGCATTATATATAATAAAATTTTAAATAATTTCCTTAGTAAAAATGACATTTTAAAAGTTATAGATATATAGAAAAAGATATTCTTTAAATTGTTTATTGAAAGAAAAAGACACTTTAAAATGTATATTTTAAATTCTAAAGACTTTATAATTAAAAGCAACCTATGATAGTCATACATATATAGAAAGTAATCTTTAGTAATTTATTTTGATAAATATCATGATATAGGCATCATATGTGCACATACATTTCTACATGCATAAACATATATGTTAAATCCATAATTACATATAAAAATAAATGTCATTTATTATTTTGACAATTTAAATGTTAATATAAAATGGACGTTTAGGTGGATATATATATATGCATTTATGTAAATGCATTGTAGTATTTTATATCATTTAATAGTGACAATTAAAAATGTTTATTTTGTAACAAATCAAAAATGTTCAGAAATTACATGCACACACGTTTTTGTGCATATATATATATATATAACAATGCTTGTAAACACATGTAAAATTTAATCATTTATTTTATTTTATACCACTTGAAATGTATTCATTTCTAAATTATAATGCATCTCTGTGCAGTATATATGCATTTTAAGTAAACCTATTAGAACATATATGTAACCCATGTAATAACTTGAATTTTGTATATTAATCAAGAAAATCACAATGTTATAGTTTTTTTAATTGTATGTTAATCAAAATCAGAAGGCTTAATTGATATGTGTATAGCCTTATTCTAGAGACCCCAACTTTATTTTTTTAAATTAAACTTGTATTCAATTGTTAAAATTATTTCAGTGAATTAATTCTAAAAAAGTGTTTAGAATATATTATGTATTTGCATCATTTCTTGGTCACAATACAATAATAGAGCTTTTGTTCTCAGAGCTAGATTGATGCATAATGATCTGATTTTATAAATGGGGATGTGTGTTAGTGCTTAAGGGGCATGCAGAATGATTGGCATAGGCTGATGGAACTGAGATTATGTTCTTTAAAATCCATGCACGTCATTTTATTTTAGTTTAGTATTGTTAGAAATTAAGTTTATAATGGCCAATACATTAATGGTATTAAATGACCAGATGATTGATGATGATCAACATGTTTTAATATTTCAGCATTATTGTTTTATGGCTGTATATTAAGTTGGTGCATCCAAATTAGTTATTAAATAAATGCCCCAAGATGGAAAAGACTAAATAGTTAACCTGGTCTACAGTAAACCCATTTCAAATCCAGTCACCAAATTGGCTGTTGATTTATTTTGATTGTTGGTCATTCATGATGATGAATGATTATTTTGAATATTACTTACTTTTACTTATTGATAATTTTTGTGAATTTAAGGTTAACAATACTGGTAGTTATTGCAGTGAGTTAACTGTGTTGATCTCTCAGAGATCTCTTGATCTCATGCTCTCATAATATATAACATTACTTATATATTTTTGGTGATATTACTCTTACTTTATTAACACTACTTTAATATTTAATTTTTATTTAGGGATGAGAGATGTTCCATTACCTCATCTCCACCCTCATTACTCTATCTCATTATATATATATATATAATATAGATAGATATAATGATATATATATATATATATATATATATATATATTGCCCATTTCAATTTAGCATGTGGCTAAATTTGTAGTAATGTGCATAAAATGAAATACAAAAAAAATTATCATATTTTCTTATATAGGAAGAGAAGCTGTAGGGCACTCAAATTCAAACCCTACAGAATCAAGTCCCAAAAGCCTAAGACAAAGAGAGTGGGGAAAGTGTTTATGCTCTTTGTTTGTATATATTAACAAAACTCAAAAAGAATAGTACCTACCTTGAATTATTTAATAGTTATTATTTTTAAAAGTTAAAATTAGAACACTTATAAACAGTTGTCTATGGAGACAAACTATTCATTTTGTTATTTTCATATTTTTGAATATTAACTTTCTTCTTCAAAATTAATCTATACTTGTCAAATTTTGCTATTTTTATTCTTTCTATAACAATAAATTAAGTCTAATAATTTTAATAATATTAATTTTGAATATTGAGTTATAGTCTGTGAAAAGCATTCAGACTATTTTTAATAGACAAGTTTTCTGAATGATTTGAATATTCCAGTGTGTGCTTGTATTTTACATAAATAAATTTACAGTTACACATATAATAACTGAAACACAGGCTTATTATATGCCTATGTCTATATATGTAATATATAGGGTATATGACCTTAGGCCAACATGGGTGTGACAAGAATCTGGGCCTCAGGGTGGCCTTCGAGCATTCCATCATCAGATTTTCAGTTAGATGGATGGTTGAAGAGTTGGAGTGTGTAGTAGATTGGAGCCTGTCCATTAAAGTATGAAGATTGTCTATCTTAATATATATTTGAGCACTTATAGTATATATGTGTGGGAGATGATAATCTGGACCAACTTATGATTGCTGGTTTAGCATGAAATACATATATTGGTGATTATTTATTTTATCAGCATATATGTGCTTGGGTGTATCAGTGTTATTAGATAGAGTGGAGAGTGATGGGTCATGTGAAAGTAGTTACACATATAGTAAAAGAAAAAATAATTTTTTTTTGAAAAGCTATATTGTGTAAACAATTATATTATACGCTAATTAAACTCATCAGGTTAAAGTTTCAGTTGGCCACCAGCTGAAACTCTTTAAAGTCAGAGATAATTAGAGAAAGGAGTAAATAAATTTTATAAAGCTAGATTTGGGACCAAGTTGTGAAAACATTAAGGTAACTTTCCAGACTGGTTAGTTGTCAATAAAGTTATTAGTCAGGATTTTTTTTTTTTTTTTTTTACCAACAGTAAATTTGAAACAGATGATCAGTTTTAAATTAGACTGGTTAATTAAAAAAATCAGGTGTTTCTATCTATTAGTTTGGATTTCTTATCAACAGTGAATTTGAAGCAGATGATCAGTTTTAATTAAATGATTTAACTAATAAAAATCAGGTTTTCTATCTGTGTAATCTTTAACAGTCTCACTGATATAAAAGGACTGGGAATTACTTAAAAGGATTATTATGAAAAATATTGAGACTGGGAGTACAGAACAAATTAAAGTGTTGAAAGAGATCAGTTTGAATTTCTGTCATATATATATAATTTTGTTTGGAAAGTTTCATATAGCAATGACAGACTAAGTATACATATGTTTCATCTGGCTGGCCTAGCCATCCATTTAACCAATGCACATCTGAAAATGTCTGAATCAAAAGCATTCCACATATTGTGACTGATTGGGAAAAATAACATGGAAGTGACTGACTGCTCAATCATGTTTTAAATAGAAGAAATGATTTATCTGCATTTGAAAGCTAAATGAAAATAAATAATTTACTGAAAAGTACTAAACCATGCTAGTTTAGTTATGCCAGGGACAGTTTAAACCCTAGTAAAAATTATAAATATGAAAACAACAGAGATCCTTAATCTATTAAAATAATTATGCTGAACAGGAAAAGAAAATTCCAGTGCAAATGATCCCCATGGAAGCAAGTAACTTCACCATCATCATCGCCATAAAAGAATTACAAGCCTTTAGTCAAGAAAAGAAAAAGACTGTTCCAGTAAACCACAGAACTTGGGAATATATGTGTGTTACAGATTGGTGTATATGTTTGCTGTGAAATTTATAAACATTCCCAAGTTGAATTTGAACTCTTGGAAGCCTCAAGAAGAAAAAAGGACTGGTAATATGAATTTTAATTATATATATATTTTTATGATATCAGGGTGTATTAGCAAAAATTTTTAATAATAAAATTTGTATCTTTTCTTATCTCTGAATTATAAAAACCAAAATCGAATAAAACCAAGAATTTCAGTAATAATAGCTATAAGCTTTATGAATGATTTTATGTATTCTAAAATTATTATATGCATTCACTTATTGATGTATTTTATTTTATGATGTGCTTTATTGTGTATTGATTTAAATTTATGACATATGTGGTTAATATGTTAAAAGATTTATTTATTTTTTAAAAAAAATATTTTATTCATAATGGTTCACACACATACACAGTAATATAATAATACTTGCCACGTGTATAATTGTGTCGTATAAATGTTGAAAGTTATAGAAATGTAGCATTGGAGGAATTAGATGTTCTTTTTAAAAATGATTAGTGACCTCAATAGCTTAGAGGGGGAGATAAGTAATTTAAAACTTTCTGAATCTAACTAACCTTTTCTAATTAATCATTTTACTTTATATGTTAAGTTTAGATTTATATGGTTATAAAAGTATGTGTGTGCAAAGAGTGTTTATTTATTTTTTGAATAAAATATTTTTTGTTTGGATATAAATTTTTCGTTATTCACTATCCAAATTGATGCAAACATTTTACTCTGAGAAACATTGGATACTGTCATTTACCAGGAAAGGGGGAAGAATTTAATATTAATATTATGATTTCAATATAAGTAACTCATAATTGTTAGTCATATAAATTTTCATTTGTATATTTAAACAGTATGTATATTTTAATAGTCCAGTAATAAATGTTAATTTGTTTTATTAAAAGAGGCATATAGATATACTAAAGTTAGGCAAATGATTATGAATTTATAAAAGTTAATTTTTATATTAGGTGTTAGTTCTAAAGCTATGGATGGAAGTACCATCATCATCATATTTTTAAATTAATGATCTACATAGATGTGTTTAATGGCCATAAATAAATAATGATTTTCACTGTAATTGGTTATCATTTGGGAGTCATAAAATAATAACCACCATCCACATCATTCAAGGATGAGTGAATTGCCACCATAATTGATAGTGTTTGATATGAGCTAACAAAACTTATGAAAATGTTAAAATGCATTCATAAGATTAAAATCTAAATAATAATTTTTGTCTGATGAATTTTATATGCACAACTAAAGCATAAAGATGTTTTGTGTTTTCCTTCATGTGAGTGCAAATGTGATATGGGTCTAAAATCCAAAAGTCCTACATTTTTTTTATAAACAAGGTATCAAATGAGTTCAAACCTGGTACATTTGAAATAGATATAGAACATAACTTTGTCCAGGTTCAGATAACTTAGTGGCATCCTGATAGACTATTTTCCCTTAATAAAACTAAGAGATAACAAATGGGTAAAATAGTTTGGGATTTATTTTGGAAATATTTTTATTAGATTACTCATGTACTCACCCACTTGATATTATTTCATAAGTTACAATGTGTTACTACTTGTTTATTTAGGTTACAAGGGCTGCCAACTAGGGCTTGAAATAGGCCAGGTACCTAAAATGGCTAGTTTATTAGTTTATAGTTTATGATAAATTAAGCCATCTTTTTCCTCCAAGACATTTTTTGGGAACATATTGTTAGGGATTGCTTTTATTTTTGGTACAATATATATATATATAGTTAAGTTTAAAAATACCTAAATTGGGTATAAATGTGAAGATTAAATTAGTCATGTATTTATGTCTCATTCACAGAGATGATAGATGGTTGTGATATAATAGAGATGAGATGAGAGATGCATTAATAAAAATCAATATATATATAAGTGCTGCAGGTAAAAAGTTTGCTGTTAACTGAAAGGAGATTCTTTGATTTTAAAGAAATATAGCTGAGCAATTTCTTAAAGTCCACTATGTGTTCTTGTCATTGCATCTGTAATTATAATAAGATAATAAATGAACGTGAAAGAATTGATTTATCCAACATTGTTAGTTCAATTGTTTTAATTTATGAATTAAAACCAGAAAACATCTAAGTCTATCTTCTCACATGCTTAATATGACTTAACTGGGATCAGTTGATTGTTTTGAACATAAGATGAATGTACAAGAGTATGTATATATTATCTAGGTAAATAAAAATGAATTGATGATCTCCAAATTTTGAATGCCATAAAATCCTCAGCTAAAATAGCATTTGGAAAACAAAGGCAGAGAGTGCTGAGGATACTTGGAGCAAGTATCTAGACTGAGATTCAATGATGATCTTTTATTTGGTTACTTACAATTGTAGATCACTGTTAATAAAAAAAAAGATTGCATGAGTTAGAAGAATAGTCTAACATTAAATGAAAAACTGTCATACTTTGTGAAATTAGAGGAAAAGCTGAAGAGTCAATTGATTTGAAAAGTGAATATATGCTTTACTACAAAAGCATAAACATTGAAAGGACAAGTGAGGTGGGATTTATTATAAATAAATTGGAAGTACAACTTTGTGGAAATTGATGACATATTAGAGAGAGGTTAGACTACTTATTTAACTTAATGGTAGATATATATGAAATATAGATAATTTAGGTTAATGCTCCAACAATTTTTATTTTGAAGAAAAAGTAATGAATTTTTATTTAGATGTATAGAATGTTGTGACCAGACTAAACAATATTTTAAAAAATGGCATGAAAAATTCTAATGCTGGAATCAGATGTAAATATGGATAAATTTGAATACAGAGACAGAAATGAGAGAAAAAATAATCTAGTATAATTTGCTGAAAAAAATATGAATTCTTTAATGAGATATTATTTTATATAGCACTATGTTTTTTATGTAATAGTAATATTAGCAATTAAGCCAATGCACATGTGCTTTAAAGATAAATTATAAATGAATACTCAATTTTTCCAGACACAAGATATGAATTCTTTAAGAAAAATGTAAAGAGAAAATAGACATGGTAGCATCCAATGCATCAGGACTGGATTACATTTTGATTATTTATAATTTCAGAACTGTAATGTACTTAATAGATACAATATGGGAAATAATAATTAACTTATGAGATGTAACATGTGTTGATTTAAGGTTAGAAAGATCAAAATAGTAAAAAGACAGTATTTATTGATATTTCTAATATATAAAAATTCTCTGATGGAATTTAAATTAGAATTTGAAAATAGTTTTTAAAATATTACAGACTTGGTTGATAGATCAAATTTGAAGTCAAATGAATAAGAAGATACCCAATAGCTTTACTGTTACATAGATAGATGGTACAAAAAACAGCAATTCATTAGTAAATTTTTATTTGAAACATAATACATGCAACAAGAAAGAAATATAAAAATATTTTTAAATAATACATTTAGAAAAATAATTGGAATTATGTAAAAAATAACATTAAAAATTATTGCTAATATAAGGAAATATGATTATATATTTGTGTGTGAAGAAAAGCTGTCAAAAATAACAAAAAGCATAAATGAAATTGGAAAGAAAATTATTTCAGCAATAAAAAGCAGAGCCTGAAAATATTACTAAAATAAATATTGACAGGATTGTTATTGATATGTTAAAAGAAAAAGGTGATGAAATAGAGAGATTGCTTAGAATTTAATCAAAGGCATATACTAAATATCCAAATGAAAAAGATGTATCAGGTGATTGGACAAATATAATAAGGATATTGATATTTTAGATAGCTTTAAAAGAATATATTGAAGATTACAAAATTATCAGTCCTTCAGTTTTAAACAATGTCTTTGCTAAGATTATTACAATTCATTCACATAGAACTTAAACCATTCAAAAAATAAAATAAGCTAGATTTAAAAATAATTTTAGCACAATAGATTACATCCAAATATTAAAAGAAGTTTTAAAAAAAGATGCAGTAAGTATAAATTTATGTTGTGCTTTGTGCTTTTAAATTATGAAAGAATCCTTATTATAAAATTTCCATTATTGAGAGCTTTGGAACATCAATATATAAATTCATAATATTGTCGAACTTTAAAAAATATTTATCAAAATGCAATAACAATGATTAAATTATATAATGAAGATTAACATTGACAAAGATGTACAATTAGGGGATTATTTTGTGGAATAAAATGAAGTACTTAAGGTTAGAATTGCTATTAAATGTCCTGCACGTATTATCTTTTGTAACAACTTTTTTTAAATATAGAAATAATAATTATAATTATTAAAATTATTGTATGCACTTATTGAATTTTAATAAAACAAAATTAATAAATATATTTTAAAAAATTATGATTCTTTATTAAAGAGTAAAATTACCAGCTTTAGCAGTCATCTGTTTTTATAACATATTTTAAAGATTTTATTGTTACATTTTTTTTTTCTTGTCAAATAATTATGATTTAAAAATAAAAAATCAATTCAATGAAAGTTGATAGTTTGCATTCTAATTTTACCATCCAATTTTTTAAAAAATGTCATAACTAATTACCATATTTTCATAGATATACTGCAAACACATGCTAATAACATGCACCCAATTTTTTTCAGTAAAATGTTCAGATTTTTTTTATATTATTATAAAAATATATAATTAATATCTATAATAATAATAAAAAAATATTTAATACCTGTAAGATATTTCATGGCAACTGTAACCTGTAAGTACCAAGCTTAAATATTTACTTCATCTAGATTTCATATACGATGTGATTGTTTATGTAAATAATGTCCAGAGCTCCAAGAAGTATTATAAGAAAAAGTAGAATTAAAAATAAATATTAAAAATATTAGTGTTTAATGACTTTTCACAAAACTAGAAAATAAAGATTCATAGTATTGAATTAGAAGAAATTAACAACTACAGATATCTTGATCCAATTATTAATATAGAAATGCAAATAGATTAAAGTAATTATAAAATTAAACGTCCACAAAGTGCTTTAATGTTAGAAGGAAATTTGCCTATATGTTAAAAAAAAAAAGAGAAAGTTATTTAATAAAAGTATTTTATCAGTTCTTATATATATGCCCAAGACTTGGATGTTTTAAAAAAAAGACAATTCAAAGATTTTGGAGTATACAACAAAATATGGAAAGGTGTATGCTGGAAATAACAAGAAAAAGCAAATATAAAATCTTTGGGGCAGAGAAAGAGAACAAGCAGAAATCATTTATATTAATGAATGAAATAATTAAGAGCTAAAATGGAGTGGATCTTCAGATATTGCTAGAAAAGATGAAAATAGATGGGCAATTGAAATTGCAATCTGGATCTCAAAAGATTGTAAAAAATCTAGAAAGAGAAAGAATACGAGTTGAATGGATGCTAATAAAAAGTTTTCTAAAGTTGTGGACAAAAAAGATATAGATCAAAAAAAGTAATTTTTATTCTGCAATGAATTAATAATAATTGAAAATGATAATTATCTCTATAGATATCATTGCCATATCCACTTCAGAATGATGTAAATTTAATCTAATTTCTTTGATTCACAGCCTGTTTTATTTACATCTTATTAGCAAACCTTATTTTGTTCATCTAGCTCACATGAGATCTTTTATAAACTCATGAGATTTGGTTTAAGACTTTAAGTATTCTTTTGATGTCAATGATATCTATTTGTTCCCTAATTGATATATGTTGGTTCAACCCATTTTTATTTCTCTGACTACACATCTCTTTCTAATTCAAGGAATAGTTTAAAGCCCATGTATTGCTTTTTTATTAAATGATAAGTTTTAGATCCATAAGTAAGAACAGGTAAACACATTTGTTAAAAAAACATAGTTTCTTTTTCAAACATGTAGACATATTTCCTTTTAATAATAATTATTTCTATCAAAAGCACTCAATTCAATACAAGTTTATGAATAATTTCATTCATTATGTCTCCAAAATATTTACAGTTATTGACTCCTTTTATGAATATCAATTTTTGTTTCTTCTGAGAAATCCATTGATTATTATTTTAGACTTGTAAGCATTTGTCTCAAGTAACTCTTGCAGCATTTCCTCAAACTCTGAAATATTTGCAAGGAACCACATAATCTGTAAAATCTAAGTGACTTAAATAATTTCTGTATATTTTTATTTCTTTGCATTTCATTTTAATCAACAAAATCCTTATTGAAGGAACTGCTGATAGCAAATTTTAGAGATAGTGAATCACCCAATTTTCTACCCTTATCAATATTAATATATTTAGTGTCATCGTGTAATTTAATCATTTCACTGTTAAAAACTTTTTGATAAATATTTTTCAGGATATAACATCTTGCTTATCAAAAACTTTAATCTCTGTTTATATGCTTATAAAATCAAATGCATTTTTTATAATCTATAAAATCAAAGCATAGTGGCAATTCGTATTCATTATACTTTTCTACAGCCTCTCTTAACACTTGGATGTGATTCATTGTGCTGTTTGTGTTTTTTTTATTGCTTTGAATTGAAATTTCATTGTAGAGTAGTTATAATTATTTTGGTAAAAATCTTGTATAGAACTAATAGGAGACCCGATAGGTCTATTATTAATTTTTTTTTTACTCTATCACCATTCATAAATATTAATTTTATTACTGCATTAACATTTATACCTTTGATATGTAGTTTTGCCAATATTTTCTTATTTTTTCATATGCTTCTCTTAAAGTATCAATAATAATTCCAACATTCTCTGGAGTTTTTCTTTCTTCATAGATTTAATTGCTTGTTTTCCCTTTTATTTAAAAAGCTTGACAATTCAAAAAATGTAACAGTTGCATGGATTACTTGGATTTCTTTTTTTTTTTTGACTATTTAATTTGTTGTAGAACTCTTTCACCCACTTCATGATATCATTCCTCTTTTTAGTAATCCTTTTTTTTTTTTAATGCTAAAACACTCCCAGCCACCCCAATAGTACAGAATTCCAGATGTTCATTTTCTCTTGGTAGATTATTTTAAAATATTTTCACATTCCTTTTTTTTTTTTTTTCATATTTTGTTTTGTTTCTTTATTGGTGAATAAAGAATAAGATATTTTGTCACAGTTTAGTAGAGTAACAATGATTTTTTTTTATTAATCTAGAACAAGTTCTAATTTAAATTCATTGGAATGTTTCTGGAGATTAACATTATCAATTGTTAATATTATTTTCATAATAATTTTATCTCTCTATTCTATGATCACTTCTTTATATTGAATGTTTTAAAAACATCTTGACATACATATTTTTTGTTAGTTTAAATGTAATACAATTCTGTTGTATCTTTATTTAGTTGCTTCTATGGTTATTTTCATTTAGCATTCTTTTCACACAGAATAAATTCATAATGAACATTTTTTCTTTTTTTTTAAAATTCCATAAGTCCGTATCCTATCTCATTTCTGTCACCATAGCCAATTTAATCACATTTTCATCTTTCAATTGTTTATTAATTCTAGCATTAAAATCTTTCATGATAACTTTAAAATATAGTAGGGTTTGATCAAAAGTATTTTAGATTTATATAATAATTCTCTAATTCCTCTCAGTGAGAACTTTTTTGGGCATAAACATGAATTATCTAAATTTAGATTCATTTGCTAAGTTGAATGTGATTAATTTCACCATTCTGTATGGCATGCCATCAATCTTCATAAAGATGTTTTTCCATTTTTTATATATAATGAATCTTACTTAGCTTGTGCTTTCAGTATTTAGTCCTTTGTAGTAAAGTAAATATGGACTTATCAAATCAATTTTCTCTTCAGTCCAATAATGTTCATATAATGTTAAATAATTCTATTATTTCTTGCATTTTTTTTTATTTGAAAGTGATCTGCAGGAGTATGTATCTAAATAAATGATCATCGTTGAATATCAGTCTGGGTCATTAATCAAGAGATTCTTAATATTTTCTATCTTTGGCCACATACTGCAATCCTGATTGATGACTTTGCAGTGCTTGAAAATAAAAACTATAATTTAAGTTGATCTGGTATGATTGTAAATATCTTTAAAAAGATAATTCAATCACATATATATCCTTATTTGTAATTTAAGTCACATGATAGGAGCCAAAGGTTAAAAAAAACTTGGAATCTTCATGGCAATCTCTACAATTAAAGGATAGATTCTAGAGAATATCATCTTCTACTCTGGTATAAGATTTTAATATAAAGAACATTTATGTCATATATCTTTAACAGAATGAAATTATTATCTTCCTAGAAGTTTAAATAAATTTCATTCAACAGGCAAATATAACCTGTTTTGAAGGTTTATTGCACTAACTACATTATGTGCAATCACTAAAGGAAATGCACTCAAATTTATTGATCATAAATGCATTCTACATATTATTGGGACAAGGGGCCATAATCTCATATAATACTGTTAATCTAAGCATTAAGATTATAGCTAAATAAACAATCATTATTTGTAGGATCAAATATTCTCTAAGCCCATTGATACCAATAAATAATAATACAATCACCAATAGGTGAGATGAATAACATTAAGAAAAGAGTGAATGTCATTTATGTGATTGATCATGAATATATTATTGCAGATTTTTTCAAGATTAGATCCCTCTTTGAATAATGTTTAATATTCCTATACTTGGCTACTGACTACAAATATTTTTTTCTTAATAAATTGAATCAAATACATTTAATAGTGCGAATGTTTAAACATAAATCTTAACAATTTTGTGCCATTAAAATCCATTTGCAAATATTTAATTCTAGGACACTTTAATAATAATGATATTACTTTTTAGTAAACATTATCAAGTAAAATTGCACAAATTATAATACTATCAAACTTTCTCTAGTTACAATCTGCCCTGCCCTGTCAAATTTACTAATGTAAAGTACAATATGGATGTAAATCTAAATATTTGTACCATAAAATTTAGAAAATTCTTCTATTACTCCTGTATGCGTTCATTACTTTTATTTATTCCCACTGTAATATAATATATGCTCTTCAAAGAAAATGAGAATACAGCTGATTTAAACATTTAATTCTAATTATAAAGAATCAATATATTTCCCTTTTAAAATAAATGCAACAGCAAGTAAACTTTATTAATAATGTTGTTCTTTATTAAAAGGAATTACAATGAAGTATATTGACACGTTATGCTTGTGTATTGTGTATATAGGTTGTTGTTGTTTTTTTGATAAAATTGTTTCCAAAAGATATTCAAAATATTGATAGTAGGTTTCTTTTTCCATGAGAGTAGAAGTTCTTTCTGAATTATTTTTAAAATTAAGTTTCAAATATTTTTATTGATAAAATATAATAACTTGGCAGATTTCAAATACAATATTTTTGTAATAAAAACTACTTAAATGACATATTTATGACCTTTTTTTATATCAAAAGCAAATTAAAAAATTACTATCTTATTTTTAGAAGATTTCTGATATTAACTAATCATAATCTTTTTACTTTAACTAACTATTACGCAAGATATGAGGAATGTTTTTTTTTTCATAAGGGAATGATTGCTAAAAAAAATTAAGTTTTTTTTTTAAAATAACTGATTTTATTAAATTATTGAATTAAGAAATAAAATTGGTATTTATATATATATTTGCAGTATTAAGAACAGTTGAAGTTTATATAAATAATTAACCCAAGTATTTGGATTTATTTACAAATGTTTTCTTTTTGTACAGCACACAGAAAATATCATCTATAAATTAAAGGAAATAACTATTAGTTGTTGGTTAATATGAAGCATTACTGAAAAAATATAATGTGACCCTTATCTATTTATGGAATACATCTTTCGTTTCCTTTAATAAAAAAAACCAACTTCTTTTAACATCAAATTATGTCTTCATGAGATTGATGGCCTCAGATTCAAGAAAATTTATCATCGGAGTTTCTTTTACTCTTTTTTTTTTAAATATAGTATGCAACTTGATGTTTGATATGTCATTAAGGATTCATCTTTTTCAGAAACCCAGAGCTAAATATTGTCAATATTTTTTAAAGAAAAAAATGTCTGATGTTATTTTTTTACATACAAAACAGATATCAAATCATTTATGTGTAATAAGAACAGTAGATGGATGGCCTTAAGTGTTTTATTTAGAACGTAATGCTTGGATTCTTGAAGAGAAATCTGAGAAATTAACTGTGATGATACAGAATTATCTGCAAGAAAGTGAAAACCATGTATAATTGCAATAATGATATACACCACACAGATATGTATATATGAAATATCTAAAATTAACAGTGATTAATCTTTTTATGTGTTTATATATATACAGTGTATTGAAATAAACAATCCATTATTCATTTCAATTAAAAAATAGAAATTTTTTTTTTCTTCTAAAAACAAAATGATATGCAAATTTGGTTTTAAAAAAAGAATTAAAATGAGATTCAAGAAAGAAACTAAGTTTAGGATATAAAAATCTTTTTTTTCTTCTTTTAATCAGAGGGGAATACTATTTCATGCAAATTCCAGGATTGATTATGCCTTGTGAATAAAAATGAAGAATAGTACTAACAGTTAGTTAGATCTAATGTGGAACACTTAGTGTTTAAAATTATACTTTTGAATAATTCTGGCTGAAATGAAAAATTAATGCTTATTTAAATGATGGCTAAAAAATTATAGGATTATTATCACCCTAGGATTTTTAATATTTGTCAGAAAGAAGTAAATGACAATTATTTTGTGTTGGATGAATCTTATATTTAAAGTCTGATTTGTACTTTATTTTAACTAATTTGGATTTGTAAATAAGGCTTATTATATGGATATTGTTTTAAAAGAAACTGTTAATTTAAAAAAAAAAAAAACTGAATTTGTAATAACTTCTCTTTACTTGCTAAAATTATTTTTTAAAAAAAAATTATTATTATATATCACATATGTATGCTAAGCTTTTGAATTTTATATAAGTTATTAATAAGAGGAAAAGAAAGAAATAATGATAATAATGTAAATGCAATGTACAGCTATAAATATCTAAGTCACAAATAAATGCAGTTAATGATGTAATTATTTCCATTAGTCTCATTGGTTTGTAGGTATTTTTGATTAATGAAAATTGTATTTTATGTAGATGGGTTTATATTGTTCAATGTTTAATAATATGTTCACATCCACATGAAGAATACATTCCTAACAGTTTAATGAGTTAGAATCGATCTGTATAAATTGTAGTTATACTAAATTAGGTTTAGGACCAAAAATGTCATTTTTATAAGTATTGTATAGAAGATTTATATAGTTAGGACCAAAAGGCCATCCCTTTATAGTTATTATACACAGTTATGTTTAGGATTAAGTTATAAAAAGACTATTCATTATGATTACTATGATAAAGATATCATTGATATTGTATGTGTAAGCACTAGGAGACATGTTGAGTCAAAGAAATATTTGTATTCATGGATTTATACATGTGTAGAATTATATTTAAGTTTATTGCAGTCAGGGTGAAATGTACAGTGAATGTGTTACATTATCTATGAATATAATGATACTATGATGTATAAAGATTAAAGGATATTGTTAAAGAAATAAATTACATAGCAATTAATGATTGTACTTTGTAAATTATTGTTGAATGATTTGTTAATTTTATTAAGGAAAATAAATTGTACATCAATTAATAAGTACACTTATAATCTACTGTCATTCATTGGGAGCAACTTATGCTCTCTACGATTTAGCCTGACATTAGTAATACGACTGTGTGATGGTTATATTATTATAGTGAATAAAATATTGTTTTAAATATACATGTGTTAGTTTATTTCCTGATGCTTAAAGCCAATGGCAGTCATGTAATTTATGCAAATAAATAAAGAATGTGTAAATTTGTGAAATATGCTAGACTAATCATTACAATATATACATGTATATATATTTCCAATAATTATATATATAATAATTTCAGTGCATAACACTATACTGAAATAAATATCCAAATATCAAATCACCTCTAATGTTAAGAAATTCAGCTAAAATGCAGATTATAATACATTTATTCACTAGAGGATATCACTGAATTTCTTAATTTTGTATATATATTGTGACCTTCTGGTTTGGCATCAGAAATAGTCATTGTAGTAATGTGGTATAATCCTCTTTAAAAAAAAAATGAAATAACGTGAAATTTTTAAAATTTTTTTATTTTGACTTAAAACTGTAATCAATAGTAAGTGTAGGTAATTAAAAAGATTTCTTAAATGTTTGGTATCTTGTTTTGGGGTATAATCAGTAATAGAATAGGGGGTGGCTTGTTATATGTATAGTCAGTGCAGTTTAGGCTGTTACTTACTTGTTTTATTTGCTCATAAAGCAGTATTCAGTTTTATTAGAATGATTTTCTAGTCCATTTGTTTTATACATTTTAAATTTATAGCATAAACAGTAAAATATGTTTCACTCATCATCATTCACATTGTCATTTCAGTTACATCAGTGTAATACCTATAGTATATTACTACTGAATATTCATGCATTATCCAACTTCATTTTTCATTCATAAGTTTTATTAAACCATTAAATACCCCACATTACATTCAAATATTTAATTATATCAATAACAGTATTAAAAAAATCTAACTTAATTACATTTTAAATAAATCAATAAATTATGGACTGGTGGATATGACAAATACTGTAAAATATTTTATTTATTAAAACAATTGTCATCAATTTTATTCTACTGCTTTAAAAACATTTAATTACTGGTTCAATATTTTTTTCTCTCATTTATTTAAAAGACAAAATAATTTTTTTTCCATCTCTATTTTTTTTTTTTACTGTCTAAAGTTTTTGCATATTTAAGCAGATTTGCAAGGGGGGGGGAGCAATTGACAATCTTTTTCTGATGATGTTAACATTAACGTAAACAATTGGAAGAGAACAATATGATGTAATGATTATTAAAAAAGTTTATAAAAGGAATACTTTTTTTTAAAGTGGTCAGTCAATTATTACTTCAGTCAGTCAGAGTCAATTATTAGAACTTATACGAGGGCAGTTAAAGCTAACCAAAAACAGCTATAACTAAGTTATTTAGCAAAGTTTAATAGTGAAATTATTTTTCCTCTTCCAGAGTTCAAGTTAAAAATTTAAGTATATTATTTTTTTGCGAAATGTGTCCTTAAAAACCACTAAAAGATACGTCAATTTTGCTCCAGCTGATCGTTTAAATTGTCCCAATGTTATGCTAAAGTATACGTAAATGTTATATTCTATTATTCAAGATAAATTATTATTTAAGAAATAGGAATGCTTAATAGGACTGTAAAATTGTTTTATTTAAATTTAAAATTAACAGGGAAGGATAAAAGAATATTTGTTTATTTTATAACAATTAAGTTTTTAAGCTTTAATTATACTATGAAGGGAACAATTGCCACATGCTTCATTTATGTGTGTGAAAAAATGTGAACTGTCATTGAACGTTCTCCGAACTTTAATGTACAAATTTCATGTCAAATATAAAATAAAACTCAAAATTTAAAATATACACAAGGAATATGTAATTTTATTGTCATATGTCTTAGAATAGCGGCGTAATTATTTATATTTTTACCTTTGGAAAAGAAAAATATAAGATTAAATATGTCATTAAATGTACTTTAATAATTATTTGTTCTTCTGGACTAATAGGATGAATGAAATTATAAATGGATAAAGTTATGTGACATTGCTGTATTAATATTATCAATGAGTTTATCTAAATAAATAGTATTAACTGAATAACTACGTATATTTATGAATGGCTTTATGATTGTGAAATTAAATGTTAAGTATATCCTAGGAATAAAATACAAACTTCTATTTTACTTGTGTCATGAAATATATTGTTTAATTAAGGAAATTCATTGTTTACAACTTCAATAGCAATTCATTAGTTGATAACTAAAATATTGAATATGCTCATATGGATTCAACAAAGAAAAATAATATTGTGCTGTTTTCTCCTACAGGAATTGTTCCGTTCTGTGTTAATATTTGTCTTGTGCAGTATAATTATTTTCCTTATCTATTTGAAAACATGACAAGGAAAGTCATGTAAAAACTTTTATAAACTTTCGTTTCATTTCGTTTGGAAAGAAAAAAAAGAAGAGAACTTTATTTTATGTAATGGTATTTTAGATAGATAGTATTAGTTAAGGAATGTTTTATTATTTTAAATATGTTTATTATATGTATTATTATTAAATTTGTTCTACAAGAACGTCTCAAATAGCATAATAAAAAAATACATTATGCTGGTAATTTTATATTATTATTATTATTATTACTTTAATATGAAGTTTGGTCGTGTGTTAGTAACACACGCTATGGTAAAACCAATGGAAGAGTCCATTCGAAGGGGTGAATAATTATTTTTAAAAAAATGTTCATTATATTAAATCTTACCGAATATATTTCTTTTATAAATTAGAAAACGATTATTTTCAAGAATCATTTCAGCTATAACATACAATTTTATTATTTGTTTGGGTTCAATTTAACTACAGATTCTTGCCAATATTAATGTATTATATTATAAAAAAATTATTCGTCTTGCTTTGTCCATAGTAATTAGTATTTTATTCTCCAATTGTTCTTTGAACATCACCAGGTCCTAAATATTGTCAGATATGAGATATTTTATTATTTATTAATTCTAGCAGTAATAATTAATATTTTAACAGTAATTCTTTGCTTACTGTGTTTTTAAATGGTCTGTATATCACATGCTTATATGTGTGTGTGTCTATTATTAAACTTATTTATAATTATATGTAATTGCCAGTGAAAATGATTTTAAATCAATCGGATTTGGAAGGAAAAGAGGATCAGTCATTTGAAGAATTAGAAAGTTGTTTAAGAGAGAATTATTATTTCTTTGTTATGACTGAATGAAAAGTATTTTGTGGCTATATGCTATAAAGTTTACAATGTTTATAATATTTTATGGGATTGAATCAGTGTATTTGTTAGTTGAATATTTAATATGGGTAGTTTGCCCAGTGCAGTATAGTGTAGTGTATGGAATTGAATAATCCTTTTCTTATCCATGTATTGGAGTATTTTGATAGGAGTGGATTGAATCCTCCTTTTATATTTGATATATTGAATTAAAAGTGTATGAAGCTAGAGATGTTTTCTCCCTGATTTTCATGTGGTGATGAGTTATTCCACCAATTATTTAGTCTTAAAGATAGACTTGGAGGTTATTGTTATATTACCTGTTTTGAATTATATAAATCTGTTATCCCATGTGTGTATTGGATGTTTTCCAGCTTATGCTATAGCCTAGTGTTTGATGGTTTATGATAAAAAGGAAGAATAAAAGGAAAGTATAGTGTCTTATAAAACAGCTGTATTATAGTTGATAAATAAAGATTGATTGATCTTCACTTCCAACCGTATTATGATTATATTGAAATATCATAAGCAAACCGATTAGATTGATTAACATTATTTATTTATTTTCTTTGACACACAGCATAATACAGATTCATGCACAGATTGTTAATTTTGATATTAAAAAATTCATTATTAATGTAGAACTTTACTTATCATGTTAAAATATTTTGTAGTAATCATTTAAGCTTCATCTCATTGATTTTTATCATTTAATCATAATTTGCATAAATAATTAAGCAAAGATAGGACATTAGTTAATGAATACAAAGATTTACTTTATTTTGGCAAAGCAGAACCTAATTATTCAATAGTATACTGTACCTTAAAATTACAAAGGAGAATACATTTAATTAATAGAAGTATTCATTTTCTTTGGTAAGATAGCCCAATATTATTCTTAGTTTAAATCCCCTTATTGTAATTTTATTTAAGATATGTTAGAGTAACAATACAAAATCTTAATTTGTCCAGTAATTAGAATATTAATCTATGTTGTTGTTATAAATTTTTAGTTAGTAAATGAGTGATGTT
This sequence comes from Epiperipatus broadwayi, assembly GCA_028023455.1. Classification (NCBI taxonomy): domain Eukaryota; kingdom Metazoa; phylum Onychophora; class Udeonychophora; order Euonychophora; family Peripatidae; genus Epiperipatus; species Epiperipatus broadwayi. The sequence continues at coordinate 1,598,341 of JAQFVV010006245.1, read as the reverse complement.
CAGCTAAATGCTGAATAAAAGATATTTTGATAAACAGTTACTAAAAGTGTAAGGTCATATTTATTTTGTTTTTATTTTTGTATAAGTCTATCAGAAATCACTGATAGCTAAAGAGACATTTTTTTATAGTAAATAATAGGGACTTATTTAGTTCATTTAATGTTTCAAATAAATGTTTACCAATCTATCAAAATGTTCTGATGAAAATATATAGTAGATGTAAAAGTTAATGAATCATGTTGTATTGTATCTTCTTGTATAACCTGTACTCAATAATATTAAATCCCTTTGGAATTTGTGTTAATAATAATTAAAAAAAAGTAAATGTTGATTTAACCATTTTCTATTTGATTAATAAATATTTTGTTATCTAAATTTGTATTTGGAGTTTCTTCTATAACATTCATTCGTGTTTCACACTTCCACACATGCTTATACATTTATTTTATTTAATGTAACATAATTGTATTCTATTTAATTATAATAAATCTCAAGATATGATGATGTTGATTTCCTTGATTCAAACACTATATGAGATGCCAATTACCTACTGATCATTTTAAAAGGGTTTTGTTATTTAATTTTTTGTTTAGATGATGAATTGAAATCAAAATGTGCCCCGTTTCTTTCATTATCTAACTGCAAGTATCTAATTAAGGTATTGTTTGGTTTATAATATTATTTTCATAGTGTTAAATAATAATTTGAGGTATAGAAATGTTAGATCAAGCCATACCATAAGTTAGTTCCCTGAGATCTTCAATATATAATTTAAATTAGATAATAAATTCATTTAGCCAGATTAGATTAGTGAGTAGTTAAAATTTAGTGATGATAAGTTTAGTTTGAGTTTAGATCTAGTGAATTATACATTACAATTTCTGAAATATTATTTTTTATTTTATTTTAGTTATTAGTTTAATTGAATAATATGGTAGAGGTTGTTCAATGCATATGGATGATGGGAGGACGTGAAGTAGAGAGTATTATTAGTTACTTTTAGCTGGTAGAATTTTACCAATTTAATTTTATCTAGTATAGAACTTAATAGATGTTTATTCCTATTAGTAATAATATTTTCTCCCACATCTAATGTACATTGTACACCTCATACACCTCTGTATCCCTCAACTGAGCTAGTTTTAGGTGAAAGCTTTAATTAAGAGCCTCATGAATAGATTTAGGTAAAGTTAAATAAATATTTTATTCTATGATCCATAGAATTGGTGCCCCCGGGTAATTGTTAGTGTTGATGATAGGTGTGAGGGGTTACAATATATATATATATATATATATATATATATATATATATATATATATATATATATATATATATATATATATATATATATGAAGAGAGAGAGAGAGAGAGAGAGAGAGAGAGAGAGCATGAGCAAAGATTTGTGTGAATCATCTGATGGTAGTTTATCAATGACATATAAAGAATACACTGCAATTCAAATTATATAGGTGTGTTTCTAACTGAAAACTAGTTTGATATAAGAAAAATGTGCAAAGAATAATAGAGAAGAATTTTTGATATTTTTATTATGTCATAAATTCTTCTAAAAGAGTGTCATGATATGTTTAAAATTCTAAATTTAGGATCAGTCAAGAACTTTATGTTCTAAAAAAAAAAAAAAAAATGGCAAAAGAAAAAAATAATTGTCATGTTATTTATTGAAGTCCTATTATAAAATAGTTCTATTCTATACACAATAGAAGTGTAATATTTATGATATAGCTTTAATATTGGGATATTGAAATCAAATAATAGCAAACAACTACCAAAGATGGAAGAGTGATCATATGATCCTACCAACCTAATTGACTAGTTAATTTTATCTGCTTTATTCTAAAATAACTTTATTAAAACAAATAATATATGTTTATAAATGATACTATAGGCATAATTAATAATTACCTGATAACATCATGGTAAAAAAGGACAAAACTTAATAAATTAATACATGATATTTTGGTCATCAAGGACTTTATCTAAAAAGCTGAAAAAGTTTCCAAGTTTCCTCATATAAAAATTTTGTAGATAAGATTCTGTCTTTAAGTTTTTTTAAGAGTTTGTAGAAAATAAGAATCAATATCTGGAAAAGGCCGAGTAAATTGTTTCTTACATCTGGCCAACCATACAGAGAATGTCAAGAAAATCGACAGTCTGATGGTTGGGATGTCTCCAGAATGCAGGCAGTCCTTAATTGAGATAATCTTGTAGAAGTCCACTTCAGAGTTCTGATAAACATTTTAATATTCCCCAAGTCCGGTGCAGGAGTAGATGATGTGGTTAAACATTTCATCTTGTCTGCAGCAGTTAGAGCATAATGGATCAATCTCACTGCTTTGTCTCCTACAGCTCAGGAAACAGTTTGTAGATATAGCATGAAGATTGACTTTAACTAGGTAGTCCAAAAACTTTGGCTCCAATGCCCAAAATTTAAAAAGGACTACAAGTTTGTGATTGGATAAGCTAAGTTTCAGTCTAATAATGGTGACCTGAGGGTTGATTAGTTGATATGCTTGCCAAAGTGTAACTTTAGCATGAAAGGTATTTTCTGAGATATTGTTAAATTTGTGAATGTCATGAAGCAAGATGTCGAGCCAGCAACTATCAGCAGGTGGAGGCCGATATGTAGGTTGAACAATGTCTGCAATCTGCATATAGCCATATTTCTGAATTAAATTGTAAATAAGTGTATGGGATTTCTGGAAATACATTGCAGCAATGGAGTGAAATGACATGCTGTTCGACTTGCAGTGCTGTTGCATGTTGGCAGTGCTGATGGAAACCACACGGCCTTTCCAGAATAGCTTCGCATATAATGAATTGATCTCTTTTTTACAAAGGATTTAGTGACTGAAATTATCGGCAGATAATATGAAATTTTGGACATTACTTTCATATTAAGCGAGGCAACCTTTGCTTGAAGGGAGAGATATACCTTGGATAGGGTTTTAGTAAGCTGACTGGTAGATTGGATAATTGACTGCTGAATTTCCTTGGACATAGCAGATTGTGATTTGTGAATTGAAAACCCAAGGAATCTTTGTGGATCAGCTATGTAATCAGATGAGATTTTCTTACCTGAACAAATTGACCATGCTGTAGATGACTTGCTTAGATTAAACTTTAACTGGAGTGTAATAGTAAAATTATCCACTATTTGATATAGTTTTGTTAAGTATTTTTTTGAAGGGAGGATGACTAGAACATCATCCATGTATGCTATTGAACTGATAGATCTTTTAAGACATGGAACAAATACTTCTGGAATCCTATCATTAATATCCATCAAAAGAGGGTTTATATAGGTAATAAATAGTAGGGCACTGAGAGGTGATCCTTGTGGAATAGATATGTTAGGGTTGAAACTACTTATGTATGACCCATTCAAAGAGATATATATCTGCCTATTATAAAGATTATCCAATATTTGTATAATTTCTGTAGAGATGACAAGGTCTGACAATTGATTCAAAAGAATGTTGATATTGACAAAGTTGAAGGCTTGAGAAATGTCTAACTGGACAGCAACCAGCTTCGAGAGTATATTCTTACGGATGTAACTAAACATCATCTTAACCTCACAAATCACTGTCAATGCAGACAAACCTTTCTTGGCATACTGTGTATGGGCAATTTTATCCAGTATCTTACCTTGAATTTTTTCTTTTATAACTCCCTCAATTATTTTAATTAAAATAGGAGACATAGAACTTGGTCTGATGTTCTTAATATCCGTAGGGTCCCAGTTCTTCTTTAGAAAAGGAACCAATGCATAGGGTAAAGATTATGAATAATTCTCTTCTGCTCCGATAGGTGGTTTAACATATTCATTACAATCGGTATAGTAAAATTGCTGAGATGGGCCAACAAGAACTTAGGAATGGCATGCATGTCTGGATGTACACTGTCTGGCAAATGTGCAAGCCTATCTTTAATGTCAGCTGCTGTAATGCCATGTTGTTCAATGCTATCTGGCATCCCAATCACGATGTTCAGCAGGTAATACCTTCTGCAATAAGTCTTCATAATACTTAGCAATATGCAAGATCATATGGTGTCCGGAGATCTTGACACCATTTAAATCTAGAACTGTTGGTAAATCTTGTTTCCTCTTAGCTCCCAGTGCCCATCTAAGATATCCTCGAATCCAGCAATGCTGGCCGGTAAGGTATATCTTAGCCCTGTTTGTTGCAATATATTCAGCAAGAATAACCTGCTTAGACTTATATTGAGCTTTCAGAGTAAGTAGGTTTTCAATGGAGGAGTGATCAGTGGAGAATCTCTTAATTTTATTATTGATATTCTCCAATACATTCATAAGGGTAATGGGTCCTCTCAATTTGTGAGTGTGATGGCTAATTAGTTTGTAAGATTTGAATAAATGCAAACCAAGCTTCCTCCAGAAGTCTAGATAAGGTGTTAATCTTGTGATATAAGATATAGACCTCGGAGGGAATGGCCTCAATCATTGTAGCCTTTGTAATCATTCTAATAGACTTATCAAGCTTAACTGGATTACAGTTATCTATCTCAATGCATGCTACTAAGGCATGATGATCGGAGATGGCTACAGGTTGTAAGGTGGCCTCCAGGCCATAATGTAGCTCAGGTGTATAAAAAAAAGGTCTATTAGCGATTGGCAACTTCTAGTATAGAAAAAGAAAGCATTAGATGGAAAGAACCATTGACCACTAATAAAACGTATATTGAGCAGGTGAATGTATTTGTTAGTGAAAACTTCATAGGTGGTATTGAAGTCTCCAATGATAATAGATGAGTAGCTATTGTTGGCTGTAATCATGTTTATAGTGTTAACGATATGCAGATAGAAGGCTGGATTGTTCAGAGTATATATATATATGTATAGAAGGCGTTGATTGTAATGCCATCATAGATAAGGTTGATAGAAATAATATTGTGGTCTGCATATAGAATTTTGAATTTGTTGGGGGGGTAGCTTATGATTAATTAAAATACCTACCCCTCCTGCAGCTGATTGATTTGAAGTAAGATGTGTATAGCCAAGCTCATTAAGCACAGTGGTAATTTTGCTGCTAGAGTTATGGTGAAACTTCGTTTCTCCCATGAATAAAACATGAGGGGAGACAGAGTTGAACCAATGTCTTATAGCGTGCACTCGCAAGAGTGAATTTAGACCCCTGACATTGAGACCAACTATCCTACACTTCACACTAGACATTGTTAGTTGCTAGGCTGTCATTAACCGTTTGCCTGTCTTCCATAGATTCGGTTGGTTGAACTGGTGAGTTAATACAGAACTCTTGTGAATGTTCAGAAAATTTTTTAGGTAGAGGCTGATTTTGGTCAGCTGCTCATTACAATTGAAGGATCTATAAAAACCTTTTTTTTAGAAAATGTGTTCTGCAGGAAAACTGAGATCACACGAAATATAAGTAATGTTTACGCAAATTTAAAAAAAATTGAACCGAATTTAGATAGCATTAAATTCAAAATATAAAAATTATTGCCATATAGTTTGTTTTAAAGATATTATAAAATGTAATCATTTATATACTGTATATTATCCTTTTAAATTTTTCTGTTCTCCAGTTTGTGTTAATTATCTAAGATTATGGTTAGACGTTTTAATAAAAGTGAAATAATTTTTATTTTTTTGTTGTAGAAAATAAAAGGATATAGGATTGTTAATGTACATGTTTTTGTATATATATATTTGAGGTAATATATTCCGTTTGCTAAAAGTCTCTCTATATATACATATTTAGATAGATCAAAATTATATATATATATTTTAAGTGTCATAGCATCGGCCGGGACGCGAACCCGCAACCCGGGCAACTGCCTGCTAGTGCAAGGCAGTCGCGCTGACCTCTCGACCACCAAAAAAAATTATATTTAAAAAAATAATCTTTCAAAAAAATTTACAATAATTTTTTGTTTCAATAAATAGTACAGTAGATGTCTAAAATAACAGTTAGGTTTAAATATTATTTAATTAAAAATTACAATTACTATAATTATTTAGTAATTGAGCATCTTAATACTTTACATAAATGAGTGTTGTGTGTGAGTGTATGTATATACATGTGTAAACTCTTAATCGATAAATAAATCGAAAATTCACTATAAGAAATTAAATATATTTGTATGTATACACATTGCATTAAATATTCATTTTAAGCTATTTATTTTTTATATGCAATTTTGTTTTTAAAGTAATAAGCGCAAATAGTAAAGATAATGTAAAAATATTAAGCTTATTATAAAAATCAAAAGGATACAAATATGGAATATTGGAGAAGCAGGAAGGAAAAGATTAAAGATTTTGTTCTTATTATAGTTTGATCAATTTAAGGGATCTACTAAATGTCATAAGTTGAAATTCAGGAAGAATATTTCTACTTAAATTGAAACTTAAAACCATTTTCAAAAATAACTTCAATGTTAGAAAAAGCCACAAGACATTTTTGTTATGTTGTGCATTACATTTAGAAAAGAAAAAATGGTTTCTTTATTAAATAAACCCTAACACTGAAATGTTTACATGTAATTTAAATGTTAACACTGATGCCATATAATTTAATATTTTAAGAAAATTTAAACATGTTAAATAAGAAAAATATAATTAAAATATACTTGAGTAACTTTTCCTTTTAATTCACGTGTAATAAAAAAAAGTATTTTAAAATGTAATTGGCATTTATTTAAATAAGGATTTTTTAAAAAAATATTTGCTACCCATTTATAAGACATTTGTTATATTCTATGACATTTTTTAAAAAGTTTATATTAGCAATTGTCAGTTTTTATAAGTTTCCGCCTCTGGAAAGAAAAATGAAATGCAAATCATTTTAATTAAATCTATATGGAAATAAAATAAAAAAAGTTATGCACTGAATTTTAAAAACAAGTTGCCTGATGTATAAATAATATTTATAAAGTAGTTAATATCCACAGTAACTGAATATTATTTATCAACTAGGTGAATGAATATTCATGGAAAAATTATTGAGATGAGTAAATAAATTATACTTTGTAAAATATATACATTAAAATGTGTAACTAGGAGATTATATATATTTATCATGTATGTTAATGCAAACATGTATAGCTTTAAGTTATTTATAGTTTGAGGAATAATGATACTTATTAAATTCGTGATATTAAATACTGTAAGCAAAATTAGTTAAAATAGGCACTCAATTACAGATAGTTAAATTGCATTGTTATTTTGGATAACTAGTGTAAATATTCATTGATTTATTTGATTAATTAAAGGTAGTTGGAAATTATTACATAATATATTTTTTATATATTAAACTTTTAAATACTTGATTGGAAGATAAGTAGTGATATTAATGGTATCTTTTGCTTTTTAAATAGTTGCAGGAAGTCATCATCTTTCATAAAAGGAAATGATATTATGTTGTAATCTACAATAGACATTTTGTATGAGATATTTTATATAAAAGATGATTGACAAGATGATTATTATAAAATATTAATTATTCTTGCATCAAAAAAGGATTAAGAAAGGTTACTGTTTTAAGGATGTAGTTTACTAACCTAAAATTGATGATCAAATATGAAGATCAATTTATAGATATATGTTAAAATTGAAGGATATAGATTTCTTTTTGGAATTAGATTAAAAGGCATGAGATTACGATATGATGGAAATCAATAAGAATAATCATCATAGATCTTCCTTCAGATTTATTTAATGATGATATTTCATCATTATCATTACATTAGGATATTTTTGGGAAAGGAAGCATTAGTTTTTCACCCTGATCTTAATTAAGGCTTTGTAAAAAAAAATGTATTTCCTTGATGCATTTGAATAAATATAATAATCCAGAATGGTGATCTCTCTCATAAACATAAATGTTATTGTATGATAAACCAATCATAAAGATTAAAAATAGCTCTCTTTATTTAAAACCAAGTCAATAAAGACTCAAGTATTTAAAGAATATGAATACAGTTATGTAAAGTATATATGACATTGTATTCTAATTATTTATCTGAATTTTCAGAACCATATATAGTATATTAATACTGTTTACAAATAATGTCAATACTAAAAATATTCTTCACCAATAAATTATCAAAATATTTGATATTCTTATGTAAGACTTATGTACTAAACTTTATTTAGATAACTTTAAAAAATGAATTGAAGTTATTACAATGTATCCAAGGGATTAGTGTGAATACAGTAAATGATGATTGGTCCAATTATTGTTTTGTAACAATTACATCAGTAAATAAATATCTTCATTTTAAATCATTCACTATATATTGACACATATATCTGCATTATATTGTAACACTGCAATTATTTCTGCTTCTCCCCTCACTCTAAAAAATCAACCTTTATTACATAAAATAATATTGCAGTCTTGTATGTTTCCTATAGTCTTGAACATATCTAGACAGAATTAATTTTTCTCTTCTCCCACTCAGTAATTTTCTCTTCTTCTAGTGAACAATGTTTGGGGAAAGGGAATCTACTACTGATAAAGTCTCTACCTGATTAGACAAGTCATACTGTTTGAATAAATCCATAATGGCTAACTGTTTCTCAAAGCCAAAACTAAATTAAATAGTTATAGTGCTACATCTGCATGCTCATCATGTTTTATGGAAATAGCATCTTCATTAAATGTAGAATGGGTGCTAATACATTTCCTCTAACAACTCGGAGTAATATCTTCTAATAGGAATCTGAATTTCTTGTAATTGCTTTGATACAATTCTAGTTATTACTCTGGGGAACTATTTTCTTTTTAAAACATCTTATACTTAGACACTATCACTAACTTTTCAATTTTTTTCAGCCATTATCATTGACAAATGTGTTTCAAATTTCTGATACATTAACATCTCTGCTGGTGACCTTTTGGTAAACTACAAGGGATGAAATATTGGTAAAGCATAGTTTTAGTCAAAGCTTCACTAATATCACTGTACAAAGTCTTATTTAACACTAAAAATCACATGACATAATTTTAATAAGCTTGTAATTATTAAAACTAAAGAAGCATGCACTCTTTATTCTTATTTAACACATTTTTCAAATGCTGCATGGCCTTTTCCACTAGATCATCTAAAATGACTTTGAATTAAAAGAACATAAAACCAACTTCATTATAAAAGACTATAGTTTCAGAATATCCATAATATGAGATTATTTCACTTAAAGCTTTCATAATATTTTCTGTGCTATTATTTAACACTTTTATATTTTGTCCACTTAGAATATGAATCTATAAGAATCAGGAAGATATTGGCATTAAATGGATGAACATGATTAAAATGAAGTATCTTCCATAGTTGAGTTGCTTTGATCCAAGTTTCTAGTTTATTTGGTTCATTTTTTTCAGTAGACTGAAAATCTTTACAATGTTTAACTGTTTGCACAAACTCCTTTATGTTTAGCCATCATCCACACTAACTTCTTCAACCTTACAATTCTTGGGTGTTATCTATGCAACAAGACTAATACTTGCATTCTGCCTTATAGGGTATAAACGTGGTCTGGAATTAAATACAGGTAGACTCCCATAGTCATTCCAAACATGTTTTGACACATAACCTGGTCATTTATTAAATCAAATGTTTTATTTACTTTGTTGTAGCCAGAATCCTATTTGGTCCATTTATTACTATTTTACTATCTAGTATATTGTTTCCCATGTAGTTTATATAATTAACATCTATAATTTTATTCTCAGACTCACATTTAAGCAGTAATGCATCTGCATGACTAATTTCTTTACCAGGCTTATATATTAATCCAAAATTATATGTGACTAATATATTAGTCCAGTTAATTATTCTCTGATTGGCATGTCATGGAGTTTTTTTTACATTACCAAATATAGTGATTAATGAAAGGTGGTCTGTAGAACTTTTAGATTCACACCCATAAACAAAATGATAGACAATTCATCTCCATAGCAGCAATATGATATAACCACCCCTGTGCCTTAATGTGTATCAGTAGTAATAATGATCTCCTGATTATTATGACAATGGATCAGTAATTGTTCAGAAGTTAACAGATGCTTTCCTTTATTTAAAACATTTTCTTGTTCTGCATTCCACTTCCAAAGCTATCATTTCTTTAGTAATTTAGTATAATCATATGGTAACATGTGCGTTTCTTTTGAAAAACCTCTTGAAGAAATTGAGCAGGTCTAGAAACATTTGCAAGTCTTTAACATTCTTGAGCATTTTTAATGTTCTCATCTTATCTGGGTTAGGATACTTTCCCTTAGCAATAATCAAATGTCCAAAGAATTTAATTTTTATAATGGATAAAACACTTTTAAGATCATTTAACTTTGCACCTATTTTATCCAACTGTGCACAAACTTTTAATACAAATGCTGAAAATTCATTCATTGTCTCTGCCATAAAGAATGTTGTCAAGATAAGAGATAAATACTTCCATACCCTAAAACAAACCCTGTTTTTCTGTGAAATAGATTTGGTGCAATCATAATTCCATAAGGTAATTTATTGAACTTCAATAACCCCAGAGGAGTGAATATTGTCAGTAACTTAGCTATTCTACTTGTAATGAGAATTTGATAGAATGTGGATCTAAATCAAGTTTAGCAAAACATTTCATATTCTGCAATGAAGTTATTGACTCTCACACAATTAATATCAAATAAGAGCTCTCTTATTAATATATTTATTGAGTGCTATGTGGAAATCTCTACTTAGGTGGGTGCCATTTGAACTTCAAAATAATCACAACCATAGTGTCCCAGAATGACTCTTTTGTCAGAATTTTGAACAACTTGTGAACAGCTTTTATTAGTAACCTTAGTGCAAAAGAAACATTGTCTGGTTTACAAATAATAGGCTGTGAATTTTAAACTAGTTATATCTCAACCAGCTGTGTTTTTAACTTTTCTAGTGCTGATTTAAGTAATTGTGGATGTCTAATTCATACTTCAGTCTCCAATTGTACTTTTTAACTATGTCAATCCAGATTCCCAGTAGACCAAACCAGTTCCTTCCTAGAATAGGAATAAGGTCTTGCTTCATAATATAAAGTAGTAGTAATTTTACTTTAGACTTCAGCTTGACAGTTACCATTACTTTCTTTGCATTTTACCATTGACTCTAGTGGCTGACACCACTTTCTCAACAGTAACATTTTTTCTAGTCTTTTCCATTATTTTTGTCCAATCCTTTTTTGAGATTAAAGACAATCCCATGCTGCTATCAATTTCCATTTTAATTAATATTCAGTAAAATGTTTTTATTGTTAATATCATTTATTGTATTAACTTCAGTTTTTTTTCTTAAATCCTTCTGCAATTTAAATTCTGCATATAAATCTCCTTTAGTATTTTTGCCTTTATGCAACAAACATGAAATAAGTATCCAGTTTTCCCATATATATGATATTTTTTTACATTTAAATTTATAGATCTTTTTCAAATGACCCTTTTCACTACAACAATATCATATGAGTTTCATAGGACTTCTACAGCTCATAGTTATAGTGTCCATTTTATTTACGGTCATGTGGACTCATCTGTTACATTGAAACTCTGCAGCACTTTCCATAACTAATTCATGGGTTAAGCATTTGTCAACTACCTTCTTATATGTCAATTTTGACTTGCTAAGGAGAACTTGCCATATTTTGTTGGTCACACTCCATAACAATTGATCGAGAATATGTTGTCAAACTCAGTATTAAAAGTGCACTCTTTTGCTAACTCTTGTAGTGCTGTTTCATATTCCTTATATTTCTCATTTGGTGCTTGTTTCTGGTTTTTGAAATGTAAACATGGCACCTATTTTGACATCACAGGTTGAAAATATGTATTTAATTTCTTTTTTAATTTCAGATAAGTTACTACTTTTAAAGTCCTTAATTCCCAAAATCTCTTTGTCATTAATAACTTGCCCCTGTCTGCCATTCACATCAGTGTTGCTACCTTTAGCTTGTCATTCCCTACCTTTTTTACTGCATATATTTCTCTATATGCTACATGTACAGACATCAAGCCATTGCATTGACATAAATTCCTTTAACATTAATTTGTTATGTCACTATATCAGAATTTGTTTATTGCATACACAAAAATATTGCAAATCTTTCAATCATTAACTGTGCTAAAATAATATTTCTACAGGATCTGATATTGCCTGTGGCAATATGCTATTGCTTACAAGTTCTGTCAATTGTGTCAATTTAATATTTTCTGTGTAGGTTCTTCTTTTGATTGTGATAGTCTGCTGTGTGCCCCAGGTGTATGTGAGCATACCAGCTGGGTTGCATTCATTATAAACAAAACAACTGATCAGTAAAATTTAATGAGGTTTTATTTATTCATAATAAATATATAGAGAGTCAATAGTTGCTATATGAGCTACTTCTATACATGCTAACAATAGTTCATATCTCTTTCTCATTTTACAGAGCATCTTGTACACACACATGTAACAATATCTGCTATTTTATATTGTGTGCAATTTCTGTATAATTTGAATTAATTAGCATGTGTTGTGCAAGCTAAAATATGTAAATTTTGAGAGTTAATAAAATGAAGGATAATTCATCCAAGTGTTGTGTAGTAACAATTATACCAGTAAATATCTTTATTTACAATAATATTATATACAGATACATATATCTGTATACATTGTATTGTAACACTGCAACTATTTCAGTTATAAGTTTAAATATAATTATTATTTAGAATATAACCCTCATAGGGAATATATGTTTTGTTTGATTATATAATCTTTACTCTTTTTATTTATATTATCATTTTAATTAGTGAAAAAATTACCTTAATTATTATTTAGAAGCTTTGTGGGATTTTTGGTTTTCAAAATGAGACCCTTACTTATGCAGTTCAAGACAGAATCTGTCTGGAATGTAGCAATCAAATGTTAGTAATGGCATTTATCTTTATTATGATATTGTCATATTATAGATCTACTTTTCCATAGTTCTCACAATAAAGTATAAATAAGAGCAAACAAAGGCCTGGGGTGCCCAAGCCAATGATATAACACTGCTCTATGAAATAAAAACTAGTTGATATGTCAGATTAATATAGGAAATGAGAGATGTTGAAGTTGGTGCCTAGAAAGAATCATCAATACAATAAATAGGTTGTTTAATTCTATTTTTATAATTATTTAAGTAGGCAAATACCCATTTAGTAATGTGCAAGAGATATTAGGATGATTCCATCTTTATTTTAGATTTGAACCCTTATACTGTGGTGCCTAGCATAAATTTATTAAAATTCAATTATTGTGTATCACTCAAAAATTGTTTTAATTAGAGAACAATGATAATTAATGAGATAAATGTTGAGTAAGAAAAGCAAGCTGAGTTTATATTAAAAAATTGCAAAAAAAAAAAAAAAACAAGTGAAGTTGATTAAACACGATTCAAAAACAAATATTTACAGACAACACATGTCCTGATTTTGAGTTCGAAAGTGAATTAATGAAATTTCCTGAATCATTATTTAAAAGGATAGATTTCTGATGTAACTTTTTTTTTTTTAAATCTATTGGAGACAATTTTGCTTTATAAGTTATCAGCACACCAATTTATTTTACTATTTAAATAAAACAAAGATTTGATTTAAAATTGATTGATTAACATTAACTACAGAAATATATAATAAAAAGAAAGTCATTTTACATTAAAAAAAATTAAAATAAAAATACCTAATAATTTGCCTTAATTCTTTTTCTTTTTAATAGTTTCATGGCAACTCTAGATATAATTCTCGGTGTACAAATTTTACATTTTTGAATTCAACTATTTCCTGAAATTGATTCTTAGATTTAAATTCCATGAAATATTAATTTCATTACTAGTTTTCCATTTTTTTTAATTCTGATTTTAGTAAATGGGAAAAGAGTGGGTGAGAAGTATTAAACATAGCAACCAAAAATGATATATTATGACAAGCATGAATGTTAAAATGATTTATTAAAAATTACTAAATAATTTATTAATTTTTATCAACATAATCATTGTATAAATTGATAATTAACATTAAAATATACAGATATAAACATCTCACTGTTTGAGAAATTAATAATTTGAATCATCTTTATTTTTTATTCCATGGTCTGAAGTTGCTTTTCCAGGTTATATAACTTCAATTAAAAACTGAGTAAAATAATAATTCAAATTCATATAATTTCCTGGGTTTTAGCTAAGCTAAACATTTCGTATAAACCATATTAATGAATTAATTTAGATCAAATTACTTTTTAGAATATTATTTAAACATTTAACACTCACATACTCATCAACCCCCCACCCCCACCCCCCATTAATTTCCTTACATAAGTAAAAAAAATCCTGTAATTTGGTCTGCCTCTAGTGAAGATAAATTAATAGATCATTGAAAAATCACATGACAATGTATTCAATTATTGCTTAGTGCCTACATGATTTTGTTTAAGAAAAAATTTAAAATGTTTTGTAAATTTAATTTAATCCTTTTAACATCAAAATGACTAACAAAAAATGAAAATATGGACTAAAAATATAAAGGGGTTGATCAATATTGATTTAGGGAAGCACTTTTTATTATATGTCTGAGTAAGTTTTATTCATTCCAATTTATACATTTTTTGTATTAATGATATTTGGAAGCAAAAGATCACAAACTTTTAAAGATGCATATACTTTTACATACACACCCCAAGCACCGATAAAACAAACATTTAACAGCGCTATATTCATAATAAAAGTACTAATAAATACACAGAATATTCATGGGAAAAAATAATTATCAATATTTTAAAAATACTGCAAACTTTTAACCACGCACACATATGTAATATGACTGTTGATTTCTTTATCTGTATAGATTGATTTCTTTTATCTATATTTTTAATTTTAGTAGATAAAGTGTTAAAGATTTGTTAAGATAATGTGATAAATGACTTTATTGCCATGAAATTGCAAGTATGCATATGAAGGTCATTTACAATTAGTAGTATTTATAGGAGAATTCAGAAGCACCAACGTAATCAACACAAACATTGATGGTGATGACCAATTATTTTTTGAAGCATAAGACTGCCCATCTATAATCTTGGAATAAGAATGATAAATTTGAAAATAACACAATTTACTTCTGAATAGTGTATATATATATTGTCTGACCAAACAAAAAAAATTAAAGATTAATTATTGCTCATAAAAGCACACACACATTTTTTTTTTAAGCTAGAAACAATAAATTCCCCAAATACAGTATAAATTTATATTGAAATTTAGCAAGAAATCTTCTGTAGTATAAGCTATATTTTAATTAAATAGCTTAGATAATTATGTCTACTGAAGTGATATTAATGATATGTTTTTGATATTTTTCACAAAAAAAAAAAATCAATTTTTTTCTAATATTAAAATGTTTTATTTGGAAAACAAAAAAAAGAACATCAGATATTTAATAAAATCATAATAATTCTGATAGATGTATTATCCTATTTGCATTAATTTTTTGAAGCCATTCTCAGCTATAAAATTAAACCAGCAAGCAAATTACTAAGAGTTTAAAATAGTTCATTTAAAATTATGAAGGGTATCTTAAATTAATAAGGAAATAATTATTCTTAAACATTGATGATAACATAAAAACTTTCTCAGATAAGACAAAAAAGTTCTACGGTGACCCCAATTACTGCAATAAGACACAGCTTCAGCATTCACCTCTATAGTTTAGACAGGATCTTTGTAGCAATATTTGGTGTGTGGTCCAGAGCCATTTGCTCCCAGGTATCAGAGGAACAGTTGGGCCAGGGCCAATAGGTGATCTCTAGTTCTTAAACTACACATGAGTTCTCTGAACACCTCCCACAGACTTTTCATGTGATGTGATGTGATGTGATGTATTTGGCTTCTCCTTAAACGAAGTCAAGAATATCTCAGCAATTATGCCCAGATAAACCTGTTAGCCACCTTATTTTCCATTCCCCACTCTAAGACTTCCCATATTCTGCCCCATCCCATTTCAACAACATAATCTTTGTCAACTCTATGGCCTTTATATCTAAATTCCCCTTATCTTTTCACAAACCCAGCATAAAAACTAATAACTCACTTTCTGTATAGTCACTATGTTCATACATATTCTCTCATAACTTCATTATCTGTACCCTTTCTGCTTTCAAGCATTTACATTCGATCAACAGATGCCTAATACTTTCTATACCTTCCTTACACAATTTGCACACTAAATCACCCATAATTTTCCATTTACATGTATATTCTCGTGTAGCTAAAGATCCCATTTGAGCCTTAAACAATAAACTACTTTCCTTACTATTATCATAAATTAACTCACATCCAATATTCCATTTACTTCTATATATATTTAAACTCTTCTTACCTCCATACTAGTTCTCCATCTCTCCAACTCCCTATTTTTTATTAATACTTCTATTCTTTTATCCCATTCCTTACCATTATAACACTCAACAATCCTCCTAACACAATCATCCCACCTTTTATACAAGTATACTGATATAAATTCTTTATCCAAATCTTTTGCCTACTGCATTACCTTTCTCACCCATCTTGTTACCTGCCCTTTACTCATAACTAAATTAAACACTATTTTGGTTATTTTTTTACTATCCATAAACTGCAACATACCAAACATTTTCATTTTACTTTTTTGCATCTCTCATATAAACACATGACCATCCCATTTCTTCTTTGCTGTCCACATCTCTGCATCTAATGCATATCTTCCTACTTCTCTTTGTACTTTCTCTAAATAATCTAAAACCCTTTTACTAGCACATAATGCATCATTACCATATGTTAACCCTGCTACTCAACTCCCTTCTATACAATTCTAGCTACATCATATTTATTATATGAAAATACTATTAGTTTCTTTACCAAACCCTTTCTTTTCTTTGCTTCATTTACCAATTTTTTCTCCCATTCATCCAAGCAATTTTCATGATTACATAAGGTAATTTCCAAATACCTATATCTATCCACCACACTTAACTTTATATCCCCCAATAAAAATTCTACATCTTCTCTTTCCCCAGTATTCACCATCATTATATTTGATTTTTCTTCACTAAATTTAATCCCCATCTCTTTACCCACCCTTGCACATGTCCTCAACATAATTTCCATATCTTCTCTTCTTTCTGCACACAAAAAGATATCATCTGCAAAAAAAAAAGACCCGACAAAGTATATACTCCCTTGCCACCTATTAACGGTATCTCTACCCCTCTTCCTAGTCTTTCTATTGCTTTCTCCATTTCACTCAAAAACAACAAAAACAAAATAGGTGACATATGGCATCCTTGCCTTAATCCCACCCCATTTTTAACTTTAACTGATTCTATATCCCCTAATTGGTAAGTATAATAATTATTTTCATATAATTTCTTAATAATATTCACTAAAACTTCATCCATTCCCAAATTGGCTAACCTTACCCATAATCTATTTCTATTTACTCTATCATATGCTTTCTCTATATCTATAAACCTCATATATAACAATCTACCTGCATTTTTACTCATCTCCATAAGTTGTGTAACTACAAACAAACTATCTTTTATATGCCTATCTGACCTAAAACCTCCTTGCATTTCCCCCACTACATTATTCTCTTCCATCCATTTTACAACTCGTCCAGCTACCATATATGAGAAAACTTTATATAAAACTGATGTTTCTGCTATCAGTCTACAATTATTTAACTTTCTATGATTCTTATCCTTTCCTTTAAATAATAATCTTATTCTTGTATTACTCCAACTACCTGGAAAAACTCTCTTTTGTGCCATCTTATTAAAACATGGTAATAACTTTGCTTTTGCTCTATGCACTAAATTCATTACCCTCTCTGCTGCCCATCCATCTAAACCTCTCACCTTTCCACTTTTCAATCTCTTCCCTGCTTCATTCAGTTCATTTTTTGCGAACCTAATATTCTCATTACTACCTGCTTTCATGTTTTCTATTACTAATTCCTTCACCTCTAACATCTTTTCTATATCCATTACATATCTATTTAAGATTCTCTCTACCACTTCTCTAGAGCTACACTCTATTCCCTCATCATCTATTAATACTATCTCTCTTTCCCCTACATTTCTCCTTTTAATGTAATTCCAAAATTTTTTACTCCCATCTTTTACACTTTTATTAATATCCTCCAACAATTTACTATTTAACTTCATCCTCTCTCTATAATTATCCATTTTAGCCAACTTCTTTTTTTTTAAGTACTTTCCCCATTTAGCATTAATATCGTTTTCACTTTCTTTATTCTTAATAGCACACTTATATTCTCTGCATGCTTCTTTCCTCTCTTTAACAATTTTACTAACTCTCATTTTTTATTACTTTTATTCCTCTGCATATTCTCAACTAAAACCCTATTTACCACTTTTTCTATTTCACCACACCATTCCTTATATTCATCCCCAACCAGCTGCTCCATGGTTTCTTCAACTTATATTTTATACTCTTCCAACTTATTCTTATCATTCACTTTCCATCCACATCTTTCACTATTGTTTCTACCTTTATTTCTATCCTCCATCACATTACTAACCATTTCTATTACAATAAAGTTACGATCACTATTACACAGTCTCTCATCATTATCAAACACCTTAATTTTCTGTATTTTATTCATTCCCTCTTTCTCTACCAATACATAATCTATTGTGTGAAATACATTATTACTAGACCATGTCTATTGTCCCTCATACATATTTGATAAATTCCCAATGCTCAAATTTACTCTTTGACAAAATTCCTTCAAAAACTGACCCTTTTTATTATCTACATCATCAATTTCTTCAATATGTCCATTCATATCCCCTATAACCATTATTCTCTTCCCCTTTTATTTAAAACTCTTTATATCCTTAACTAGGCACTCATATATACTACTGTTCCACTCCATTACAGTTTGACTATCTCCAGTGGATATATACACTACAGCCACCATCCATTCTTGTCTACCCAACCTTATTTCAAACCACAAATGCTCTTGACATTTAACAATATTTAAATATGTTTTCGATATAACACATATACCACCATCCCTTTTTTCTTTTTCTTTTCTGTTTATACCCTTCCATACCACCTCTTCCGAAATAGGTTCTTCATCTTCTCTTAAATGAGTTTCCACTACTGCTAATACCTCAAGCTCTTCATTTTCAATTGCTTTATTTAATTCCAGCCACTTTTCTGGTCTCCTACCACCTTGCATATTCAAAAACCCAATTTTAACAATTTCTTCTTTCCTAACTACTCTTTTATAAATTCTTTTGATTCTTTCTTCTCCATTACATTTATAACAAACTTTCTTACCATTAATCTTACAGAACCCTTCCCTCTCCACATCTACACTTATATCTAAATCAACCATCTTTTGCTTATTTCTTATATCCCATCCATTCTTCTTCTTTTTGATAATATTACCAATTTAAAAGCCCCCCCCTTTAAAAGTTTCCTGAATTCTTTAAATATCAGACTCCCTAAAACTTCACTTCCTTGTTTTCCTAAGTGCAATCCATCTTTACTATATAACTCCCTCCTTCAATAAACCATGTGATGTGATGTACTGTGACTTCTCCTTAAACGGAGTCAGGAATCTCTCAGCAGCTATGCCCAGAGAAACCTGTTAGCCACTTTACCTTCCTTTTCCATTGTCCACCCTAAGTTTTCCCATAATCTGCTCCATCCCATTTCCACAACATAATCTTTGTCAACTCCATGACCTTCATATCTAAATCCCCCTTATTTTTTCCCAAACCTAGCATAAAAACCAATAACTCACTTTCTGTATAATCACTTTGTTAATATTTAACCTTCCATAACTTTATTATTTGTACCCTTTTTGCTTCCAAACATTTACATTGAAGTAACAAATGCCTAATATTTTCTATGCCTTCCTTACACAACCTGCAGACTAAATCACCCATATTTTTCCATTTATGTGTATATTCCCTAGTTGCTAAAGATCCCGTTCGAGTCTTAAACAATAAACTACTTTCCTTACTATTATCATAAATTAACTCACATCCAATGTTCCATTTACTTCTATATATAATTAAACTCATTTTATACTCCATACTAGTTCTCCATCTCTCCAACTCCCTATTCTTTATTAGTGCATCTATTCTTCTATCCCACTCCTTCCCACTATAACACTCAACAATCCTCCTAACACAATCATCCCATCTTTTGTACAAGTATACTGACATAACTTCTTTATCCAAATCTTCTGCATACCGCATTACCTTTCTCACCCATCTTGTTGTCTGCCCTTTACTTGTAACCCAATTAAATACTATTTTGGCTATTCTTTTGTTATCAATAAACTGCAATCTACCGAACATTTTCAATTTGCTTTTTGCATCCCTCATAAAAACTTGACCATCCCATTTCTCCTTGAATTGCCTCTTTTGCTGTCCACACCTCAGCATCTAATGCATGTCTTCCTACTTCCCTTTGTACTTTTTTAAAGCAGTCTAATACCCCTTCACTAACACATAATGCATCATTGCCATATGTTAACCCTGCTACTGCAACTCCCTTCCATACAATTCTAGCTACATCATATTTATTATATAAAAACATTGTTAATTTCTTTATCAATCCCTTTCTTTTCTTTGCTTCATTTATCAATTTTTTCTCCCATTCATCCAAGCAATTTTTCTTATTACTCAAGATGATTCCCAAATAACTATATCTGTTCACCACACTTAACTTTATATCCCCCAATAAGAAATCTTTGTCTTCTCTTTCCCCAGTATTCACCATCATTATATTTGATTTTTTTTCACTAAATTTAATCCCCATATCTTTACCCACCCTTGTGCATGTCCTCAGCATAACTTCCATATCTTCTCTTTTTTCTCCACACAAAAAGACAACATCTGTAAAAAAAAAAAAAAGACCCTATAATGTATATACTCTTGCCAAGTGTTAACGGTATGTCTATCCCTCTTCCTAGACTTTCTATTGCTCTCTCCATTTCACTCAAATACAACACAAACAAAATAGGTAACATAGGACATCCTTGCCTCAGTCCCACCCCATTTTTAACTTTAACTGATTCTATATCCCCTAATTGATATGTATAGTAATTATTTTCATATAATTTCTTAATAACACCCACTAAAGCTTCATCCATTCCCAGATTTGCTAAACTTATCCATAATCTATTTCTATTCACTCTATCATATGCCTTCTCTATATCTATAAAACTCATATATAACTGTCTACCTGAATTTACACTCATATCTATAAGTTGTGTAACTACAAATAAACTATCTCCTATACGCCTATCTGACCTAAATCCTCCTTGCATTTCCCCCACTATGTTATTTTCTTCCATCCATTTTGCAACTCTTCCAGCCACCATATATGAAAAAACTTTATATAAAACTGATGTTACTGCTATTGGTCTATAATTATTTAACTTTCTATGATCCTTACCTTTTCCTTTAAATAATAATCTTACTCTTGTATTACTCCAACTACCTGGAAAAACTCTCTTCTGTGCCATCTTATTAAAACATGATAGTAACTTTACTTTTGCCCTATACCCCAAATTCATTATCATCTCTGCTGCCCATCCATCTAATCCTCTTGCCTTACCACTTCTCACTTTTTTCTCTGCCTCATTCAGTTCATTTTCTGTAAACGTAATATTCTCATTACTATATGCTTTGATATTTTTTATCCCTCTGTCCTTCACATCTAACATCTTTTCTATATCCATTACATAATGATTCAATAGTCTCTCTAATTCTTCTCAAGAGCTACACTCTATTCCCTCCTCATCCAGTAATACTATCTCCTTCTCCCCTAAATTTCTCCTTTTAATGTAATTCCAAAATTTTTTACTCCAATCTCTTCCACTTTTATTAATATCATCCAATAATTTACTATTTAGTTTCATTCTCTCTCTATAATTATCTATTTTAGCTAACTTCTTCTTTTCTAAGTACTTTTCCCATTTAGCATTAATATCTTTTTCACTTTTTTTGTTCTTAATAGCACACTTATATTCTCTACATGCTTTTTTCCTCTCTTTTACACTTTTACTAACTCTCATTTTTCTAGTACTTTTATTCTTCTGAATATTCTCACCTAAAACCTATTAGCCACTTTTTTCTATTTCATCACACCAGTCCTCATACTCATTTCCAATCAACTCTTCCATGGTTTCTTCAACTTGTATTTTATACTCTTTTAACTTCTTCTTATCATTCACTCTCCATCCACATCTTTCACTATTGTTTCTACTTTTATTCCTATTTTCCATCACATTACTAACCATTTCAATTACAAAAAAATTATGATCACTATTACATACTCTCTCTTCATTATCAAACACCTTAATTTTCTGTACTTTATTCATTCCCTCTTTCTCTACCAATATATAATCTATTGTGTGTGATATATTATTCCTAGACCATGTATATTGTTGCCCATAAATATTAGATAAGTTTCCAATGCTCAAATTTACTCTCTGACAAACTTTCTTCAAAAGCTGTCCATTCTTATTGTCTACATCATCAATTTCTTTAATATGCCCATTCATATCTCCTATAACCATTATTCTCTTTCCTTTTCTTTAAAACTCTTTATATCCTTAACTAGGCACTCATATATGCTATTGTTCCATTCCATTATAGTTTGACTATCTCCAGTAGCTATATAAACTATAGACACCATCCATTCTTGTTTTCCCAACCTTATTTCAAACCACAAATGTTCTTGGCATTTAACAGTATTTAAATATTTTTTTTGATATAACACCTATACCACCACCCTTTTTTTTTCTCTTTTCTATTTATACCCTGCCATACCAAATTTTCCAAAACAGGTTCTTCTTCTTCTCTTAGATGTGTTTCCACTACTGCTAATACCTCAAGCTCTTCATTTTCAATTGCTTTGTTTAATTCCTGCCACTTTTCTGGTCTCCTACCACCTTGCATATTCAAATACCCAATTTTAACAATTTTTTCTTTCCTAACTACTCTTTTATAAATTTTTTTTATTCTTTCTTCTCCATTATGCTTATAAATAACTTGCTTACCATTAATTTTACAGACCCATTCCCTCTCCACATCTACATTTATATCTAAATCAATTACCCTTTGTTTAATCCTTACATCCCATCCATTTTTCTTCTTTTTAATAACACTACAATTTAAAATCCCACCCCCCTTTACAAGTTTCCCAAACTATATTCTTTATAAATCAGACTCCCTAAAACTTCACATCCTTGTTTCCCTAAGTGCAACCCATCTTTACCAAATAACTCCCTCTTCCCAATAAAAAAATCCCACACATCCACAAATGTAACATCATTTCTCTCACATAATTCTTTCAATCTCTCATTTATAGAACATGCCCTATCTAACATATACCTTTTATCAAATCTTGGTAATAATCCAACTATTCCTACTCTTCCTTTAACCATTCTCAAATTCCTAATCAGTTCTGTGTACTCACCCATTACTCTCTCTGATGACTCTGATAAATTATTAGTCCTTACCATAACATATACATCTCTATTCCCTTGCTTCTTTACTTTATCTGTAACATCCCTAATTTTAACTCCCGGCAAACATACTCTTACATACCTGTTTCTATTTTCCCTTGCAATTATAATCTCCACATTCTCTTATTAATGAATCCCCTATCAAAACTGTCTCATAGTCTACTTTCTCTGCTTCATTCACAACCTTCTCTACCACCTTCTGGACTTCCTCATCTACTTCTTCCTTATCCTTCCTACTCAGTAATCCCTTTATCTGCTCACACTTCATCTCTAATGATTTTAATTTTTCTTCTACATCCTTCACCTCTTCCTCTATCTTACTTATTATTTATCCAACCATCTCCAATGCACTACCTATTTTTCCATCCATATCTCTTGTCACTCCACTACAAACATACTTTATCCTGTCTTCCTCAACTATGTTTTGTTCCATTTCTCCTGCCTTCCTCAACTATATTTTACTCCATTCCTCCTAACTTTCTCTTTACACTATCTACATTTTGAAACCACTTTTTCACCTCTTTTATCACATTCACACACTGTCTACATAACCATAAACCTGCTACATCCTTCCTAGTCTTATTTAACCATGCTGGATTGGAATACAAGGTGACATCTGGTGAGCTATTTGCTGAACTATATTATGACCTTGGTAGCAACTTTCTCAATTTTTGACATCTTGATAAAATACTTCTAGAGAAATGTATTAAATAAAAATATGATTGGCAGTCAGTAATTTGTATAAACGTTTTGCAAGCACTAGCATTCATTGAATAAATATTACAATTGGGAAGAGAAGTTTTTGATGTTATAGCAATCAAAAGAGAACTCACACTAAGTGCAAAAATCTATCACCCATCTACTGATAGATTTTTATACCAACATTGTTAAAAGAAACTGCCTTTGTTTTAAATGATCATATTTCTAAATTTATGTTAGAATATGGCAAATTCAGCAATATGGTTATGAACAAGATGCAACTAGACAATATATTGCCATCAATAGGAACATCAGTGAACTCACCTGATGACTAATTAGTCAGAATTTCCCATTTGTCTTCTTTAATTATTCTCTGATATGAAGCAACATAAACTTTGAATATATTTGATGTTCAATTAATATGTTTTTCACTTATTTCAAATGCCTAATTTTGAGTTAATGTAAACTCAGACCAAATGGCCTAACTCTTACATGATGCAATCACATGGTTAAAGATTCTGGATAAGTATCAGGATATGACAGCTTTTTTTACCATATAAGGTTCCAGAATGTGAATTGTATTTCTGGGATTTACTTGTGTTATTGCATATAATGTATGAGTTTTTTTTAAAAACTTCTGTATGTCACATTAAGTACTTCATCTTTCATAAAGAAAGTAATGGATTGTAGAAATTTATGGCTAGTGCCTCATTTGATTTCTGTGGATAATTAGCTAAGTGTAACAACCTCAAATATAAATTAAGAAGTTTAGTTCTTTTGCATGTCCCACATTTATCCATTATCAATACTATATTTGAAGGTATTCAAGCTGAATTAATGCCATTCCATAACAAATGCTCTATTTAGCTTCATAAATGATCTATGCATGATAATTATAAATTTTCTTGGCAGTTGGCATTACTTTTATTTTATTATATTTAGTTATCTCTTTCTAATACTTATTTGAAACTAATGTAATTATAAATCTAGAATCTATTTCTACTCTAACTAGAACCCCATTAATCTTTATCATGTCTGAGAATACTGACATAACTTTTTTATTCTCTAGAATGCCATTAATATTTTTTCATGTCTGAAAATACTGACTTATATTTTATTTCTTATAGTATCTACATTAAACTTATCTTTCTTTTTAAAATCTTTATACTTTTATTATTTTCTTTTACACCCTTTGCTCATGTTTAAGTTTAATTAATGTAGACCCTTTTGGATGCCTTTGCTCTTTTAATAGTCTACATGGCACTTTAATGTGGCTCTTTACAGTGAAAACAAAGGTTTTCTTTACCATTATACATGCCCTGATTATGATTACTGTTACATCTAAAGCACCTATAAATCGTGAAGCTTTTGTTTTTATCCTTTTTATCTACTGGCTGATATTACATTGTGACTTTTACTCCCTGATTTCTGTCAACTAAAACTGGTGGTTATCTAGATGCCTCATCACCTAATTTCACTAATGCAACTGTGATGCTAAATATTATCTACTAATAATTTTAAGTGCAGGGTATGTTTTGCAATATCACAAATGAATCGGTCTTGTAATGCCTCATTTAAGAAAGTACCAAAATCATCTTTGCTTTTCTGATTTTTAAGTTTGACCACATCTCATTTTCTAATTGGTTGCAAGAATAAAATCTATATCTTTCCATTATTGTATCTGAACTCAACAAAAAAAACTAATCTAGAATTTTTATAACTTTCTCAAATGTTATGCCTTCTATTTCCATAGGGGCTGCTTAAACTACTAAAATTCTATCCATGAATGCTTCACACAGACTCATAAAAGTTGCTAATCTTAATTCTGACTTAATTTCATTTGCAATAAGCAAAATTTTAAATCTCTCTATATACTGTTTCCGTAACTCAAATTGACTCTGGTCAAATTCCTTTATACACATTTATTAATCATTGTACCTCTTTTTAGTCTAATAATAATTTAAACAAAAAAATTATCATGGTTTCCTTTCGATCTGACTTGTTTTTTGATTCAGCTATTGTCATCCATTCCCATTGTGCCTGTATAGCTCTGTTATTTTCATGGTCTCCTATGTGCTTTTCCTATCATATCCTGAAACTGTTTCATGTCCTGTGATTGCTGTTGTGGATTGCTATAGTGTCCTATGACTGCTGTCATGCTCTGTGATTGTTGTTTTATTTTATGACTGTGCTAATTCTGTTATGTATTTATACTGTCGTTTGTACCAATTTCAATGTATTCTATGACTTATTAATTCATTAATACAAAATCTAATTATAATTCAATATGCTTATTGGTTATATATACTATAATGGTATGAAGAAATATGAGGTGAACTTGGAGTGATGGAAACCATCCGCACCATCCTCATTTAATAAATTATCAAATCTAAATATATAAATATAATATAATAAATATGAGCATGAGAGATCAGCAAAACAAAAACTAACTATAAGTTCACCAGCATTACAGAAAAGAATAATCATCATGAATAATCAAAAAAGAAAATCAATAGTCAACCTTGTGACTAGATTTGAAAATGATCCACTATAAATCAGGCTAATTATTTAGCCTTTTCAAACTTGGGGCAGATTATAAAAACAATAACTTGAATGCACAAACTTAAGTGTTAATCCATAAGAATATAACATAAAAGTAATGCTGTGATACTAAACATGCTGATCATCAAAAATTACCTCTGGCCACTTAGTACTATTAATATACTGACCAACTATAAACTTAATTTCTAATAATAAAAACTATAAATAAAATGTAGTGTCATGAACTTTAAAGGTAATCAAGAACCCCAATCAATATAACTGACCATTGAATCTAGCTCAGGAAGTAAAAGCTCTATAACTGTTACTATGAGCATTTTAAATCCATTCCAGGATTGAATAAATTCACTGGAATAACTTAAATAATATAAATTTATTAATTAGAAACAATAATAAAAAATGAAATTAAAGTCTGCTAAGTACACTATAAATATAAATTCAGCATTCTGAGTTGATTAAAACAATACAACAAAAACTGTTATTACATTATAATTTACATATATCTCAATAGGTTTATGTAAAACACACCTATATATAAGCACTCACATGTGCTGCATAATAATTTAAAATTAACATCTTTGAATTGTCATAAATCAATAATAAAAATTATTTTTTATAATACATAATAATTAATTTTAACATACATGTGATTGATGACTGATTTTGATAAATATGGATTTACATGACACACATTTAAATGTGTGTATACACTGATATTTTATTAGTTAAAAATAAACTTATTAAACCATATTATATTTTCACAAGACATAATTTGATGTTAAAAAATATACATAAAAATTCAAATGTGTGTGTGTATTATTATTACTCCTACAAATCAATGTTATTAATTAATTTATTTCTAATGGCTAGTAAAAAAATTACTTCTTTGATAGATCTTTATAAAAGTTTTTTTTCTTTCACATTACTATTAATTGTAATCATCTTTAAAAATATGCTAGTATGTGCCTTTTGTTCTCTAGTATAGAAAGATTTTTGAAGTTTCCCTTTTTTAATAAAATAAAACTGGAAACATCTTAGTTTAGTTGAATAATTTAGACAAAAGTTATTTACTTTTAAATCTAGAAATATAAAGATTTTAATTGTAAAGTATTTAAAATTTGCCTATCATAATTTTCTTATGCAGCTCTTGAGACTATGTTATTGATCTAATACAACTTTTGATTTTTCTATATACATGGTTTGCATACCACATTTATCTGTATACATTGAAATTTTTTTATTGACATAATTTTATGCTATTGATTTCTCTTGTAGCTACTCTAAGGTGTAAATAAAGTTTTAATTTTGAAAGTAATCTCATTCTCAATATATAACACATTCTAGACACCAGCTGTATACATTTTATATACATTACTCCAGAAGTAATTACACATTTGTGCTTCTTTGCATATAGATTAGTCAACATATGTATAAAGTCATAGCAATGTAATCTTTTAGCAAGCCAATTAAGCTCATCCATTACAACCATGTTCATATTAGAATAGTATAATACCTCATTGACAATTTTAGGAAGGGTATATATCAAATAACTGTTGACATTCAATGAGCTCCATTTAATCTATCATTTAATGAAATTCAGGCAAACCAGCTGTCTAGTGCACATTGACTATGGAACATAGAAATACAGACCCTTCCATGTCAATCCAAACTCTATCTTTGGGACACTAGCAGCAGCAGCTGATTTGTACTCATATTGTTGTAATCCAATGATTTTTTGATCCTTTAAATCCATCTTTTATATGGTATGGTAGAATTTAAAAACACACCAATTAGTAAATTCTTTCTTTATATTGATCAAAAAAAGTTAATGGCTCTTTTCAGTCTAAACCAAATGATTATCTAAAAGTTTTCTTAATCCCCTCAATAACAATTTTGTAGGATTTTATGAAAGATATTATACTAATTTTTATGAAAAACTTCATACAATCTTTAATTTAAAAAATGTCTTAATCTAATTAAAAATAGATAAGGAAATTCTATAATTATTGGTATTATCTATTTTAACATAAAAACAAGCTTGTTGGGGATTTCTTTTTTAATTTTATATATTTTTTTAATTATGAAAATTAGAATAAAATACTAAATACACTCTTTAAATGTTTAATTTATAATTTTTTTTTAATTCAAAATTATTATTTAACTCAACTGTTTTGCCAGTGGATTATAGAAAATATCTACAAAAAAAATTTTGTGTTTATTTCTACTTTTCTTTTCAACTTTATGTGCATGCAACCTACTATGATATTGTATGCCATGAGACACATAACCATCTCAATATTATACATATTAAAGTTAGTACAGGATTATGCCACTTGTGCTCACACTGTCACTATTTGGGCTCAGTACACACAACATATGTTTGTTGGATTGTTATCTGTCTGATCTGAATTGCCTAGTATGGTGCTACTTTTTATTTGTATTACTTTCACATAATAGTAAGTTCTGCTATAGGTAATTCTAGTTCTTGA
Organism: Epiperipatus broadwayi; assembly: GCA_028023455.1. NCBI lineage: Eukaryota > Metazoa > Onychophora > Udeonychophora > Euonychophora > Peripatidae > Epiperipatus > Epiperipatus broadwayi. The sequence goes on along the minus strand of JAQFVV010006245.1, from coordinate 1,568,996 downwards.
AGATTTCATTGTACTGTACTGTATTTGGCTCTTGTCCACTCCTGCTGACATTCTTAACAACTATGGCTAAGATTGAACACTATATGCAAAGTCATATCATATGTATGAATGCACACAAACTATGTAAAGACTTAATACTATGTGTTACACTACTCCTCATCAGTGTTCAAGATAGACTTGTCTAATATTTCCAATATGATGTTCAATTGCACATCTTTGCATCTAGGCTGTCTTCTGGTTCACTTATTTGATGGTCAGCTTATACATCATAGTTGGCATCATGCTATGTCTCTGCAGTGTTGATTCTATCTGATTAGTTATCTGTTTTTTGCTGCATTTTGATTTAAGTCTCTGTGCTAAGTGCTTTGTGTGATTCTGTGTATTCTTCCACTGCATTCTCTGAATTTTCCCCTGCAACTTTATTACAGAGTATTATACTCTGCAGGTGAGTTAATATATATAAAACCTTTCTGAGAACTATCCACCACTACTTCTATTAAAGTTCTAGTTACACTCCATTACAACTACTAATTTTGTCATTGTCTTTATATTTTATTAGAAATCCTTTACTCATCTATAACATATATATAATATTTAAATACAAGTATATTGTATATACTTTTAAGATAGATGTAAATATAAGGAGTTTGAACCCAAACTTTCAAACTCTCATTCACTCCATCTTATATAATTAATACACATAATGTGAAAAAAATAAATTATCTTCAATATACGTATTAGATGCTGGACCAAAACTCATCAGTTTATCTAGATCATCATCTCCCTCACACATATATAATCAATGCTTGGTTTATATTAAGATAGAAAATCTTCAAATTTTAATGGACAGATTTCAGTCTTCTCCATTCTTCAACTCTTCAGTCATTCATATCATTGAAAATCTGATGATGGAATGTTCGAAGCCCTTATTTGCCAATTTTGTTATCGTATCCATGTTGACAACAAAATTAGAAAACAAGGGCTGTGAACATACTATCATCAGATTTTTAATGATATGGATGGGTGAAGAGTTAGAGATTGGGGAAGATCTGTCCATTAAAGTTTAAATATTTGTTATTTTAATATAAACCGAACACTGATTATATATATATATATGGGAGATCATGATCTGGACTAACTTGGTGAGTCCTGGTTCATCAAGAAATATGTATATTGGAGATCATTTATCTTTTTTGCATGTATGTGATCCTGTGTATCAGTTGTATATGATGGAGTGCGTGGCAAAAGGGAATTTAATACTCTGGGTTCAAATCCTCTATAATTATATGTATATAAAACATTTCTCCATTATATAATAGTCTATTTAAACAGTATTATAAAAGTTAAGAATTCCAAAACTTTAACTTTAGTTGCAGTAATTACTTGCAAAATTGGTTATCTGCTATGTTAAAATAATAAATATATATTTTTTAAAGAGGAAATAAAAAACAAATAAAAATTATTTCATAGAGTCATAAATTTACTATTATTTACAGAAATTCTTTTTATCGATTTTTTCATAAATTTAAAATGTTTTTAATCAAAATAATAAAAGTGTGCATAATCTGATTTATTATCAGTCATTGCAACACATTAGACCCCATTAAATAAATCTATCAGATAGATTAAGCAAAGAACATTAATTTTATTAAGCAACATTTTAAAAGTTTATTACTTTATACATAAAGTTAATATTTGAGATAAATAGGGTCAAAAACATTAAAACAAATTAAGTTCAAATTCTTGACTTTTAATCTTATGAAGATAATAAATTTTAAAATAATCAGCATTACATACTTTCAAAGAGTCATTCATTCCCTTACTTTCAAAATACATACAGACAAATATATGTTTTGTTTCAAAAGATTTCAACAATAGCAGTACAAAATGTGAGTAATGTTTAAGGGTATAAATGCCACTCAATAATTCTAAATGAATCAGAAATTCAATGTCTTTACTAGTGGCATCAACATTTTCAGCCATTATTGATTCACTACAGGATGAAAGTCTCTTCAAGTTCAATCATTCTCCTTATTTCATCCATCCATGCCACATGTGATTTCTTTCTAGGTCTTTTACAATTTCTTGGAATTCAATTTAAGATTTCAACTATCAAGTTCAACTCCATTTCAGTCTTTTAATTCTTTCAACAATGTCAGTAATACCTATTTGTTCTCTTATTCATGTATTTCATTTTCAATCTCTTCTTGTTACTTCTAATATGTATCTCTCCATATTTCTTTGAGTGGTCAGAAGTCCCTGTATTGTTCTTCTGTTAAGTGTTCACATCTCAAATTCATAAGCAAGAAATGGTGAAACACATTAAAAACCTTCCTTTTCAAACACATAGACATATTTCCTTTTAATATTTAAGTTATTTCTGCCAAAAGATCTCCTACCAAGTTTGTTTCTATGATTAATTTCATCCATTGTTCCCATCTGTAGTAATAATCTGATCCAGATATTTGTAGTTGTTAACTTCTTCTAACTCATCATTATCAATCTTTATTTTCATCTTTTGAAAAAAATCCATTGAACATTACTTTAAATGTTTTGACATTTACCTTTAATCACACTTCCTTGAAGTTCTAAAGCATTATTTGCAAAAACAACTACATTGTCTGCAAAATCTAGATAACTTAAATAATCATTCACTTTTACTCCCTTAGCTTCCCATTTTAATCCACAAAATACTATGGGGTCACCCTGTTCTACACCCTTCTCAATGTTAATCTTTTTTGGATCATTCTGCAATCTAATTATTGCTGTTGCATTTTTATAAATATTCTTAAGAATATGTTAATATCCTGGATCTACATCTTGAGGATCCAATGCTTTAATCACTGAAGAAATGTTTATAAAATCAAATGCATTTTCATAACCTACAAATCCAAAACATAATGGCAACTCCTATTCATTGGTTCTTCCTATAATTTCTCTCAATATATGGATATTATCTATAGCATTTAAAACCACTTTTAAATCCTGCTTGTTCTTTTGGTTAGTTAAAATTCAAAGTTCGCTGTAGACAAGTTGTAATTATTTTGGTAAAAATTTTGTATAGAACTGATAAAAAACTGATAGATCTGTAATTTCTAATATCTTCTTCATACCTTTCTAAAATATTAATAGTAATACTCCATTCTTCCAATCAGCTATACATATTTATCATTTTGACATTTACTTTGCCAACAAAAATTTCTATTTCTTTACCTGCTTCTTTCCAAGATATCAATTATAATTCTATCATTATCTGGAGCTTTTTCATTCTTCATAAATGTAATTGCATGTATCATTTCTTTACTTAAAATCCTGGACAATTCAAAAAATATAGTAATTGTAGAAGGTTTTCAATGTCTTTATTGCTACATAATTTATGATAGAACTCTTCTACACATTTCATAATGTCATCACTTTTTTAAATAATAATTTCATCTTTTTTTCTTATTGCAAAAATAAATCTCTTACCAATACCAAGATGTTGGTTTACACTCTTGAGACTTTTATTATCTTCTATAGCTTCCTTGCTAGTTTGCAATTATACTTTCTTTTATTATTATCAACTCTTTTTTGCATCATTTTACAAAATTTGAGATATTCAATCTTAAATTTTACTGGTCAATTTAAGCTTTTTTGTACCAGCTATCTTTGTTGCGGTTTTTAGAAGTGTATCAGTTATCTTCTTATTGATTTCATTCTTATCTAAATCATGTTCAAAATCTGTTGATATTTGAAAATAATTTGCAAGTTGTAACTGTTTTTGATGATTAGGAATATCGACTGTGAATATTATTTTTCTTAATAATTGTTGTCTTTCTAGTTTTGCTTTAATTTGTATCTTATATCTCATTTATCAATGATCACATCCTGCATTAAATTTATTAAAAACATTACAATCTTGAAATACATATTTTCTGTTAGTCAAAATATAGTCCAATTTAGCTATGCCTTCATTTCAATGCTCTCATGTCTATTTTCATTTAACATTTTTCTTAAAAAAGAATTCGTTTTTCTTCAAACTCTATGAGTCTATGTTCTCTGTCATTTCTATCACTATAATTAAATTTACCTACAGCACTTTTATCTTTTTAATTCTTTATCAATTCTAGCATTAAAGTCTCCCATGATAATTTTAAAATGTAATTTGGATTGATCAAAAGCCTTTTGTACGATATAAAAATCCTCTACTTCTTCATATTTGTTGGGGCATAAACCTGAATTATCTGCATTTGATATTGGCTATTAAGCTGAAACTATCTTGGCCCTCTGTCTGATGCATCAATCTCCACAATGTTGTTCTTCCAGTTTTTATTTATAATGAATTTTACTCTACTTATACTTCCAGTGTATTGACTTTGTAATACAGTACATGTTCACTTTTTAAATTAATTGTCTCATCATTTTTTTTCTAACACAGGGTTCAATAATGTCCCACTTAATATTAAGCAGTTATTCTTCCAATTCTTGCAAGCTTTCTTCACTTGAAACTGATTTGCAGTAATAAGTAGCCAAATAAAACATTATCAGCAAATGGTAGCCGGAGTCTGCAATCAGGATATTCTTAGCACCCTACACCTTTGGCCACTAACCACTGCCTTGGCTGGTGACTTTACAGTCCTCTGGGAATAAAGGTCATGATTTATTTTTATTAGTCATGATTGTAAATATCTATTAGGAAAAAAAATCATTTACACACACATTTATTCTACTTTCAATAAAACTCAACTGATATTTTAATTAAGAACTATCAGGCAACTAAGAAAAAAACAGTAGTGTTTATTGATCTTAAACTCAGAGGTATAAAAACCAATAAATTCACCACACTGGCTAATGGGTTATGTGCTATATAAATAATCCCATAGGTTCTGCAGCCTATTATTGACATTCATTGTATTATCTGTGCATGTTTCCATTTGCATATATTTCTTCTATAGCAACAGAATACTGCTTGTATTAGAATATATCCAATTCTAACAGATATTGATAGATCATTGGTAAAAATAAATTCATATCTGTATGGCATTTTCCTCAACAATGGGGACATTTGTTTCTTATTTTATAATTAGAGCATAGTCTTGTAACCAACCTAGATTATTCTATAATTTGGCATTTCAATTATAACTAATTAATTAGCTATCAAATTATTTGGATCTATATTTGATTGTTAGCTAAGGTGACTATAAATCACTTGCTTAAAAAATCTATTAGATTACTTAACGATTCCTTTACTATTTTTCAAGAAATCTCTATGCATTATTTTGAACTTGAATAGACCACAAAAACTGCAAACTGACTTTTATTTAATTTTATATCTTTAGACCCAAATATATAATCCACTACAACAATTATGGTTGATGCCAAATAATCACTACTGAATGTTTAATAATCACTTTCTTTCAATGAGCCATGCAATCACTACTTTAACAAAGTTTTATATGAAAGTGCAAATTATTGGTAAATAATTTTTATTATAAAAACTATGTTAAATACAGACTTAATGCATGTTGAATGCTGGGTACTCTTATCAAAGGTAACTATTATTTGCAAAAAATAAATGGACAATTTGTTATAGTTTGCTTGCACTTCTACATTGGCTATATTTCTAGACTGATAGTTAATAAAAATTATAAGATTAAAACTAATTAATTAAAAATATTTCTTTATTGTATACTAAATATATGTTTGTTATGACACTTTTAATGTATACAAATAAAAACACATACAGAATCAAACAATAATTCAGATATAAAACTTCTAAAATACAGCTGTTACAAGGGTTTGTTAAGTTGTCGAAAATCAGTAATAAAGATGGATTGTCCTTCACCAACTAAGCAGGATTGAATCTCAATGCTGGTTAATTCCCTGAAAAAGCTGACACATCTGACTAAATTTATCATTTGATCAAAAACTCAAAGTATGGAAAGCATATCGCCTGATTAATTCAGAATTACAAATTTTTCATAGCAAATTAAACATAACAAATCAAAAGTTGATATTAAATTCTAGGTTTTGGGGCCTTGAGCTCAAATATCTGGACTTTACTATCAAATATATCATGGATTCAGTGCTCACAAAGCGGTTTCTAGTATATAAGAGAGGTTTTGCTAAGCTTGAACCTACTTGCCAATTGTGTAAATATAGTAAAAAAACTATAGATCATCTAATTAACAATTGCATCAGACTAACAAAAATAAGAAAAATAATCGGTGATCACTCAAAAATTAGTCTAAATGCAATCATCTCCATCAAGAACTGTGTGAACTCCAAGACTTACTCAAGATTTATAATTTCAATATTTATAGTATATGCAATGTGGACTGTTTACTGTAAATTGGTCTTCGGGGTATCAGAACAAGAAGAGGAACTCTTCTTTCTCAGGACAATGTATAAAATCAAAACAAGAGATTACCTTTGCTCCTCCAAGAAATTATTTGAAGACACTTGGTCTCTTTTTGACATTCCCAATTTAGACTAATCAAAAGTGGACAAAGTGATATCACAGCTCAAATATTCATAACTCATTATCAATGTCTGTAAATTTTTTTTTTCACGCTTGTTTTTTTCAATGTTGATTAACACAACCCTATTGTATTACTAGTTTTTTTCACAATAAAAATTTTATTAAAAAAAAAAAAAGACAACTAGTAATATAGTTGTGACTGCACTCAAAAAAAGAGTTTATTCATTCTTACTCTCCAAGCCCACCAATAATGCACATTAGTTAATGGTTTAATACTCAAGTATAATAATTTTTATATAAGTAATGTTAACTCATTTTTTATCCAAGAGTGGAGGACATTCAGACATTATTTGTGTTCTCTTTGCACTGTTATCAGAATGTAATTTCTGCTTTAAAGTTTATCCTACCATTTTCAATCAAGTCACTTCTATTTGTAGAGCCTTCAGCTAATCTTTATAGTATACTTCATTCATAGTAAATTAATATTCATAGCTTTTTACCACATCTGATTATTGCTTCTGGCATGATAATAATGTTAGTGGTAGTTTTATAACACATATATTTCAAAATAAAATCAGAAATATTTTTCATTAAGTGGATATCATAATTTTTGTGGATAATTATTTTTGATTGATTGTCACAGGTATTTAAGCTGCTATTTCTGTGGACTCATACTCTGCTATACTAATATATACCCTTTCTCCCTTGTTTTTGTTTTTTCCGGTACAATTAGATGAGTAGGCTCTTGTCACATCCAGGCCTATTTTTGCTGAATTAGTATATATTTTTTTGGATTTGATACTTACTGTGACAATTTTGAACTCATCATTATTACATCTAATTTATGGATTTTGATTGTATAAATTTATATTTCTGTGCCTATTCATTTTAATTGCTATATATTTCAACTGATTGAGTCAGTCATGAATAGTCTTTTTCCTTAGATATTACTTCAAGAGCAAATAAAGTTTTTTTTTGGTCACTTTATAAATAGATTTTTCACTAAGAAATTTCATTAATCTAAACTAATGTACTTTCATTTTTAATTAAAATCCAAGTACTTACAAAACTGCAGACTCAGAATCCAGATGTATTAATATAAGCATATTATTAATCATTATCTAAGCATGAATTTTGAACTACTTTTTCAAGTCTTTACAAAGGCTTTTTGTGTGTGTGGTATTATAAGTGGTGTTAATATACCCACTCAGTGGCAATTACTGAATTTGGACATTCTATATTGTGAAGTTTTTATTAATGCATTTGTAACAATATTTCCAAGACTTGCAAGTGCATATTTTGTGCATTTTTATGAATTGTTATTATTTGCTGTGAAATCCAATTTATAATCTGGACTAGTTCATTTATATTTAGTTTGGATTTCAGATTTTCATTCATATTTGTAATTTAAGACTATATTTCTTTAGCAGAATTCTTAGGTGCTTGAGATACTACAGATTCAAAGCTAGGACTCTTCACCTTGTTAATAAATGTCTCTGCAGTGCAATCAAAAATTTGGAGAGAAATATTCATTTAGAAGATCAATTGTCTGCTCAAATCTAACCAATCACCTAAATTTATAAATATCATAAGAAGTTTTATTTTGAGTTGCATTTAAAATGAATCATACTTGATCACCAAACTAGATCAGTTTGCAAGATAACTTGGATTGAACTCTTCCAAACACTTATTTTGCTATTGTGAAGATACTCTCCCCTCCCCACTGAAAAAAAAAAAAATTCTATCAGATTTGTTTTTCTCCCTATCCCATCTGAGAATGATTACCCACATGACCTTATTATTTGGATTAGTTCATTTATGGTGATCATTTATTTATCAACTGCAGATATAGTTTACTAACCCACTGAAATCCTGTCACTAATACAAATTTTGTTGTGTCTGGCTTTAAAAAAGAGACCATGTATTTTATTAACAATTTGAATTAATATTACAACAAGATCATTTTGCCTGTTTTTCAGGCAAATCAATGTGTCAAATAATGGTTTAATTAATACTCAAATGTAATTGTTTTATTCCTTAGAAATTCTATAATTATTCTCTTCTTCATGCATCGATTATATCAGTTTCACCATCTTAATAATACACTAAAAGATCACATGATTCCATTTTTTATGCCTACACACTCTTCATACAATAATACCAGCCAGGATAAGCTATAGTAATCAATGGATGGTAGAAAATTTGTCATCAGAATCACTATCCCCAGACTAGTTTCTAACTTGTAGTTTTTATCAGTAAGGAGTGTTGGATCTGAGGTCACTACACCTAGATCTTTGGAAATAATGCTAACCTCCATCAGTTAGTCTGACTTTATCTAGTACTATAAATATGACCTAACCAGTTGAAAGCAGTGCTAAGTTGTAGTTACTTTGTACCATTATTAATCTTTCTTTTATAGAAAACTATGCTCTGACACAGGTTGCGCTAAATCCAAAGATCTAGGTGCAGATTTTAGGCTTCTCACTGATGAAAGCCACAAGCCTAAAACTAGTCTGAGGATATTGTATGAGTAGGCACTAAATAAGAATTTTGATTCACAAATTTCCTAGCATCCATTGATTACTATAGTTTCACTGGGTGGCACTGCTGTATAGAGAGAATCGCTACTTTTTTAACAGATGGTGTAAACATAGGAAATGATGATCATGCGATATTTTAGTGCTTAATACCATATCTTGTCAAAGGATGTTAGTGACTATAGTTATTAAAAAATTAAAAACATCAAAATGTATAGATACTGAACTGGGTTCAGATCTGTATAACTATATAAGCAAATTAGCTTGGATTGAGATCATTATTTGTTTTCATTTGATGCTCATAGCTTTATAGTTAACTAAAAAATAAAAGGTAGCTGCTGAAGGGTAGGTAGCCTTAGATCTAAAAATCTTGGTGCAGTGCTCTCAGATCTACGACTCCTCACTGATGAAAATCACAATCTTGAATCTAATCATGGAATATTGAATGAGTAGGCAGTAGATAGGATTTTGATGCACAAGCATTCTATCATTCATTTATTACTATGGTTTGCACTAGGTGTCACTATTATATGGAGAGAGTTGATACTATCTTAATAATGTTTTGGGGTGATTTTATCTCTCAATATATATAATAGACACACATAACAATATATAATTAGATTGCATATTTGTTCAATCTTATTATATTTATTTATTTGATTTGTACGATTGGCAGTGCACTACCACAAAGATCCTTCATAGTGCTGAGCACCTTACATTGTAGAAAGTGTGATTATATAAAGACAGGGAATTTATTTAAGATATATTTAAAATACGTTAGCTTAGAAAATTAATTGAATCATAGAAAGTAACCATTATCATATTTTGACATCAGCTCATTTGCATTATTTATGCTAGTCGTAAGTCTGATCAAATAAATTAAGAATATTTAAAATGACAGTTATTTATATTTTCCAAGGTTTTTTTTTCTTCTCATGTGTCATATCATCAGCCGGGAAGTGAACCCGCTAACCCAGGACAACTGCTTGTAAAGCGGCTGTCTCTGACCTCTCGACCACCAATGCTTCATTTTAAATTTTACATATAATTGACTTGGATTTTTATAACCCATAATTACCGAAAATAAATATAAAAACAATCGATGCCAAACAATCTCTTAGATTCAATCAAAAGATCTCACACAAAGAAGTAAGCCAAACAAATCTAGAAAGATACAAAAAAAAAAACTCGAATTATTTATTTTACTTAATACTTGCATGTACATATATATTTAATTCCTCCCAATCTTTCTCTTGAGATTTCTTATTTTTCATTAAATAGAATCCGTTTCAGCTTTCTTCGAATTAACTAACTTCTGGTTGAACTTTTAATTATTAAATCGCTTAATATCAGCGCTCCGGAATCAGTCTATTTAAGCAATTTGCAAATGACTCCAATAATTGCAAAAAGTCTGTGGCATTATCCCATTCCAACAAATTCTTTCAATGAGCCAAACCTTTTTAATCCCTTCTCCAGGCACACCGAAAATGTTTATACCGGCCTTGAGTATGCGTTCTAATGAACTACAGGCTCGGGGGCACAAAAAGTAGTTTGCTATTAACCAAAAAATGACCTTTTGATTCATTTTGAAGGCAACAAAGTATATTGGTGATTATTTATCTTTTCAGAATATATGTGCTTGAATGTATCAATGTTATTACTTTCGATTCATTTTGGAGGCAACAAAATACAAAACAGATAGGAAACAGTACTTGTGCACTGTTTAACCATAAACCTAGGGATTTTTTCTTACAAACATAATGAGATTTTATTACTATATAATATAATTTCTAGAGAATTAATATTACACAGAGAAATTAAGAATTTAAAATATGCTTAAAACAAATTGCAACCTAAGTACTTGTATAATAATTAATAATCTCCCACATTTCTGTTTTTAAGCAGCGATTTCTTCCCATTAATATAAATAAATTCAATAGACCAAATGGAAAAAAAATTTTTTTTTAAGACACAATCAATACTAATAAATTCTTTAGGAGATAGCATATATACTTATGCCCCCCCCCCCCAGCCTTTTTAAAAAAAAAAAAACGATATTACACTAAATTACAAACAGAATTAGAAAACGTTTTTAATGAATAATTAACGAACAGTATTGGCAATGCACTCACTGTTATAAACTTTTCTCGTCATGTATTATTGTTTATATATTATTGTATGCTACAACTATTATATAACGATTTATGACTTTTACATACTTAGAGGGGATTTGAACACAGACTTTCAAACTTCCTTTAGTCAACCATTCAATCTATACAATCGATACACGCGGTCACATACATGTCGCAATCTTCAATATCAGTTGGTCAGGATCATCTCCCACACATAATCACATATAATCAGTGCTCGGTTTATATTAAGATAGCAAATCTTCAAACTTTAATGGAGAGGCTTCAATCTTCTTCACTTTCCAGCTCTTCAGCCATCCATATCATTGAAAATCTGATGATGGTATGTTCAAAGCCTGTTATAAGTAACCTTATTAAGCTGGAAGCATTGTTATAATATTGTTAATCCATATAAACTTCAAATTCACCCAATGATCAATAATCAATTATAATCACCTACCCTGCATAATAGTGAAAATAAAAATATAGGACTAAAGATAAATACTAAAAAGTCTAAAATAATATTTGAGGCATTTTCTCAGAATACAGTTTGATAATCATGATTTAGAAGAAAGAAATTAACAATTATAAATATATTGGTCGCATTACTACTAAATTTGAGTTACTTGTGAGTTTTTACATGTACCAAGATGGCAACCTGTGAGTTTTTACATGTACCAAGATGGCAACCTGTGAGTTTTTACATGTACCAAGATGGCAACCTGTATTTTTGATAAAATCTACAGTTTCAGGGTATTTACAAAAAAAAAAGCCTGCTATGAAATGTATTTAACACTTATATTTTATTTTTTATTACTGTTATTTAAATAATAATAATATTAGAAGAAATATACCTATGTTTTTGAAAAGATGTTTAATAAATGTGTTTTGGGAGTTCTTTTTAATGGGTCTGAGACTAGGACACTTAACAGAAGAGCAATATGGAAACCAGATCATTCAACAAAATGTGAAAGGATGTATGTTGTAACAAAAAGCAATCAAAAACAAAATACTTGAGTGAGAGAACAACTGGTATTATTGAAAGAATTAAAAGCCTACAATGGGGTTGGGTTGGGTGTATTGGTAGTAAGGATGATAACAATAAATAGTTGAAATCTTAAACTAAATCCCAAGAGACCTAGAAAGAAACCACATTTAAGATGTATGAATAAAATAAGGAAGTTTGTTGGTATGATATGAGAAGAGTGGCTGAATATCAAATAAACTGGATGAAACTTGGTAAGACCCTTATCCTACAGATGTTCAATAATGGTTGAAAATTGTAATATTTGAAAATCTTTTGTTATGATGATCTTAGTGAAAGACATAGTTCAGTATAAATGTATCTGGAGGTCAGAATATTTTCAAAAATGTATTATTATGTTTATGTGAGTATTAGTGTGTGTGGGTATATATATATAAGAACAAATTATCAAATATGTATAAACCATAGATAATGTCATAAAATATGTACATTTTTGGTGTAAAACAATATTTATTAATTTACTGAGCCAAACTGTCATATTTGTACATTCACACAACAAAATCGAGAGTTTTGGTAAATTATACCAAGCCTGATCTACATGAAGGTTTGAGACCTCAAATCTGACCACACCTCAGCTCCTTTACCAACACTCCCTAACTTACTATCCTATGAATGACATATATGAAGTCACACTCGCAATCTCTTAATTCCCGTGCCAACAGTAGCAAAGGGTGGAGTGAGAGACTCGAGAAATAACTCTAAACATTTGGCAACTTAACTAAACATGCACACAACTTATGGCTGGTTATATAATTCATATATTAATAATTATGGAAAGTGATTCAATACAAACAAAGGGAATAAGACCACAGACGTTAATATGTTTAAAATTATTTAATCTTGTTCGAAAACACAAACAACCACAATTAAATGTACTGGATATTCCACTAGCAGGTGGTATGGTGAATATATGAACTACAAGTTCTCATATTTATTGCACTTAGTCATAATCATTTTATTATAACATTAATAATTTAATAATTGTTTTCTACATCTATAATGATGCCTAAATTATGCTCTGCCATTCCTACTGGGTTTGCTAAGGGTTAAATCTTAAGAGAGTGTCAACTTCATATAATGTGTACCTAATTTTATTAGGTTGTCATCTGATCCTTCGTGTCAGTTGCTAGAGGCGCGATTTCTAATCAAAAACACATTAATATAACATTTCCGGGCCAGCAATTCTCTATTAATATTGATTTTTTGTTTGTTTGTTTGTTTTTTTGTTTACAAAGTTTACTTTCTTTCATTTCTGAATTATTTTTCCCAAATAATATTTTTGACGATGGTATAATAATAGTTGTTTTTTTTTTTAATTGCCGAAATTTAAGAGAGAATGGGTCTTTTTTGGTGTGTGTTCAAATAGTAATTTGTGTGTTTTTTTTTTTAAATAGTATTACTGTTTTTGTAAAATTGGATTGCTGAAATTTAAGAGAGAATGGGTTTTTTTTGGATGGATCTTTAAATAATAATTGATGTTACTTTGATAGGTTTCCATTTGATTGCCAAGAACAATAAGTGGGAGGGGTGTTTTTGTGTACGATTAAATAATAATTTACGTTACTTTGATAGGTTTATGTTTGATTGCCAACAACAATTATCGGGAGAAGTGTTTTTTTTTTTTTTTCACGTGTGTGTATGTTTAAATAAAAATTAAAACCGTTACTTTTAATTGGTTTACATTTGATTAATGACCAATATGACTTCCTTTTGTTTATAAATTATGATTTCTGTTTCTACGAATAAATATTTTTGACAATGGGACAATAATAGTTGTTGTTTGTTTAATTTTTATTGACAAAAGGTTGTTTTTCGGTGTAGTTTCAAATAGTAATTTGGGTTACGTTTAAATAATAAGTTACCATCTTACTTTCATTGGTTTACATTTGATTGCCGATACTAATTATTGGGAGGGGTGTTTTTTTGTATGTACAATTGTAGACAACAATTATTGGGGAAAAGGGTGTAACCGTTTAAAGAATAGTAGTTTACATTACTTTTAGTGGTGGTGTACATTTGATTGCTGATAATAATTAGTGAGAGGGGTGGGTGTTTTTGGATGATGATTAAATACTAATTTACCTTCCTTTTTATTTTACATTTGATTGCCAACAGCAATTATTTGGAGAAAGGGTTTTTTTTTTGTGTGTGTATGTTTAAATCAAAATTGAAGTTACTTTTATTTATTACATTTGATTGACAACCGATTGACTTTTTTTCGTTTATAAATTGTTTTGGTTTCCCAAAAACCTAATATTTTTGACAATGGGACAATAATAGTTCTTAATTTGATTATTATTGACAAGAAAGGATCTTTTTTGGTGTACGTTTAAATAGTAATTTGGGTTGTGTTTAAATAGTAATACTGTTTTTAAAAATTTAAGTGACAAAATTAAAGAAACAACGGGGGGGGGGTTATGGATCTTTAAATAATAATTTTTGTTACTTTAATTTGTTTAAATTTGATTGACAACAATTAGTGGGAGGAGTGTTTTTGTGTATTTTTAAATAATAATTTACATTTTTTGGTTAACAACAATTATTGTGTGTGTATGTTATGTTACTTTATTTATCAATTTGGTTAATAATATTTACTGGTAGATATTTCAATATCATTAATGGCATGCTGTACGGTCAACTCGTCATGGCTCCAGTAATGCAGCAAATGTAAAGACTTGACGAACGGCATTTGAAATCCCTCAAACCAGCTGCCTTTTCGAAGTGCACATTTCTTTTGGCAAGAACGAGACTTACAAATGAAAGTCCAAAGATCTTTATGGACCTCAAGTCTCATACATTCGCCGCACAAACATCTTTTTTTCTTTCAGCAGGATGTTTTTCTGCTGTAGAAATGTTACAGCACTGGCGGCTTCCGTGTCTGGCAATTCCCATCTTTTCATATTTTCTGTTTTTGAATTTGCCATACTTTTTGTCTCGGAAAATTTCTCGCTGAAACGTGACTCAAAGCGTGATCTTTAAAATATTACCCTAACCCACCGTAATGGAAAATTTAGGAGGAATATAAATTTATGAGGAACAATCATGATACTGTTAAAATGTAACAGTACATCAATTCGTCTTAAAAAAAAAAGGTACCAATGAAAATTTAAATAATTTTGACACGATCAAATTAATACACCCTTGTACGATATTGTTACATCAAATACATAACACAGCATTATGATATAGTGCGTGACACAAACAACTACGGTATTTTCCTCTGCTTTTAGCATCGGAAAAAGCCACACCGTTAGCCACTAAGCCGAGTTAACATTCTTTCTAGATTTTATCGTAGAAAGAAGACTTAACTCTGAGTTAACAGTCTACCTTTTAGCATAGAAAGAAGACTTAACTCCAAGTTAACAATCTTTTTAGGATTTATTTTAGAAAAAATGCTTAAAGGCTTGGGTGCGGCCGCAGAAACGGCATATTTCTAGAAATTTAGCTAGAAATCCCACCTCTAGTGGCTGACACGAAGGATCAGATGACAACCTTTTATTATTATGTAATGAGCATTTAATGCACTTTTTATGCAGATATAACAGCAGGTGAACTGGCGCTTTGTAGCATAACTACCAAGACTATGGCGCTACACATATTACATCAGAGATGCGACTTGAATGTGCCTTTACTCATGAGATTCAGTAATGATTACTCGGTTCTCAGATACCGGACACTTGCTATATGTGAACATTTAGTTTGGATGATCAAACAGCCTTAATATACAATGCTGGATACCAGTGTTCCAATTCTGAAGGTAATGGGAATGGCCCTTAAAACCAATAGCCCATTCAAGAGAGAGCTGTGTGAACTAGGGATAATAGAATGGCCCTTAAAACCAAATCCTATTTAATAAGTATATAATAGCAAGACATGATGCACCGAGATGCTTCATAAAAACCCATTCACAATGCTTTCTAAATATTAATTATTAAAGTTAGTAAAGCACAAAATCTATAGTTTCATTCTGTGAAACTACCATATGCCAATCCATAAATTAGCATACTTAAACTGTGCTAAAAAGGAATTTATTAAAATGATCTAGTTTACCAATTAACCTAAATGATCTATGAAAATAAACTAAGGAGGGCTAAAGCATATTTGGGGACTTAAACTTGGATTAATTACTGACAATATGCTTTACAATGTCATTCTTGCATATTCAACTAAACAGACCTTTAATAAGCAAACCTTTATGAAATATTAGGCCAAAACATGACAGCTTAACCAATATATATAAGAGTAGGTTTCAGACCAGAGATTTAGAAGCATGTGAAAAGCAGCATGAATTATTTACTTGAAAACAAGCGTCTCTTTGTTTATAATAATTAGTAATCTCTGCTCTGAAGGCATTGCACAAATTAATAAATGCATTGTAATAAAAAAATATATATAAAGGCAAAAGTATAGACGAGAATAGATAAAATAATAAGACAGTCATTATCTTTTTTCAATTGAGTAGCCATGATTTTGCACTTTAGTTTTTTTTTTACATTTAAAATTATACAAATAGGAATACACTTACTTAACGTAGTTTAATTTATTTATGAGATTTAAGTTTAAGAGTTTATGCACATTACTTATATTTTACAGCTAGCTTTAGGAAAGATTTAGAATTGCTATAGCATTAGGTTAGCTTGTTTGAGGATTTGTTACCAGTTTGAGTATGAAGGCTTGCAGCTTGACAGGATTACACACACATGCATGGGCTGGTTCATTGGCTGTTCTTTCTATGGGCTATTCTTTCAGGTAGGCTAGGATTTGAGTCCTCCATCTCCATAAACAGTTCTGGCCACTGAGGAGGCAGCAATGATGGTCTCTAGCCGCTCCATAACAAAACTGGGCACACTGCTGGGATATAAGTTAACATGAGAGTAAAGCAAAATGGATGCTGTTAATTTCAAACTGGGGTTTTTATATTTCTTTCTATCCCCTCTCACAAGCCATTAATCTTTTCCATGAATTTTATGAGTTGACTCATGGCCGCTTGAAGTCATTCAAATTCCATCATTTTTAATGCTATGGTAAAGATTTTACAGTCATTTGAAAGGTTATAAAAAGTTCTGTAAGATGCTGCCCTCTCTTAAATTATTTTACAAGTAAAAATCAATAAAACTGACACTAAAGATCTAACAAATAAAAAAGCTTGGTGCTGATTGGCTCTTAGCTATCAAGGACATTCTGATTGGCTGTCAAGGACAAAAAAACCACCTAATCAAAGAAAAACGCTATGATTTTTTTCGAAAATGATAAACAAATATTTTAGACCATTTTAAAAGTATTTTTTGACAAATTACAAATTATTTTGATAAAATATGCTAAAAATAAATTTTAAGATTTTAGTAAAAATATTTAAGGTTTTAGCAAAAAAATATTTACTTTTCCTCAGCGTAAAACTGAGAAAGAAATCAACTACGTCAGCAACTCTTTTTAATTGGCCACTAACTTTCATTTTTAAATTTGCTGCTATCGAATATTTCTATAATAAATAAATAGAAATTTATTTTTGAAAAAACTTTCGTTCACTTTGATAATCTGACAAATTATTAATATACTTTTTACAAATGAAACTCAAGTGAATATAATATTAAAAGATGAATATATTTTGAGGCTTGAGTATGATTTTGACCAATTAAAAGTTTACACTTTTACCTCACTTGGCCAATAAAGTAACAGCTGCTACAAGGGTTAATATATTCGCCTTTATTTTTAAACTTTAAAACTTAAGAAGTCACTAATTTTATCAACTACAAAGGAACTGGCTGGATTTATTGCAGACAGACACTGTTTGTTAATTTTTCTAACTTTTATTTTATAAGATTATAAAGTTCAGCTGCATTTATTGCAGACGGACACTGTCAATGCTTGTTAATTGTTCTAACTTTTATTTTATAAGATTTATAAAGTTTGGCTGGATTTATTGCAGGCAGACACTGTCAATGCTTGTTAATTGTTCTAACTTTTATTTTATAAGATTTATAAAGCTTGTTTCTCAGCTTAGTGTGAAGTAAACCTTGAATTTCTTTTTTTTAAAAAGTGAATTTCTTTTTTTTTTCAAAGAGATTCAAGCTGCCAACATTTAGCATATATCCAAGGAAAAGACCTGGATTTAATTACTATATGTGAATACTAGCAATTTAATAAGTTGAATACCTTCAAAGGCAGTTTGGAAATAATTTAGAAAACTTGTAATGTTTAGCAAACTGATTACATTACAGTAACCTTTGTATATATACATAGATATGTTCTCAATATACATACAATGTCCAAGTTAATTTTCTATGGGTTTGGAAAGTTTTGAGATGTATATAATAGATATCACATACATACAATGTCCACAGCTTAAACCAAATTTAATAACTTAAAATCATAAAACATCTTTATATGAAATTGTAAAGGCATATACATTATACATAGTAATATCAATTAGATGTGCGAAGATACCATTTCTCACAAATAAAACCTTTATCTAATATTACAAAATGTATATACAACCATTTAAAATAGTAGATGTGTGTGCATATACAATTACACATATATACGTGTAAATATACGCTTCTATATATATTAAATTACCTAGTATATGGTTATATATGTGCTCCTCTAGGGTTTGATTTGGGAAAATGAAGACTACTTGTTATATAGTAGGTAGGGCTCCCCAACCTTTTTGCACTTAAGAGCACATTCTATAATACTGGCCAAGTGGTGGGCACCATTTATTTTTTCAACCAGGTGGTGAGCACCATTTATTTTTTCAATGTAAATTAAAGTTGGATATTGTTAATAATACACATGATGTATAAAAAAATATTTTATTTCAAAAATAAAATTTTAACATATGATTAACGTTTATATTTTTAAACTGTAAAAGTATAGTATGCCCTACAATTTGATTACAATATAATACAATAATTTATAAGAAATTTTAAAAATTAAATTTATTTGTATGAGATAAATAATTTTTTATCGTGTTCAGATAGCGGCGGGCACACATAAAATGGTCTGTGAGTACCATGATGCCTGTGGGCATAGGGTTGGGGACCCCTGTAGTAGGTGAAACTGTATAATGGCTAAATCATACTGTTTCATATCAGTGAAGTCCGAGAACAAAAAAAAAAAAGAATTTACTTATATATAAATTTAAATGAGCAATCATAAATCATTTCTCTCCTGCATATAAAATTGATTTCTTCTGGCTTCTACCTTGTATCTGTATCACCCATCCCAACTTTAGTGTATCCACTACAAAAAAAACTACAAAGGACAAACAAGTAAATCTCTACATGCTGAAATCCAAACCATTTCTCACTACATCTAATAAATACATAATGGTTCATAGGGATTAAAACTACATCTAAGAATTACTCCTATAAACATAAATAACCATTCCTATATATCATCTAATAAATATGCTTCCAGATCTATATGCGGTTATTTATATTGGCAAAAAGAAACTACCTCTACCAATGTTCTTACTGACATATATATGATTCCTATGGGTAAAAGGGAACCAGATCCTTAAATATTAACTACCTCATTCTGATGTGATTTGGGTTTTTGTTTAGGAAAGGTTTCAAGCTGCGGGCCTTGTAAGATCCTATTAGGCCTCCATCTCCTTAAAGCAAGAATGTGTTGCTCTTAATATGACTCTATTTGGTAGGGACCCTTATATAAAGAAAATAATTTTTTTATATCGTGCTTACAACCTGCTGCTAAGCTGGACATATCTAACCTATACCCAATCACCCTCCTAAAAATATGTTGTCTATAGCCTCCCTTTTTCTTACATGCTGCCTCTCTTCCCAGATTAACTTGGGCCTTGCTTTGATCTTTAACCAGATTGACCTCTTCCTCTCCTGATGATAATTGCTGGTGGACACACACGTCCATAATGAAGCCTCACTGGTGGAAATCCTGTGGATTCATTCCAGGTCTCATTAATGTTCCAGAGAATACCCTTTGTTCGATCCACCCATTTCTTATGGCTCAACTCCACATGTGTACGGTACAAATGACCCAGCTCCCTCATCACTCTCACACAAATTTGATTGAGGATATTATCATCAAATATGCTCCCTCCCCCCCCCCTTTCTTACCCCCTTTCACCCCTCCCCCCCCAATCCCCCCCCCTTTTTCCCCCCCTTTGTTGGTTCTCTTCAGTTCTGTTTTACACCCCCCCCCCCCTCATTGGGGGGTTGTTTTTTTTTTGTTTGTTGTTTTCCCCCCTGTGTGGTGGTTTTTTTCACAAGATTTGATTGCAGATAGTGTATCAATGTCAGAATATGTCTGATACTCTTGCGGCTTAACCAGGATCTCTATTCCTTCAAAGTGAAAGCCGTGCCATGGTCTGACAAAATGGCACCTGGCTTTCCCACTGTAAGAAATTGAAATCTCTCCAGAACCTTGATAACCTCCTGTGTTGGTGGCTCATACAGGATATGCCGGGACATACTTTGAAAATACATCAAACATGACCAGTAAATACCAGAATCCTCTACACAATAAAAGCAGGCCATAGTGGTCAATGCAAGCAACTGCTTTGGTTTGGTTGGTATGATTGGTGTCATTGCCCCTGCATAGGAGTGGTTGGATGGTTTATCCCTAGTGCATATTTGGCATTCACAGATAACATGAAGGACACCCTCATACAGTTTGGGCCAATGAAACTGCCGCCTGATCACCTCTTCAGTTTTACATGGCCTATCACTTCATGTATGTACCGTATTAACTGGCCTCGAAGATATGGGGGTATTAATATCTTCCATAAACATGATATCTGGCCTATCTTCTGCAAGATTTCATTGCTAATTCAAAAGCCTCTGAATACCTTCTGAAGTCGACCGCCACTGGGTCGCTTCTCTTGTTTTTTTACTATCTCCACGAGGGACCAGTATTGTGAGTAATTTTTTTGCCAATGCTGTAAATTTTTCAGCTGGGTTCTCAAGGAGTCTTTTGCAACCTGCATTACAATGGAACTGCTCTGTGTCCATGGTAGGGTTATCGGGCTGAATGGTGATTGGATGCCTGCTCAAGATGTCTGCCACAACATTCTCCTTTCCAGGACAATAGGTGACTTGGTAGTTGAATCTCTGCAATGCCAAACTCCATCTAACCAGGCGATCATTAGTCAGGTAGCTCCGATGGAGGAACTCCAGGCAAAGGAGGTTGGTGATAATAACCTTTGAGCCCAGTAGAAATTGCTTGAATTTCTCACAGGCCCACACTATTGCCAGGGTCTCTTGTTGAGTTACAGTATAGTTTAACTCAGGTCCCTTCAATGTTCTGCTGCCAAAACTTATCACTTGTTGCTGTTGGTCATTATGTACTTGAAACAGTCCATCTCTATGACTGCTATCTGTCTGCAGGTAGAAAGGGCACATGAAATCTGGGTGGTACAACACAACCATGTGAAGGAATTATTCTTTCAACACTACCATGTGAAGGAATCATTCTTTCACCCTTTCAAACTCCTATGTTCCTCTCCCCATCACCATCTTGTGTCCTTAATTAAATTCCCTAGCACTGTAGATTCTTGGGCAAAAAAGTGTAAAATCTATGGTAATAATTACAGTGTCCCAAGAAGAATCATGAGTGGTGTGCCTGGGAAACTCCTGTATGGACCTGATCTTGTCTGGGTGTGTCTGCATCCCTTGTCCATCCATATGTCCCAAAAATGATATCTCCTGCTTTTCTTAAGACTCACTGTCATATTTTTCTGTTGACACTCTCGAAAGAACCTTCATAGATGTTGTAGGTGTTCTGATAGGTCCTTGGAGGCCACCACCACATCATCCATGTAACAGATTAAATGTGTTTTTATCTCCTCAGACAAAGTTTGATCCAGACACCTCATGAGTCCAGCAGCACTGTTAATCAGTTCAAATGGCACTCTCTGCAAGACATGACTGTGGCCATTAAATCAGAATGCAGTATACTGGTGGTCTCTCAGGTCCAGAAACATCTGCCAGTAGCTAGCCATGAGATCAAGGGTAGAAAAGATTTTCTTTCCAGCCAGTCAGGGAAAGATGTCTCATATGCATGGTGGTGTATCTCTCTGGGATGGTAATTACATTCAACCTCTGAGCATCTATACATATCCTTATGGAGCCATCTTTTTTTTCACAATGACCAGCAGGTTGTTATATGTGATGGCTCTTTCTTGATGACCCCCCAGTCTAACATTTGTTGTATTTGGGTCTCTAAGGCCCCCTAGTACTAAAAAGGTATTGGATATGTCCAAGACTGAAAATATGACTGCTCTTTGATGATTCCAGGAGTGTTAGAAAAAAACAGGTCACCTCACTTCCAAAATTGCTCGTAATTTCTTACCTTCCCCTGAATCCACTATTTCCTTAATTTTCTGATCTATAAAATCCTCCTCCAGATCTGGCTCCAAGTACATTGCCTGACTGGTGACTGTGGAGGGTATGCCTTCCAACTTGACTGCCTCATGATCCAGGATCACTAACCCCCCGTTTCCAAATCAATTAGACCCCTGTGTTGAATCAAAAAATCATAACCCACATAAGGCTCTGTAGCAAACCTTTCATGACTAGAAGCAAGTGACCCAGTGAAAGCTGACCCTATCCCACTTCTAACCACACCTGGAATCCTTCTGTTTGGGTTTTCTTCCCATCTGCCAGGACCAACTGCATGGACCTCAATGGAAGCCTTAGCACCTAATATCCTTGTGTCTCCAAGACTGCCACCAATGTCCTGATACACGTAAAACTTGACTACCTGTGTCAACCAGTGCAACACATCCATACCACCAATCTGTATGGTAACCATGGACAAGGCCTGGTGCTACTGGTAACTGCACCTGATCTATACCCTTCCCTATGTTGCACCCTTGCAGTGGTGTATCATCTCCATCCCCTTTTAGTTTTGCGAGTGGCCTGAAAGAGGAATGACCTAATGGGACTCTCTGGTGTTTAATGACCTATTGCTTTGGTATGAACTTTTCACTCTACTTTGAGTGTCCATATGGGGCCTGGCAAAGCTCAGAACTCGATTCAGCCTGGTCATGACAGCTTGGCATCTGGGGTATTACAACTTGTGCATTTTGACTATGGGCTCCTTGGGGAATGGCATGTAGTCAATGGTGGTAAGAAACTCAGCCACCTCCTCCAGTCCTTATATGGCACCCCACCATGATCTGTTTGACCTGTGTTGGCATATTCTGCTGAATGGTCATTATTTGTCTCAGTGAAAGGCAATGCCATCAAGGATCTCAACTGAGCCACTTGCCTCATGAAGAACTGGGTATGGGTTTCCTTGACAATAGACCCATAGTGCTTTTTGAGGATGGAATATCATCCCATCCTGCCACTCTTCACTCCAAAACATTTTTGTCAAGGCTGCAGCATACTGGTCAAAGGTAGAGGGCCTCTGTTATTCTCAGAAAATGGAACAACTGAAAACTCTCAATATGGACCTCGGGTCTTTCTCCTACCTCACCCTTGAACACTTTTACTTGTATAAACTTTGCTAAGTATGTTTGTGAGTACAGGGTTGACTCCTGCAGTGTTCGGATGTTCATTTCACTTGCTTCACTACTGCTGCTTCTATACTCCCTATCTGTAACCACTACTTGCCCTCTCCTTTCTTCAGCCCTGCCTTGATAGGCTGACCTCTCTTTATAGGTACTGTTTCCTCCAATCACCTTGTCTTCCTGACTCCAACCCTCTTTCCTTAATGGTTCATCTATCCCACAAAGCTCTGAGTTGTTCTCCTTATAACTTCCCCCTACTTCCATTTTCAGATTGTCTTCTTGACTGATCTGTCCCACTCCTTGCATTCTTTCCATAACCCTGGAATCAACCTTCAATAATTCTACACTACTCTCTATTTGGGTCACCTGGTCCATCAACAATTGCACATCTCTGGCTATCTCATCCCTTTCCCTAGCAACGCCTTTGCCACCTTTGCCAACATCCTCTCTAGCTTTAGATCTCTCCTGTAGTTCCACTTGCACTTCCCTCAAGTTCTTAATCTGGTTCTCTTGTTCTTGCTGACACTTCCTTCCTCTAGACTACTGTAAATTTGAGCCAGTTCCATGGAAGGCCACCTCCTGCTTGGCTGCCTTGTCCCAAAGCAAAGAAATGTCTCCTCTTATGGTCCATAGGGCCTGTGGTTTTCTTCTGGTCTCCTAGAAGCCCTTCAAATTGACCATATGCCTCCATATAGCCCTTTCTGCATTCTACTCTTATGCTTTCCACCTTGTCCTCCAAGACCTGGAACCTATTATCTATTGCCTGGTCTCTGATTTCATTTTCCTCCCTCATACTCCTACATGTCATATAACCTCTCATCTTTATTTCTCCCTTTTTCTCTTTCCTTGCTGCTTCCTTTGCCTTTTCTGCTTCCCTTTCATTCACTCCTTCCATCTTTTTCTCTCTCCCTGTCTCTTTGTTCCATTTCCATCTTGTTTTGCTCTAACATGCTGCCAATAGCTGCGAACAATCCCTTTTCTTCCTTTGCTGTCTCTTCCAAAGCCTTCTTTGGCTTGCCATCAGATTGCTCCCTCATATCTAGGTTGCTTTCCTTGGTTTTGGCATCCACACTTCTCGCATTTCTCCCTACGATATCTTCTGTACTATTAATTTCTACTATTTCTCTCCCTGATCTTAACCACTTTCCTTTACTCTCCACCCCTCTTTGAGCCTTTCCTCTCTTGCCTCACTCTCCTCTATCATTACTTCCTCTTCTGTACAAAAAAGCTCCTCACCCACATCACTATAATTATATATATATATATATTGGTAAGCCAGTGATATAAGGGTATATATAAATTATTTCTTAATTTTTATTTCATATTCATATTTATCTTATATAACTTGTTTTATATTTCAATTTTTTTATTTTACATATATATATTGGAAGCCAGTGATATAAGGGTGTATATAAATTATTTCTTAATTTTTATTTTATATTCATATTTATCTTGTATAACTTGTTTTATATTTCAATTTTTTATTTTATTGATCTTAACCTCTTATAGAATATAACTATTTCATTTTAACCCATTAATGCAGGGGGTGGGCAAATAGTGTCTACTAAAAGTTTTTATGTGATCCACCAAGACAATCAGAAAAATCTGCCTTCGACAGAGATTTCCTTCCCAAGTGCGACCAGATTCATCTTGTATTTTTTCACTAGGATGGCCACCTCAATACCCATGCGCAGTGTAGATACGATATGCAGTGCTTTTCCAGTTGATGTTTAATTATAATTTTGTCTTTGCATTAGCAAATATATACATTTCCAACTTTAGTGAAACCATGAACCCTCCAAAAAATGTAAAATCGATGATGAATGTTGTGTTTAATGAAGAATGGACAAACACATATTTCATTGGTAATATAGGGAATAAAGCAGTGTGTTTATTGTGTCATGAAAAAAAAAGTGTGGCCCTCTGCTAACTTTGGCTTCCTCACAGCGGTCCCCAATGTGGCCCTCTGCCAACCTCTGTTTCCCCCCAAGCCAAAGCAATTGCCCACCCCTGCATTAATGTCTTTAGCAGCTGATAAATCAGTTAACAAAAACACTAGCTTTTCTAGAAATAACTTAAATAAAAAAAAAATTATTTAAAAAGAATTTCTTGATCAGTCAGTTAATTTCCTTGACCGGTGAAAATTATATCATTTTCTAGTATTATTTTATTATTAACAGTTACCAAAAGGAACAGATTTTCCCATTTAATTTCAAAGCAGAAGAGATAACTAGTTAGATTTAAAGAAAAATATTTTTTTAATACATATTTAATTTTTTACCTTGACGTACATAGAAGTGTATACATTTTTTCTTGTGCTTATATCATATGTTCCTGAAAGAAAGATAATATCGGCTTGTGTGCATGCATATAAATGATCATTTTTTAGATACTACAGGGAGATTTATCTATTTGACCTTTTATTTGTTTCTATTGGGCATTGAGTTCAGCTGTGTTTCTGCTCAAGCTTATATATATATATATTCCACAATCTGTGTGTTTACCACTTGGAATCCTTTTAACATGAGCCTATTTATTATTGTTCAGTGTCTGATTCCTCTAGTGGCTTAGGTCTTGCATCACACATGAGCTTGATAAAAAATTCAACAGATAAGATTGTTAATAATAAAGTATACCTATGTTTAATTAATAGTTAATGGTTTTACAGAGATATATGCATACATCTGCAATAAAATTAATTAAAAGGAGAGAATCAAAATAATCAACTGACAAAATCAATAACTAATTATTTAAACGAAGTTTAGACTGATTTAATATGATTGAGCTAACTATAGTTCAAATTCATCTATTAATGTAAGATATAGGGTATATGAACGCAGACTTTCACACAACCCACCACTCTCCACTCTATCTCATAACACTGACACATTTGAATACATATATGTCGAAAAGATAAATAATCACCAATATAAGTATTTCATGATAAACCAGCAATCATCAGTTAGTCCAGATTACCATCTCTACACATATATGCTATAAGTGATCATCATCATCATCATCATCATTATCAACCATTATCAATCCACTGCAGGATGAAGGTCTCTCCAAGCTCAATCCATCTTCTCCGATCTTTAGCTTCTCTTCTCCACATCACCCCTGCACATTTTCTTATTTCATCCATCCATCTTACATGTGGTCTCCTTCTGGGTCTTTTACAATCTCTTGGAATCCAGTTTAAAATTTCAATTGTCCATCTATTATCATCTCTTCTAGCAATATGTCCAGCCCAACTCCACTTCAATCTTTTAATTTTTTCAATAGAGGTCAGTAACACCTGTTTCTCTTACCCATACATTGCGTTCGATCTCTTCTTGTTACTCCCAACATACATCTCTCCATACTTCTTTGAGTGGTCTGAAGTCTCAGTATTGCTCTTCTATTAAGTGTCCAAGTCTCATATCCATAAGTAAGAACTGGTAAAACACATTTGTTAAAAACCTTTCTTTTCAAACACATAGGCATATTTCCTTTTAATATCAAGTTATTTCTACCAAAAGCACTCCAACCAAGTTTAATTCTATGATTAATTTCCTCTATTATGTTTCCATCTGTATTAATAATCTGACCAAGGTATTTGTAACTCTTAACTTCTTCTAGTTCATCATAATCAATCTTTATTTTCATATTTTGAGAAAATCCATCAAACATTACTTCTTAGTCTTTTTAACATTTATCTTTAGTCCTACTTTCATCTGATAACTCCTGCAACATTTCCTGCAGCTCTAAAGCATTATTTGCAAAAACAACTACATCATCTGCGAAATCTAAATGACTTAAATAATCTCCATTTACTTTCACTCCTTTAGTTTCCCATTTTAATCCACAAAATACTTCTTGCAGCACTGCTGTAAAAAGTTTTGGAGATATGGAGTCACCTTGTCTTACACCTTTCTCAATGTTGACTTTCCCAGTATCATTATGTAATCTAATTGTTGCTGTTGCATTTTTATAAATATTCTTTAAAATATGACAATATCCTGGATCTATACCTTGATGATCCAATGCTTTAATCACTGAAGAAATGTTTATAGAATCAAAAAAGAATTAGCTTACATTAAATCTCGGCCTCGGGGTGACCTTTGAGCATTCCATCATCAGATTTTCAATTGGATGGACGGTTGAAGAGTTGGAATGTGGAATAGATTGAAACCTGTCCATTAAAGTATGAGGATTGGCTAGCTTAATGTGGAATAGATTGAAACCTGTCCATTAAAGTATGAGGATTGGCTAGCTTAATATATATATGTATGATCACTTCAAAGGCAATCTATTCCACATTCCAACTCTTCAACCGTCCATCCAATTGAAAATCTGATGATGGAATGCTCAAAGGTCACCCCGAGGCCGAGATTTAATGTAAGCTAATTCTTTTTTGTTTTTCCACTTGTTATTTCATGAATAAACTTTTTTTTTTGGATTTGTCTGATTTTTGTTTGCTGTTATCTGCCCTATCAAGTGTTTATTGTACCAAAAATCTCTACTTTCCTGATCCGATTCATAAGGAAGCATTGGTAAAACCCATGTATTAAAAATCTTTTTTGGAACTGTTGTATTTATAGTGTATTAAAATAAATACAATGCATATAAATAAATACATTTTATAATATATTTATTAATACAAATATTTATAGTGTATTAAAATAAATACAATGCATATAAATAAATACATTTTATAATATATTTATTAATACAAACATGACAATAAATATACATTTGTGTATTTACATTATATTTATAATGGCTATACTCTACTTGCTAGTGTTGAACTATAAAAAGGTCTTAATATACTCTTTATTGGTTTTACCTACTGCTTCCAGTTCTGTGACAGCTTGCCTTGTGATTAGATATGGGGACACTTCTGGCTGTACTTGATAGCTTGACTCATGTTAGTGTTTCATTCTAGAAGCTTACTAAACATGGATTTGCCTCACTGCATTAACCATTTGCACTGACAGCAATTGTTTGGAGAATGTAAATTGAATGTATCACTCTGTGACAGTAATTCTCTCTAGGACATGTAGGCTGCCATTCAGCTACATAATAGTTATCACTAGAGAATGTGTATACTGCTGTTCAGCTATAGTTCTTAGCCCCTATTTTCAAAAACTGACTATTTATTATCAGATCCTCATTCTTAATGGAAACATTCAGATTTACTGAACATCATTGACTATTGACCCAAGGCAATGAATGCTCTATCTTATCTAGATAAATGGGATCTGGACTATTAGGTGAGATATGATATTCTCTCTCTTTGGCTAAAAATAGCCATGGAGAATGCAGTCATGTAGATGCATTGGTGGACATCTTTGTCACTTTCGGCTTCATCAATAGGTCGACATTTTTAGATCTTGAAACTATAGATTCATTAGCTGGTGACTCCTCATTAAATTTTCAATTAGATTAACTGTAAGTAGAAAAGAAACACAATCCTTATAACTTGGTAAAATTTCCAAATAGGCTACATTGAATTCCTCAATTAAGCCAACTTTCACCATTATTTTTTATTCTCTTTTTTTGCTGTGAGAGAAACAAAAATAATTCTACTTTTAATGATGTGCAGGTAACCACTTGAGATCAACTCAACCTTTATTTGATGAACTACTGTTAGCATAGCTGCACAATTTTTTCAATGAAAACTAAAATCTAACAACTCATGGGGGGGGAGTTCCTACTTTTATTATTTACAAGTAACCACTTGTATATGCTTTAAAACTTTTATTGATGCATTAATACTAGTGGTTAATTTTTTAGACTAACGATAAAAGATCTAACGATCCACAGGGGCAAGACCTTGTCATTTAAAACTCTTTTCCAGCTATGGGGTGGAGATATTTTTATTTTGTTGATTGCATCAATCATGTTAATACAAGAATCTATATATAAACAACAAATATGTAAATACATTTTATAATATATTTATTAATACAAACATGAAAACAAATACACATTTGCATATTTACACTATATATTTACAATGATTATACTCTATCTGCTACCATTAGCAAGCTATAACTCTTAGTTCTAGGGTGAACTATAAAAAGATATGTGTCTTTATATGTTTTATCTACCACTTCTGGCTATTATGTGACAGCCTGCCTTACGAGTTGAAACAGTGACAATTCCAGTTGTACTTGTCAGCTTACCTCATGTCAGTGTTTGGTTGTAGCAGCTTCCAATTCTGAATGTAGACTTACTTCACTGAATCAACCATTTTGCTTTGACAGCTTTCTGAAGAATGTAGATTCTGGCCTTCAGGTTTATCACAATAGTTCTTTAGAACATGTGGACTGCCATTTGACAGTTTTTGGCTGGAGAAGGTGTATACTGCTGTTCAGCTGTGATAGTAGTTTTCAGTCTCTATCTTCAAAAAAACTTGAATATTCATTGACAAATCTTCATCCTTAATGGAAACATTTAAATACAGTGAACATCATCCCCTATGGCTCATTCTTGCCATTGGCTATGCATTATCTATTTGTCTACACATTAGTTCAAGGTGATGAATGCTCAATCCAATTTAGATAAAATGGGACCTGGACTAGTTCTATTATTTAAAGGCTAGATAGATAGAAGCTCCCAGATATATTCTTTTATATATTAACTTATTTGTACTAAAAAATCACTCCATTCAAATTATAATTAATTTCACTCATTATATTTCCATCCATTATAATAATCTGCTCAAGATGTTTGTAAGTAAACTTCTAATATACGTTTATCAATGTTTTCATTTTAACATAACTTGTCCTGTTTTAACTTTTATCTTTAGCCATACTTTTGTATTTATGTCCATAGCTATTATAACATTTCCTTAAATTCTGAAGCATTATTTGCAAAACAATCTTATTTACGAAATCTAAATAGCTTATTTCCTTAGTTTTTAATTCACAAATTATTTATTATGAAATTATTGTAAAAAGTTTTGGAGACATTAACGGAAATCTTAATGTTATCAAGTAATCCAATTATTGCTATTTCAGTATAATTTTTATAACCAAACCTTTATCAGTAATCTTTGGTTTATACACCTTACTTTTAGAGTTCTATTAAAACATTTAGAAAAACCATACAGACGATTGTTATTTCCCCAAGCTTATGATGGAATATTTCTTATTTATTTGAGAAATGCATAAAAGAAAAAAAAATGCTTGAAAAATACTTATTTTCTTATTTATTTCAAATAATGTAAGTTCTGATGGTTTTAGTACCTTATCATTTTCCATAAATGATTGTTCTTTCTTTTATATGAATATAATTTTCAGTTTGACCTGTATCAGCTCTTCACAATCTATCTTATTATTTTCTATATCAATACTAATTATAATTGTTCTAAAACATTAAATAATTTAATATTATTCTACAATTTTTTTGGGTACAATTTTATCAGTATCAATAATCAATGTGTAACTTAATTTTATTTTTTGAAATAATTAACTCTAAACCATATAGTTCTTATAAATAAATTTCTGATTATATTTTATTGATGCTTGTTGAAATCTATATTTAATATCATCATCTTATAAGCCTCAATTTTTTAATCGCATAATAATGTTGAATTACTTGTGTGGTAGTGTAATCATTGGATGGGTTCAAAAGATCAGATTAATTTAATATCGTTATTACTTTTTATAAAAAGAAAAAGCACTTTTCAACAGTTGTTTGAATTTTTCAGATTAAATTATATTTTGAGAATTTATAATATGTAATAACCATTTTTATGATAAAAGGCTAAACATGGATTTTAAATTATTATAGGTATTTCCAAAAAGAAATTTAATTTTTTGAGTCTGTATAAAGATAAGTTTTATGCACAGGTCAGAGAAATGTTCAATATCATTTTAGGGTAACATCAGTTGTATTCATAATTCTCTTTTTCATTATACATTTTTATGTTATTTCGTATTATTGATTTCTGAAGTTGCAGCTCTTTGTAGAATTTTAATACTTCTGGATTAGCACGAATACAGTTACTTTCAAAATCAAGAACTTTTAATCCTTTCAATGAAGACGCTCTAGAAAGAGCTACATATGCTTGGCCACTTTCAAAAACACGAGAAAGAGACATTTCAACACAGTCTAACGTCATTCCCTGTTAAAAAAATAAAATACATTAATCAATAATTAATTCATTATAAATTAATCAGTAAATATATGGCTTCTGCATATATATTTATCTATAAAAATAATTTTCTATATATAATTTATACAAAAAAATTTTGAACATAAATTTGCTATATTAAATATAGGGAGGGGGAATTATTTTATTATATAAAAATACAACATATTATTTATGGTATTTTACTCCATTATAATATGTTTATGAATAATGATAGACGTAAATTATTTGAAGCTCTCAAAATTTATATATGATTTAGCCTTTGAGCAAAATTAGCTGTTCCTTAAAATGTACCCCTCCCCTACCTTTAGAGCAAAATGTTTCATAAAATATAGTTAAAATTTGGTAAACAAGTTTTAAGTGATCTTTTGGCACAAGGATTATATAAAGATGGACAAGTAGATAGGCATGAATGTTAGTCTACTGAAATATTTAAGTCATTAGCCTGAATAGCAGAACAGAAATAAAAGGATAGTCTCAGCATCCCCTCCTAACCACTAGCACAATAAACATTTGTAACTTGCTAACAACTGTATATATCTTATTTTGAAAATATCTTAACATTAACACAAAAGAATTGGTGCAGTTACAACAGGATCTACTCTCATTGGTTGATTAGTCATCATTAAAAAAAAAAAGAATTGACAGCAGCTAATATTATTAATATGAGTCAATCAAAAAAGAATTGAACAACGAATGCTAATAATTGTTTTATTTTAAGCCAATAAACATCACATGATCACCATTTCTTATGCTTGCTTATAACTGTTATTAAAACAGGCCAAACTCACTATATGTAGTGCCATTCACTGCAAGCTAGAGTAATCAATGGATGCCAGAAGGCTTGTGCATAAAATCCCCATCTAGGGCATACTCATCCAATATCCCCAGACTAGTTTCTGACTTGTGGCCCTCATCGGTGAGAAGCCTTGGATCTGAGAGCACTGCACCTAGATCTTAGGATCTCTAAAAAATCCCCATCTAGTGCCTACTCATCCAATATCCCCTGACTAGTTTCTGGCTTGTGGCCTTTATTAATGAGGAACTCTTTAATATTTTCAATCCAAGCTCATCAGCTTATATAGTCATATAGGTCTGAACCCAGTTCAGTACCCATACATTTTGGTGTCACCACTATCCTATTAGACAGGATTGGTTTTAAGCCAACATCACATGCTCGCCATTTCTTATGCTTGCTTACAACTGTTATTAAAACAGGCAAAACTCCTCTCACTGCAAGCTAGAGTGCTCTCAGATCCAAGGCTCCTCACTGACAAA
This sequence comes from Epiperipatus broadwayi, assembly GCA_028023455.1. Lineage (NCBI taxonomy): Eukaryota > Metazoa > Onychophora > Udeonychophora > Euonychophora > Peripatidae > Epiperipatus > Epiperipatus broadwayi. Next base: position 1,535,913 of record JAQFVV010006245.1, on the reverse strand, counting down.
GACCACAAGCCAGAAACTAGTCCAAGGATATTGGATGAATAGGCACTAGATGGGGATTTTATGCACAAGTCTTCTGGCATTCATTGATTACTCTAGCTTGCAGTGAGTGGTAATATGTATAGTGAATTTTGCCTGTTTTAAAAGAAAAATCAAAATGATGAAAATTGATTTATTGGAAGAGTTTGATCCTGGCAATTCAGAAAATTGGTCAATCTATGTAGATTTTTTTTCTTAAGACAAACTAAATCAGAAATTGAATTAAAATTAGCTACATTTTTAAGCCAGTTCTATTTACAAAATCTTTCTCGATCAGCCTTTATGTTTCCATTGGAATTTGGATTTTATTATAGCAATATCTCTTCTGATTTTTTATTTCTGTCCAAAGCTCTATCTGTATTACAGAGATAAAACTTCATTCTCTGTGAATAGTAAAAAGCTAAAGATTTTGCCACAAAACTTAGATAGGGTTGTACTGCTATTTCAAAGATTTTCTAAATGAAGCATTAAAAGATCATTTCATTTGGAGAAAGATTTTAGTTTCAGGGTCAAGTTGTTAATGGATTCAAACATCATTTTTGATTCTGCAGGGTCCCAGATGATTCTAGATAAGTCTACAATAAGTTAAGTGGCTTCATTAAAGAAAGCTAACTCCAATATTAAAGTTGCCAGAAATCTAACCAGACAAATATCCAGCTGATCAAAACAATGCCAGAATTGGCAAATATGACCACAAAAGTTGCATGCACATACCAAATGTCCACACAGATATATAATTTACAGACATTATAATCATATTTGGGTATATTAAAATCTGTGTACTTAAAAAAAAAGAGACTGCTGACCATTATACTGACTGTTAGACAAAAAAGCAGTCTGGAATAGTTATTTAAAAAAAATTTAAAGTCTAATATCACTTAATCTGAAAAGGTACTGATATTACAGTGTGATCCATTATCTGAAAGATTGATGTTCTACCAAATCATAAAAAATAATGATATGACAATTTCCCATTGAATTTGTTTCAAAATACCTAAAGTCAAAAAAAAATTATGCTTAGATAGATAGAGAAGTCCTAGTTCTGATCACTGGATAAAAAAATTTCATGATTATCTCCATTATCATCTTGCAAAATGATCACAGACAACAGTTGGGAATATTCTCATCAGGACAAGGTATTTATTAGCATGCTTTCCTAGGCATACTGAAATGGTTCAATTTCTCATCAGGATATGACTATAAACTTGAATATATATATATTGAAGGGAAAAAACAGCTTCATATAGATCTATTAAGTCAATTACATGCAAAGTGCTCAAAAGAGTTAAAATCAAATAGTTAAACTATTCATATGATAGATTTAGAGATAAACACACCGATGAACAGTAAATCAGTGGCTCAATGAACCATTGATGACAAATTTCAGAAAAGAATTAAATGGATGTATCTCAGTTGCCAAACAAAAGCCCAAAAGAGATGCATCTAGCCTAGAGCTCTTAATAAAAAAAAACAATTGTGATGTCTAGGAATCAAGAATAGTGATCCATCCAGGTTGATGCCATCAGTACTAAAAGTTTTGCTTAATAGTCACCCAAAAATCTATTTTGGGTACTGACATTAAATCTAAAACCCATTAATATTGGAGCTGTAAAATAAATCAAAACATATTAGTAAAGAATCCTCAGAATACTAGAACAAGAATTCATACTGATCACACAGGTTTATAGGGGGGGCGGCTATTATCAATAGTTGTAAAATGCATGATTTAAGTGCCTGGAGGTGGTTAAAGTATCACCATTCTATGCTAGTGCATTAATTGAAGCAATTATTTGTAACATCTGGTTAACTTAAAACTGTAGAGCAGATAATGGTATAAACACAGTAAGTTAATCAAACAATTTTATAGCAACAATAATGGAGAATAAATATTCAGTTCACCATTTCATCCTGAAAGAAATGATCAGGCTGAGATATTGATTCAAAAAGACAAAATGAACTGTTAAAAAAAACTACACTGGTTACTTGGAAGACCTGCAAAGCATAAATGCACATGCTGCAACATCCTACACTTAGCACAATTACACCAAAATCCCTGCTAAACTGCTATTTAACAGGATTCTTAGAACAAACCTGTCAATCCTAAGGTCTAATAAGTATGGGCATAAAAACAAAAATAAAATTATAAAAGTACACATAGGTAGCTGAATACTATGCCATATAAGACCACCAAATATGTTCTAACAAAATTTATAAATACAAAATGTTCACATACAATGTTGTAAAAACCTTAGATAAATAACACTACCATAGACTCAAAGATCAATTAAGAACATTCTATAAATATCATGCAATATTGAAGAGGTCACAAAAAGACAATATGTAAAAATTAAACCTGATAATGATAATAAAACTGGACCTGATGATGATGGAATCAGACCAAAAGAAAATGCAAAAAGATGACTTGCTCATCCATTGAGCTATCTTAAACTCTATGTACTCAAATCTAACTTTTGCCAAGAGGAAGAAATGTTGTGAATCTGTCTTGAGTTTATTCTCAAATAATGAACTTGACCAAAAGACAATATTGTCAAGATCATATTGAATGTATAATACAATTGATCAATGAAATTCAATAGCCAATAATATAAACACGTCAATTGGAAAGGTAAGTCAGTAAATCCAATTGTTTCCAAAGAGAAGTGGAAGAGGGGAGTTAGACAACATCATACAATTGTAAGATGTCAGATGACTGTAAGCTTGTTCACTATTTAGTAGAATACAGTGAGGCATAATCAAGCCTGAAGCAAGCTGCTAGCTACTGATGCCATTATATCTGTACCTGAGGTAAGCCACCAATTGGATAGAAGTGACAGGCTTCAAAAGGGGAGTCTCAGCATTTCTTTCCAAGCACTAGTTGCACCATTAACAAAACTTTTGCAATTTGCCAATCTGAATGATACTGTCATCATAAACACAATGTAAATAAAGCAATAACTTTAATGAAATGATTAAAGTTTGTATCTCATAATTCTAAAAAAAAATTTTTTTTTATAAAAAACATTTTATTTTAAAGAATTTTCTTTATATATTACAACATATTACAGATTGTGTAGTTTTTCTCAAGGACACAAATAAAATGTGGAAAGTCTAAGAAGCTTAATGTTTAATAACTTCCTGATTTTGTTATTACTTTCTCAATTCATTATGTTAATTGTTTAACTTCATGGTTAAATTAAGATTTTGCAGGTATCTGGTAAATTTTCCCCTCCAGTAAATTTTCAATAGAAATATAAAGTTATTAAAAAATATTTTTTTAGAAAGTTAACCACAATTAGAATTCAGAGATTCTGCTTTGTACAATTTTTTTTGGAAATAAATTATTCCATTTAAAATAATAAAAAAATATTGTCAAAAAAAATTACCTTGCTGGAAAACAGAGAAAATACTCTGTTGTGATATCACAAACCATGATTCATATAACTGCATATGTAGTATCTTGCTATAAATCTATTAAAATTTCAAATGGAATTGAAAATAACATAAAAAATTTCCACTATTTCAATAGCACTGGTTCAAGTTTTTTTCCCCACAATTCATGTCTAATAGGTAAAATGGGCTAAACTATATATAATGTAATACACTCCAACTTCAAAATATGTATTATAGGTTAGATAATTACTTTTTGTAACCACTATAAAAATAACTTATTATATATATATATGGAAAGATTTTTTTAAAAAAACATTCTTAATTTAACATTTTTGCTATTGGTGGAACTTTAACATTTTCTTTTCTTTCAAATCAGTGATTGTAGCGCCTCTACAACCATCTTTCTACCTTTTATCACCCAGTGGATGACTTGTGTGATCAAGTCAAAATGTCGGTATATCAATATTTAAATTTTTTAACACGAATGAAACTGCAAAATATGTCTTTTATATATGCAACCCATGAAAATCTTTGTATCAACATATATATTAAATGCTATACATACATAATCATATTCTGAAGGGGCCTACTAACTGGCACATATTCCCCCACTATATATATATTTTAAAACTAAATGTTCCTAAATTTCACCTACATGTGTTTTAAGTTTAATGGTCAAACCTGAAATTGCATTACTATTATACTCTCAAGGTTTCTAGTTAAGTTTTTCTTGTGGAGTGGCAATTGTATTATTACTCTTGAGAATTATTTGATCATTAAAGGGGAGTGACTTTTGAGATACAAGTTGGCTGGACTTTGCAAGAATGCACCTGCTCAGTGGTTGTCCTCACCAAAAAAAAAAAATGTTCTTCTGTTGGTTTGGTTAGGGTGATAATACTTTCTTTCAGACTAAAATAATTGCAACATTCCTCTTAGCTTATGCTTCAATATTGTATCCTTCTTTGATTTTGTTCAATTAGGGTATTTATAAGATAAATCTTTAGAATTATGTAAGGAGTGTGAAATTTTTTCAACATACTCATCCCTTCTTTTACATTTGAATTTATAAAATATATTTTTAGCCTTTAGATAATGTACCTTTGTTCCAACATGTTTTCCATATGTATATATATGTCTTATGAATTTCCAAAGATTTCTTAAATTTTATTTTAAGCTTGTGTTTGTTGTAAGCTATGTAAGAACTAGCAATATTTACTAACCAAATAAATTCAGATAGTGAATGTGGGAATTAGGTTTGCATTCATATGCATATGACTTTATTGTCACTAAGCATAATTCTGTAGTCTTAAGTTACAAATTCCATAAATTTCAATAGTCTCTAGCTTGTGGGCTACACAGAATATAGATTCCCCACACAAGTCTTTCATTTTGGAATATATGAGGTACATGTTTTTAAATCACCACTCTACCCATCTCATATCCATATCATATCGGTTCAGTTTTTTCATCGATTAGATGAAAATAAATATATGATTAAAATATATAGTTGTCTATTAAGTTGATTATCTTTACACATATTCAATTCATTGAGAAAATATATAAGAAAGACAACTGAAATATACATATATATATTTGTAATATTATTTTCAGGAGCTTCCATGTAATAAAAATATATAGCTAAATAGCTGACATTTTATTACAATAACAAGTGCTTTCATAAGAGCTGCCTCTTTCTCAAATCAAAATCATTATACTTTAGATATTTCATGAAAGTAGATTGTTCCTGCAAAAAAATAGAGTTTAAAACAGTTGTTTCCCCGAAAAGATAAAATTAGTAAAGAAAGAAGTATTAAAAATATGGAAAAAATATAAGAGCAATATGTGACTCGGAGATAATATAATTTATATTAAATGAAAAAAAAATTGGAGAAAAAAGTACAAAACTTATAGTTAAGATTAAAAAAAAACATGATAAAACTCTAATTAAAGAAGTAGACTGTAAAATAGTTTGTGAATATCAGTTAATTCTTGACTTGAATAAATGGTCTGTATATACACTTTCAATATTTATGATTCCAATGAAAAAAAGACTGAATATTGCAAAATTGAGAAACCTTTATAGAATTTAATTACATTTCCTTTGCAGTTTAAATTATTATTGAGAATTTTGACCAGAAGAACTTGAGATAGATTAAATTTGAAAATGGTTTGAATTTAAAAATAATGTGATGTATGGTGCAGTTTGAATTATAAAACTACTATTGATGTTTAGAAAAAGAAATTCTTCTGAAAATACTATTATGTGTGTAACAGATATATTTGCACTAATGCCTGTTTAGTTGTTTGTATGGCAGGTTTACAATTTATACCAGCTATTAAGGAGAGATTAAATGAACATTTAAAATAGGCAAGATAAAAAAGGTTTTAGAAATTAAATTTATTGATGTAGTTTTTCAAGAAGGTTAAAAGTGTATTAAATTTAATAATAAGATTGATAAAATTTGTAATAAATTTAAAATGAAAATAGAAATGAATAAATTCAATTTATAAAAATAAATAATAATGAAAGATTGAATTTTTCTCTTCACTCCACACCATGTAATATTATTTAAGAAAGATTTTAAAACCACTAAAGTAATGATAGAATTAGATTAACAATTGCAATGGTTAGACAGCTTTTAATAAAGCAAAAAGACACACACACTCTTATGATTTGAGAAATTCTGATAGAACTACTTGTTATTGTACTGAAACATCATCTATTTAGCTATTATACAGAAGTTCCAGAAATAATACTATGAATTCATCATTTACCTATGGCAATATATATATCATTAAATCCATGAGAATACATATATATCATTAAAAGTCAGTCAACACTTGACAATCCCAATATCAATAACAATCAACAATCTCAACTATTGTCAAGGCAACATTCTTTTAACAATATATACATATATCATGAATTTCAAACTGAAGACAGGCCCCCGATATAATTTTTCGAAATTTCCATTGACCCCCATAAAAGTAATTTTCAGTTAGTTAAAATAAAACTATCTATTAGGTACTGTGTTTGTACATTTATTTTATGATTTTAAACATTTATTAAAGTAATTTTACATTGTGTAACAATAGTTTTATGAAAAATATCTTAATGTTGAAATTTAAATACCTTAATATTTATTAAATAATAAGTAATTATAAATAAGTAAAAATAATAAGTAAAGTAACTACAGTATTGCTTCTTAATTAATGAGATGGGTGTGCCTGGTATTTCTTGTCAAGGTTCACTATATTGGGTTCGAAATTGGTCAATTTTAATCTTAAATCCCCTCGAAACTCCACATTTAATTTATTTCTGTACTTAGTTAAGATTGAATTTACGTGACTAAAATCGGCTTCAACCATATAGGAACTTGGAAATGCCAGCATAAATGGCTGAGCTATTTCATAAAGTTTTACATATTTTTGCATTATATTTATATTTGTCCAAAATTTGCTTATTTTTAAATTTTTAAGAAGCGTCTTTGCTTCAAGATCCGATAATAATTCAGCAAGCTCATCTTGCAGGTTGATGTTCACGTTTTCAATTTGAGTGGAAAATGGCACAATAATGCATTCAGGGATGTCAATGTTTTCCAAATCAACAAAGCACAGTTTAAAATCAGCGCTTAATTTTTGAAGATGACTTGTATATATTTTCAAGTCTTCTTCTTTTATTTTTAATTGTCACAGATTTGAAAAATACTGATAATCCTTACGTAGCAATAAAGATGTAAATAAATTTAATTTTACTTGGAAGCCTAACAGTATTGTCCAAGCTTGGATAATTGTTACATCTTTTCCTTGCAGCTTTGTTTGGACATCATTAAATTTTCCAAATAAGTCCACTAAATAAAAAAATATGGTTCTTATTGTTTTGGAGTTCATCACTCAGAAAAGAATTTCTTTCGCTGAGAAATTCTGTCATGGAGTCAAATAACTCAATGAGCCATTGCAAGCATACACCTCTAGACAACCATTTAACTTTGGTATGCAGAAGTAATTGGTTAAATACCTCATCGTTTTCCTCACAAAGTTTGGAAAATAATCTTGATTTAAGAGGTTGGGCTTTAATTTGATTGATACACTTAATACAAAACTGTAAAGCTTTATGTAACTCTGGACTCAGATATTTTGCTACTAAGTTGTCTCTATGCAACACACAATGAATAGTACGTATACCAGGCACTTTTTCTTTGAAAAATCTAGCAAAACCTCAGTAACACCCTACCATAGCAGGTGTGCCATCTGTGGCTACTGCTATTATATTTTCAGTGGAATATCATATTTATTTAAATATTCTTGTAAACATCTAAAAATTGTCACTCCTTTTCCATCAGTTTCAAGATATTTAGCAAATAAAAATTCATCAATGACTTGTCCTTTCATTTTACTGAAATATCTAATGTACACTATAAGAATAGCAGAAACGCCAAAAACAGATTCATCAAGTTGAATAGAGAGCTTGCAATTTTTTAGCTCCGAAACTACCGTATGTTCTATTTCTTCTGCTATTTCGTCAATACACTGTTTTACAGAATTTGCACTTAATGGCAAGGACTTTAAAACATTAACGGTTTTCATTCCATTCTCAATGACATCTTTAATTGCAGGTATAACAATTTCTTCAGCAAATGTGTCTGGTTTTTCCCTCTTTGCTACATTAAGTGAAATCTTGTACGAAACTATTAATCCTTCTTCAGTTTCAACTTCAATAGACTGCTTCATAAAACTTTTTATAGTTGGTTGACATGTGACTTTTTCTTTAAGTTTTTTGAAAAATTCAAGTTCTTTATTTTTTTTATCTGTGTGAATCCTTTCAAGATGATCTTTCATTTTTGACAGTTTCATGTAGTCATTTCTAAAAGTTTTTTCGCATAGAAGACACATAGGAATTGTTTCATTTGTCAGTGAACAAATAAATCCAATTTTCAAATAATCCAATGAATAATACCGACATTTCTTTTTAGAAACTGAAGCTGCCATTTTTTAATTAGGGTTCTATAAATGTGTTAAAAATAAGTTGGTATACTATACTAATCCATATTATTAATACTTACCTTCTTTTTTACATATATTGATAATTAAAATTGATATCTAAACTAAACGAATAGTTTTATAGAAACTATAACTAATTATCCAATACTATAAAAGTAGTAATAATGACACTGCAGATATTTAACACTGTTCACAATTTGCAAAGATAGGTGAAACTGTGCATGATATTTGCGTTTGTAACATCAACGCTCATGACATTTGGACAAGCGCACATATGCATATGACTCATAAGCCAGAAGTGCAGAGTTCACGCCACTGTGTGCTGGTATGTAAATACTTGTTTCACCCGAATAAATATACGTTTATTAATTTATTTTCTATAAAGAAACTGATATTAAGTCAATTATAAAAACATTCACAAATTTTACATATGCAGTTAGGTATGTGTGATTTGCATATTAAGAATTGTTTTTCCTTCGACCCCCTAGCTCAGTTCGATCCCTACTTTTGTTAAATAGACCCCTGGGGGTCTATATAGACCACTTTGGTGACCTCAGATATAGATAAATAAATAAATCTAATACTTTCGTTCTTCAATTAAAATAGGTTTTTATTTTTTAATAAAACATAATAATATATGTATGTAGTACAGGTTTTCACTTTACTATAATATATTTATTACAAAAATATTTATATACTATAAATCCATGAACTATATCGTATCAATCTACATGCCTTCAATTATATATATAAAAAAAATGTAAAAAAAAAAAGCAAAGGTTTAAAAAACATAACAAAATTAACAAATTTAATACATTTTATGATATGCAACCACCAATTTTTTCATCTCTGAGGACTGGATATAATCTCTTTAAAAAAAAAGAAGTAAAACCTGTAAATAAATTTTACAATACATCAGCAGCCATTTTTCTGTCTTGGAAAACCATACACAATTATATTCATTGATAAAATTTATTTGGTTATATTGAAAATATCCATTTAATTAACCTTTTCAAATTTGATGTATAGTATTTCACATAATAAAATATTTTTTTAATGGAATGCTTAAAATTATATTTAAAGTTGATATTGATTTAAAAACATCAAAGCAATTAGACAAATCATTATTTCTTAATAATAAGACTACTATTATGTTTCTAAAAGAGAAAAAAGTTATTGGAAAAAAAAAAATCTAGTGTATTTAACTGTGATGAAAGTCAAATATTTTGTTATTCATTTTACTTAAAGAATAAAAATACAAGTTTTTTTTCCTTAATTTTATTTTTTCCATAAATGAATGACTGAACACACACATAGTAAATACATGTCCTCTCAATTTATTATTAAAAACTATATTATTATTACTTTTTAAATTTTTTATCTATACTATAATCTTAATTTATGTATGCATACTGTACATATAAAAAAGTCTGTTATATATGTTGTTTGCATATTGAAATTTATTATGCAGTTCAATAACAATAAATATTTTATTCCAATCAAAGTTTATCAAAAAATGTGAGCTATTACGCATGATGTATGTGAAGAGGCTTTGAAATAAAATGTAATGAATATCACACTCCACTGTATATTCAATATATTAACCAATTCCTTTTATATAAATAGATGATAAATAACTTCAATTTTCACTAGTTGAAGCCCTTAAAATCCATGTCCTAATCTTGCACTGTTTCACACAGATGTTTAATGTTCACTTATTCTAGTTTAACACCAATCTGAAGATCAATACATGTATTTCCAATACATCCTAAGCATAAAATTGGATTACTCTAATTTTACTCTTGGCTTGTCATTTTCCTTGTTTTGAGAAGTTGTACTGTTCATATGATTGTCAATTCAAACTGATAATTTTTCAATAAGTGACTATTTTTCTTCTTTCTTGAAAAGTTATCCTGAATGAAGTATTATCTTCAAGATACTTAGGACTTTCAAGACTTTGGACAATTTTATCCAATATTATCTCTACTAATGATAGTTTATCTGATAAATTTTCTTTGTTTCTGGAATTTGCTCAAAGGCAGTATACCTATACTAATGGTAAAGATTCACTTGCTAAGTTTTACATGTAAATTTATTTGTCCTTTTTTTTTTAAATTACAGCAGAGTGATTCATTTGATGTTTCCACGGAATAGACAATATAGGTCATTTGAATCCATTTGTAGTTTCTTAGAAATTGAACTCAAGAATTTTCATTAGTTTATAGCAATATGGTTTAAGAGCTTTTAAATTAGTTCATAATAGACTATTAATAAACATTTTTACTAAAATCTTACTTGTTGCTGAAAACAAGCTTGCTAAATGGATTATCCAATCCTGTTATAAATTTTATCTATCCATTACTTTCTAGACAGAATAAGGTTAAGACCTGAATGTTATTATGAAACAAAACTCTTTGGAAAATGTTATACCATTGACTGACACCAAATTCTTAAGGATCCTATGGCTGCCAATCTTTACAATATTTCAAATGTTTATGTAGCATGAAAGATGAAATATCTTTAGCCATTTGGAAAATGAATCAATCATTACCAAATAATGTTTACCCTTCCCAAGGCCCAATGCAATTATCTTAAGGTTTTTAACAATTATATCTAAAATATGTTCATCTGTATTATTATTATTTTGTTTGAAAAGAGCAGTTGAATTTTATGTATAAACAGAAAAACACATACAAAAAATTGATATAGTAGAAAAATATACAAAATAAGATACATTAATCACACATAATAAAACATAAGATTTGAAACATTTCTACAATAACTATATTATGATAATTATACACCTGATATTACATTTAGCTAAAAGAATAAAGATAACAATCCATTTAAAATATATGTATGTGTGCATGCAGTTTGTATGTTTAAACCTTTATCATTCAAAATTTATAAATGCAAAGGTTAAGCAATTATTTTGATCATAAAACTCTATTGTGCAATTAATCTATTTTAAGGCAAATGCAATATTGGTGAAATATTCTGGGTTTATTGTGCATAGCAAAGTTTTTTTTTTTTCAGTTTTTGTCTCTATAAAGGAGGGAGAAAATCATTTGTGCTGAGAAATTTCAGCAGGTTATTGATCCTGAAAACAATTTTGATTGCTGAAGTTATGCATAATGTGCAAAATTATTTGCTGGGACAATATATATTACAATTATTTTTGGACAAAGGATTAAAAGAATGGAAGTTTGAAATATTATTCACTACCTTGCAGTTAATGAGCTTGATAACAATATTTTCTACTTCATTATTTTTTCATTAAGAATGCTAGATATTTTGTTTTACTATTAAATAATTGCAATTTCTTTTATTTGGCCTTCTAAAAAAAAAACAAGGACGAATGTATCATTCATCAGATTAGCCCATTACTGACTATTTTAACTAGATAATAAATAAATCAAAAAAGTAGTTTGATTCGCTTTAAGCTTACCAGATGCAAGCCTTTCCCCCCAAGTTTTATTCAGTTTGAATCTTAAAAGCAGTGACGTAAAAGAATGTATTTTAACCATTACATTAGTAAATTCTTTCTTTACCTGTATATATTATGATAATATGCTAAGTAATACAATACTTATATCATCATAATTATTAAGTCATACCAGAGGTAAATTTAAGTACTGTTATTAGTTTTTAAATACCTTATATGCATAATTACTATCAAACTACAGTCAAATTTGCATTTTGGAAACCGTTTTTATAACTGTTTTAATTTGCACATACGCCATGAGATGGCACTAACTAGCAGAAAAGACAAACAAGATAATTATCAGCAGTGATCTAAAAAAAAAAAAAGGGAAAACAATATTCAAATAGGTAATCGACTTTGACAAGGCCTTTCAATAATTTGGAACCAAATTGCATAGATAATTACTAATTAAAGTTAATAAAACTGAAATAACAAAAGCTATATCTTTGTTTTCTTTAAAGTATGTACGCATCATAGGAATTAATAATCTCAATTCTTATTTAAATTATCGTTTATGTTGCCCATTGTACTTTAGTTTATTTATTAAGTTTAATAATTATTGCACCAATGTAATATATATTAATAGGCAAACTCTTATAGCGGATCATATATCATTGGCGATTTAAAGCGACGAACTGAGTTAATATATTTACATTATTTCCGTATGTTTTAAATTAAACAATTCCCATTAAAAATACATTCATTTTTTATCTTTATAAAAATGATCCACTTCTTCGGTTTTATTCAGGACTATGTACAAAATATGAATACGGAGTCCTTTTGTTTATAAGAAGTAAATACTATGTATACATTTGTACATACAGTATACACAATAGCTGAAAAAAAAATTACAAACGTAAATGCAACATTTATGTTTACAAATATTAATAGAATACAATTTCCCAACACATGTAAAGCGAAAATGAATTTAAATAATAATTCAAAAATGACTTAAATTGTGCGTGCGTAATTAGAAATTTTAAACTAATTTCTAAGAAAGAGCTTTTAAGTCTGAGATGTTATTTCTATATAGTAATTGAGTAAAAATAATAAATGGGACATACATAAGAAATTGTGAATAGTCAGTCCACTATATTCACTGAATTATTTCGCTTGTAAAACTATTTTGAAATATCTTTAAATTTCAATGCGGAATAGATAAAAATATCTTCGTGTTAGAGCAAGTAATTAGATTCATAAATACCAAAATTAGAATTACTGCGAGGCAAACGCATTTCAGGCAGAAAATTTAAGGGTTATAAAAGTTTAAAAAAAATCAAAACTAATATAAAAAAAACAACAACAAAAACTTAAAAGAACAAAAAGAGATTCAACTCAATACATGCACAAACAGACAGTAGAATAAGTAGAGAGGTCGCATCAGCATTAAAAAAAAAATGTTCACTTTCACTTCTTATTGTTCTTAAGTCCAAGTAGTTGTAAATAGGTTTGTTATTTATAGCTATGTGCAATCAATCATACAACAGAATAAAAAGGTAATGTTTATTTTACATGTCTGAATAAATTTAGAAATACTATTAATAGCATTTAGCGCATTAGTATAATAATTTAAATTTTATAGTTGATTTTTCATAAAGAAATTTAATTAAAACCAAAAAACATGAAATATTTACCGAAGAAACCCAAAAAAATATCACACTTAAATAGGAATATTTTAAATTAATCTTTATATATATGCATTTCCCTATTTTATGCCCACCAGGTTTGTTATCAAACCTGATGCGAATTTAATATTTGTAAAGATACTGTATTTATAAATTATATAAAGCATTAATGTCTTTTCTATCAGCTACTGCTGAAGCTAATATATATATATATTAATGTTAAAAACTATTTTTAATTAACACATTTAATCCAAAGATTAAAATGTACATAGCTCCATGTCTATACAAGTATGACATCCCTTCCTTACTGATGATGTATATTAAAATAGAATTTTTGTTCTTACAGACACATCAACACTTACAAGATTAGCTCGGATTAACCTGTGATTTTTACCATCTAGATAATAATAAGATATCCATTTTCCAATCACTTTGGTTTGGCTAAGAAAGAAAAATACTAAGTTTGCTTGTAATCTGGAAAAATTTCATTTCATGCAGCTGCATTTCAATCCCAGTTCTTAAATTTAAAGGAGGACTATTGGATAATTAATACTAGACTTTGATTGGCCTATCATTATCAGCAGCAATCATTCACAAACTAATATAGCCATTTCAATTCCATAAATTTGTAGTAAGCTTATAGATTTTTTTTCTATAGGAAATAATAGACCAGAATGTTCAACCTGAAATGTTATTTTACATATTGGTTTTACAACCATGTAAACTTAAAAGTGTTAAACCACTTAACATCAAATGACCACCATCTCTCATGCTAGCACATAACTGTTATTAAACAGGCAAAACTCTCCATAGAGTAGTGCCACCATGTGCCAACCAGAGTAATCAATTGATGCCAGAAGGCTTGTGCATAAAATCCCCATCTATTGCCTACTCATCCAATATCCCCAGACTAGTTTCTGCCTTGTGGCCTTTGTCAGTGATGAGCCTTGGATCTGCACCTAGATCTTAGGATCTAATGCAACCCTCCAACAGCCACCTTTTATCTCAACTACAAAACTATGAGAATGAAATTGAAAACAATAATATTTTCAATCTAAGCTCAACAGCTTATATACCCATATGGGTCTGAACTCAGTTCAGCACCCATACATTTTGCAGTCTTTGGCTCTTCAACAACCATAGCCACAATTATCCCACTAGGCAGGATTGGTGTTAAACCATTAAACATCATATGATCACCAGCTCTTATGGATGAGTAGACACTAAATGGGGATTTTATGCACAAGCCTTCTGGCATCCATTGATTACTCTGGTTGCCACAGGATAGCACTACTGTATGGAGAGTTTTGCTTGTTTAATAATAGTTATGTGCTAGCATAAGAGTGGTGATCATGTGATGTTTAGTGGTTTAACACCAATCCTGCCTAGTAGGATAGTGGTGGCTATGAGTTGAAGAGCTGTTGAGCTTAGATTAAAAATGTTATTGTTTTCAATTTCATTCTCTTCATTTTGTAGTTAAGTAGAGATAAAAGGTGGCTGCTGAAGGGTTGCATTAGACCCTAAGATCTAGGTGCAGTGCTCTCAGATCCAAGACTCCTCACTGATGAAGGCCACAAGCCAGAAACTAGTCTGGGGATATTGGATGAATAGGCACTAGATGGGGATTTTATGCACAAGCCTTCTGGCATCCATTGATTACTCTGGTTGGCACAGAGTGGTACTACTGTATGGAGAGTTTTGCCTGTTTAAACTTAAGTGTATTATTATTATTATTTTTCACTTGAAGATAGAAAGATAATAATAATAATAATAGCGATAAATTTTGTGATGAGTATACAAATTAATAATAATACACTAAAAATAAGTTGTGTGGCAACTATATAAATAAATCTATGAAACAGGAATAAATTCACATGTTTAGCATGGTGATTCATTGATCCCTTTTTCAAAAAATCTGTGTGATATAAATTTTTATCTCTATAGACTTAATTGTTAAGCATAATTTATATGAGTTAAGTGAAAGTACTATGACTATGATATGTTATATATCAAAAGCATATTAAGCATGAATAAATTTAAAATATATAGACTACCTTTTCTGCATAAATGTCCAGAACATTTATGTGAATATTACAATTACCCAGAAAAATTTTCAAAATCTTTGATAGGAGTTTAGTTAATTAACAGAATTAAAAATAATTTTTTTTTATTAAAATATTTTATTAATTTAAAAAATACCATATTTTAATTTTATGCTAATTTTTTTTTTATACAATTAAGCATCTGAAATACTAAGTGATATAAGTTCATGAAAAGATGCAAAATATTTGCTGATATGAATCAATCTTATAGGTAATTGTTACAACCTTGGCTGCAAAAATACAGTATTCCAGCTATTGAACTAATTAAATCTGTAACATTGACTAATCATTATTGCATTAAAAAATAATTGAATAAAATATTCAAATCGTTCATTTTTCAGGAGTTCATAAGTTGTAGTTTCATAAGTGACAAAACTAGTGCATGATCCATGCATCTTAAGTTCTAGAGTTTATTGCACCAAATCATGCATATATTTAAAAAATTGACAGTGATTAAATAAAATACAGAATTTTTTTGTAACAAACATTTATTTAAAAATGATTAATGATCTTTCAGAAACAAACATGAACCTCAATTCACAATATTTACTGTGTTTGGAACCAATTCAAAATATTTGGTGTGGCAATACATTTCATAAAAAATATAAGTCATCTTCAATTAATTATTTTTGATGACATGATTTTGGGAAAGTTTTAAAGTAAAATTCTAGGCATTAAAAAAAAATCCAGAAAGAAATTTGCTAGCAAAGAAAGAATAAAAAATGTTTTTGAAATATTGTAAGATTATTTTAAATATATTTTAACTTATTATTTAAATTAAAATGTATAACAATAGAAATATGTCCAGCCCAACTCCACTTCAGTCTTTTAATTTTTTCAATGAGGTCAATAACACCTGTTTGTTCTCTTACCCATATATTACATTTTCGATCCTTCCTCTTACTCCTAACATGCATCTCTCCATACTTCTTTGAGTGATCTGAAGTCTCTGTATTGTTCTTCTATTAAATGTCCAAGTCTCAGATCCATAAGTAAGAACTGGTAAAACACATTTATTAAAAACCTTTCTTTTCAAACACATAAGCATATTTCCTTTTAGTATCAAGTTATTTCTACCAAAAGCACTCCAAACAAGTTTAATTCTACGATTAATTTCATCCATTATATTTCCATCTGTATTAATAATTTGACCAAGATATGTTTACCTGTTAACTTTTTCTAACTCATCATAATCAATCTTTATTTTTATATTTTGCAAAATCCATTGAACCTTACTTTAGTCTTTTAACATTTATCTTTAGTCCTACTTTCATCTGATAACTCCTGCAACATTTCCTGCAGCCCTAAAGCATTATTTGCAAAAACAACTACATCATCTGCAAAATAATCTCCATTTACTTTCGCTCTTTTAGATTCCCATTTTAATCCACAAAATACTTCTTGCAGCACTGGTGTAAAAAGTTTTGGCAATATGGAGTCACCCTGTCTTACACCCATCTCAATGTTGATTTTCCTAGTATCATATTGCAATCTAATTGTTGCTGTTGCATTTTTATAAATATTATTTAAAATATTATAATATCCTGGATCTATCCAATGCTTTAATCACTGAAGAAATGTTTATAGAATCAAATGCCTTTTCATAATCTACAAATTCAACTCATATTCATATGTCCTTTCTATAATCTACTGTTCTTAAAACCACTTTTAAATTCAGCTTGTTCTCTTGATTGGTGGAAATCCAATGTTCTCTGTAGACGGGTTATAATTATCTTCATAAAATTTTTGTATAAAACTGATAAAAGGCTGATAGGTCTGTAATTTCTAATAACTTCTTTATCACCTTTTTTAAATATTAATATTAATACTGCATTCTTCTAACCATCTGGTACACCTTTATCATTTAGACATTTTTATATAACTTTGCTAAAAAAATTTCTATTCCTTCATCTGCTTCTTTTAATGTATCAATTATAATTCCATCATTACCTAAAGGTTTTCCTTTCTTCATAAATTTAATTGCATGTCTCACTTCTTCATTTAAAATTCTGGGCAATTCAGAAGATGTAATAGATATGAGGTATTTATTACTATATAATTCTTAATAGAAGTCTTCTATCCATTTCATGATGTCATCTCTCTTTTTAGTAATAATTCCATCTTTTTTCTTATTGCAGATATAAATTTCTTACTAATACCAAAATGTTGTTTTATACTCTAGAGACTTTTATCTTCTTCTACAGTTTTCCTTGCTAGTTCACACTTATACTTTCTTATATAATTTTCAACTCTTTTCCGCACCATTTTACAGAATTTGAGGTATTCAATCCTTTTTAATGCATCATTTTTGTATATCTTCATATTCCTTATTTTCTTCATAAATTCTCTAGTCTCAGTAGAAATTTTTAGATCAATTGCTGCTTTTTTCTATCAGCTATCTTTGTTGCAGTTTTTAAAAGTATATCAGTTATTTTCTTATTAATTTCATTCAAATCTGAATCATGTTCAAAATCCACTAACACTTGAAACCCATTTGTAAGTTCTAATTTAAATTCATTAGAGTGTTTCTGAAGATTAAGAATATCAACTGTAAATATTGTTTTTCTTAATAATTTTTGTCTCTCTAGTTTTGCATTAACGCGTATTTTACATCTTCTTGAAATAAGTATTTTCTGTTAGTCAAAATATAATGCAATTCTGCTGTACTTTCATTTGGATGCTTCCATGTCCATTTCCTTTTAACATTTTTCTCAAAAAAAAAAAAAAAAAAGAGTTCATAATATAAAGTTTTTTTTTTTCTGCAAACTTCACAAGTCTATGTCCTCTCTCATTTCTATTACTATAATCATTACCTAAAACACTTTCATCTTTCATTTGTTTACCACTTCTAGCATTAAAGTCTCCCATAACAATTTTTAAATGTTGTTTACCTTATCAAAAGCCTTTTGTACATCCATATAAAAATCTTCTACTACTTCATCACTATGAAAATTTGTTGGGGTATAAACCTGAATTATCTGCATTTGGTATTTGCTATTAGTTGAATAACTAATCTTGCCACTCTGTTCAATACACCATCAATCTCCACCATGTTCTTTTCCATTTTTTATTTATAATGAATCCTACTTCATTTGTATTTCCAATATTTGTGCCTTTATACTAGAGTATATTTATATACATATTTTAAATAAAATTAGCAATTGATGGAATCAATATAGGATTATCTAACTGCAATTCAATGATTACTTATGCTATTCTAAAAACAATAACTTTGATATTATTCCAGTGAATTGATCTTATTAGAGTTTCTGGATTTTATTAGTTTATTGCTTCTAATTGTAAGATTTTACTTTCTGAATATTTTATGTATAATGTATATATTATATAGTATATTGTAAAAATTTTAATTCAGGTTTATTTTGTTTCTTGCCTATATATAAATCATCCCCGTATCTCCCTCAATTCCCATGCAATTAAATTTTGTAAAAGTTTAAAATTAATTTACCTGAGATTTATGAATTGAAATGGCCCATGCTAATTTTAATGGCAGCTGTCTACGAATGACAGTAGCACCACCTGATTTCATTGTCCAGCGTTCAGGTTTAATTAGTTCTTCAGTACCATTTAAAAATTTTACAACTGGATAACCTGTTAATAAAAAGAAGGTAATACAATTAAGAGAAAACAAACTATTTATATATATATGAAACAATAATTTTCAAATGCAAATATTGTAAGAATTTTACAAGTTATGTTTTTACAGTCATGTAAATAAAGTTGAAAAAAATACCCTCTTACATCAGTATAATCTACAAATCAGATGAAAAATGAATTTGGTTAATAAATTTCATTGATATGTGAGCTATTTTCAAGTTTATTGAAATGAATCTAGAAAGTTTGATTTGCAAAAAATTTTCACACTGAATATTTGAAGGTTATTACTTGACAATATTATGATATATCTCAAAGCTACATTATTTAATTGCTGTTGTTTGCTTTTTAGGACTTCTAAAAATAATATAACATGTTTTATATGCATATTAGTAATGTAAAAGGCTCATTAAACTTTATAATCTTTTTTTATGATTTTCTTTAAATATTGAATTGATAAAAGAAATTATTTGGTTGAAATATACTATACCTAGTTATCTCCACTTTATCTTGTGATAGAGAAATTATATTCTTTTTTTTCTAATTCTGTAAATGAAGTTTTCTACTTAAAGCAGGTTTAATGCAATACATTAATGGTATAATAATAATTATTATTATTCACAGTAATGATAAATAAATAATTATTAATTATAGCTTTTGGATTGTTTTTCTGAATTTCAATTTATAATTTTTAAAAAACTTATAAAAATTAAATGTTTTTCTCCTACTACTTTTTATTTGTATTGTTACTAACATTTAGATGTTTATGAATTTTTACATAAATGTGGAATTTTAGACAATTTCTAATATGAACGTTAACTGTTTAAATTAATCTTCATTGACAAATCAATATGTATTAAAATATGCTTACTGAGTAGAACAGAAATTTTATTTATAAGAACTAATATTACAAATCTAGAACACTTGGATTGTTTCCAAGCATTAACATATTCAGATTTCAAGAAAGACATTATTTTTACCTATGAAAATATTGAAATTAATATATATATATGACATTTGCTTCCATTATGATTTTTGAATTTAATGGCAGTTGAGAAGGGTAAAGGAATTAACCAAAAGTACTTCTGCAGATTGAAAGACTGTATAATAGTTAATTACCATTATATTTATTATTTTTTATTGTTAGTATAATAGTTTTTAATTAATAGATATTTTATTTGTAATATAATATATATATATATATATGAGTGTGTGTGTGTGTGTGTGTATTATAATGGTAATGAGTTCTCTATTCTTTTAATATCTATAAATTTATTTACTGGGGTTAATTGGTATCAGGAATGCATACTGAATATACTTAAACTGATTGTCCTAACTAACTATGATGGTCGGTCTGAGTATCCAGCTCATATTTTCTGATTAACATTCTCATAAAACTGGTTTAAGTTGAAAGAACATCTATCTCATGTTATTATAAATAATATTTATTTATAGTACATTATCCATACTGCAGATTAGGACACCATTTCTACAATGAGAGAAGACTATAAATCAGATTTAAATCCCTCACCTAGCTCCTTAGATATTAAACCCTCCTGTTAATCCATAATTGGCTTATGCAAATATGGCAATGCATCAGAGGGTAATTACTCTATTTGATATAGAAAATGTGAACCATTGCTTATTTTTAATCATAAGTAAACAAAAACCAACAGGTATTTCTCTACAGACTCATGAGAAAATTTCATAGAAAAAGGATGAACAACTCCTTTTAATGAATTGATAAATTGAATTTATTAATATATAATAACTGGATTAGTACTGAATATTTATGTATAATTAAAAACTACAAAAGATTCAATATACAACATGATAATAACCCCCTCCCCCTCAAAAAAAAATTAATAAAAAAACCATTAGAATAAAAAAATATAAGAACATATCAATTAATATGTACTTATGAGATATATAAGAAAAATATTAATCACAAAATATATTATGAAAATATTATATTTATGGATGCACACTTATGAAATATATAAGATAAAATATTAATTACCATTTATGTTATGAAAATATTTATAGATATGCACTTATGGCATATATAAGATAAAAACATTAATTACAAAATATATTATGAAAATATTAATGGATGTACACTCGAGAAAAATGTTAATTACAAAAATACTAAAAAAAAAAAAACATTTTTCAATTTAGTCATTTCTAAGAATTTAATTACTTATTTTAAGCCTATTAACAAAAGAGTGGACTAATAAAATTGTACCAATTTATTTATTATTTCTTAGTGAACTCAATTTATATTGGGTTAGTATAGTTATGGAGAACTGAATGAGTTCATGTAGGTCTCACAGCTACTATTTCCTGATTAATTTCTGGTCCACTTTTGGTTTCCATTCTTGGAATGATTTCAGGGTAGGAACTGGATTGATTTTTAAACAGTTTCCATCTCACTAGTTAAAGATTCAATATTATTTTCTAGTTTCTTACTTATGCACATTATCATCTGATTTTAAAAGTTGAATCTTTGTTTAGATGGATGTCTCAGATAATGGCAAATATCTTTCAAAAAGTGATGGACTTTTAATTCTGCATTAAAACTATTCTCTTTATGATTATTAGCTACATCATGGCAAAATCAGAACATAACAATACAGGGAACTAAGTCTGCCATTGTAAAAATATCTATATAAGACATATTTTTCATCTTCACAGAATATTACACTTCTTCAGGCTAATATATCAATACTTCATGTTTATGTTTCAGCTTCTCATATTTTACCTCAGCATGCTGATTTGATTCTGGCTTAAGAGAAGATGCAAATGACAAGCATTGCAACATCAGAATAGACAAATCAAAAAAGACAAATGTCAAAAAAATTTAAGCTCCTTTTTATATTTTTCTTATTACTGATTTTTGATATTTTTTTAATCAGACATTCATCTAGCACATAAATTCTTGGCCTACAATTATCTGTATCTATTTTTACACTATTTAATTATATTACTGATTTAATTATATTATTAGTTGCTGTAGTATTTATTAATCATTTACCTAATTTTTTACTTCATTAAATCTGATCAAAATATCAAATATTTAGGACTAATTAAATATTTTTTTAAATTTGTTTTTCATATATATTTTCCCTATTTAATTAATTAAATCTGTGGTTTTCTGTGCAATTTTTATTTTATCTTTAAAAAAATATATTATTTAATTTACAAAAAAAATATTTCTTTTACTAAATTAAATTTTACCTATAAATATTGCACTGGGTTAGAGCTTTTTTTTCATCTGTTAATGTCTAAAGGCTGATGCCTTTATTATAGCTAATAAATGTATTCTTTTATTTCTCACTCTAAATGTGCAATCATTTTGCTAACGAGACATACCAATTTTAATGACAAAGATACATTTAGAAAAACGAAGTTAGAAGAATGATAAATAAATAAATAGGCTAAAAAATTATTAAAAATATAAAATGATAAAAATTGTGTCAATGGAAGAATTCACCTTATCACATCCAGGAAATAGTTCTCATATTTGGGTAGACTAATATTTTATTTGAATACAAATAAGATTAATAAAAAATGAATTAAAGCCAGCTATTCCCATGAGACATGATTTGTTCAGTAGCTCTCATGTTTTCAATACTGGCTAATTTAATGTCTTTTCTATTTAATATACTTTTCCTACCTATAATGTTTTTCAGGTCTGATTTTTTTGTTACATATCTTTTGATCTGACATTTTTTATTACACAGTTTGTAATGTTTAATCTTTGTGAAAACAACTGTTGGCTTTGTGGTCAACTTTTCCATAATAAAATAATGTTTTATTACTAATTTTATTCTCTTTTATTTTCTTAATACTCTTTTACCCAGTTTAAATATTTTACAAACATCAGTTGGCACATTAACTTTAATTTTTACCTCCACAAATTCTCCAGATTGCTTGAGCACCAATTTGTGAGCTATACTACATTTTACATTTTAGCTATATACTAGATTGCTATTAGTTAACAACTGTTACTATTCATCCCCCACAGAAATTCATTTCTCTAGGAATGCCTTATCAAGACATAAAACATGGATGCAATTTTTGTAAGATCACAAAGAGCAATGACATAACCTTTAATCTTTTCACTTTAGCTCTGACAGTGATTTCTGGAATGAAGATTGATGATGTGCCTAGAGGGAGGATATTGGCTAAAAAATTAAACAAGTATTGTTTTACTTGATCATAAGGGTAATTCTCGGAAGTATCATGTTCACAGAGTCTTTTAACTAACACTATTATTCGCTTGTCTAAAAACCATAGCAATGGTACTACCTTAATTTTATCGTCATCAATTTTATTAATGTAGAGATATTTCTCTGCATGTTGAATGGAGAACAGTCAATTACATGCAGATTACATCATTGCAGACTGTTTTCTATATATTGATCTGACAATTTACCCCTATTAGTTTGTTGCATAATAAATTCAAGGATAACTGTGTTAATTGCTAGATCTGGGAGTAATTTCTATGCCCAGAATAGACATATGCATATGAAATTAAAACCTTACTAAAACTAAGACAACAAGTAAGTTAATATTATTTAATAAATATATATTAAGACTAATACAAAAAATATACAAGCTGTAATTCTACACATATTACAAATATTAAATATATACAATGGCCCGAAGGCATAAAAATAATAATATAAATTGGTATAACTTTTAAAACTCTGGACTTCCTTCTGCATTTTTGTAAGCAAGTCTTTATTGTTAAACCATGATGTCCAGCATTGAATCCACCTTTACTCTTATAGTTTCCATAAGCAAATGTTTGATGATTCAAAAATTCTAGTCTATCTGCTCTACCAATTAATGTCTTAAATCCTTGGCATAATGGTTAACAATAATAATTAGTTTAGCTGAGGCATCCAGCTTCAATTAATTCCTCAATTTTCAATTATCCATCTTGATTAATTAGTTTACTTCTGAGATTTTAGGAATCTAATTAACCTTGTTTTTTCTGGTGGTATTTTAGGAATCCAATTAACTATTTTATCTTTTCATACTACACTTGCAACACAAATATATATATATAGTTCCCTATGGTTAACTTGCCCCAATGAAGTATTGCTACACACATAACACACTATACACATGTATAGTTCACTTTGGTAATGCAAGCATTCCAAATACCAACAAACAAAATAATAAATAATAAGAATAGCGAACAGTCTACTATACTCACAACACACACACATATATATATATAGTTCCCTATGGTTAACTTTCCCCAATGAAGTATTGCTACACACATAGCATACTATACACATGTATAGTTCTCTTTGGTTAACTTCCTCCAACAAGATATTACTACACATAACACAATCTATATATATAGTTTTCTATGGTGCATTTCCCCCGACAATCTTTAAGACTGGCTGCTTTCAAAATGGTTTCCATTGGCCTCAGTTTCCCAAATACTTTGGACCAGTCCAGTTCAGCTCCACGTGAATACCTCTGGCTTCATCGTAGAGCACTGTGACAGTCACCATGAGCTTCTTTCTTTTAGCTGCAATCACTTCCATATCTTGGCAACAGCCAGTTTGATAAACTCACTGGAAATTGGATGGAAAATCAACTCTCACATCTAGCTGCTATCCAGACAGTTGCCTCCAGCTCTTTTCCAAACAGCTGCCCATGAACACATTTTCAGTGAGCGCTGCACACTCATTGAAACTACTGTCACATCTCTCACCAACATGAACTGGAAAATGAACTAGGAGAATGAACTCTGCATCTTGTTGCTTACTCTATTTATACTTTTTAATTACTCAATTAATTACTTTTTTCCATATATGGTAATGTTTTTAAGTCTATAACTAATTAATTGGTGTCTTATAAATTCCTTTCCATATAAGGTAATTTGTAGTCTATTCATTAATTAATTAATCTCCTATCAAGAAATATTTGTAATCAGCAAATATTTCCTGGAATTTATCGATCACAATTAATGTAAATTATTTAATTAAATTTACCACTTATCAGTTCATAAT
Source organism: Epiperipatus broadwayi (assembly GCA_028023455.1). NCBI lineage: Eukaryota > Metazoa > Onychophora > Udeonychophora > Euonychophora > Peripatidae > Epiperipatus > Epiperipatus broadwayi. The sequence continues at coordinate 1,510,628 of JAQFVV010006245.1, read as the reverse complement.
TTAAATATATTTCTCTAATATTTTCTACTTTTTCTGGAATGCACAAACTTATACTAATGTAAATATAATATTTTTATAAAATATAGCAACAAGTTTATCTTTTTGTAAATCAGAACTAATTCAATAAGTTTTATTTTAAGTTTATTTTTCATTAACAATTTATATAACTTAATATATCTCTAACTTTATATCTAACCTACGCACATGTAGCAGTATACTTATTCTACCTTTTATCAATCTTTAACAGATCTTTTTTATCCAATTGTTATATTTTAATTTTAAAAAAAAAAACACTTTTGATATATCTTAAAATTACATAGGTAAATTAATCTACAAATAAAGGTAAACCTAACAGTTGAATGTATTTTATTTAGAAAGTTTAAATAAAATTAAAAAATTTTCTAATTTTTACTAATGTGATTTTGTTTCCCTCAATTGTATCTTTATTGTGAATGTCCCTAATAAAATTAATTTAAAAAAATCTTACCTTCTACTTTGTCAAATCGTAAAACAACACCTCTTGCTCCATTTACTAAACCTTGTTGTACATCTAAATTTTTGGCTAGCATAATTTGAGAACCTTCTTTTAAAATTATTGTATCATTTACAGGACATAATCTATTTATATGTTGTTTAAGAGAAGGGTCACTATCAGAGGAATTAAACGTCCATGATTCACCTAATAAAATGATATATAGAAAGAAAAAATATATATGTATTTGAAAAAAATTGCAAATTTCATAATAACAACAACAAAAAAAAAAGAATATTTTTTAAAAATATTTACGAGTAAGTTTTTATTTACTTTAAATTTAGTTTCAAAAGGGAATTTTATTCATAAAAATTCTTAGTATATTACATAAGAAATGAAAAATAAAATTTACTTTAAATTTATTAGATTGAAATCAAACTATTTTTTTTATTTATTGTAAAAAATAAACTTTATATACATAATAAAAGAAACAGCAATAATAAAAGTCTGGAAGGTGAAATTCTAGCAGTGAGTTAAACTGAAACAAAGTTAATATACCAATTACAAGAAAAAAAATGAATAATTTGTATAATAGAATCATAAAGCAATCCTTTAATGCCAGAGTTTATACATATTCATTTAAAGAAATACTTTCTATCACTGAAAATGATGCCAAAGAGAATGCTATAAAATTCTTTCAATCTCAATATTATTCAGTCATATACTTAAATTTGGATGTGTTAAAAGAGTTTCTGGCACAAAGATGGACAAACTGCAACTAGTGAGTCACATGACTCTTTGACATATAATGTGTGGCTTGTGAAAATTTCTGGATTCTTTTTTGTATTATAAATAATATATAAAATGTAAAAAAAAATTTTAAAACTATAATTATTTCATCATTTTCAATCATTATATAACATTTATCTGAATTTAATCCAATGAATAGGAAATTCATATGTGATCTCTTTCCAGGTCTTTTACAATCTGTTGGAATTCTACTTAAGACTGTTCCTTTATAATTATTTCTTCTAGTAATAGGTCTAAGTCAGCTCTATTTCAGCCTCACAATTCTTTTAATGGTGCCAACGATGCTTGTTTGTTTTCTCACTCATGTTTTTGCACCTGATTTTCTTTCTTAATCTTCATATTTTATTGTGATCTATCTATATATTTCTCCAAATCTCAGGTCTATTTATTAAACTTTTCAAGCACATAGTCATATTTCCTTTTAATATATTTCTACCAAAGATATCTATTCAACTTTAATTCTATAATAAATTTTATTTGTTATATTTTATCTGCATTAATAATCAGATCAAATATTTAGAGTTGTTACCTTCTTTCAGTTTATAACCATCAATATTTATTTTCTACTTTTTTTGGGAAGTCATTGAAAATGCATTACTTTAATTTGTGTAAAACTAATAAGACATCACAAGGAAGCCAGCAAATTCTTTTTTCTCATCATAGTTATGCCACCTAGTGTAAGCTTTAATAATGAATAGATACCAGATAGTAGTACTCAATAATTCCTAATCCAGTTCCATCTTTTATCCAATATTTTAGACTAGTTTCTAGCTTATGGATTTCATCTATAAGAATGGATTGGTTCTTGGAGCAGTGCAATTGGAACCTTTTGTATCTCCACCTTTCCTTTAGCAGTCATCTTTTACTTCTTTGTTTTACTATCAAGCCATCAACCCAAATTGATAATTGTATTAATCTTTTTCAATTTTTATTTTTTTTTGCTTTCATTTCATAATTCTTGTAACATTTCCTGAAGCTTCGAGGCATTATTTGCAAAAACAACCATAATATCATCTGCAAAATGTAGATCACATAAGTAATCTATTTTTGTCTTTACTCCTTTATCTTTTCACTTTATTTATATTTAAAAAAAAAAAAGGCTGATATAGGAATACATGAACAAATTTTTAATTTGCAATATACTTCCTCTAAAACTGCTGTAATAAGCTGCAAACACTTTGTTGTATATTCTTATTCATATAAACAATTATTAGTCTTCTTAATATTACATGAAATGTAATCTCCACTATTTTATTTTTGATATTCTCCAGAATTTGATAATATTAAACCACTAAATATCACATGATGACCATTCTTTATGCTTACATAAGCTGTTTGTACAGAGGCAAAACTCTCCATACAGTAGTGCCATTCAGTGCAAGCCAGGCTAATCAATGGATGCAGGAAGGTTTGTACATAAAAGCCACAAGCTAGAAACTAGTCTGGTGATATTGGATGAGTAGGCACTAAATAGATATTTTATGCCCCAACCTTCCTTCATTCATTGATTACTCTGGCTTGCACTGAGTGGCACTACTGTATGGAGAGTTTTGCCTCTGTATAATTTGACATTATCTATATCCATGATGTTCTAAAATTTTAATCACTACAACATGTTTATACTGTCAAATATGTTTTCATAATCTACAAATAACAAAGCAAAATATCAATTTATACTTAAGCATCATTTCTATAATTTTTTTAAAAATATTAAGATATGATCTATTATTATTCTATAAAATCTTAAAACCGATGACATATGGATAATTTACAATGATCTCAAAGTCTTATTCAGAACTAATTGAAGACAGAGAGTTCCATAATTTCTAATATTTTCTTTTATTTTTCTTAAACATCAATAGCATTATTGCATTCTTCTAGTCCTCTAATATATGCCATTTAGACTGTTGTTATACAGATTCCAACAGTTTCCTTATTCTTTTATATATATATTTTTTTAAAATAGAAAATAAATAATCGATGGCTCTATTAATTGAGAGTTCATAAAAAGTTCCAGTGCCAGAACTGAAATCAATCCTAGGACTACCACTGTCTAAACCATACATGAAACTTGCTTATTTTTAAATACTCTTTAATGAATATCATATTTCCTATCTCACTTCTTTTAAAACACTTAACATTTCAAAAGATGTTACTATAATTGTAATAAAACTATTTTGTTTTCATGTTCTTTATTACAACAAAACTGTTTTAAAAAATTTTTCATATGCTTTATATGTTCCTCTTTTTAGTAATAATTATCATCTTTTCTTCTTATTGCAAAAATGAACTTTCCTTTTATTATCAAGAGATTGTTTTATATTTTTCAGACTTGTTCTTTATAGTTTTCTTTGTTCATTTTAAGTCTATGCTATCTCATTTTTGTCTCCATAATCAAAATAATCTCCAGCCCTGTCATCTTTTAATTGTTTTCCAATTTTAGTATCAATTTTAAAATGTTTTTTGGTCTGAATAAGGAAATCATCTACTTAAAATTCTATGTTTTCATAAGAATAAAAATTTGATAGGTTATAAACATAAATTATCTGCATTTATATCTTTTATAAAATGTTTTTTGGTCTGAATAAGGAAATCATCTACTTAAAATTCTATGTTTTCATAAGAATAAAAATTTGATAGGTTATAAACATAAATTATCTGCATTTATATCTTTTATCTAGTTTAATAATTATCTCAACAGTATATTTTATAGACTATCAATCTCTATAATGTTATTTTTCCAACTTTTATTTATATAAATTTACATTCTTCTAGTGCTTTTAATATTTGCAAACTTTGTAAAAAAATATACATCCATATTTTAAAATCTTTACACTTTTTCTTCTTACTCCACAAAATCTGTCAATGTCTCACTTTTTGGACTATTATTTATTTCTATTCATGTAAGCTTTCTTCGTCTAAATAATAGATCAAAATTAAATGGTTTCATAACTACTAAATTTAGTATATTTTGTCTTCAACAGTACTCTGGTTAAAGATTTTATACCATCTGGAATAGGAGAGTGTTTTCTTGGTCTTAAAAAAAAATAAAAATAGTAAACTTACCATGTGGACTGATATAAATTGATGAGCAGCCCATTTAATTTAATTTAACATATGAATAATTATAGTATAGTAATTGTCATATCTGACCTTGCCTTCAGAAATGGACTAGTTCAGATTCTTTCCTTATCTGTTCAAATAGAGCACCCATTGTTGCTAACCAATGTGTAAATATGTGTATAACCAATGTATAAACATGGCCAAAGGGTAAAACATAATTATGGTGAATGTGTAAACATGTGGATAAACCTATTATTGGTTAGTATGGATCAATAGGCAATGATGCTTTCTGAATCTGATTGCTGGCAGTAAGATAAGGGATCTGCTAATAAGTAGTCAGTCTTTTTGGAGGCAAGTGAAAGAGAGAGAGATAACATCTGTCTAACTCAATTGAAACCACTTTCAACTGTGAAGGCATTTTTACTATCACTGAGGCAAACTGTCCAGTACAGCCGGAAAAGTCTTGACTAGAACTCATGAGGCAAGCTAATATATACAACTGGAAGTGAGTCTGGCATAACCAGTACAATATTAACTACATTTATCTATGTACAACTGTGTTTATTGAGTATTTCATATTTTTATTGATATTGCTGTTGGTTTGAGCCTGATACCTGCTATTCAGACCAAACACAAAAGATTTTGGTGCAGTCAGACACACACACACACACACACACGTATATATATATATATATATATATATCCCCACAACTGGAAAAATACAGTAGATACATGAGTATGCAGTTAGACATTCATCATATTAAAATTACTATTCTGCCTGAGTAAAAATCAGATTTGGCAGTTTGGGAAAAATACATGAGTGCAAAGAAAATAGACTCATCATACTTACACAATGGTGATAAAAATTCTATCACTTAGATCTGCCAGAATAAAAAAACAAATTCATAAGAAAAATTGACTGCAAACCTAATTGGTGTGTCAATTAAAATCATAAACCAATAATGAGTGCATAACTTGTAATAAAGTGATGGAAACTCTCCCTAATGGATTAAAAGTTTTGTTAGGACAGCTACAAACAGTAGCTGTTAAAATATAAATTTACAGGTGGTAACTCGTAAAAATAAAAATCGGTACTTTGTTTCTCTTATGAAGAAGCGAGAGAAAATTAAAAAAATGGCTAATTCTATTGGCTCCTTGGATGCTTTTGATCCAGCCCATCCTGAGGGCTGGTCAAGCTATAGAGAATCTTCAAACACCAGCTGACCTAAATTTTGACAAAATGTTAACAACTCTCACAGATTATTTTCTCACAAACTCTTGACAATAATGCAGAGATATTATTTCAACCTGTGCATACAAGATTAGGGGAAAAACCCAGGGAGTTCACAACAAAAATCATTATTATCAAAGTGTGGATTCAAAGATTTCCTGAATGAAGCACTTTGTGATTGTTTTATTTGTGGCATAAACAACCACAATTTAAAACTTAAAATGCTAATGATGCCGGAATTAGATTTTGAAACAGCTGCAGCCCAAGCAGTACTAGCAGAATCAATAGCTAGTCAGGCAAACCCATTAAAAAAAATTACTAAGTATAATGTGCAAAAAATTGAGCATAACACTGGGTCAGTCAGACACTCAGTCAGCTCAGATAATTCAGCATCATATAGTCTAAGGCATTGCTATAGATGCAATGAACAAATGCACACACATACAGAATGTTGGCACTACTATATGATATGTAAATTTTGTATAACAGGTCAGACATATAAAGGCTGCATGTTTGAAATTAAAAAGACAGCCAACATGAGAATGGAAAAATCAATTCCAAAAAACAGTGAAGGCAATTATAAGAAAAATAAACAAGTTATCTGTATAAATCAAATTAAAGACAATCAGTATGAATTTATATACAGTATTATAATTAATGATATGCCAGTTACAATGAAACTGGACACAGGGTCTATTGTTTTCAAAAAAGACCTAAGTTATCATTAATAAAAATAATGAATATAAATTATATCTTAGAAACAAGTCAATCTCAGACTATCAGGGCAATAAAATAAAACTGTTTAGCCAAACAACAGTTAGAATTACAATGCCTAACAAAAATATATGCCTACCAATAATAGAGATATCAGGTAATCATAGCAATTTATTAAGCCATGGCTCATTTAGTCACTTAGGCTTTGCAGTGACAAAGGTGGACCAAGTCACAACATTTAATTAAATTAAAATCTGATTACTCAGTCTTCAACAAGGAGCTGGATCTATAATTAGGACAACCAATAAATTTACCACTAAATACAGAGGTAAAACCCATTAGTCGACACAGCAAATCATTTTCACTAGATTTGCGAATTAAAGTAGCAGAGCTCAAAAAAGTGGGGAGCAGCAGGGGTTACAGAGCCCATAACATACAGAGTATGGGCCACCCCAAAATTACCAATCATCAAAGAAAATGGTGATGTGTGTATATGTGGTGATTACTGATGCACAATCAACAAAGCTCTTGATCCAGATAATTACCCACCCCCATCAGTCAAACAAATCATTTTCATTGTTTTTACTAAAATTGATTTAAAACATGCATACTTGCAACTACATGTGGATGATCAAGCTGCAAGAGCATTATCAATAGTAACCAATAAAGGATTATTCAAAATGAACTGGATACCTTTTGGTCACCCCAGCAATATTCCAGAGAGTCAAGGATCAACTGGCTGCTGGACTACCAGTCCACTATCATATTTTGATGATGTCTTATTAGTGGCAGAAACACCAGAACAATTCTGGAGTGCCACCAAGAAACTCCTAGCCAAATTCAAAATCTCTGGTGTTAAAATAAACTTGGATAAGTGGATATTTGAAGCCAATGAGCTTGAATTTCTGGGATATAGGATAAATGCAAGTGACATTTATCCAACACAAAAGAAAGTGTTGGCAATAAAAAAGCCAAAGCACCTAAAAATAATAAAGAACTTCAATCTTTCTGAGGGTTCATAAATTATTACAAAAGGTTCTTATATCATAAAACCAAGGCTACTAAACCACTTACAGGCTACTGGACAAAAAAGCAGGCTGGAATTGAGACAGTAAGGCATGATAAAGACTTCTATGATAAAAAATTTAATATCAGAAACAACAGTATTGGCACATTTTAACCTAAAAACAGTGCTAGTACTAACATATTATGCATCAGCAGTTAGAACAAGGACAGTGTTATCACATGAAATAATGGCAGGACACCCAGCTGTATTGCCTTTGCATCAAAGTGCTTCTCATAGGCCAAGAGAAACTGTTCTCAAATTGATAGAGAGACTCTAGCTTTGATCAAGGCATCAAAAAATTTCACAACTATCTATATGAAATAAAATACTAGTTTTCTACTTCACCTTTGAGTAGTAAGTAATTTACCTGCGCTTTACGCAAAAAAGTGAAGCTTGTAAAGTATTATTAAAAGTTATATGGCTAAGTGCTTTCAGAGAACTTAAGTCTCCATATTCATAGCCTATATTATTTGAAGTTTAGCGGTGATTTATGCAAAATTTATTCAACATCATTATTTATATAGGAGAGCTATAAATAATACTGAATACAAATCAATATTCATCGAGCACCAAAGAACAACAGGCCATGTGTTCAAACCCACTATGGCAAGGGCACTTTGCACTGAACATAACGATGTAAAATGAAAAATTAAGGAGGCATGCTTTATTGCAGATGACAACTTTGCAATAAACCGAAAGGAATCGTGCTTTGCAATCTCCAGAAAATGGTCGTTATGAAAGAAAATTTGAATAAATTTTGCATAAATCACCGCTAAACTTCGATTAATGTAGGCTATGAATATGGAGACTTAAGTTCTCCGAAAGCGCTTAGCCATATAACTTTTAATAATACTTTACAAGCTTCACTTTTTTGTGTAAAGCGCAGATAAATTACTAACTATCTATATGGTAGACCATTCATCTTACAAACAGATTGTAGACCCCTCTTGGAAATATTTGAATACTGTAGTGGTTTAATTTCTTGTCAGGCTATAATTTTGAACTATACTACATAGAGAGAAAACATATCCCACATGTAGATGTATTGAACAGTTATGATAGTGGCTATGTGGACTACTAATGATCCTGGATTCCAAAAGGTAGAAAAATGGATCCAACAGTGTTGACCAAATAAAAAAATCAGATGAGCTGGATTAAGCCTACACTGAATTGCATAGGCTGAACATCTCAACTGAACATAGCTGCATTATCTGGGGATCCAGAGTAGTGATCCCCCCAGCTGGACATTCCCAGGTGCTCAGTCTGTTACAAAATGGGCATCCTGGGATAGTCCAAATGAAGCTGCTACCAAGATTATATGTGTGGTCGCTTACCTTAAATTCTGATATTGAGGCCAAAGTCCACCACTGCTGGCAATGCAAAATGAATGAAAACATACCAGCAAAAGACAAAACAGCTCAGTAGTCTAAACCTGAAGGGTCCTAGTCTAGACTCCATGTGGACTATGTAGGCCCATAGAAAGGCAAACTGCCATTGATAGTAGTTGATTCATATTCCAAGTGGCTGAAGGTAGTTCAAGTCCCATCATTTCAATCCACAGCTACAATAGAAGCTCTTAGAAGGCTATTTGAAACACATGGCCTACCTAAGACATTAGTAACAGGTAATGGCACAGCATTTGCAGCCAGTACATTCAAAAACTTTTGCACTAATAATAACATTGAGCTAGCGTACAGCTCTCCATTTTGTCCAGAAAGCATTGGCCAGGCAAAGAGATTAGTTCAAGAAGCAAAAAAGCTGATAAAAATGGATACAGGAAGGTGAAACACCAGGATTTCCAGAACACTATTACTACAGCACTTCACACCAAGTACAGCAATAGGAAAGACTCCACCAGAACTGCCACTCAATAGACCTATGCAAACTAACCTGTCAGCCCTGAAACCCAATTCCAAATACCTAGAAAAATAAAATAGCAAAATAAAAGTACAAATAGGCACTCAGGTGCTATGTGGAATGTATTATGGATCACAAAATGGATACTAGCAGTGGTTACACAATTGAAAGGACTCTACACTGTAGTAGTTCAAACAGCAGATGGGTATCAACATCATCACCACCTAAACCAACTGAGACTGAATCACACAGAAACAAGCACATCAAGTGAAAATGATGATCACCAATCTGAAGACAGCAATAACCCAAGTGAACAACCAGGGACAACTCCATCAATCAAGGATGATGAACAAGACAAGAATAGCAATAAACCTGAGAAACCAACAAAACGGACATGTTGTCCAGCTCATTTTGATGACTATGTTCTCCAGAGCTAAATTTAGCCAGGGAGAGGGATGTCATATCTGACCTTGCCTTCAGAAGTGAACTAGTCCACATTCCTTCCTTATCTGATTGGATTGAGTACTCATTGCCATTAACCAAAGTGTAAACATATGGATAACCAATGTGCAAACATGTGCATAACCAATGTATAAATATGGCCAAAGGATAACACATAAGTATGGCCAATTGTAAACATGTGGATAAATCTATCACTGGTTAGTACAGGCCAATAGGCAATAATGCTCTCTGAATCCAATTAAAGCCAGTGAGGTAGGGGATCTAGTAATAAATAGTCAACCTTTTTGGAGGCAATTGAAAGAGATAGATAATATCTGTCTAACCTGAAAATAACTGGAAGTGCCCCTAATTGAAACCACTTTCAACTGCATAGTCATTACCGATACATCTATGCAGTGAGGCAAGTCCCATGATAGAAATGGAAGCTGCTATGACCATGGCCAACTTGAGGCAAGCTGTCCAGTACATCCAGAAGTCTTGACTAGAATTCATGAGGCAAGCTAATATATATCTATACAGCTGAAAGTGAGTCCAGCATGACCAACACAGTATTAATTATGTCTATTGTATTTATTGAGTGATCATATTTTTATTGATATCACTGTTAGTTTGTGTCTAAAATCTGCAATTCAGACCAAACACAACAGTAATAGTTTATTGCAGGGGTCCCCAACCCTATGTCCACGGGCACCACGACACCCACAGACCATTTTACGGGTGCCCACCACTATCCGAACATGATAAAAAATTATTTATCTGATACAAATAAATTTAATTTTTAAAATTTCTTATAAATTGTTGTATTATATTGTAATCAAATTGTAGGGCATACTATACTTTTACAGTGTAAAAATATAAATGTTAATTATATGTTAAAATTTTATTTTTGAAATAAATATTTTTTTGTACATTATGTGTATTATTACTATTAATATCCAACTATAAATTTACATTGAAAAAATAAATGGTTCTCACCATCTTGTTGAAAAAAAAAAATGGTGCCCACCACCTGGCCGGTATTATAGAATGTGCTCTTAAGTGCAAAAAGGTTGGGGATCCCTGGTTTATTGTATATGGTTTTTTATATTCTGCAAGTTTTATTTTTCAATAAATTTTCATAAAATAAAGCTTTTAAAATCTGTTTTGGGGAATATTGTGATGATGTCTGGTATCATACATATATATGTATGTAAGTGTATATAGATATGAGTTGCATGTGACCCACTGGCTGTAATTTGTCCACTCTTGTGATAGTTTGATGGCCATTGAAAACTCGTTTTCATGTAATGTAAGCCCTTAGATTAAAAAAACAAATATCTTATTTTACATTCCATTAATAAATTCTTTTGTGTTTTTTTTTTTTCAAGAAGTAAAATTATTATATTTGCAAGTAGCAAACCAAATTTAGTAAATTAAAATCAATCGTATCTTATTGATGTTTTGTTACTATTAATAATAAATGATATTAATATGGAGACTTTATATACTTGCAATAAGTCAGGCAAACTATTTCAAAGTTGGAAATGAAAGATTCAAAACACACTGGAAGATTATATAAGTATTTTTAAACATATATTGTGCCAATGCCATTTCCCACAGTCATTTTAAGTAGAACTTCAAAATAGCTAGTTTTAAAAAAATTTTAAATTTAGATTAGTCCATACTATTTTATATTAATTTTGTAAGTAAAATAAGTTTTAGCTAGTTTTAAAAAAAATTAAATTTATTTTACTCACTAAGTTTAAACTAGTTAAATAAAAAGTTTATAAAGATATTTAAAGTATTTTAAAGTTATTTTAATGATAAAAGTAATATTAAGTTATTTTAATGATAAAAGTAATATATTATGTTATTTAAAAGATAAAAATTAATGTTTAAAGAATATAATGTTAAAATAATAGTCTAAGTACAATATTAAATATTATATATTTCTAATATACTTTAAATAATTTTATTTATTTAAGTTAAATTATTCTAGAATGTTCTAAAAGTGTCATATGTCTTTAAAGTTTGTGTATTTGTCCTTGAGTTTTAGTTCCTTGTTAGCAAAATTGAAACATTAAAATGTTGCAAATAATATTGTATATTTTATCTTAAAAATAGCAATTAATTCTTTATTGTGCTGTTTAAATAATATTTTCTATTTTAAAATTAATATTTAGGTTATTAAAAATATTTTAATGTTTAAATAAAGTTAGTTTATGTTTTAGAATATTAAATACATTTTATATAATATAAAAATAATTAGTCATATTATTTTAGAAAATTATTTTGTAAACAAAAATTTAATTTATATATAAATTAGTATTTAAGAAGAACTTGGATCAACCAATGAAATCACTGGATGAGATAGGTATAAATATTGGTGTTCAATCAGTCTAGATAGAAGTTGTTGTTTGTTTTAAATTAAATTTTATCTTATTTTGTTGATCTAATCTGCTCTTGTTTTTAAAGTTTTAATTTTTTATATAAAAAAAAAATATTAGTAAAGCTAAAGTATAGTTTTAAATAATTATTTAAATGTATCCAATGTTTGGGTAAATGAATTAATTCCCTGTCAGTAATATTTTCACATCAAAGCTTAATGAAACCATTATAATTTTATGGAGATCAATAGTTGTCGTCGAATCATCAGCCTAATGCCTAGCAGAAGCCACAAGTTCAACCAAATAACAGGGGAAAATCTAAGGATTCATAAGAACTTTATATTTAATATTTTTAATATGTGTGAAGCAAAAGAACATTTATATTTAACACTTATGATAAATCCTCATAAATTTAAACTGTCGAGAAATTTATATCTTATTATTCTGTTGAGGATATTTGTTGGAAGCTATTTAATAAGTTATATGTGTTTTAAAAGGAAGAAAAGGAAGAACAAAAGTGATATTATGCAAGTAAATTAAATACATATAAAGAAATTTTATAAATGTGAATATTTTTATATTATCTGTGAATGCATATGTAAATATATTTTACTACTAGTTTGTTTAAAAGAGAACAGCCCAAATGAACATTATATATTTTTAATATTGTGCATATCATGATGAAGAGAAAATATTTTTTTGAACTTTACATTTTAAAAGATTTTCCTGTTTAAAAGAGAGATGAATTTTGATATTATTTTAAGATTATCATTATATCTTTTATGAAACATTACCTGAATGAAGAGACCATAAAATATTGCAAGAAATTATTTAATTGATAGATGCATGTTACAAAGGATAAAAGTATTGAATTTTTTAAGAAACAATCTGTGATAAATTATTGCCATTGAAATATGAAGTATATGTTGTTGTTTTTTTAAAAAAAAAAAAGAATGAAAGTTGTCTGCTGAAAAAAATTCATCAACTGATAAATAATCTTATTGTTTAAAATTTTTTAAATGTTTACTGATGAAGAAATATTAATTTCATTATATTTTGCCATAAGTCTGGACCAGCATGTATATAAAAATGTACATACAGAAATTATTACCTAATATGAAAAATTATATTAACGAATGTTTTTTCTCTGAAATACCGTTTCACCTGGAAATGTTAAGAAAATGGATTTAGATAGACTATTTATTCAGTATGGATGGGCAGTATTTTGAGGTGATTTTAAAAGTTTGATTTTGTGTATTATGGAGTTTTGTTCAGTGCAACAGGTGAGAGAGAAGTTTTGTTCAAACTTTTTCATAGTCCATAGCAATAGATTGAATTTTCCTATTTTTTTTTTATTGATTGTGCTAGAGGAATGAAAGCAAATAAGAACTTTAAATAGTTTTGAATTTAATTACTTTTCTATTTTTAGTATTAATATTTATTATTATTATTAATAATATTCAGTTAACATGTTTTTTTAGAGATAAGTTTACTTTTAAGATTGAAATAATTTATTTAAAAAAATAAAGAAAAATAATCAGTATCAGAAAATTTAATTTTCTGAAAAGTAAAATAAAAATATATCTATAACTTATTTTATGTTTGGATGATCAAGGAGAGAAGGGATCACCATATTTGATTCCAATAATTGTCAGAATTAAAGGCAAATTATTATGCATATTAATAATATTTTAATATATATTTTATTTCATTTATTATATTGCTTGAGTATTAAAATCAGATAGAATTATATTTATATGATTAAAAGTATATTGCTTTATGAATGCAATATAAAGGTAGAACATGCGTTATGGGTTAGTTAAGGATATTCAAGTAATTTTTATGAATGCTTAAGTATGCATATTTTTGGTGATGTAATTATGAGTTTTCTAGGATATCATTCTAGACCATATCTAAAATGAAAACATTGATCTCTAAATTATCTAGTAATGTAATATAAATGAATGAATGAATGTGTAATAGCAATGGATATTTTATTGAAATCATTTGTGTATACAATGTTTAGAATCATCTTGAATTTAATATTAGATATTTAATTTTGGAAATGTACTTTGGAGATTATTTTATATAACATAGTTAAATTTCTTTGTGATGTCAAGAGAAGAATTCAGAAGGTGGAAGATAAAGGATAGTGGTCTGGGAAATTAGTTGTAAAACAAAATCCTACATGCTAGATATATTGAGGAGGAATGTTATATGGGAATCATATCATTATAAATTAAGGAATTAAATATAGGTAACAAAATTCTATATGTTTAGTATATAGTCAGCCACATTCTTTCCATAGTTTAGTAAGAGCTCAAGTAGAAGCCATGACCGAACTTAGGATACATGATAAATATGTGACCTCAAGCACTATAACCATGATATTTCATATTCGTTTCAGTTATTATTGTATTCATATCCCTCACTATAATCACCATTAATTGCCACAGGATATTATAGTGTAAATGGTAGTTTAAAAGTTGGTTAGAATAATAACTGGACTGTAGAAAGTTGTCACTGTAAGTGAATGCAAGAGATGAGAAAATTTTTATCACAAATGATATTTAATTATTTACTTGATATGCTATTACTAATCATTGAAGATATTTGAAATATTTAAATAAATTCAAATTTTTCTAAAGACATTCAATGCTCATATTAAATGATGGAAATAGTCCAATATAAAAATACAACTAGAACACCATCATCACAAATCTTCAGGAAAACATTAATTATTTACTGTTTATAGAGAAAGAAGAAAAAGAATGATTTGATATTCCTAGAGATATATGAATAATAGAGATCATTAAAATCAAATATTTAATGCATATTTTGTTTGTGAAAAAGAATGATTATAAAATTAATAAACATAGCACATATATGCAATATATAATTCCTTAGTATAATATGAATATTTTATAAGAAAAGTGAACTTGTAGAAAAGTTATAGGATTATTTAAAATATTTTAAAACTAAATTGTTTTACCAAGTTATGAATGAAGTTATTTCAATAACTATATTTATCTTTATTTAAATTTACATTGAAATGTCAAAATATACCTAAAGGATAAAGACAAATACTTTATTGGTATACAAATGATATGCTTAGTTTTTTTCAAAATAATACTATATGTTAAATTTTGAATAAGTGCTAATTTAAATGTAAATTTTATAGTTAATAGGCAATACTATAATCAAAATTTCCTTCTGAAAGTGTCAAGCATATTATTACTAGTTAAATAAATTGTATTTTTTTATTGTTATTGTTTCATTATGATAATGATAATGGAATATCATAATCGTAATTGTAGAAGATAATAGTATTACTATTATAATATATATTTTATATAGCAAATAGTCACAGTGAAGGCTATTTAATGCTTATTTATTTTCATCGTGTTTTTTTATGTAAATATTTTAATTTGATTAATTAATTTTCTTTTGTTATTTTGTAAATATGTTAAATTTTATACAATTATATTGTTAATTTAAATATGTTATTTAAGAATAAAATTGTTAATGTTTTTGGAATTCATATGGTCTTGAGAGTTTCTTTGTTTGATGTGTCCAAATGTTTTTGAATCTTCATATCCACACACAAATTATTTGGATATATTATTGCACATGATTAATAAAAATATATTAATATAATTATTATTATTACAGAAGATCTTATTCTTGGTGATTATGAAGATTATACAATGTTAATTTTAAAATATTAATATTGCAATTATATTAAAAATATATTTTCTGTGAATGCCACATAAAAAATAAAATATTTTAATAGCATAATATGATAGGTAATGTTTTAAAATTTATTTAAAATATTATATATAATGTTTTTATAAGAATTTATAATTTTATTGATGTTTGTTTATTGAAGAATAATAGTTATGTAGAGATGTTATTATTGTAAAAATATTCTAGTTATTTTTTATTGTTTTGGTGAGAGTAGTTGAATATATATAAAATCCGTGAAGAAATAATGGATAGGAATTTTAGTTAATGTTAAATTTTAATACTATTTTTATGAAAGGATAATAATAATTTTATTTTTATAATAAATTTTATAAATGATTTAATTTGGATTATTTTATGTGTCTTATAAGCCATGAGAGTATTACAAGGTAATGTTTTATAGATTAAATAGGGATAATATTCTTATGCCATTGAGTGTATATCTTTTGGGATACATTCACATTATTAAACAACAGTGTACCTTGCTGAATGTCTCATGCAAAGTTTGCATAATTTTTTGTTAGTAATTTTAATTGAACTATATTTTTAGTAGCAAATAATAAGGAGCTAGCAATAGTTTAAGTTGTTATCATAATAAATGAACTGGGAATCCAATTTGAACTTTAGTATTTAGTTTATATATATTTTTGATTACTTTAGTTTATTATTTAAATAAGATACATTATTTTAAATATTAATTTTATTAAAGTATTGTTTTAATAAATATTATTCAGATAATTCAATTGTGATTTGAAGTAGTACTTTTGAGAGTTGAGCCAGAGTCCTTTTTAATTTGGTAAGGATACAATATATATATATATATAGGCTTTTTAAATAATAGAATATTTTTTTAGTGACTTTTGTAATTATTTTATATATGTATGTGTATCTGTGCTCATAAGTTGATACTTGTTTTTGAGTTCACAAAACTATTAAGAGAGTTTCATTTATCCTTTTAAATTCTTTTATATTTATAATATGCACATACATTCCTTCAATATTAATATCAATCACTTTTCTTTATTCACTTTTTTACAATGCATTATATACTTATAACAGTTTTGATTGCTCCACCAAACTTCTTCAATCTATAATAAACATAAATATAAATACATGAATATTTATTTATACATAAACATATAATTTCTACATACTATATATATTTCATATTAAAAGTTCTTTCTTTTAATCAACATATCTATATATCCTACATATATATATATTTTATACTCTTTTATATATATATTTACATAAATATCCTTAATCACTTCTATCATTTTTATATCTACATTATTTTTAATAATTAATTCTTTTTTTAATCATTTATATATAATACATTTTATAATTTAAAAAAAAAAAAAAAGATAAAAAAAAAAATTATTAAAAATAATATAAATGTAAAAATGATATTTATGTAGGTGTGTATATATATAAGAAAGTATAAAAAAATATATATGTAGGATATATAAGTTGATTAAAAAGAAGAATTTATAATATAAAGTATATACAATAAATAGAAATTAGGTATTTATGTTTAAATATTCATGTATTTATATTTATGTTTGTTATAGATCTGAAGAAATTTGCTGGGGCAATCAAAACTGTTATAAGTGTATAATGCATCATAAAAAAGTGAATAAAAAAAAAGATTAATATTAATATTGGATAAATTGGGCAATACAATAAAGAAAGGTTAGAATTGTAATACACATATATTCATATAAGTATAATTATATATACAGAGCAATGCAGGCCCACTCTTTGATATTTTTTAATTTGAAGGTCCTGCTGTTTTGAATGATGTTACTTTAACAAGTTTTTGTAAGATATACTAAAACCAAATATAATTTTATGAATAACTTAAAATCTTGGTAGGCTGAGCAAAAACTGGAATCAAACTTAGAATATTTCAGAACAACTTTTTTCTCAATATTAAAACCATTATTAATCCACATTATCATAAAATTTTATATTTTTTAACTGGTTATTAAAAATAAATGAAAAACAGAGAAAATATTTCTTATATATGCTTGTGTCTGTACTTCTGAATGGGAATATATTTTTAAATTAACTAACTATCAAAAATCATTCCAATTGAAATACGAATTTAGTTTTTTAAAACTTTGCATGTTGGATTGTTATCATGTTACTCGTATCAAAGAAATGGAATGCTTAAAAGTTGCATATAATTAAAATAACAGCCATCCGTACAAAAAAAAAAAGAGCTATGAATATGAAAGCTGTGTTTCTTGAAAGTGCTCAGCGTAAGATTTAATAAAATACTACTCATATTTAGCTTTGTGGTCATTTCATTTTTAGCGCTATATTGATTTACTATTCAATTAAAATAATAAAAATCTTTTTTCAAATATTCTGTTTAAATCACATTCTATTAAAACCATATGCCTATCACTTATTTAAATTCTTTGCACACCATTTATAGATTAAATAGGAGTAATACATTTTATTGTAATGAACATGCTAATGTCTGTAAATGGAAGAGACTCTGTATAAATTTATTTAAAATATTTTATACAACAACAAAAAAATTATATATTTACCTTTAAGTTTATTAAGTTGCATTTCATTGATATAATCAACATCTTCATTATGTGAACATAAACAAGTTGCTTTAATACCATGCCTTTCAATTTCATTATTTTTGGTTTCCTTTAAACAATTTGCTATTTCATAAGAGCATCTTAATTAACAGAAGAAAAAAAAGATGTTATCAATCAATTACATTATTTATATAAAAATATTCATCAAGTATAACAGCTATTTATTTTAGTTCAACATTTATTAAAATTAAACACTGTATAAATTAAATAATAACACAATATTTACATCATTGTTTTTTAGTAAGTAGATCAAACAGTGTAGATGGTACTTCATGTATGTGAAATATTTAAATAATATATTTATGTGACTCATGGCATAGTGATTTCAATATCTGCCTACCATGCATATACACACTTAAGAATTTTTTCTTTTTAGATAGCAGTCAATAGCTAACTCTGTTATCTATTTATAATGAGATGACAAATGAATATCTACCTGTTCTTAAAGAGTAAACAATGATAGAAAAACTTTTAAAATCCCATTACCTAATAGTTGGAAAGCCAAATAAATAATGCCTTCTCCTGGACTGTTGTTCTTTTATGAGGACTGTTGAAAAAGCTTTTGCAAATAATGAACTGCTTATTATATAAATATATTACAGGTGAATGCAATACTAAACAGTTGAGTAATCAAATACTTTGTAGCACACATGTAAAAATGTAGAAAGTTAAATACTTGCATTAATTTGTAATTAAATGTAGAAAGATGGAATTGCAATAACCCACTTATTATCCTTGTGCATAATTAATCTTGTATTGACACTAATGTAAGAAAAAAAAATTGTTCAAAAGCATTAACAACAGTCATATTAAAATTAGTCAAAAATGCAATTGGAAGAAAAATTACTTTTAGCAATTAATTCTTTTCAATCCAGGAAAATATGATTTCAAGTATTCCAGAAAACAAAGGCTGACATAAATAAAAAGGCACCCAAAATTAAATCAAGCACAATATTGAAAGTGAAGGATATGATGTGGGAAGCCTCAAAGAATGGCTCAGATTCAAAGCCATACAGTTATATTATCTTATGTGTACCTTCAATAATGGTTTCGTTCAAACTTTAGATCTCTTAGATCAGTAATTCTGATTATTCTTAGAAAGGTAGAGCAGTTGGTTTTAAAAGTGAGCTCCATTTGAGGAGTGCAAAAGTAAAGTTATTGAACCACATTTAGAATGATAATAATTTATCAGTCTGGAATTACTATAACAATAATGCATGTTGCCCATTATTTGCAGAAGCAGTCAAAGATCAGATTCTTCAAAAGGCAAATCAATGTGGCAGGGAATGGTGGCTTTATTAAAATGGTTATGCATTCTTTTAAACACGAGTTATTAATGAAAACAACTATGCTTTTATAATCTAAGTTTAACTGTTGTAAATATATCATTACTAGAAATGGATGCAATAAATATGGATGGTATTTTAAATGCATCTCATTTATTTTTTAGCCAAAAATATTATTTTCTGATAGCAAAACATATATATATATACACACACACACAATACATATAGATTAATATGTATCAACAAGTTTAATTTTATTTTTGGACTAACACACATGTATATTATTTGGTTATGTCTACAGCTCAACCACTAATCATATATATTTGTACAGATTACTATTACTAAATTAGTTATAATTTCTAATGTCTGCAATTCAAATAAAGTTATATATATATATATATTATTATCTGCATAACACTACTACTATCTGTGGCTCAGCCACTCAATGTATATAACACTTAAGAATTAACAGCGTTAAACATTATTTAAATATATATGTTGGCACTTCTTTACTTTTACTTGGAGCTATATTCAACTCACGGCATATAGCCATAACCTTATGACCCATAATTAGCTAATTATGGTAATTAGAATTGTAGCAGCCAATTTTAACAACAAGCACCCACGTTGATCTGTTTAAATGTAATAAATTACCTATGGGATTACAGTTGCTCCAAATATCTTTCAAGTGAAGATGGACATGTTATTGCAAAACATAGGTGGAATTATTTCCTATTTAGATGATATATTAATCACTGCCCAGTTTGAAGAAGAGATGGAAAAATGAGTAATACAAATGTGCTCAAAGTTAAATAAATTGGGAGCAAGATTAAATGCTACCAAGTGCATTAGAGCTACTTTAGAGATAAAATTTCTGGGGCATGTAATAAAAAAGAATGGCAAGTATCCCAACCATGAAAAAATGAGAGCTGTAAAAGAAGCTACTACTACAAAAAATGTAAAAGATTTCCAAGCCTTCATAGAACTGTTGAACTTTTATAAAAGTTTTCTCCAGGATAAATCACACATATTAATGCCACTGTATGATTTATTATGCAAGGAAAAACATTGGAAATGGATAAAAGAGCACACAGTAGCATTCTAAAAAGTCAAGGACTTGTTGATGTCAGCGAAAACTCTTAGTTCATTATTGGAGTGATCTGGAAGTGATGATTGCTACAGATGCTTCGGATTTTGGGCTCAGAGCTGATATGATGGACACAAATATCTGATTGCTTACCCCTCCAGAACTTTATCATCAGCTGAAAAAAATTATAATCAACTAGATAAGGAAGTCCTGGCTATAATATTTGAAATAAAGAAGATCCATCAATACATAAATGGATGTAATTTTACATTATCCTTTACTTGGAATTTTTGGCAAGAATGAAAAAAAAAAAGCCCGAATATGCAAACCATAGACTTTTAAGCTGGAATAATTTATGATTATGAATTAATTTTCAAGCTAGGAAAAAAGATTATGCATGTTGATGCATTATCATGTTTATCTGTGAAAGAGTTCAGCAGAAATTTATAGAAGTAAACATGCTAGACAAAATAAACATTATAGAAAACTTAAATAGTTCCAAAGTTGTTGAATGGACAAATTAAAAACCCTGGATATAGTGATCTGAAGAATTGGATCTGTGGTGGATTGCCAAAGAGTTGACAAATTCCATTGCTATGACGATCTGAAATGATCTGTAATGGATGTATCCTGATGACTGATCGAGTGCGTATACCAATGGAAGAACATAAATAAATATTAAAGCTGTTATATAAATATCCAGTAGTACAGATGAAGGTGCTCACACATTCATACATGCATGGTATAAAATAAAGTGAAATTGAACAGATGGAAAACCTGCCATGATTCCAATCTGCAGCTGATTTACCAAAAAAATTTACAAACCATGGATAGAGGCTAAAAAACCATGGAAATGTTTCATATAGATTACGCAGGATCTATGAATGGATATCTAATATTAACTATAGTAGATTCATATTCCCAATGGGCCAAGTATAAGCTTGTGAAAACTAAGAGTACTGAATGTATTATAAAAGCCCTACAAGAAGTGTTTGCTACTTGTGGCTATCCTGAAATCCTTGTATCCAATAATGGGACAGGTTTCACTTTTGCAGATTATGAAAACTACTTAGCAGATAAAGAATATGACATGTTCTTACTTCAGCTTATCATCCAATCTCTGACAGATTTTCAGAAAAGGCAGTCCAAAGTTTAAAATCTGCCTTAAGGAAAATAAAATTACTTATATAAAAGATGCACTGATAGAAGTTATGTTCAACCAACATTTTATCCCAAGTGCTTCAAACAGTAAAACATCTGCAGAGTGGCTGTTTGGTAGAAAATGTCACATATTTGCTGAAGTTTTTACCAGTTAAAAAGAAATCAGAGAAAACTATTTCTGATGAAGAAACATACAATACAAATTTCACAAAATTTAAAATTGGCAAAGGAGTATGGGTTATAGATCTATTAAAAAATAAGTGGATTGCAGATATCATTAAACTCTAAAATGAATTAAGTCAGAAAACATATATGCAAGCGATTCTCTTATACATCAATCATGTTAAATGACAAACCTGTAGCAGCCAATCCTAAATCGGAAATTTTGATAAATAACGAATGTGAGAATATTCTCTCTATTAAGCATGATGATGTCTTTCCTATTGAACAGAATACCAGGAAATAAAGTTAAAGTGATCAAAATGTTGCTGATCTAAGTAATAAGGAACAATTATCAAAATCAGAAGAACCAACTGATGTAAATACAGATCAAGATGAGAACAGAAATATTTCTACTCCCAGATTTCAGAAGAATCTAAGAAATCCTATCAAAAATAGAGATTTTTTTCTAGAGTGAGAGGAGATGCATTGATGATACATGTATTTACAATTTGTATAAATAAAGTTTTTAATTAATCTACATAAATTGTAATGACAGTAAAGGATTTTTTTCCAGAGAAAGAGCATTCTAGAAAACATATTGCAAAAATAAACTTTTGACTACTAATTAGGTAAATTAGCATGGCTAATAAAAAGAATCAGAAATTTTTAGTGCTCAGCAGTAAAACATAGAAGGAAATGGCTACTGAGACTTAATTAATGCATTCTCAAAAGGAAGAAATGATAGTGCTGAATAAAGCAGCATTAGTCAATTGTGTACTGATTAAGTTAAGCGGGAAAGAAATTCATTATAGACTTTAATTAAAAGTGTAAATAAGTCACTAGAGGATAATGAACTGTTTAGATATTTGCTGTGTGCAAAATAAAATATTTTCTCACACATATTGGAATTAATGAAATACATTATTATCATTTACTTTATTGTTATTCATTGTATTGTTTTATTTATTGTCTCAGCATAGACAAATAAATTTGCTGATATTTATTAAAGTCTATGTGTTTAATTTATCAAGTATTTTCTGCACAAATGGGATTAGATACCTCCATGATCATAGCAATTGTAATACGAAATTAATGATATTTATTATTAAAAATAAATATACAGATTCAATCCAGAAAAGTAATATTAATGAGTTAATTAACTATTTAGTATGCTCATGAATATATTAATATAAATATAAATAAAATATATATTTAACCTTATTATTTCAACTGAATGAATGCCTATTCTGATCTCAAGCCTATTACTAATCCTTCTATTATCTAGTATGAATACATACACACTTTTAATATAATAAACAATATATTTAGCAATGGCTACAGAAAGGAGTTTGCTATTAACTGAAAGGAGACCCTTTGATTCCTCTTGGAGGCCTTAAAGGAACTGAGCAGGGCAAATTCCTAATGTTCACTCCATACGTTCTTGTCGTTACAGCAGTTATTACTATGTGATTATTCATATAGTATACAAACATGGATAGGCTGCTCACCAATATGCATTAACCAGGGTGGTGAGTTTATTGTTTTACCTCTGAGTTTAAGATCAAGAAACACCATAGTCTTTCTTCTCAGTGCCTGATAAGGCAGAATGAATGTTTGTGTAAATGATAAATATTTTTCCAATGTATATATACAATTATGACAGACAAAAATAAAGCATGGCCCTTATCCCCCAGGAGACTGTAAAGTCACCAACCAAGGCAGTAGTTGGTGGCCGAAGGCGGAGGGTGCTAAGAATCCCAATTGCAGACCCAGACGGCCATTTGATGATGACTTTTTATTTAGGTACTTACAACTGCAGATCACTTTCAAGTGAAGGAAGATTGCAAGAATTAGAAGAAGAACTGTCTTATATTAAATGGGACATTATTTGACTTTGTGAAGTTAGAAGAAAAGGTGAAGAGACAATTGATTTAAAAAGTGGACAAATACGCGATTATAAAGGCACAAATATTGGAAATAGAAGTGGGGTAGGATTCATTATAAATAAAAAGTGGAAGAATAATATTGTGGAGATTGATGGTGTATCAGACAGAGTGGCAAGATTAGTTATTCAACTTAATAGCAGTACCAAATGCAGATAATTCAGGTTTATGCCCCAACAAGTTCTCATAGTGATGAAGTAGTAGAAGATTTTTATATGGATGTACAAAAGGCTTTCAATCAGAGTAAACAACATTTTAAAATTGTTATGGGAGACTTTAATGCTAGAATTGGTAAACAAATGAAAGATGAAAGTGCTGTAGGTAATTTTGGTTATGGTAATAGAAATGAGAGAGGACATAGACTTGTAGAGTTTGCAGAAAAAGAACTTCATATTATGAATTCTTTTTTTAAAAAAAATGTTAAAAGGAAATGGACATGGAAGCATCCAAATGAAGGTACAGCAGAATTGGATTATATTTTGACTAACAGGAAATACATATTTCAAGATTGTAATGTTCTTAATAAATTTAACACAGGAAGTGATCATCGATTAGTAAGGTGTAAGATACGTGTTAATGTAAAACTAGAGAGACAAAAATTATTAAGAAAAACAATATTTACAGTTGATATTCCTAATCTTCAGAAAGATTCTAATGAATTTAAATTAGAACTTACAAATCGGTTTCAAGTATTAGTAGATTTTGACCATGATTCAGATTTGAATGAAATTAATATGAAAATAACTGATACACTTTTAAAAACTGCAACAAAGATAGCTGGTAGAAAAAAACAGCAATTGACCAATAAAATGTCTACTGAGACTAGAGAATTTATGAAGAAAAAAAGGAATATGAAGATATACAAAAATGATGCATTAAAAAGGATTGAATATCTCGAATTTTGTAAAATGGTGCAGAAAAGAGTTGAAAATGATATAAGAAAGTATAACTGTGAACAAGCAAGAAAAGCTGTAGAAGAAAATAAAAGTCTCAAAAATGTAAAACAACATTTTGGTATTGGTAGGAAATTTCTATCTGCAATAAGGAAAAAAAATGGAATTATTACTAAAAAGAGAGAAGACATCATGAAATTGGTAGAAGATTTTTATCAAGAATTATATAGTAATAGAGAACAAGTACCTCCTATATCTATTACATCTTTCGAATTGCCCAGAATTTTAAATGAAGCAGTGAGACATGCAATTAAATATATAAAGAAAGGAAAGTCTCCAGGTAATGATGGAATTATAATTGATATATTAAAAGAAGCAGGTGAAGAAATAGAATTTTTTTTAGCAAAGTTATATACCAAACGTCTAAATGATAAAGATGTACCAGATGATTGGAAGAATGCAGTATTAATATTAATATTTAAAAAAGGTGATAAAGAAGATATTAGAAATTACAGAACTAACAGCCTTTTATCAGTTTTATATAAAATTTTTACCATGATAATTACAACTTATCTACAGAGAACATTGGATTCCCACCAACCAAGAGAACAAGCTGGATTTAAAAGTGATTTTAGTACAGTAGATCATATCCAAGTATTGAGAGAAGTTATAGAAAGGACAAATGAATATGAGTTGTCATTATGTTTTGGATTTGTAGATTATGAAAAGGCATTTGATTCTATAAACATTTCTTCAGTGATTAAAGCATTGGATCATCAAGGTATAGATCCAGGATATTGTCATATTTTAAAGAATATTTATAAAAATGCAACAGCAACAATTAAATTACATAATGATACTGGGAAAGTCAACATTGTTAAGACAAGGTGACTCCATATCATTTAGATTTTGCAGATGATGTACTTGTTTTTAAAAATAATGCTTCAGAGCTGCAGGAAATGTTGCAGGAGTTATCAGATGAAAGTAGGAAAGTAGGACTAAAGATAAATGTTAAAAAGACTAAAGTAATATTTAATCGATTTGCTCAAAATATGAAAATAAAGATTGATTATGATGAATTAAAAGAAGTTAACAGTTACAAATACCTTGGTCAGATTATTAATACAGATGGAAACATAATGAAGGAAATTAATCATAGAATTAAACTTGGTTGGAGTGCTTTTGGTAGAAATAACTTGATACTAAAAGGAAATATGCCTATGTGTTGGAAAAGGAAGGTTTTTAACAAATGTGTTTTATCAGTTCTTACTTATGGATCTGAGACTTGGACACTTAATAGAAGAGCAATACAGAGACTTCAGACCACTCAAAGAAGTATGGAGAGATGCATGTTGGGAATAACAAGAAGAGATCAAAAACGCAATGTATGGGTAAGAGAACAAACAGGTGTTACTGATCTCATTGAAAAAATTAAAAGATTGGAGTTGGGTTGGACATATTTCTAGAAGAGATGATAATAGATGGACAATTGAAATTTTAAACTGGATTCCAAGAGATTGTAAAAGACCCAGAAAGAGACCACATGTGAGATGGATGGATGAAATAAAAAAGTGTGCAGGGGTGATGTGGAGAAGAGAAGCTAAAGATCAGAGAAGATGGATTAAACTTGGAGAGACCTTCATCCTCTAGTGGATTGATAATGGTTGATGATGATGATATTTAGCTATTCAGTTCTTGTGACTTATGCTCAATGTGACCACTTAATGGCATTGTTGCTTGCAAAAATAATGAAATGCAATGTTACTGGGCGGATAATTTTTTGTTTTCTTTTCTCTGACAATTTTTAAAAGTATTTTTAATGGGTGTATAATTTTTTGTTTTCTGTTCTCTGACAATTTTTCAAAGTATTTTTAAAAAATTTACGAACAAACATTATTTTCTAAATTACATTTTTTAATTACATTATATATTTCAGTGTTAGTGCAAACCAAGCTTTCAGGTAATAGCTCTGGAATTTGCAGAGCAGGGGGTCTCCGATGGTTTGGACGATCCAAAGGATCGGCCAATACATGCATTACTCTGAGCAAACCAAGCTTTCAATGTGTAGCACTGGAATATGTGGGGAGAGGGCTCTGATGGTTTGGACGATCTGAAGGATTGGCCAATATATGCACTAGTCTGATGGAAACCAAGCTTTCAGCGCATAGTGCTGGAATGTGCAGTACATGCACTACTCTGAGCAAACTAAGCTTTCAGTGCATAGCGCTGGAAGGTGCAGGGGGGTGTCTCAGATGATTTGGACGATCCAAAGGATCATCCAATACATGCAATACTCTGACAGAAACCAATTTTTCAGTGTGCAGTGCTGGAATGTGGAGGAGGAATGTCCGATTGTTTTAAAACAATGTACAAGGACAGCCATTTCATTACTCTTGTAGCTGTTCTCCTGCAAATGTGCATTTTGCATGGCTTATGTAAAATGGTTTTGGAACATACCCTTTTGCAATTGTTTTCACCTTCTAAGATATGTAGGGAAGCATGCGATAGACTTACAAATTTTAGTACCTAATAGTACGTGTAAGATTATTACTTCCAATGCACATAAAAACACTTATGGCCAGTTGAATTCCATACACCCTCACATCCTACAGTAGTGATCTGTGAAGTGTGCGCTATTTCCATAGTGTGATGAAACACAGTGTGCAATGCCATCTAGGCTTGCTAACGGCTACTATGAACAGAATTATTCTATAGGCTGTAAGTTGGGCCGCATAAATGGCATATTTCTGTGCTTTTGCATAGAAACAATGCTATCAAGTGCCACATTGGCTGTAACTCACTACTACCAGCTATTCTTACTTATTTATCATTGTAGCAAAATAATAATATAATAATAAAGGTATTATATAATTGAGTTTTATAAGCCATCTTGCTTCACCCAAATTTTTTTATATTTGTCACATTCCAATATGAATATATTTCTCTCTCTCCCTCTTCCTTTATTAAGGGTGACTTTTAAAAGCAGATGACTTTTTTGTTATCATAATGTAAGAGCTTATTTCTGTGAATATATCAAATTTATCTTCAATATTTTCCCTACATTTTTCTATTTTTTATTAATGATAATGTCTTTCTGCTCCAATTTTTATTACCATAAAAATTAACAAGTCTTATTCACATAACTTTTTACATAGATAAACCAATATAACATTTCTTTCCACTCTTTATGTGATGTGATATGGCTACTCCTTTATCAAAGGCAGGAATCTCTCAGCCAATATATCCAAGAAAAACCTGTTAGTCACCTTATCTTCCAAATCTTTTGCATAACATACTACTTTTTTCACCCATCTTATTGCTTGCCTTTATTTATAACTCAATTAAATACTATTTTAGCTATTCTCTCACTATCCATAAATTGCAATCTACCAAACATTTTTCATTTTACTTTTTGTATTTTTCATATAAAAACTTAACCATCCCATTCTCCTTGAATTGCCTCCTTTGCTGTCCACATATCTGCATCTAATGTCTGTCTTCCCTATTTCTCTTTGTACTTTTTCTAATTAATCTAACACCCCTTTGCTAACACACCATTACCATAGATTAACCCTGCTACTGCCACTCCCTTTCATACAATTCTTGCTACATCATATTTATTATATGAAAACATTGTTAATTTTTTTATCAGTCCCTTTCTTTGTTTTGCTTCATTTATCAACTTCCCATTCCTCCAAGCAGATAGCTTCTTTTTTTTTATCAAAGTCAGGAATCTCTCAGCCAATATGTCCAAGAAAAACCTGTTATCCACCTTACCTTTCCATTCCCCATCCTAAGTTTTTCCCATATTCTTCTCTATACTATTCTATCTCATTTCTACAACATAAAGTTTGTTCACTCTATGGTCTTTGTATCTAGATCCCCATTATCTTTTTCCAACCCCAGCATCAAGACCAATAATGCACTTTCTGTACAGTCATTTGATTTATATTTATTCTCCCACAACTTGATTATTTGTATACTTCGTGTTTGTAAGCATTTATATTCTATTAGCAAATGCCTAATATTTTCCATGCCTTTCTTACATAATCTGCAGACTAAATCACCCACATTTTCCCATTTATATGTAATTCCCTTGTTGCTAACAATCCTGTTTGAGGTTTAAATAGTGCTATGTATTAGTATTGCAATATAATAATTTTTGAAAAAAAAGTTAAAAGTACAACAATATTATATCTCAAAAAAAAAGAAAAGAAAAAATTTTATTTTTTATTTTTCAAAATAAAAGAGAAGAAAAAAGTTTTTGTTTTTTTTTCCCCCCTCTCTCCGCGCCGGGAACGGCCGCACCTCACACAGAGGTTTGGTAGGGTGGCCGGCCGGACCCACACCACCCCCCCCCCCCCCCCGCCTCTGGGGAGAGGGGGGGGAGTGGGGGCCTGGGGGGGTCCGAGGAAAAAGGGAATCAGGGTTAGCGGGGGAAACCGGACGCCCCCCCCCCCGCCATCCGGACTCGTGATCTCCCGGTCCCCTCCCCCCCGCGCCCCCCCGGGGCGGGCGGGGGGGAGAGAGGGACTTGGGGCCCCTTTGGGTTTTGTTGTGGTTTGTTCGGGAGGCGAGAGGGTGAAAGATAGAATTTGATTATTTATTTTGTGTTTATGGTATGGTGGGTGTTATTAGTAAGAATATATATGTAATCTAAATACGCTAATGTCAGTTGTTGTAAATATGTTAATATCGTTTTGTTGTAAATAAATATTTATTATTATTAATTATCAGTAGTTGAAATTATTTAGCTCGCATGGATTGTAAGTAGTGGGGGAGAATATTACAAATAGTACACTATGCTATTATTATAAATTAACTTACCAATATTCTGTTTATTCTTATATATATTTATGCTCTTTTTACTCTCCAGGCTAGTTCTCCAGCTCAATTTTTTTATTAATACATCTATTCTTCTATCCCATTTCTTGCCATTATAACACTCAACAATCCTCCTAAAACAATCATCCCATCCTTTGTACAATTATACTGACATGAAGTCTTTATCCAAATTTTCTGCACTCCATACTACCTTTCTCACCTATCTTGTTGCCTGCCCTTTATTTGTAACTCAATTAAATACTATTTTGGCTATTCTCTTACTAGCCATAAATTGCAATCTATCAAACATTTTCATTTTACTTTTTGCATCTCTCATATAAAAACTTGATCATCCCATTTCTTTTTGAATTGCCTCCTTTGCTGACCACATATCTGCATCTAATGCATGTTTTCTTACTTCTCTTTATACTTTTTCTAAGTAATCTAACACCCCTTTGCTAACACATAACACATCATTATCATAGATTAACCCAATTACTGCCACTCCCTTCCATACAATTCTTGCTACACCATATTTTATTATATAAAAACACTGTTAATTTCTTTATCAGTCCTTTTCTTTTTTTTTAAAATGTCATAGCATCGGCCGGGACACAAACCCGCAACCCGGGCAACCACCCGCAAGCGCAAGGCAGTCACACTGACCTCTCGACCACCAATACAAGACAGTCCTTTTCTTTTTTTTGCTTCATTAATCAATTTTTTCCCCATTACTCCAACCAATTCTTCTGATTATTTAAGACAATTTCCAAATAGTTGTACCTATTCACTACCCTTAAACTTATATCCCCAAGAAAAAAATTTTCTCTTTTCTTTCTCCAGCATTTATTATCATTAATTATGACTTTTCTTTACAAAATTTGATCCTATCTCTTTACATACTTCTGCACAAGTCTTCAGCATAACTTCCATATCTTTCCTACCTTCTGCATAAGAAAATATCATCTGCAAATAAAAGACCTGCTAATGTATACAATCCCTTGCCTTCTACTAATGATATCTCTACCCCTGTCTCTAATCTTTCTATTGCTCTTTCCATTTCTTTTAAATATAACAAAAACAAAATAGGTGACATAGGGCATTCTTGCCTTAGCTCTAATTCTATATATCCTAATTGATATGTATAATAATTATTTTCATACAATCTCTTGACAAGATTCACTAAAACTCCATTCATTACCAAATTTACTAAACTTACCCATAATCTATTTCTATTCACTCTATTATATGCCTTCTCTATATCTATAAAGACCATATTCACTCTATTATATGCCTTCTCTATATCTATAAAGACCATATATATCTGCCTACCTATAAGTTGTATGGCTACAAATAAACTATCTCCTATATGTCTATCCATTCTAAAATCTCCTTGCATTTCTCCCACTATATTTTTTCTTCCATCCATATTGCCACTCTTCTAGCCACTATATATACAAAAACTTTAAACTACACTGATGCTACTGCTACCAATCTATAGATGTTTATCTTTCTATAGTCTTTACCCTTTCCTTTAAAATAATAGCTTCATTCTTAAAGCATGAATTTTTTGCCTATTTCCCTAATTCATAACTATCTCTGCTGCCCATTAACCTCTTGCCTTCCCATTATTCAATTTCTTTCCTGCTTCATTCAATTCATTTTCTGTAAAACTAATATTTTTATTATTATGTGCTTGTATGATTGTTATCATTCTGTCCACATTTAATATCTTTTCTATATCCATACTTATTTAAGATTGATTATAATTCATAGTGCTACACATTAGATTTTATTGAATTTATAATACAAATTTATCTATATTTTTATAACTTTTTCCATGAACATAGAAAACTCTATACACAAGAGAAAAATAATATATATATATATTTATCCTTATAAAAAATTCTCTTTCTTACCTGCCCATTCTAATATTTTGCAAGATGTTGATAAATTTGGGATCAGATTGTCTCTGAATTTGGGATAATTCAATGTTAATTAGATTGCACCGACGCCATGCACTTGTCTAAAAAGAATATTAATAATGAAAGAAATTTATATACACATTCATATAAAGCTTTTTTTTTTTTTTTAATAAAATGAAATTCATGTTATATATTTTCCAAAAGAAATTTGATAGACATTTAATAACATTCAATCAATGGTAATGTAACATTATCATTGATAAATTATACTCAAAAAATAATAATAATCACAAATGGTTTGCACAGTATACTATCATAATAAGCTCTACTAATGCATAAGTTCCTGAATGGGATTCTCTAAACAGTGTAAAACAATTCTAAGTAATATTTTTGATTAAGGAATGGCTCCCATTCTAGTTCAGTTTACAATAGTTGCTTACTTAGTAATAAAGCCATTTTTTTTTCTCTAAACATTCTGAGTAACGAGCAAGTAATGTATTCAAGTAAAGTTAGTAAGGATCTGAAGGGAGGGGGGGAGTATTTAAATGGTAACTCAGTCCTAGACTAATATGTATATTTGACTATTATTGTAGGTAATTCATTATAAAGCACATGACTGTATTTAATTAATGTAAATTATATATTTGCTGTTAAAACTTTTGCAGTTATTGAGCTAATTAATAATTAAGCAAGTATTTCAGTTACACAGGCTCAACTAAATCTGCTTATCAGAAATGTTTGATGGAAAAAGGCTATTTAATCTTTTGGATATATGTATATTTTATTGTTTATCTACTTGCCTCCTTATTAAATGAAATGCACTTTATGATTCATCAGAGAAAAATTTGACTAGATCCATTATACCCTAGCAACAAAAACCAAATTATGGAAAAAAATGGCTAAGATATACTCCTTAAAGAAACTGAACATATCAGAAGGGTAATATACTTAGAACATTTCAGATTCTTTCTCAAGGTTTATGACACAGTCATTCTAGAGCTAGAGTTGTTCACAGTTGTTATTATATGTGGATAAGCCATGCAACAGACAGTGTTGATGGATCAATTGAACATGTCTTATGATAAGGTAATTAGTAATATATTTTTACTCAAATCACTAGTAATTTTACAAAGTTTTAAATTCAAAATGCTAGAGTGCAATGAGTTGCAAAAACTAGTCAACTGAACACTGAAAACAGATTAACATATGCAAATTTGAAGTGATCGATGGATGAAAGTATATAATAGATTTATATATGAGAAGAAAAACCATAATTTATGATTGTAGCTCCTTATGAATGTCAGCATAATGTTTGAATCTGCAATTAACTAAGAAAGCATGACTGGAAGTTCAGTCATCCAGGCCATGTAACTAAAATAAGACAACTTGAATATCAAAATTACAAAATTATAAAAGAAAAAGAGTCCAGAAACTAAAATGGAAAAAGACAAAGAGAAAGAAAAAAAAACTGCACCACAATAATCTTTGGCAGAAGATGTTTCATTGTGAGATTCAAAAAGAAATCAGATGCAAATTCAGTAATAAAATTGAATGCATAGAGTGACCATGTTTTATAAAAAATATAAAAAAAGAAGCCAAGAATAATTAAGCCCAGGAGCTCAAGCCATAACAGAAAAGATCAAAATAATTCCCAAGATGAATGTTAAAAGTTTTATCAGGAACAGCAGAAAGAGTATGAAAAATAAATTAAAATCAATATTGTGTGATAATATGCGAATTTATACTCACAATCTGTTATCTCCATAGTTTCAAAAAGGATGTGAGAATTCATTAATAAAAAAACCCAGAAAAACCAAATTAAAAAACTGTCAAAAATACATTACCCATCTTCAAAGAAATAAAATGCCTTTGATAAGTGAGGCAATAGTAAATTTTAAGAGAGAAAAAATTAAAAAGATGGCAATTTAGTT
Source organism: Epiperipatus broadwayi (assembly GCA_028023455.1). Taxonomy (NCBI): domain Eukaryota; kingdom Metazoa; phylum Onychophora; class Udeonychophora; order Euonychophora; family Peripatidae; genus Epiperipatus; species Epiperipatus broadwayi. The sequence continues at coordinate 1,477,010 of JAQFVV010006245.1, read as the reverse complement.
TGTAACCAGAGCAATTTGCTATTCAGAAACTGCTTTGAAATATTGACTACATGATTATAAAAATAAACCAAACCAAACCAAACATTTAAACAAATATAATATGAGTAAATCTATCAATCTCATAGTGAATAAAACAATTCAGACAATCAGTTGCAGGAATAGAGCATTCACCATTGGGCTAAAATTTACAATTGATCAAGAATTAGTTCACTTTCAAAACAGAGAGATCATTGAACCAATCACATATTCAGAAACAGAAACACTTCTTGTACTTATAATTAAAAAAACAAGTGATATTCATATATGTAGGCACAATAAGGTGTATTGTTAGTTAGACTTCGACTATTAGTAGATCAATCATGGTTGAAAATGATGATGATGTTATGTATGGCTCATTGTAATTAATTTTTAATAAAAACAATTTTCCAAAACTTTAAAAAAAAAAGTCATAGCAAAAATAATTAAATTTTGATATTTATTTGAGGAAATGTTAAATATATTTTATAAAATATAACTAATATGAACTTAATTAGTCAGCAACCAAGAGGCATATTGCCCATGCAAGAATTTATGCACGTGCAAATTAACATAAATATTTTTTTAATTTAAATAAAACTTGACAGTAATAGCTCTCTTAATAAGTATTAATTTAGTGTAAGAACTGCATCATAATACAATTGGACTTTTTATTTTAAAACAGTGCATCTACACCTAACAATCCAAATTAATGTAGAACTTTAATCTTTAATTAATGATAGCTAAACACTCTTTACTGATATATACCTGGATATTCTAAATATTTTAGTTATAAGCCAGTATCTGGGGGGAAAAAAAAATCTTAAGCAAAATTGCAACTTGGAGGGGGGGAGAGATTTCCATGTTTTAACTTGCAGTAAAACAAACTCAAGGTTTGAACATAGCAGATGAATGTTCTTATAATATGTTATATTTCAGAGATTAAGTTTTAAAAAATAGTTTGTTAGATAAAAATGAATGCCATATGTAAATGAGGATTTAAATGATATCACAACCTTGATATCATAGTAATATGATCATCATATGTATATATCAAGACTGCACAAATATTATTCCCTGATCTTAACAGATCAAAAATGTAAATTGGAATAACACTTATGAAAGAAAATTTGTCAACTGATTACATAATATTGAACACTTTGCTCCCTTTATAAAATTTCAATATATATTTCAAAGTAAATATATATATATATTTTAAATATCCATTAAAAAAAAAGTAATTAGTAGAAAATATATTCAATTTGCATAATTTATTTTTATCAGGATTTTAAATTTTCAGAACTAAAAGATCTTTGTAAGCAAACTAATATAGTAGTACCTGAATAATATAAGACAGTGTCTGCAGATAAATATATACATGTATATTTGATCTATTGTAAACAAAGATATTTATTGTAATTACTGCTGCACCAACACATGAATAAATTATCCTCAATACGGTCATTCTAGAAAATTTACCTATTGTTAGCATGTGAATGAATTTTATTAAATACATGCAAATTAATTTAGATTATGCAAAAATTGCAGGGTAAGAGTGCAGATATAGCACACAAGCTGCCAGATTTAGATTTGTCTGATGATATGAATTTAGTTGAACTGAATAACTTGTCTAATGAATCAGAAACTTCACTAGTAGTAGGTCTCCAGTCTTCCAGACAGTCACCACTGAAAGAAAAGAAAACTACCAATCAGGAGAAAAAAAAAATCACCCCTCTGTAAAGTCTTCTTCGACATCATTGGAAATCTATAAAACTGCAAGATTATTTCATGTAAATAAAGGAGGAGTTTAATTGTTTGTGATAATATAATACAATATGTGCAGTTAAGTGTATATATGTATTGTAATGGAATCTGGTGGAAAACTATTATGTGGCTGGTTGCATCACAATATAAAACAATTTGGTTTATTCCATTAAAAGAGGAGAATAAATCCATTAATTATCAGACTTAGGGTCTTCAGGTAGAATGATAATAATGATGGATGAAGTAGCCAACGAATGATCATGTCTACTTCTAATGGGCTAGTTCTAATTACACACATTAAATTTAGACATAATTTAGATTAGTTCATCTATATCTTGCCCTCTTTCAAATTCTACATATGCCTCAGAATTTAAACCCAGGAAGAATATTGCAATTAATTTCTCTTCAGCGATAAATTTAACTTAAGTAGAAATTATAGTATGCTTATATATATATATCATAAATCAACTATAATACTCATTTAATCCTATTACAATGTTATAATATACAAAAAAATAATCTCTGTGTGTACATATGTATGATGATCGATTGATGAATGGGAAAGAAATGACTTTGATAAACTAGAAACCATTTAATGAGAAATAAACTAACAATGTTTATTTACAAATATAATATAAAATTGACAAACTTCTTTAACAAAAAAAAAAAAAGATTATATACATGTAATAACTGAAACACACAGGCTTATTATAAGTGTTAAGTATGTATACCTATATTGATAAGTAAAGATAGTCATTAAACCAACCCTTTCCCTAATAAGTATACATGAATAAACACTTGTTATATATAAAGTAAATAAATGTAACAAGAAAAATAATAAAATCATTAATTCAACATTGCATTATTGGTGAAACTAACTAACTAATTAATCAAATAAACAAAAATATATTAAATAACTACTGGGTTTAATTTGAATAATAGCGTTTTCTCTCTCTGAAAGAACCCCTTCTTAATATGTAGAAGTTAAATAGAAAAGACAATTTACGCAAAATGTTAGTCATTTATACTGAATAAACATGCATGACCAACTGTTAATCAAAAAAAAAAATAAACAACATAAATTCTGTATTGTCAAAACTTTATATTTCTTTTTTATATGGAATAGCAATAAATATGGATCTTATCTCTATCCCATATTTTGGTAAGGATTCTAATAGTAAACAAAACTAATATCATGTCACTATGAAGGGAAGATTACCTAAATTTTATTTTAAAAAAAATATTTAAGCTAACAACCTTCTTCCGCATGTTTTCTCGAATTTAGCTACAATGAAATCTTCCAAGTTAAAGAGATGTCGGTTGCCAAATACAGAAGTAAAAAAATATATATACAATAATATATAATTCTATCAGCATAAAAAAAAAGAAATCACGTAACAAATTAATATTTCTTCATGATGACTGGCATGAGATTTAAGAGTTAGGCAATTAATGTCTCTGATAGGTAGTCCATCATTATTTCAGTCAGTCTGCTAAGACAGATCATGCATTCCTCATGAAGACTCCTCAGTGACATATATACTATTGTTGTTCTTCCTTTTATATCCATTTGTAAGTTTTAGATGTGGCATTTGAGACATTACACACTTAAACACTAATTCATTGTGCTTATTTTGGTAAGGGATGATAGTTAGCTGATTAACATGGTTTTTCAACAAATTAATAATTGAATGTTTTGTTATTAAATGACTTTATGTGAGTGGAATTATTTCATCGGTGATATATACATAAATATTATATTAACATTGTAATCCATTCTTTTATTTGAATTTGAAGAACAGTGTGGTGCTTTTTATATCAAACATTTATTTAAATCCATTCTTTTAATTTACTTAATTGCTTGAATTTGTTAAAAATGTTTTTAACAAATTAAGAATTATGGCTTCTTATAATCGGCTATATCATAACTCAGCAAATAATTAGAAGTGTTTGAATAAACTATCCATTTTCTTAATATTAAGCATTTGATTCTTCTAATAATATATTATATAGATTATATCTTATTTGGAAAAAAGCGCTGGAAAGAATTAAGTTCGTTTTTTTATTATTGTCTTCAGCTTACATTGTTTAATGTATTTTATTTCTTTTTTCATCTTTATATATATATGACTATTGTTATGCGTATTATCTTGATTATAAGTAAAGAAAAATTATGTAATAAATTATGTTTATTTTTTTATCTTACGTATTTTGTTACCTAGTGATTGGTTTGACATTGGATAGTCACCATGCTTACTTAGTCTGATTCTTTTTAAAATGAAGTCAAATATGCAGAAATTACATTTATGATAATACATACACATATTAGTACGATAGTTAATTAGTTTTCTGGTTGGGTTTTCATCTTTCTAAAAAATAAACAAAATTGGTTTGTTTTGATCCTTTCTTAATATAATAAAAAAAATATACACTTATTGTGTGTGTGTGTGTGTGTCTCTCTCTCTATATATATATATAAGTGTGGGTTTATTTATTTTATAATTGAAAATATATGTTTAATTGGTTATTAACTAAAATTAAAAAAAAAGAACTGGATTTGGTAGTGAGTGATAAAGTTAGATTGTAAAGATAACCTTACAGTATATTTAATCTGTTGCAAGGAAAAATATTTTATTTTGTAATTATCAGAACACAACCCATGAATAAATTATCCCTCATTATGTTTAGTCAAGAAAATTTACATGCTATTACCATGTGTTGAACTCCATTAAATATATGCTAATTAATTTATATTATTAAAAATCGCACAATATAAAACAGCAGTTTATTAAGTTAAGTATGTTTCATGCAAAAAACTCTGTAAAAATGACATAGAGAAGTGAATTGTTAAAGTATATGTGTGTGTAGAATTGTTATACATACATGAGTCAAAGATGATTCTGCAAATCAAAAATTATCTTCTCAGAAGATTAACACTTTAGATTTTATTTGTCATAAATTCGTTTTAAGTTTGACTGTGTTATTATTTCATTGTTTGTTATGGATGCAACACAGTTAGTATTCTAAGATATCTCTGGGGTACACAGCAGTAACTTTATTTCACATTCCAAACCTTTTTAAATGTGATTCATTGTTTATAGTTTTTTTTAAATCAATATCTCTCTTCACATTCCAAACATTTTTTTAATGTGATTCACTGTTTATGTTTTTTTTTTTTTTTTTTTAAAAAAAAAATCAGTTAGCAATATATAATTAGGAATGTGATGATGACTAATAAATGCAGATGAGATACTTCAATAAAATATAAAACAACATGCTTGTATTATAATAAACTGTGTATTTAATTTCTTCACATACAGATTTATCATTTATATGTCTATTGATTATCTAGTAAAATAAATGGACACAGTGATACACGTATTCATTCATATTAAGTAGGAGATTACCATTGCCTGTTACCTCTTTAAAATGATTTGTTTGAACAGCTTAATATTTATTATAAATTTTAATGAACCTTTCTCATTAAAACCATAACTAACCCTAATTTGTTATAGAGCCAGTAACGGCACACACATTAAGTAATAAATATTTAGCAGTTATATAAATGGGGGGAAATGTATATAGGGTTCAAAGTAAGTAAAGTGGAATAAAGAGTAATTAAATCAAACCCACTACAAATAATTAATAATGCCAAACTATTAATTAAAATAATTAAAGATGCATTGTTTTAACAGACCGGATCATCAAAAGAATTAACAGCCAAATGAATTTGTTTGCACACACAGGAAAAATGCATTAATACTCCAGAAAAGAACAGACGAGAGTGGAACTTCAAATGTGGGAATATAAAAGAGCAGGCAAAAAACTCTCGATGTCTTTTTCCCAGGTTTTTTCCTAAGTGCTATTCTTTTTCGGACTGCAATCCCAGGTTCTTAGTGCCTGTAGGTGAATCCAGCTGACTAGAGTAAAAGCAGACTGCGCGGCAGCTCTCCGAGGGTTTATAAGCTCGCTATTCAGTGAAGGTACTGTGTTTTTATTGTACTAATGTAGACCGAGGAGTGATTGAATTGCAATTCAATCAGATGTATGTTTATATATATATATTGGGTTGGTGAAAGGAATATTAACCAATTACTCATAATTGTTGTTTATTTCTAATTTACTATGTACTAATAAAGGATCTAATGTTAATTAGTTGGCTGTTTTTATTTTTTAAAATAATTATTCAGATTTGCGGTTCACTCAGCCACACCTGGGTACACAGCAAATAAGTGGCACAGTCACAAAACAACTTGAAATTATGTCAACGTTAGGGCAGCATTGCATCCGAATGGCCATTATATAGAATACAGATTGAAAATTTCTTCACCTTGAATAAGATTGATGATAATAAGAGAAAAATGGTGAGAAAAGAGTAATTGAGGTTATCCATAAAAATTTTGAAGTGCTTTTGAACTGAGAAGGTCAAGTACGAGGAAGTGATCTGAATGATCAGTTTAGCCCCTGTCCCTCTCATCACATAGCTAGATTAACTCTTCGAAATAGGAAACAATTTAGCGGTGAGAAAATTAATGAATACGATCTAGCTTTAAGAGAATTGGTGAAGGATTGTGGCTACATTGATGAAATCTTAATGGACCAGATACTTTGGGACATTCTAACATTAGACTCAAACAACAATTGCTAGTGGAAATGGAGCTAACTTACTAAATGGCCATTAAAAAGGGTACAGCGTATGAGCTGATATTGGAACAGGCTCAAGTTTTTAGATTAAAATCAAATGAAAACATAAAAATGGGAGTGTTTAAAATGTACAGAGAAAGCTTTAGCCCAAGAAAGACAAATACTAGTAACGCAAAAAATAATCTGTTCCTGTTGTGGAAAAACAGGCCACATTTCAAGAGAATGCAAATGGCAGAAAGAAGTGTGTTTTAAATGCTGCAAAAAAGATCATTTGTCACATGTCTATAGACAAAATGACAAGGGAAAAATAAAAGATCACGCACCTATGTCTTAAGATAGGGGAGAGAAACTTACATCCACCCACATGATTAAAAATCTAAATGCTAAAAGTATTTGCCAGTTTATGATCAAACTTAAAATTTATGGTAAAGAAATAAAAATGGAAATCGATAGCGGATCGGCAATTTCCATAATTTCACAGACAGATTGGAAAAAATTGTCATCTGATAAGGTGAACATTGTTTTAGAAAAAGCAAATATTAAAGCAAGAGATGTAAATGGTAATGTGCTCAAAATAATAGGTCACGTTAAAGCGCCAATTAATACAACAGCAAAAAAGCAAATCTACTCCTATATATTGTTAATGGTAAAATTAGCCCAATTATAGGGAGGGAATGGTTTTGCAAAATTGGGATCCAAATTAATGGTAAAGAAATAGAATGGAAATCGATAGCGGATCGGCAATTTCCATAATTTCATAGACAGATTGGAAAAATTGTCATTCGATAAGGCGAACATTGTTTTAGAGAAAACAAATATTAAATCAAGAGATGTAAATGGTAATGTGCTCAAAATAATAGGTCACGTCAAAGCACCAATTAAATACAACAGCAAAAAAGCGAATCTACTCCTATATATTGTTAATGGTAAAATTAGCTCCATTATAGGGAAAGAATGGTTTTGCAAAATCGGGATTTCAAATTAATATAAAGAAAATCTCTTTGGAACAAGAATTAGTTAATAAATATCCATATCTGTTCAATGAAAAACTGGAATTGATCACGTCAAAACCAGTAGAAATAGAATTATCAGAAAATGCGTGACTGGTTGTTTGTAAACTGCTTAAATTCCATTTACGCAAAAGATTAAAATTGAAGATAAGTTAAAGTCATTGGTTGATAAAGGAGTGTTGATGCCCATTAAAACATCTGATTGGGCTATGCCTTTAGTGGTAATAACCAAGCTTAATGGAGAAATTATATTATGTGGAGATTACCAAATAATGGTAAACAAATTTTTAAACAGGAGAGCTTGCCCTGTCCCAAATGTAAGGGAATTTTTTTCCAGTCTGCAAAGTGCTTCCTGTTTTGTAAAGCTGGACCTTAATTTTGCTTTCCATCAAATTCAGGTCACCAAAAAATCAGCAGAAATCTTGGCTTTAACCACCCATATGAATTTATTTAGGCACAACCATTTACCTTATGGCATATCCACAGCCCCGAATATATTCCAGACAAGGATCAATATTTTGCTACAAGGTTTAGAAGGGGACACTCCCTATTATGATGACATACTTATCATGCTACATCACAAGCAATGTTGTGCAACAGACTCTTCATCGTATGCAACAATCTAAATCTGGGTTAAATTAAATGCCTGCAAAAGTGTATGGATGTCAAAAGAATTAATGTTTCTAGGCCATTTAATTTCCGACAAAGGGAAGAGACCAGCCTCAGAGAAAGTAAAGGCAGTGAAAAATGCAGCGACACCTACTAATATTAAACAGTTACAGGCTTTCTTAGGAGTCTAAACTTTTTTGAGCCTTTCTTGGAAGGCAAGGCCTACGTAGCTAAGCCATTATATAAATTATTAAAAAAGGATCAGAAAGTGGCATTGGTCTAGAATTCATGAAGAGGTGTTCTGTCAAACAAAAACTTTACTGTCATCTGAAACTATTAGTACCCTATATGCCTAACAACCGATGTATCAGAATGAAGGTGTGGGAGCAGTGCTATCTCATCCATGTCACAAGGGGAATGCCCTATTGCTTATGCATTGAGAACTCTCTCAAAATCAGAGAAAAATTATAGCCAAATTGACAAGGAGGCATTGGCTATAATGTTCGGCCTTAAAAAATTCCATCAATTTCTATTCAGAAGGAATTTTTACATAATTATGGACCATATGCCACTACTGGGAATTTTGGGCCATGATTGTTTCACTACTGAACATTTAAGCCCATGCATGATGCACTAGAAGACAACAATGTCAGCACATGATTACATTAAACAAGGCAAAACTCTTCATACAGTAGTGCCACCCTGTGCCAACTAGAGTAATCAATGGATGCCAGAAGGCTTGTGCACAAAATCCCTATCTAGTGCCTACTCATCCAATATCCCCAGACTAGTTTCTGGCTTGAGGCCTTCGTCAGTGAGGCACCTTGGATCTGAGAGCACTGCACCTAGATCTTAGGATCTAATGCAACCCTCCAGCAGCCATGTTTTATCTCTACTTAATTAAAAACTATGAGAATGAAATTGAAAACACAATAATATTTTTAATCTAAGCTCAATAGCTTATATAGTCATATGGGTCTGAACTCAGTTCAGCACAGATACCCTTTGGTGTCTTTGGCTCTTTAACAACCATAACCACCACTATCCTATTAGGCAGGATTGGTGTTAAACCACTAAACATCACATGATCACCATCTCTTATATTAGCACATAATTGTTATTAAACAAGGAAAAACTCTCCATACAGTTGTGCCACCCTGTGCCAACCAGAGTAATCAACGGATGCCAGAAGGCTTGTGCACAAAATTCCTATCTAGTGCCTACTCATCCAGGTGCAGTGCTCTCAGATCCAAGGCTCCTCACTGACAAAGGCCACAAGCCAGAAACTAGTCTGGGAATATTGGACCAGAAACTAATCTGGGGATATTGGATGAGTAGGCATTAGATAGCGATTTTATGCACAAGCCTTCTGGCATCCATTGATTAATCTGGTTGGCACAGGGTGGCACTACTGTATCGAGAGTTTTGCCTTGTTTAATAACAATTATGTGCTAGTATAAGAGATGGTGAACATATGATTACATATTGGAATTCAAAAAAAGGCAAAGAGATCGCATACGCTGATGCTTTAACAAGAATGCCGGACAAACAAAAACAATCAACGATGGAAGCAGAAATTAATTATATTGATACCCTAAACTCAAAAGTATTGAATAGCAAATGCATAGCCAATTGCACGAGCTCCAATCAGGGCTATCAGACACTCATGGGATGGATCAGAAACAAATGGCCAGTTTCAATTATTCCACCATAATGTGATTAATATTATTGTTAGAAGTAAAACTCTATATAGTAATACCACCCAGTGCAAATCAGAATAATCAATAAAAGCATAAAGATTTGTGCATAAAATCCCCACCTAGTACCTACTCATTCAATATCACCATTAATTACTCTGGCTTACACTGAATGTCACTACTGTATGAAGAGTTTTGTTTCTGTTTAACAGCTTGGGTAAGCATAAGAAATAATGATCATGTGATGCTAAAAGTAATAATAATTTAATTACTAATAGAATTTTTACATTGATTTTATAATAATTATATTAACAGTTTATTATTAAATCAGAAAATTTGAATTTAAAAATAAATTTAATTACGTTATTATATGTTCAATAGATTAATAAGAAAATTATAATTATTTTTTTAATAAAAGTTAATAATTAACTAACCTGAAAGCAAAATTTTCGTTGATTACTTCCTTTTGCAACTGGTGGAAGTTGAAGAAAATCTCCACACAAGATAAGTTGAATGCCACCAAATGGTTTATCATTTTCTCGGATATTTCGAGCAATTTTTTCCATTTTAGCAAAAAATTCTCCATCAATCATTGAAATTTCATCTATTATTAAATGGTGACATTTCCGCCATTGTTGCTTCACTATTTTTCTTTGTGCAAGTTCTAAACATTGTTCATAGGGGGCCATTCCTGAACCAATTCCTTTAACAATAAATTATATGATAAAAATTAGTATGCAGGAATTAAATTAACTAAATTTTAAATAAAATCTTAGCAGTAAAGAAAACTAAAAATTTTTTAAATTTTGTACTGATAATTTATTACAATATAATCAAACTTTTAACGATTCTTTAAATGAATATAAAATATATAAATGTTATATTTAATATTTATCCATTTAATAGCAAAATAAAAATTACTTATGAGGCATTAAACAAATTTGTAACTTCTAAAACTTATTTTATTTTAAAGTATTAAACAAAATTTAATAGTCACTTTATTTACATTAAATTGTTTTTGAATCATATTACAAACCTTTTAGGGTTAAATCTTTTATAGTTATTTGGAAATGAGACTATTATGATTGATTAAAAAACTTTTTTACTAATAAGGATTTAACTTTTTTTTTGTTTCCCATTTGTATTGTAAATATATTTTCAATGGTTATATATGTGGATTTTTTTCAAAATCATTTCTTTATCAGTATTATCATCGATTAATTAGATGTAAGATACAGGCTGGAGAGATGAAAACTATTAAGAAAACAAATATTAATAGTTGATATCCTGGATCCTAATCGTCAAAAACATTTCAATAAATTAAAATTAAAATTTGTAAATCATTTTAAAATACTAATAGATTCTGAATATGGTTCATACTTGAATAAAATCCGATTCCAAAATAATTGACATACTTAAAAACTACAAAAATGATAACTGGACTCCAAAGTGAGAGCCAGACATCCACAACTATTTAAGTTGGCAATAGCAGAGTTTAAAACCTAATTAAGATAGAGTTAGTAAAAGATGCACAGTCTATTACATGTAACCACACAAGGTTCCTTTCACTTTGAGTTAAAAGTGGAAGAAGCTATTCAGGAGTTGGTCAAAAGAGGCATACTAATTCTAATAGAAGAGTCATCCTGGGCTACTCAGGTTGTGGTTATTCTAAAACCTGATGGGACAGTCTACTTGCACAAAGATTACCAAGTGATGCTAAATAAATACACAAAAACAAACAACAGTAATAAAAAATACGAATACTAGAAATTCATTTAATGTGATTTATTAGAATTAAATATATTTAAAACAGGCAAAAATCACTATATATATTGCCACACACAGCAAGCTAGAGTAATCAATGGATGACAGAAGACTTGTGCATAAAATCCCCATCTAGTGCCTACTCATCCAATATCCCCAGACTAGTTTCTGGCTTATGATATTGGAGAAGTAGGCACTAGATGGGGATTTTATGCATAAGCCTTCTGGTATCCATTGATTATTCTAGCTTGCTGTGTGTGGCAATGTATATAGTGAGTTTTGCCTGTTTTAACAACAATTATACACAAGCGTAAGAGGAGGTAGTCATGTGATGTTTATTGGATTAAATATATTTATATAATATATAATAGTTTGCCTTGTGAGTTTGTCCAAAAAGGCTGACTATTTATTGTCAAATTTTCAATCTTACTGGCAGCAATCGGATTCAGAGAGCATCATTGTCTTAGCCCATACTAACCAATGGCTGATATTTATCCACATGTTTACACATTCACCATATTTTTACACATTGGTTACCACATATTTACACATCGGTTAGCAGCAGTGAGTGTTCAATCTAATCAGATAAGGATGGGATCTGGATTAGTCCACTTCTAAGGCAAGGTGAGTTACGATACTTACCTTGATGATATTAGTTATGGCAGACACAGAAAGTGAATTAGTCACACATGCAATAATAGTCTGTGTGCAGTTGGATAAAATAGGTGTGAGATTTAGTGTTCATAAATGCATTTGACCACCATCAAAATTTAAGTTCTTCGAATATATAATTAACACTAACGGAAAGTACCTAAGGCCAGATAAGGTGAGAGCAATAAAAATGCTACTAAAGTAAATAATCCCTTAAAGACCTGCAAGCATTTTTAGGTTTACTAAATTTTTACAAGAGTTTTTTCAGAAGAAAATCATGCCACTATATCAATTACTAAAAAAGGGATAATGTTAGAAGTGAAATACAGAACATGAGAATGTTTTCAATAGAACAAAGGAACTGTTTCCCAAAAATGACCAGAAAATCATTATTACCATTGATGCCTTGGATTATAGCCTGGGAGTGATTATATCACATCACTGCTATGAGGTGAAAACCCTATGGTTGACATCTCCTGAATATTTACAGCCACAGAGAAAAATTATAGTCAGCTGGACAAAAAAAAGCTCTGGTAATAATATATATTGTAAAAAAAAATTTCACTGCTATGTTTATAGATGTGAATTCAAAATTTATACTGACTATGATCCATTAATGGGTATATTTAGTAGTGGAAAGAAAACTTCAGAACATGCTAGTCAGAGAATAATTTGTTGGGGTTAATATGTTAATTAGATATGATTTCGAGCTAATGTATAAACCCAATAAAGCAATTAGTCATGCAAATGCACTATCAAAGCTACTATTTAAATTTTGAGTTCAAGAATAAAATTACAGAGATTAATTATATAGACTCAACAGGAAATGATGCTGGCTACCAAAGCCTTACAAAAGTGGATAAAACATAGTTGTCCAAATAAATGCCAAGGTATGCATATTTGAAACACTATGATCAATCTAGCTGTAAAAATTGTTTGTTAATGACAGATTTATTTCTCATGCCCCCAGGAAGTAGAAAGCAAGTATTATCCTTGTTACACAAAGGACATCCAGGAATTATAAGGATGATATGTGGTGGCCAAACTTAAATAGTGAAATGGTGCAGATATTAAAACAAAGTAAAGACTCCTAGTCTACAGCTAAGATGCCACCAAAGTAGCTAGGGTCTTGGAGTAAAGCAACTAAGTCATCGGGGAGACTCCATTTAGATTATGCTGGTCCATTTAATGGAAATATTTTTTTGATAGTTATAGATGCTTACTCAAAATGAACAGAATACAAAAGTGCCAAGAGTACAAATACGGAAAATACTACAAAAGCTTGAATAAAATATTCATGTATCAGATTATAATCTCCAACAATGGTGGGCTTCATGTCTATTTTGTTTAAAGACTTTTAATCACTAGGAGAATCCACAATATATTGACACCACAGTAACACACAGAAACTAATGACCTAGTAAAGAAAACCATACAGTATTTGAAATATGAGCTAAATAAAACTTTGTATAATGACATTAATGAAGTTCTAACTGATGCTGTATTCAATCAACATTTCACTCCTTGTACATCGATTAAAATGACATCAGCTGAGATGTTAATGCATCAGAAATACTGAACTCTTCTATCAGTGCTCAAGTCTAATAATAATGCATCAAGGTAAACTTATTTAAATGAAGAAATAATAAAAATTCTTGATGTCTGGATACATGACATATTGAAAAAAAAATTGTTCCAGGAGTAATAACTAATGTTATCTCTAACTACATGAAGTTCAAATTATTAATGGTAGGAGAATGAGAAGATGTAAAAATTATTTGAAAATTTGTTACTCAGAATTGTTAGACAAAATAGCATTAGTGTCGATTCTATGCTGAATGGTGATAATACTTCAATGAAAGAAGTGGAAAGTGCATATACAACATGAGAACTACCAGAATTAACTTAAGCAGTGAGAAGCAATTAACTGAACAGAAAATCCACCAAATGAGTCAGAGATATTACCAGAAATAGGTTTCTCTTCTTCAAAACAGTCTTGGTTGGAAAAAGAGAAGATTACCAAGCAGGAAGAAAGAAAAAATGTACCTCTAAGTAGACCTGTTTGAAATTATAGAAGACCTATGAGACTGTGAGACAAATAAATGAAGTTTGATTTTCTAGAGTGAGGGGAGGAGTTGCAATGTGTTATAGTGTTACAATGTAGGCATATGGAGATAAGGGTACTGTTATTGTAAATAAAATAATTACTTTTGTGAATTAGTACTGTATAGCACTTCATAATTATCCTTATCATATTTACCCTAAAAAATTTATATAATTATCATACATTATACTTTAAATAAATTTATACTAATTAATTATATATTCAGACATCACACAAAAAGGGCAGTAGTAAACTGCAGAGTATGTGTGTGCAAAAGCTCTGTATAATGGATTCAAAGATAAATCTGTTCAAGTCATGCATATATAGAAGTATTACACATATTATAGAAGATGTTCTATAGAGAGAGACTGTCTTCATTTGTCTATATATATATATATCATGATTATAATGAACTCATTTTAAAATTTTTTTTTTTTTTTTATAGATGCGACCTGGCTGTTATAATATTATATTCCACAACAATGAACTGGATAAGCACAGTCAAATGTAATTAATTATATTGGTAAAGAATATGATAGAGGAACATTTAAGATCATTAATGTAAATAATTGAACACTGTAGAAAAAGTGATGTCATTTGACATAAATAACATGCTAGAATGGTATTTGTACACTAACTAATCATTTAAACCTGAACATCTAAATTATTCAATTGTAATTAATCTGATTCCAGAAAAACATATACTACATTTTTATTTTAAGAAATTCAAGAAAATCAGGAAAAAGGAATTTTGATGCAATGTTAAAAAAAAAACAACAGTGTATAGTTTTTTTAGGAAATGGATGATAAAAAGCTTATATAGCAATTGCTAATTGTCGATTTGTCTTACTGTGAGAAAAGAATTAGCATATAAAACAGTACTCAACCAATCAAAAGATTTCAAGTAAGGGAACTGTCTAAACTCAACAAATGAAAGCCTCCAAACAAACAGTCATCATCAAACAGAGAAAAAGTAAATTAAGAGAGAAGTGATATTTCAATGTTACTAATACAAGGGACATCAGGCACAATTTGTAAGTGAAGGAACACAACTGCAAAGAATGCAGAGACAGTGAGCATGCAGCCATGGTTTGCAAGAAAACAGAGAGGAGGGAAATTATTGTGTTTATATACCTGTGTGATTGTAATTAACACCGAACTCATATATTTACTTCATATAGATTTACTGAGCATCATTATCTATTAGTCTGTTTCTCCTATTGGATATATCTTATCTATTCACATATCTATTGGTCCTTGACAATAAATGCTCAATCTGATCAAGGTAAGAAATTCCAATAAAGTGGAATGCAAAAAAAATAAAAACTTATATATAAATGGTATATATAGAGATTGCAAAACAAGCTCTTAACAAGCTTTGAGAATATCCTCAACCCCAGACCGGTTTCTGCTTCTGGTGTTGTAAGTGAAGTGCCAAGATATTCATTAGATTAAAAATACTAGGACAAGCCCAGTACTTTATCTAATGTATAACTATTGAGAAGAAAATCTGAAATCTTCAGACATCCATATGTCTAAAAATCCAGTTATCTAACTCAAATAGCCATATGGGACTGAACTAAAGTTCAAATACACCATATATTAATAGCTTTAGCAATATAAAATCGCCAAACCCTTAATAGCAAAAAATAAAATGATAAAAAATCAAGTCAGATGTCACATGACTTAATTTTAATAAAGCTCATATTTACAAATGTTATATATAGAGCTTGCAAATCTTCAGAAATCCATATAAAAATCCAGACATGATTTTTTATCATTTTATTTTTTGCTATTAAGGCTTTGGCAATTTTATATTGCTAAAGCTATTAATATATGGTGTATCTGAACTTAGTTCAGTCCCATAAGGCTATTTGAGTTAGATAGCTGGATTTTTAGACATATGGATGTCTGAAGATTAAAGATTTTCTTCTTAATAGTTGTACATTAGATAAAGTGCTGGGCTTGTCCTAGTATTTTTAATCTAATGAATATCCTGGCACCTCACTGACGACACCAGAAGCAGAAACTGGTCTGGTGTCAAAGCTTGTTAAGAGCTTGTTTTGCAAGCTCTATATATAACATTTGTAAATACGAGTTTTATTAAAATTAAGTCATGCGACATCTGACTTGGATTTTTTATCATAATATATATATAAAATATTAACTATGATAAAACTGACCAATTCATGCTATAATAATAACTATTCAATCAAATTACTTCCCTGAAAATTGATAGTAGTTTAGAAATGTCCCTTATAACAATGATGTGCAACCAGTGAGTCACAATACCTTAGAAGGTCAGATAATTTTTTTTTGAAAAAATGTAATTTTCAAAAATAGCTAAAAATTACATGAAAATAAACTGTTTTTGTATGTATCAATTTTTTTTTTGTAAATATATGATTTGTTTAAAAAATTTCATTTCAAATTGTATGTGCGTAATAGTAAAATATTAGAAAATATAAATTTGTATATTAATTAATACTACTATTAGCTTGATATGAATATCCTTATATACTTGTACTTATAATTTAGGCATGGCAAAAATAAATAATGGGATTATTCAAATTTTCATCCAAGAAGAGGTTACAAGTACAAGTATAAAAAAAAAATCCATTAGCATAAAAAGTATTTAATTGTATCTGACTGTGATTTGGGATCCACTGCAGTCCCAAATTCCTTCTAGGCAAAAGTTAGAACATTTCTTCATGGCATGACTTTGATAAAATATTCATTATGACAATTTTAAAAAAATCAAAAAATATAGTAAATAAAGCTTGCAGAAAACTGGCTAAATTGAAGACTTTTTAAAGTGTGTATTAGTAATCTAACTCATCATCATATCATATTTCAGCTACTTATTATAATAATATGTAAATGATTGTTATTTATAATTACATAATTATTTTAACTTTTTCTAATTGAAAGTAAATCACTGTGTAACATAAAAATTAATGCTGCATACTAACCAATTTATTTATATAAAATTAGCTTTTTCATTTTGTAAATAATTAAGTAAATCAGTTGAATATCCATAATTTAAACATGAGACATATTTTTCTTCATTAAAGAATATAATGAATATGAATGACCAAGAGCATGAGAGATGATGATCATTCTTTTTTATTTAATCATATGATCACTCACTCAGAAAATTAAGTTACAAGTAAAAATTACAGTGATAGATTGACCAAACACATCCATTATTAATTATCAAAACTGAGATAATTTTTTAACTTTCCTTATTTAGAAAATGACTAAATTATTTTAATAAATAATAGAACAAAATTTTTTAAAATATAAATGAAAAAATATGATTAGAAAGTATACATACAAAATAGATCACTTTTGCATATCTAGATTTTTGCATCTCCTGAAAATTTAAGATTAATTCTTTAATGGAAGTTCTTTCTTATAAATGACTTTGCTAGTGACCTATTCTGAGAGCAATAGAATTGTCTTAATTTCATTAACTAACTTTTCAAAGTTTAATATAGCTTCTATAGACTTGGGTAACTTCAGTTTATGATTTCATCAAGTTTGTGATAAAAGTTTTATGCAGCTTTATTCACATCAGAAATACAATTTTCTGTAGATTTACATGTAGCTTATATATTCATATCTAAAATGATGAATACATGATGATAATTAATGATCAGTCATGACATTTCTAAGAAACAATAATTCAAAAAGTTATTCTAATCAACTGTTATTTCAATACTCACATAATATACCAACAGAGAACAATATATGGCTTTTCTATATAAAGACATGCTCACTGTATATTACTTTTTTATTCAGCTTTTATTAGTTAAAAACTAATCTCATTTAACTATCCTTAAATTTGTTTTCAGAAAAACAACAACAACATATAAAACAAATATGAAAATAATCTATTATCAAAAACCAATTAACATGTAATTTTACAATAGAACTGAAAAATTTGGCAAACAATTAATTATCTGTTTTTAGGAATTTGGTGAATAGTGTAATAGATTTTAACCAAAATAGTTTATTAACCACTCAAAACATGTTCACCAAATATTTAAGTAAATAAAATTAAACCCAAATATGAGTTTTTCAGTTAATTATTTTTTACAATATTTAACAATTAATCATACTGTTTGAAAGAAAGAAAATAAATGATCTCTTTTTTTCTCTTTTGAAATTAAAATATAAAATTATACACATATATAAATTTTTATAGAAGTTTACTACAAATTAATTTGTGCATTATTATTATATGTTAAAATACTAGCTGTACCCATAGCTTTTCTCACATTAGTAGAATAAAAGAATATAATGCAATATGTATTTGTTCTCATAACTTAAATATATAAGTATAATTTACATGAAATAATAACATGAGTTACCAACAGTAGTATAACAAAAAATATAACTTTTTATGATCAGTTAGACTACTGAATTTGATCAAGCTTTAGGATTTCAGTTTAAATATATTTCTCATGTGATAATCTAATTTTTTAAATGTCTCTGAAATTTTAATATCATGGTATTTTGTTCATGCTTTATTTGCAAGTAAGTAATTAAATATGTGGTACAAACAAAACAATTAATTTAAAGTATATTTTTAAAAAAATTAAATTTTATCTTGCTTTACCAAAAACTATAATTCTCACCATTCTGTAGTATATATTTCAATATCCAGGCCACAGCATATTTTGTACCCATTTAAAACATTTATCAACTTCTATAATCTTTTAATCAGTGCTGTCCTCTTTTTGCTTTTTTAAAGTCCTTAGAAACTGATTATAATTTTAATGCATTTTTATATTGTCAATTACCAAAGTTTTTAAATAATTAAGTACTATAAGTAAAAATCCATAGTTTATATAATTTTCCAAAAAAAAAAAAATAAATAAATAAAGAAAATCATACAAGATTCATCAAGATCATTGCAATATTTTGTGAGTTATTAACTAACTAACAAACCAATTTTCAAATTTATATAGCAATAAGAAATATTCTACGAGACAAAATACTCAATTTAATTATTTTTTTATTGCATTAATACAATGATATTACTCTTAAGAATTATACAAATAATATTCTCATTAAATATTTTCATATCTATCTTTGCTTATTAAGTGCTGTTTGTTTTCAATTGTCATAAGTATATGTTCCCTAATACTAGATTTGTTTTTTATAGTTTGCTAATCTTAATTTAATAGTTTTGAATGTGTTTGTAATATTAATCATTCTTCTTTTTTTTGACATACAGCTTTCAATACTATTTTATTTACTCTATCTTATACATTATTTACTTAATTCAACAATCAGATAAACTTTTAACAAAAATAAAATTGACTAGATTTCTTACTTTATTCATAATACATTGAAAATATAAAAAATTCAACGCAATAACGATGAAATATACTTTTATACTACTGTGATACTATTAGCAGATAAAACAAACTCTAATTTGCCAGTCTTTTATTCTTTATAAAAAATATAATTTTAAAATTTACTTATTAAAAGTAATAAATTTGATAATTTTTTGTTGAAACAATAATAAATCTTAACTTATTAAATCTTTTCAACAAACTATGTAATTTTTAAATGACTCGTTGACCTTGAGTTTGGTTGAAAAGATAAAACAAGTAGTGAATACACACAGATTAATAGCATTGAGTTAGCTTTCAGCAAAACACTGCCAGAATCAAAGTGCTGAATAAAATTATGCAGTACAGGTATGCTTATATAATATGTAAATGAGGCACAATATGCAAGTAGGCAATTAGATATTTCATTTTCCAAACAATGGAACACACAAATCCTTTTTTGTTGATGGAAAGTGGATTCTTGCAATTGCCCAAGACTCTTTGTATTTTCTTTTCCTATCGTCTCTTACTGAGCAAACCACTCTAACATTGGATAGAAAAAATATAGTGTTTAAGAATTAAAATAATAATAATAAAGTGAATACTATATTCATGATAATGATATTTAACGAACCAGCAAATGAGTGAAGAGTTGATCCCCCGATATGGCATGCTGCAATGCCAGTACTTGCAGTGGCAAAAGTAACTTGAGGAGGCAGCATGCCTAATATTTTTTTTAATAAAAAAGATTTTCCTGTTCCAGCACTTCCGGTGAAAAACACATTATGCCCACTCTGAACAGTATTGAGGACACATCTCTGATCTGAAGTAAGTTGGGGTCCTGCTAGTGGTTTAACAAGTATAGATTTCTTTTGACTTAAAATCTAAAAAAATATAAAGTTATTGTAGAAATAAAAATAAAACATTTTTTGATGCAATATAAACAAATAAATTGTAATCTAAACACATAAATTAAATACTAATGAAAACTAAATTTAAATACCAAAATATTATTACATAAAAATAAAAAAGTCACCATAAACACAAACTCAATCCCTTTATATACTGCACTTTTTTCTTCAAAAGTCTAAATAAAATAGGTGAATGGCTAGTTTTTCAGCGTATCATGTGATATTTATGCAATAGATGTGAAAAGTTGAGATATGATTCAGAAATCTTTAGCTCTCAAGACAGGCATTTACCATATGATAAACCACACAGGGAAAAATATTCAATGAAAAAATATCTAGGATAATTAGCACATGAGATTAATAATGGCTGTAGACTCTTTTTTTAAGGGTTTTTAAATATTAAGCCTCATTCAGAAAAAATATGGAGTATGACCTTTTATTTTTTTAGATTTACATACATTTAAATATTCATCAACACTTCTTTTTCCTTGATGATAAGGTTGATATATTAGCATTTAAAATAAAAATTGAAGATAATTATTTTTTTATTGTTAGAAAATATCCATGTTTAGTTTCTTAATATACTCATTCATTTACACCAATTTTCAGGCTAAATTGAAGCTTGCACTTTTGCTATCTATAGAAGATACAATTCCAAAACAAATATAATTGAAATATATTTATAAATTTATATGATGTAGCTGGCAATAAAGAATAAAATTATTTTATGAACAATTAAATTTAAAATTTTGGAAAGACAAATTTACATTTGTAACCTATATATATGCAAAAGTTATCATTACCATCATGAAACATTATTATCAATTTACACACCAAAAGACTTCGTTATTCATACATATAGACACTTTCTAGATCTTTTACAATCTCTGTGGGATCAGATTTATACTTCCAACTATCTATTTATTATTATCTCTTCTGGAAATATATCCAGTCCAACTTCACGTCAATTTCTTAATTCTTTCAACAATGTCAATGATACTTATTTGTTCTCTCACCCATATATTTCATTTTCGATGTCAATCTCTTCTTTTATCCCTAACATATAACTCACTGTGTCTTAATTTTCTGTACTGTTCTTTTGTTACATGTCCATAAGTAAGAATTGATTATATTAAAAACATTTCTTTTCAAACACAAAAGCATATTTCCTTTTAATACTAAATTATTTCTCACAAAACCATTCTTCCAAATTTAATTCTATGGTTAATTTCATCCATTATGTTTCCATATACATTAATAACTTGATTAATGTTCATAATCATCAATCTTTATCTTCTAGAAAATCCACTGATTATTATTTTAGCTTTTTTTTTTTTTTTAGCATTTAGCTTTAATCCTAATTTCTTGCTATTATCTGATGATTCTTACAATATTTCTTAAAGCTTTGAAGCATTATTTGCAAAAACAACCAACCAATCTACAAAATCCAGATGATTTAAATAATGCCCATTTATTTTAACTCGTTTATCTTCCCATTTTAATTCATAAAATACTTTTTATAAATATGGAATTAGCTTATCATTTAATTTTTTTAATGTTAAATCTTTTTAATATCAACATGTAATCTAATCACTATTATTGCATTTTGATGAATATTTTTCAGAATATGATATTATTCCAGATCTATATCTTGATAATATTCCAATGCTTTAATCATCATAGAAATACTTAAAGAATCAAATGTTTTTCATAATCTGTAAATCCAAATCATAATGATAACTCATATTCATTGATTCTTTTTTAGAATTTTTCTCAATATTTTGTTATGATCAATTGTGCTGAAACAACTTTTAAATCCAGCTTGTTTTTTTGATTGGTTAGAATCCAAAGTTCACTATAAACAAGTTGTATTTATCTTGGTAAAAAAATTGTATAGAACTTATCAAAGATTGATAGGCTTGTAATTTTCAAGATCTTTTTTATCACATTTCTTAAAAATCAATATTACTACTGCATTCTTCTAATGTTCTCATATATCTTTTATCCATTTAAATATTTGGTATACAGTTTTGTCACCATTTTTATTTTTACTTGTTTCTTTTAAAATATCAATAATAATTCTGCTTTTTGGAGCTTTATTTTTCTTTATAGATTTAATTCATGTTTCTCTTTTATTTAAAATACTTGAAAATTTAGAAGATTTAGTAATTGTAGAGGATATTTTGTTTTCTTGTTTTTTATTATATATTTCTGTATAGAACTTTTCCACATATTTCATGTCATCCCTATTTTCAGTAACAGTTCCATCTTTTCTTCTTACAGCCAAAACAATTGTTTTCTAATTCTAATATGTTATTTTAAGCTTTTGAGACTTTTATTACTTTCTATAATTTTCCTTGCCAATGCACAATTATGCTTCTGTGTAACATGGTTCATTTTTTTTTAATTCTTTCTTCATATCACTTTACAATACTCAAGCTATTCAATTCTATCAAAGTGATCTTAAAAATTGTCATATTCTTTCTTTTCTTCATTCACTGTCTTGTGTCAGTAAAAAAATTTCTGGTACTAATTATCTATTTTGCAATTCTTAATCAAATATCAATTATATTTTCATTGATTTCATTTATATCTAAATCATCTTTAAAGTTTAATACTTTAAAATGATTTGAAAGTTCTAATTTAAATTCAATGTCATAAACAGCCCGTATAGGACCAATAACCTGACAGTAAAGTGTTAAAATATATTATTAAAGCTATTTGCTTTAAACTAAAAAAAAGTTTATCTGTTATTTACAATAAATATATACTGGTAATTAAAATAGGATTAGTCCTGAATGTTTTGTTAAATCAGCAATATTAGATAAAAAAATTCTTGATTTAATTTCTTAATATTTTCTGCAATAAAAAAACTCCTATGGATGATATTTAGTTCCAAGTCTTCATATAGATACTAATATTTTCAAATAAAGAAAACGGCATATATATTTTTAACATAAGCATACAGATGTATTGCAGACATTTTGAAAATGTAATTACAGTATGCATATTAACATCAGCATTATACAATTCAAGATTTCAATGTAAATAATTAACAATATATATATAATAGCAATTTTGTAGTTAATAAAGTCAATATTGCATTTTTAAAAAAATAAAATAAAAATTCGTTTTATTTTTTTATGTTAATAAATAAAATAAAAATTCCCCCTTCTTGTACATGAAAATGCAAGTAAATTAGCTATAGGTTAAATGACTTTATTTGCCTCTTCTCTTTCTTTTAAAACAAGTTCTGTAAAATTAGATAGGTAACTTTCATTTCTCCCTTCTATTATGACTTTATGTGATTCATTAATAAAGCACTCTCAAAAACAACTAAAAAAAAAAAACCTTATTACAGCATCTTTGTCTTTTGTGATGAAAATTATTCATAAAATGAATTGAATAATATTAAGTCAGGAAATTCAAGCTATTTTACTGAAAATATTAGATTAGCTATTTGTTTAGTGTTTTGAAGATTGCACTGTGAAATGAAAAATATATATGTTTTCAAAATGTGGTTAAATAGTGACTACTGAAAAAATGGATATAAAAAAGTAATTATTTCAAATTAAATTTCAAATATCTGAAAAATAAAGATTTTTTAAACTTCAATAATTTGAAAATAAAATTAATTTAATATATAATTATAAAAGCATTAAACCTAAGATTTTAAAATAAATAGAATCAAACCTCTGAAGATACAAGTTCCATTTTTTTTCTTTTAGGAGTTGTTCCATCTACCGCAGTCTGTTTGCTTTTTTTATCACGCAGAATATTAATGTCTTGTTCACATAAAGGACTAATATATTGAAAGCTTGGTTTTACATCCATATATAGTTTATCTCTCTCAGATACAATGCCATTCTCTTTTAATCTGAGAAGCTTTGCTTCAAGTGTCTTAAGAAAAAGGCAGAGTTGGTGTGAAGGACAATTAGATAAAAGCAAATGAATATTCTGGGGTTGCAAATTGATAGAAGCTTTCCCATCTTTGTAAAATTTTTTGTGAAGAGTCACATCTTTAATGATATATTTTAATGCAGTTTTTCCTGAATTAATTTTTAAAATAATATCTTTGAATTCATTCCTCCCAAGAATAAGAATGGCATTTCGAAAATGAGAGCGTTTTCGTAGAACATTTTCAGGTGTTAATGTCTCCACAGTGAGATAGCACACAAGTTCGCAACCTTCAGTATTCATTATACTAAAAAATCAGATAAAAAAAAATAATATAAATAGATTTTATTAATAAAAATTTTGTAAAAAAAAAAAAAAATATTGTTTTAGGAAAAAAAGTTCATATCAAAAAATGTCTTTTTTTTTTTTTTTTGTCATTTGGATCAATTAATTTCACTTCAGATAAAAAAAAAATACAAATATTTAATAATTCTGTATTTGAAATTTCATTTCTAGATGCTTAAAAAAGGAAAATAAATGTTTCTTCAATTTTTTAGATTAGATGAATCTGATAGTAAAAACTGACTTTGAAGTAGTTATACTTTGTTTGTTAACATTCAAATTAACTTAATTATACAATATAGATTTCTCAGAACATCACTATTAACATCCCTTCAAGGCATTACTTGCTGCCAAGCTTAATATACTCATAGACACAAGCCTTCATTAAAATTATTAGTTCCATAATAGAAGTTTTAACTAACTTTCAAATTATAAAAATGTGGTATTTTAAAATGAATAAGTTTGTATTACTAATAAAAATTTTAAAATATTATTTTTTTATTTCCCTTTTCCTATTCCAATCATGATGAATCATCATAATTTTTTTTCATGTGTTTAACAAAAAGCAGACATTGATAATAGATGTAAAGGATTTTTAAAAAAAAATTAAGCTATTTATTGATAAAACACATTATAGAGGTTGAACGAAAACAGTTAAGCTGATAACATTGACAGAAGCTCAGTCAGTCAGATTACATTTTGGAAAGAATATAAGCATGGACTCACAGATTTTTGTGAAAATGATAGAAATTATACATAAGCACTAGAAAGTGGAAAAAATAAAAAAATATGCATTACAAATCATATGTGCAAAAGATTCTTATATGTAAAAGCTAAATTTTAAAAATATGGCTTGCTGAGAAACTTAGCTGGTTCATTTCTCGACTGCATAATGCTCCATGGAAGAAGAAAGCGAAATGTTTAGACTGCATAACCTAGCATGAAAGAAAAAAAACTTCATTGCTCCATTCCAGCTCTATCATACATAAGTACTTATGTCTTAACAAGAGAAGAATAAAAATAAAAAACACCCAGCTAAACTAATGGCAAACTACAAATCAATCATGGAAAAATTACAATGACCTTTTATTAAACTTGGCAGAATTCACAATTTTTCAAAAACTATATGGATAAAAATTGTTTGATTATAAATGGATAGGAATAATTAGTGAATGAATAACTTATTTTAAACTTCAGGAACAAATGATAAAAATACTTCAACTATCTATTAATGAACTGTTTTATTTCATCTTGAAACTCTGAGATTGGATAGAAAAAAATAAAAGTCTTCATAAGGATTATTCACTGAACCAAAGTGTCAGTTTTTTCCTTTGCATAACTACATTTTTCTATCAAAAGACAATGTTCAAAATATAAAAGGACAAAATACAAGGACCGAAAATAAGAGTAATTATTTATTATGTCATTCTATTTATAAACATATATAAATATTTTTCTTCTTCTTTCTCTCAATCAATCA
Organism: Epiperipatus broadwayi; assembly: GCA_028023455.1. Lineage (NCBI taxonomy): Eukaryota > Metazoa > Onychophora > Udeonychophora > Euonychophora > Peripatidae > Epiperipatus > Epiperipatus broadwayi. The sequence continues at coordinate 1,450,777 of JAQFVV010006245.1, read as the reverse complement.
TTAAACAATATATATTTTTTCTTTACACTAATCCACCTACTCTAAATATTATATATATGTTTACTTATTTTTTGTCATGTATATAATTTCAACCTTGATGTTGCATTTGGACCATAAATATATTAGTTTTTATGTATATGTATTTACTTAATTTAAAAGAAAAGAATGTAATGTAATATTATTGTTACTAATAATGCCAATGCCTCATCAAGGGCTGTAATATCAATTGTTTGAGAGGATGTCAAGACCACTTGCATGTTATTATCAGAATAAAATTGTTATTGCTACATCTGGTTTGCTTTTTCACTTTTTATTTATGCATTTCATCAAGTTAATTTAGTAATGCAACATTCCCAATGAGTTTCATTAGCCCTAAAACTATGATCCAGAACTAACAGGATCTCTTCAAAGAATATAAGTTTAAACCTAAGTTTAACCAGAACTGATAATAGGAAATATTACTGTGTAGCATTAATATAATGTCCCTCAGTATGCTCTCATAGTATATGATTGGAATAGAAAGCTAGTAACAGTTGTGTAAAGGGGTCCATGCTACAATAAATATAATTTTATGATTTTATTCCAATTTCCATACCTTTCTATATTTCTCTAAATCATAGCTTATATAATGCTACTGTAACATATAGGTAAGAGAGAGAGAGAAAATGTAAACAAAAATAACCATCAAAATAAAGTTCCTTTCTCCTTGTTAATCTATCCTCAAAGGTTCTTAAAATAAATTAAAGATTACCCGAAGATCACAGAGTTCTTTTTTTTTTTTGTTATGCAAATCTTCAACATCCTAGGTAAATAATACCAGTATATATATAATACATATTTTTCAACATATATATCCATAATTTAATAAATATATGGCTCAAAATATCACAATATATTTATTCAAAAAGCAATCTGCTCATTTCACTTTGTAAGTTATTATCCCATTGGCTATCAGTGTTTACAGACTGAATGAAATTAAATATAGTACTTATAATAATAGCAAGAGGGATGGGAGATCTGAGCTAGACATTTCAATTGGTGTGGGTTTAAAAAAAATAGACTATGAGGAGACATAATTGATCCACTAACATCTATATAGTAAAAGAATTAGGTTAATAAAATTAGTATATTATCAGTTTATATGGGGGGGGGGGGGCATTGATAATCTCATGTTGAGAATTTTGTTTTTTCTTTTTAAAATTGCAATCACGGAGCTACTCTGCTTTGATGAATTAATAATCACTGAGATAGAAAAGAAGCTATGCAAAACTAATGTCTGCATGAGTTTGCTTACAAGATATAATTACAAAATTGGGATTCTTTTAGTCATATTCCATCACATTATATATCTCATCTTCATTTTAAAAAAAAGATGATAGGATAAAGAGTGAGGATTACTGAATATGAATCTGCAATATATGCCTGGTTAAACTATGAAGGCATAATTTTTTTTTAAAACATAATACATATGTTCAATAATAAACTTCAATTTCTAGCTAGTTCTGATTTAATGTATAAAATAGCAAACCAGAAAAGATTAGCATATAAAATAGTCTTACAACAAGCAAAAAAATTTGAAACTCAAAAATACTTACTATGCCAAAACTGTTATACTGAAAACTTCAAATTCTGAGATTAAAAAAATTTCAAAAATGAGAATATTTTGAACATGAAAAGACTGAAAAGAACCACCAGAAAATACAAATAGTAGGAAAATAGAATGGCTAAACAATATAGTCTTAGAGCTAATTTATTTAAATTAGTTGTATATAGTACTGCTGTATTGTGTGAAAATGAGGCATAAAAACATGGAAAAAATTTACTTAAGAATATGCTGTAATATTCTAGAATAAGATGGCAGGATCTTGAGCTCAATCAGGATATTCTTTTAGTTTAGGCTGACAATAATTAAATGCATTATTGTAAAAATGCATTTGTGTTGGATTGGGCATCTCAAGTAAATGAATAATAAGAATTTCTTAAAAAGAAAAAGTGATAGTGAATTTGAATATGGTTTTCATGGTGGAAGCAAATCTCATTCACATTATGAAGGTTATTTCAAATACACTCTAAAGAGATGCAATATTGATTGCTTTAAAAATGGGCTCAAATTGTAATTCTATAGTATATCTAATAGCTATTGTTCTGCATAGTTGGGCGCAAGGTTGGAGTGTTAGATTCTATAGTTCATAATCCATGGACTACAGCCCAGCTCTCTCACTTTCAGATCACTGCTTAATTTCTTACGAACTTACAAACAATACTTCTATTTGATTATTATTATTATAGCTATTTATTCAAGAGCAATTGGAGGTTTCTTTTATTTTTTGGAGTTCACATGGTTATCTTTTTATCAATTAATTAATATTAGGGAAAAAGAATACTGGATCCTGTAACATTTTTTGTGATATACATAAATATATAATATAAATCCAATTTATCCAAATCACTTTGAACACTTTTTAGCAAAAACCTTTTATTGTACATATATACACATACACTTACATTTTGACTGTCCTGCAGACTTTTTCAGAACTATGATATAATGAACAAAACAAAATAAAATACATGATTATATAAATAATACCACAAAACATTCTATAAAAACAAGATTAACACAACATACGTCAGATAATAAATCACCGATATATATACATATGAAGGAAATGGGACACAAATTTACACAAAGTTCAATAAAAATGATATTACATACAGACAATATTAAATAAAGGAAAATAAAAAAGCAATACTAATAAGAAAGATAAAACCAAAATTTAATGGGGATTCTAGGATTAGGATGAGATTGATATAGATATAGTTCTTAAATAGGATATGTAGAGGTAAATATATAAAGGGAAACTTATTTATAAATGAAATATGGATTGTAAAAAAATAGTTAAGTTATATAGGAGTATAAACATAAGTATGTTTATAAATATTAAATATTAGGAAAAATTTAGCATAATATTTACATATAAAGCAGTATAAGTTTATATGAGAATTATATAATAATAATAAAAGTTAAAGTGTATAAATAAAGTTTTAGTGCATATAGATATTTAATTTAAATAATATGTAATAGAAGGGAGCTAGGGTATACAATTTTTTTAAAAAAGAAAAACATTTTTCTAAAAAGATTAAAGTAAACTGAGTGAGTTTAAGAGATTACAATATTTATAGGTTTTAGATATTAAAAAAATAATAAATATAAAATATTAATTTTAGCAGAAGAAAGAGTAAGGAGATAATAGATATTACATGATTTAAAAATTAAAAAGAATATTAATAAATGAATTATTGTTGAAATGGCTATTATATGAATATAAAATTAAATATTTTATTGAGGTGGAGATAATAAAAATAAAGTTTAAGTTTATAAGGAATAGAAGTAATTAAGAGATTATGAAAAATAATGAAAATGAATAATATATTTAGATTAATAGTTGTTCTTGAATATGTATATATATAATTGGAAATACACATGTATAATTTATATTTATTTTCTATTTATAATGTATATTTTATTTTATATTAACTGTGTTATTTTATTTGGTTTAGTTATATTTATATTTATTTCAGTTTTATTAGGTTTTGTTATATATTTTATGTTGGTTTTACTTTTTATTGTTTATATTTTTTTGTGGTATTATTTATATAATTATGTATTTTATTTTGTTCATTATATCATAGCTCTGAAGAAGACTGCAGGACGGTCGAAATGTAGGTGTATGTGTATATATGTACAATAAAAGGTTTTTGCTCAAAAGTGTTCAAAGTGATTTGGATAAATTGGATTTATATAAGATATTATAGCAAAAATAAAGAAAAAGATAACTTTGGTAATATATATGTATTCACAACACATTTATTTTATACAGTATTTGAATAAATTCTTAGTAATAGATATACATTTCATATAAATATAGTTATAATTTTTCAAAGATTAATACAATTAGTAATACACCAAATATAAAACAATGTGTCCCAGTGAAAAGATGATTGGTTCTCAGGTGTAAGTGTATATATGTACAATAAAAGGTTTTTGCTCAAAAGTGTTCAAAGTGATTTGGATAAATTGGATTTATATAAGATATTATAGCAAAAATAAAGAAAAAGATAACTTTGGTAATATATAATATATATGTATTCACAACACATTTATTTTATACAGTATTTGAATAAATTCTTAGTAATAGATATACATTTCATATAAATATAGTTATAATTTTTCAAAGATTAATACAATTAGTAATACACCAAATATAAAACAATGTGTCCCAGTGAAAAGATGATTGGTTCTCTCTTTAAGTTATCTGTGATATCATATCTGCATAGTTTAGCTATTCACCCCAAAAGATTTAAAGAACTAAAGTGTCTGCTTCATGAATTATGACATGAAATATGATTGTATTTTATACCATGACATCATCTTCAATGCTCTCTTTGCCATCATGAAGTTTTGCAAACCACTTGAAAATATTTGTATGACTCATTGCTCACTTCTACATATAGTTTGAATTATTTCAAATGTTTCAGCAGCACTTGTCCAATTTAAAATAAAATTTATTATTAGAGCATTGTCCCAGCACGAATTAAGGTATGAAACACTGCCACATTTTAAGGTGTAATTCATGATCCAGATATATTAACAGCTTAAACTTTTTTGGATAATAACTAAATTATGGTAACTATGTAATGTAAGTGCTGATTCAGAGATGCTGCTGCAGCAGCTTGGAAAGAAAATTGATCATCAGTTATCTGTTCACTGGGCATATTGTGAATGTGTTACTCTGCTATTATAGCTGTGAAATTATCAAATTTAATACATACACAACCATAAGAAACCATCCTCATAATCACAATATTATTATTATTAATTATTTTTTAGATTAGAAATTATAGCACTATTTTAAGTCTAGAAATATATTTTAAACTTTAATCAAAGATGATTATATCTATTATTATAAACACAACCACAAAAAACAATTGATTCAATTCTATTCCACTTTTTTTCATATATAATAATATACTTATAATCTCATTTCATCATGTCCAAGATATATTCAATGCTGAATCAGCATTCCTAAGTTAGTTCAGGTAACAATTTTTTACATATCTTAATTATTCTTGCTTAGTATTTATCAATATCAAATTATTATAATTTATTGAGAAAGTGCCAAGCTACTATTCTCCTTACAAAAATACCTTAATGTTTATTATGTAAGTACGGATACTAATGATTGTTATATAAGTAAAAATAATAAAGACATGTGAGAAATTGTGATCTGGATTAATTGATAATGCTGATTCAGCAATGGTATAAGTTCTAATCTAGAAAATGATTAGTGTCATAGATGTGGAGTATGAAATTTGGCATTTTCACAGTACTAGCAAAGATAACAAAAACATGAAAAGTTATGACCTGGCCAACTGATGAGTGCTAGCTCAGCATGAAATGAATCTTGAAAGTCATTTACTTTTGTTAGATATATTTATTCAGTGATTGGGATGTATGTGGTAAAATGAAATTGTTTACTATTATGTTAACTAGTATATATAAAATACTATATTTGTGCACGCACACAACACGCTGTAGTTTAAGAGGAAAAAAGTTGTTACTGCAGATGTTAAGACAATATCGCACCAATTATATAACAAAGCAATAAAACTAGCTCGTGATGTGTGTGGATGCATTTGCGGTTGACAAATTGATTAGTATAATCATAGCAAAACTTATTTTTATCATTTTTATCTTCTTTTTTTATCCAGCTTACGATTGACCAATGATCGTAATGATGAAATTTATAAGAGTAAAAAAAGAGTAAAATTAGATACAATATAATATCAAACTTTCTCATAGCTTAGATATAAAACAGACAAATTTATTTAAATGCCAGCGCTTAAAATTACAAATAAAACAATAAAATATTTCAATATCAATTGTAAAAATAATCTGGTAAATAATATTTTAACTTTTTAACACATTGTTTATATTATATGAAAAAAATACATCAATTTTTTTAACATAATAAAATAAAAATTATATAGAAACTAATATACGTTTTACTTACATTAATATATTGCATTCATTTTTACCGTTTAAAGGTATTTTATTAAGAGATTTAAATTTACCTGACAAATTTAAACTTGCGCAACTTCTTGCGCAGCAAGGTTGTTTGGTTTTTAAAAAGAAAGAACCAATGGCAAATCCGTATTTTGTAAATATTACTTTTGGAAAATTGACCAATTAGATTCATTATATTATTCTTAGCTCTTCATTACAATATGGTGGAACAATTTTTTGAAATTTTATTTTGATTTATTTATTATTTTGGCTTTATTATTAAAAGAATATTAGCATAATTTTTAAACAAAGTTGAATAATGGACAAATATTTTATATTTTTGATTAATATGTCTAAAGAAATTATGTTTTAATCAATTTACTTAATTACTATTTAATTAAAAATGACTACTTTTGGTTGGAAAAAAAAAGCTGGCGAAAAAGTTTCAAAAGCATTAGTTAAAGAGTTTAGTAGTAAAGCAATTGATGAAAGTAAAGTTGATCCAGATGCTGATTGGCTTGCTAATGCAAAAATTAACCACATGGTGATGATAGAAGATTCTGTTATCTTAAGTGAACGGCGGACGAAAGAAGGAATAATTCTTGCAGAGAATGAAAGGTATATTTTAGAACTTTTGCAATATAATTTTTAGATCTGTATAGTTATTTTCTTTAAGAAAGTCCCCTTTTTATAGTTTTAACTCTGAGTAGAAAGTTTTGTTTTTTTTTGTAATATTAAAACCAATAATTTTATTTCTCATTTGGAATGTTATACATCTCATCTTTTTTATTCTTGCCAATTTTTTCTTCTTTTTTTAAAATCACTTTTATTTAATATTCTTTTTTAATCTAAATAACGATTTGATATGGCAACTTATTTTACCTGTCATGCATAATTATTTTTAAAGGCCAAATCAAATACTTTTTTTAATGGGAACTTGGGAAAAATAATATTTGAGAGTTCTATTATTAATGGAAAAATTATACTGTTTACACTAAAATAATTTATTTGTATTTTTTAAAACTTTTTTTTCAAAACAAAGAATGAATATTTTATTTTTTGGAAACTATTTATGAATTTTATATATTGACAGCCATGCACAATGGTACTGTGATGCCTGCTACATTTTGTTCCAAACACTCATCACATACGTCACATCATTTATAATGGCTCTCATTTTGTTGATAACTTTGATTACAATAGAACATATAATGTTTATTAAACTTCAAGTATATTACAGTACTATTCAACATGCTCATACATGTAAAGCACATGCTTTTTTATATGTGTAGTTTGCATATATATAATGAAAAAAATATTAAAGGAGCATATTTACATATATTTTACTATAAGTATATTTATTTACTCATTCACATTCACCAAAAAATAAAAATAATGAAAAAAAAAATTATTGTATTATATCTTTATTTTTTTTTTTTAAAAAAAATGAATTGAGGGAAATGTCAACTTTAATCACTATTAAATATGCTCAACTTTAATCACTATTAAATATGCTCTGGACATTATCCTTTTTTTTTGTTGTTGTTGAAACAATTATTCCCTCTTTAGTTATTTTGATGTTTTTGAATTTTCTAAATGTACTTTTGGATTAAGTTCTTCAATAAAATTCTTTGTTGGATGAAATTAAAACTTTACTTTTATTATTTATTATTTGATATGTATAGATTTTTTTAATTTTTTCTTAATAATTTTCTGCTGTTCCAAGTTAGATTAATTTATCACCATCTATCTATTTTCTCTATCATAATGGAATAATTTAACTTTATCAAAGAGTTCATATAATACTTCGGGTTCTCTGGCTGTTTTTCCTCCTCATTTCTTTCTTAATTCCATCTTTATTATTCTTACATTCCCCTGTATTTTTCTGGAACTTTATCTAGGATATCAATTAGTTGATGCTTTTTGTCTATCATTTGCTTTAATAGTGCGTGCATTATTTTTCTATTTTGTTGTAATTTCTCATTTATTGTTTGCTTTAATATTACTTGATTTTATTTCTTATTTTGGTTGGTATAATATTTCTTTTATTTTCTCATCATTTCCTTCCATTTTTTTAACATTTCTTCGTTATTTTATTGGAATATTTTTTTTATTATTCATTCTGATGACTAATTGATGTAAATAGATAATAGTCATTTTCTTATCTAATTTTTTCTGACTTATACAGTTTTCTTCCAAATTCTTATATTAATACTATTTTCTTCCAAATTCTTATATTAATACTAATTATAATAATTATTTGAATCAATTTATGCTTGTGAGTTAATTGTTAAATTAGTAATCTGCATTTTTTGAATCAATTGCTCTCTCTAAAATCATTCTTTCAAATCTTAATATGAGTTATTTTCTTTCCTAATCTCAATTATTATTACTACTATTTGGAAATTTACTCTTGATCTGTCTTTAAGCATTTTTTTCTTCTCCAATTGTTATAAAATCCAATATTTAAGCATTTCTTCTTCTCCAATTGCTATAAAATCAAATATTACTCTCAACTGTTGATCAACCAAAATGCATTGTAATTTATTTGAACATCAGGCTTCACATATTGGATCACTAATTATATACCAGAAATTTAAATAATATTCTGAGAATAAATATGATCACATATTAGTGCATCAATTAAATCATGGAATCACTTTCCTAATTATATATCACAGAAAATAACTTTAAATGGTTAACTGGTACTGCTGATGATGCCAATAATCAACATGCTGCTGATAAAATTAATATTATATACCCAAGAGAAGAAATTTTTTATTTAGAATGCAATTTTTACTCTGTATAAGACAATTGATACTAAAAAATTTTCAATCGAAAGTCTGTAGAGATATATAAGATCACAGTGATACAATGAATAAATATGGAGTAATGAATAAATAAAATAAGAATACTGAATGTATGAGTTACCCATTTACATAATTATAAATTACATTTTATATTAAATAAAAAAATCAGAAATATGTTTATATTCCAAATGTTATTCTTGAAAAATTGAGCGTCAACAAGAATGTTCAGCTATTTTAATTAATATAGGCATATGTTCAATTGAATAAGTTAATGTAAATTTTAACAGTGTTATTTTTAAATAATTCAGAAAAATTTAAATCATTATTTACAAATGTTTAGTTGCTCAAATTATCATTAAAGTATGAAAATGTATCATATCTGTAAAAATATTATTCAGAGTAATCCTTGACAATGTCTTTAGCAAAGATAAAATATTCTAGCTATGAATATTGATTTATTTGAAGTAAAAGACTGGAAACTTTTATAAATTATAAGATCATCAAACATCACATGATCACCATCTCTATACTAGCACATAATTTGTTGTAAACAAAAGCAAAACTCCCCATACAGTAGTGCCACCCTGTGCCAAACAGAGTAATCAATGGATGCCAGAAGGCTTGTGCATAAAATCCCTATCTAGTGCCTACTCATCCAATATCCCCAGACTAGTTTCTGGCTTGTGGCCATCATCAGTGAGGAGCCTTGGATCTGAGAGCACTGCACCTAGATCTTAGGATCTAATGCAACCCTCTAGCAGCCACCTTTTAACTCCACTTTACTACAAAACTATGAGAATGAAATTGAAAACATTGTTAATATCTTCAATCTAAGCTCAATAGCTTATATAGTCATATGGGTCTGAACTCAATTCAGCACCCATACATTTTGGTGTCTTCGGCTCTTAAACAACCATAGCCACCACTATCCTATTAGGCAGGATTGGTGTTAAACCATCAAACATCACATGATCACCATCTCTATACTAGCACATAATTTGTTGTAAACAAAGGCAAAACTCCCCATACAGTAGTGCCACCCTGTGCCAAACAGAGTAATCAATGGATGCCAGAAGGCTTGTGCATAAAATCCCTATCTAGTGCCTACTCATCCAATATCCCCAGACTAGTTTCTGGCTTGTGGCACAGGGTGGTACTACTGTATGGGGAGTTTTGCCTTTGTTTACAACAGATTATGTGCTAGTATAGAGATGGTGATCATGTGATGTTTGATGGTTTAACACCAATCCTGCCTAATAGGATAGTGGTGGCTATGGTTGTTTAAGAGCCGAAGACATCAAAATGTATGGGTGCTGAATTGAGTTCAGACCCATATGACTATATAAGCTATTGAGCTTAGATTGAAGATATTAACAATGTTTTCAATTTCATTCTCATAGTTTTGTAGTAAAGTGGAGTTAAAAGGTGGCTGCTAGAGGGTTGCATTAGATCCTAAGATCTAGGTGCAGTGCTCTCAGATCCAAGGCTCCTCACTGATGATGGCCACAAGCCGGAAACTATTCTGGGGATATTGGATGAGTAGGCACTAGATAGGGATTTTATGCACAAGCCTTCTGGCATCCATTGATTACTCTGTTTGGCACAGGGTGGCACTACTGTATGGGGAGTTTTGCCTTTGTTTAAATTATAAGATCTCAAGTCAACTGTATAAGTGTCCATATGAATATTTTCTTTTTTTGAATTACAGAAATTATCTGTGATGTTTGATAGAGATATTAATAATAATTTTAAGATGACTTCAGTACAAAACTGCCATTGTTCATTTATCATAAAAATCTTAATATAGCTACAATTTTTTGAGATGGCTTAACCTTTGAAATGAAAATAGAGCACATTGAAAATAGTTCAAATTTTTGTTTTGTTTATGAAGAAAGAATTTTAAATTTAAGAAAAATCAACTTGTACAATCTAGAAAAAATAAAATTTTATACCTTTTTTAAAAAAGAGAAACTTTTAATCAAGAGATGTGAAGATTTGTTTTATTTCAATTTAATAGATCATTTAACTTTTTAGTCTTGTTTTTTTAAGAAAAAAATACAGACCTTTTGCAGCATTATTGAAAACTTACTAAAATGATAGCAGTATATTTGAAATTCAGTCATCCAATCTGTCTATAACAAAGAAACCAGTGGGACAAATCTGAAATATTTCATTGTCATATTGTACTGTGTTCAGTTTATGACATCAACAAAAATTTGAAGGAATTCCATTTGATAGAAATATATCTCGATTTCAAAATTTTCCCTAAACAAATAAGTATAGGGGATTTGAACTCAGATTTTCAAGCACCCTTTCACTATCCACTCTATCTCATACAACTAATACAAATGACCACACACATGTAGAAAAGATAAATAATCACCGATATCCGTATTTCATGCTAAACCAGCACTCATCAGTTGGTCCAGATTATCATCTCCCATACATATATATAATCAATGCTCAGTTTATATTAAGATAGCAAATCTTAATATTTTAATGGACAGGCTTCAGTCTACTCCAACCTCCAACTCTTCAGCTATCCATATCATTGAAAATCTGATGATGAAAGTCAAATCCCATGCTGATGCCAATATTATTGCCATACCCATGTTGACCTCAAGTCACTATTGACCCCTCATGTATAGGACCATATCCATTTAAATACACAGAAGAGGGATGGGCAGGATACAAGTTTGATATGTAAATATTTGAAAACCAGGCACTCTTCACAAATCTGGGAGTTTAATTGTAAATATAGGGGATTTGAACTCAGATTTTCAAGCACTCTTTAACTATCCACTCTATCTTATACAACTGATACACATAATCACACGCATGTAGAAAAGATAAATAATCACCAATAAAGGTATTTCATGCTAAACCAGCACTCATCAGTTGGTCCAGATGATCTCCCACACACACACACACATATATATAATCAATGCTTAGTTTATATTAAGATAGCAAATCTTCATACATTAATGGACAGGCTTCAATCAACTCCAACTCCTCAGCCATTCATATCATTGAAAATCTGATGATGAAAACCCAAATCCCATGCTGATGCTAATATTATTGCCATGCCCATGTTGACCTCAAGTCACTCTGACCTCTCATGTATAGGACCTTATCCATTTAAATACACAGAAGAGGGATGGGCAGAATACAAGCTTGATATGTAAATATTTGATAACCAGTCACTCTTCACAAACCTGGGAGCTTAACTGTAAGTTTAGGGTTTTTGAACTCAGATTTTCAAGCACCCTTTAACTATCCACTCTATCTCATACAATATCAAGCTTGTATTCTGCCCATCCCTCTTCTGTGTATTTAAATGGATAAGCTCTTATATATGAGGGGTCAGAGTGACTTGATGTCAACATGGGCATGGCAATAATATTGGCGTCAGCATGGGATTTGGGTTTTCTTCATCAGATTTTCAATGATATGGATGGCTAAAGAGTTGGAGGTTGGAGTAGATTGAAGCCTGTCCATTAAAGTATGAAGATTTGCTGTCTTAATATAAACTGAGCATTGATTATATATATATATTTGGGAGATGATAATGTGGACCAATTGATGAGTGCTGGTTTAGCATGAAATATGTATATTGGTGATTATTTATCTTTTCTACATGTGTGTGGTCATGTGTATCAGTTGTATGAGATAGAGTGGATGGTTAAATGGTGCTTGAAAATCTGAGTTCAAATCCCCTATACTTACAGTTAAATTCACAGGTTTGTGAAGAGTGCCTGGTTTTCAAATATTTATCTAAACAAATAAATAGAATTTATAACTTAAACAGAAACATTCAAAATCTTACAAATGTAACTTACAAAGTAAAATTTATTAATTAAACTACATATAACAATTGCACAAAATGTATAAAAAATACACTATAAAGATACGTTACATAATTTCCACTCATTTTTAGTTCACTATTTATTAATTAAATTAATTTATATTTTATATATACAATTTTATTTATTATGTAGTTAATATAATTGATTCTTTATATTTTCCATCTGTTAGGTTCTTTAATATAGTTTAAAGAGTCATATTTTTTATACAATCTATTTTATGTCTAGATTTTTGCTATTTGACTATCCTATGTTTATGTTTTTACTTATATAATTTATATTTTTTATTAATGTATTGTAAATTTTAAGATAATAGGAAGGTTTTATCCTTAGATATTTTATAATAATAAAATATATATTTAAAATTCTTGAGTTATATCCATAATTTTTATATAATTCAATAGACTTTTTTTTTTTGTAAATTAGCTATATTTTTGTCTGTATTATATTTATCATTTTTATATTTAAAATTTATCTATGTTACAAATCTATAGAGATTATTTTTCTTAATGTATCTTTTTTATGGAATGTTTAATATAATTTTGTTATCATTGTCTGTATTAATTTATTGTGATATCAAATTCTACTTTTGTTAATTTAATATTATCATTAACATATTTAGAATAATGTAGTTTTTTGATTTATTCTTTTTTTAATTATATTAGTTTCTAATTCATTTATGAATATTGATGATGTTAATCTACTAATTGCACAATTCATTATCCATTCTTTATTTATATTCTGATATTCATTATCGTATTTAGAATACTGTATAAACTATTATGTATAATGGTAAATCTTCTATAATTTTTATATTAATATTTGTATACTTTCAATTCTTGAAATACTTTCAAAATTATGCATTTAATAGAAAATTACTTGATTTTTTTTTTTTTGTTAGATATTGGGAAGCCATTCTGAAGTGGAATGAAGCAATAAATCTTACACCTAATAATGAAAAATTACATGAAATGAAAGCTCAGGTAATTTAGAGAAATATTTTAAAAATTATATTTAGTATTTCAATTTAGAGTTTATGATTGATTTATGTAACATAACATTTTTTTAAAAATATAATTAAATAGACATAAATCATCACAAAAAGGAAGAAGAAGAAAGTTTTTTTTAACTAATATTGCACAGATTTAAACTGAAATATTCATCACTAATTATAGGCAATCAAAATTTTACAGTATCACTCAGATATATGAAAATGTTTATAAAGTAAATATTTATCTTTTTATTAAAAAAAAAAATCTTCTAACTATATAATGCCTAGAATAATTACATTTGCAATAAATTGTCTAATCTTTTTGATGAAAAGAACCCTGTATGGTAATTCTAATTTTAACATAATAAAAGATAATTTTAATCTCACATTTTAGTGGGTTTTTTTTTCAATATTAAGTTTGTTTAAATTACGTAAATCTTTTTGCTAAGATAAATAAATAGAAGTTGTTATAGATTTTTAATACTGATTTCAGTTTTTTTTCAGCACTTGTTCTAATATAGATAATTTTTATTTAATTCTGGTTTTGATCAAATACATCTAATCATTTTACAAATATTTACGTTTTTGATTTAAAATCCAACTATCATAATAATTGAATACTTCAGGATTATGTTATTATATATTAGAAGTTTTTAATATTCAGTTATCTTTATTAGAGGAGTCCAAGGTATGCACTTGTAATTAAAAAAAATTGGCTGGCTTTTTGTATTACTTTTATTCTTTGGTTTTCATTCTGAGTTTCATCTAAAATTATTCCAATCCTTTTTATTATTTCCATATATCACATAATCTTTCTAGCTTATTACACATGATAGGAGAAAGTGCTCATGAGCCAGATCATATAAATATTAATATATTAAGGACAAAATCAATAAATGGAGCAATATATCGCCTTAAAAATCTATAAATATACACTGACTTTCAGGTTATATCAATTGATACTATAACGGAACGAACAATTCACTTGGATATATCTATCAGATCAACAATCAGCTGGTTTGATCACAATGTGTGACCAACTTATACAAAGTCTATATGTGATGATAGACCTATCTATTGAGCCCCACATTGCTGGCGCCAGATATAACGGAATGAACAATTTTCATCATTAGATATAACGGTTATAAAAGATTCTCCTCATACACCCCCCCTAATACCTATCACACTAGTCACACCAGTCGCTAATTCGATCTTTAGCGGAGTGTAGTCCCACTACACATCATGCATCCACGTTGGTCGACAGATATAATGGATGGAACAATTAGCACTTGCCCCAAAAGTTGATGACGCCAGATATATCAGACGGAATGATTACAACCAATACCCAAACACCAGATGTAATGGGTGGTCAACTAACTTGCAGACTGTACTACTATGCAGATATATCAATATGGTGAGGGGATAAGTTAATATACTCTAAATTATTACCCCTAATGAAATAATCTGCAAAGACCTACCAGGTTTAGAAGGGAAGAAGGTTGCATCCAACTATGTTCAGACTGTGGATCATCTGATAAAGTGCTAATGAGAACCCGATGAAATGCTTAACCAATGATTGCATACCCTTTTATTGACTAACTCTATCCCTATTTAATAATATTAAATGCAATTTAGGTTAGTTCATCCACTTTCCCCCTTTTTAATTTCATTATTCCCTAATATTCAAGCCCAGAGCGAATTTTGCTTTTAACTCCTTTAGCAGGTATGAACAGATATACACAGCAACTCCTGCACCTATATATATAGGTTACAACTAGCATTTATTATATTTGTTTTATTTTCAAGCTTTTATATAATAAGGAAAATAGATGTGTGTGCATGTATAATTATTTATAAACTGTGGAATGTCAGGACAACTCAATAAACCAGAGACCGGAATAATATAAACTCTCAAACATTTATTAACAATAATAAATATGAAATATAACGACAATAGTAATGATAAAAAAATAAAATAAAATAAAAAATATAATAATCATCATATGTACATGTGTCACAAGTGAACCTCTACCATCTTACTAATTAATTATCCTCTATATCCAACCCTTATACCCCATGGTAGAAATCCACATATGTCACTCATTCTCTGCAAATCATAATTATATAGAAAAATCAACTTTAATTATTTAATATAATTGAGATGCTGGCTAGCTAAATTATATATTTACAAATGTTAATCTATTTAACAAGTTTCCCCAATTTATATATATATGATAGAGACAGATCCCAGTTGATTAGTCAAACATACTAGAAAATATACGTACACGGTTAATCACAAAATAAAACATATAATATGTATTCTGTATGTGTTGTAATTTAACCTATATATAAATTTAAAGAATCTTAGCTCAATATTTATGTGGATGACCTGATGTGAAGCAGGTGGCTATACCTAAATTTTATTTATAATGAAAATATAAAAAATATCAAAATGAATAATCCCCCCTTTTCTTCTTTGCTAATTCTGAAAGATGTGGCTTCAGCATCAGAGTGTGAAAATACAACAGATAATATAAATAAATAAATAAAAAAAAATAAACAAAAATTTACAATATTGATTCTTTGATAAAAAAAAAAAAAATTGGAATTGGATTAAAGTTTATAACAATCATCATAATAAAAGCAGTAGTAGCTGATAGTTAGGCAAGTTGTTCTTCAAAGCAGTTTCACTTAGTAAATCATTCTCCTTAGCAAGGATAGATAGGTACAATGGTGTCTCCTGTAGTTGTGTTTAATGGTAAACATCTTGATTCTCATTTGATTCACCATAATGTATTCCAATCCTTGTTTACTTTGGACTGAAGGCATCTTCTTGTGTGTTTACAATAAAGTAGAAATATATATATAGATATAATGCAGCTGGCAGGAAAATACCATGACACACAATAGCATGTTTTGCTCTAGCCCATTTTCATATTAAAGTACATTTTAATAATTATTTATAATCATATATTTTTTTATTAATAATAATGAAGCGCTTATATATATATATTAAGAAAATTATTTCATTTTTCTTTCTTCTCCAATTTTTAGCAAATTTAATTCTCGTTATTGTTTTTGAAAAGATTTAAAAAAAAAAATTCTAATTTACTCCAACAACTTTTTAAACATGATTTAATTATTTAAGAATTAATCAGTTATTCTTACTTCTTTTCACTTTCTGTCCCTTGAATTTGATAAACTTTTAGTTACAGTATTCGATTTTTATAGTTTTAATTGCTGTCTTTTGTTACAGTTATTATAACAATAAGAAGAACAATTTGTAAACTGTCTTTTGTTTTTATACATTTCACGCGGTAGATTTTCAGGAACACAGATATCTTTAACTGCCTATTGTTTAAATACATTTAGATTTATTATAAATAAAAAAAAAATATTAAAATAATAAAATCAGTTTTATTTTCACACATATGTGTATCCACCTAATTAACTTCAAGTCACCCCACATTATATATATATATATTAATTAATATTCAATTTTAAATTAAAAAATATATGTATACATTACTGTTTATTTAATCAAATAGTTTTATATATATATATACAATAGTACTTTCTAAAATATTGATCATATTTTATTTTATAAATATAATAATTTATTGTATATTATACATATATAGGTAATAATAATAACAAATAGTAATCTTCCCACTATTACTATAAATTCCAAATGGATTGGATTCAATAAATATGCTTGATCTTTTTAGGAATGTGTGCATTGTAAGCTATCCTTTACAATACTAATAATTATCTTTTTCGTCTAGAAGCTTAATATCCACTGAATTTACTTTTCAGTAATATGCAATTAATTAGGACTGCTGCATGAGTAAGAGGCACCTAAATTCATTTGGTACCAGTTCCATAAAATAAAATTTGTAAATTAAAACAAAATGAATTTTATACAATTTTGTTTAACAAAAGACACAAAAACAGTAGAAAATTAAAAAATTATAATTATTTACCTTTTTTACCTTTTTATTTACATATTAACTCTCCTGACTTGGCAGCACAAAATAACTTCTAGAAATTTTTTGATTAGCTTTCATTAGGTCCATTCTAATCAGCATGTTAATGTTAAAAATAATTACTGTTGGTCACTTTTAGTTTCATTCAGAATCTCTTATGCATTACTTATTTACATTTTCTATTAATAAGATTAGTTTCTTAATTATTCATTCAACACAATATTTCATGATTTATTTGTTTTTATTTTAGTATAATATTTTACATAGTCTTATTATATACATGTTATGTAGTCTGATATCTAGGAGTTAAGAATTTACATTCAATTTACTTGAGGGAAGAAATATGTGCACCAATAACTTCTGCAAAAATTATAATTTTTTACTAATTCTGTTTTTTTTGGATCTGGATTGTCATGTATTTGGGCAATATCATTAATCAATTACGAGTTTTAGTTAGATAAAAAAAACCAAAACAATCCAATCAAAGAAAAACAGATTAGTAAAACATCTAAGAACAATAATATAGGTATTAAAAAATTTTTTTTTGAGAAAACATTGGGATTGATTCTGAAAACCCATATTTCAGAGTTTGATTCTCTATTACTATAATACAACAAACATACTGCATTAGTACTTAAAGAGGATTTGAATTCAGACTTTCAAGCTCCCTTCAGTCATCTACTCCATCTTATGCAACCATTACACATGAGCATATACATGTGAAAATGATAAATGATCTCCAACATACATATTCCATGCTGAATGAGCACTCATCAGCTGGTCCAGATCATCCACACACACATATATATAATCAGTGCTTGATTTATATTAAGATAGCATATCTCAAACATTACTGGACAGGCTTCAATCCTTTCCACTCTCCAACTCTTCATTTATCCATATCATTGAAAATCTGATGACAGAATGCTCAAAGTGCTTGTTGATGCCAATATTATTGTCATAGCCATGTTGATCTTAAATCATTCTGAACACTCATATGTAGAATCCTAATATGTCCATTTAAATGCACGGAAGAGGGATTGCAGTTAGAATTATTATCCATTTTTCTGTAATTTCTAATCTAATGAATGACCAATAAAAATAATTAATATATTCCCTTTAAGTGGTTTGTGTCAAATCCCCTGAATGTACATTTTGTGCTGAACCAGAACTTACTAGATAACCCAAATCATAATTTCTTACAACATGTATCTTTATCAGTGTTCTGTTACATAGATAACAAATTAGTAGTTTTCTGATAAATGTCAGACTTGCTGCCCTTACAAATTTGACACAAACCATTTAATGAAAGAATATTAATTATTTTTATTACTCGTTCATTAGATTAAAAATTATAGAAAAATAGATAATAATTCTGTCTGCCCATCCCTCTTGGACATATTAAGGTCCTACGTATGTGGGGTCTGAGTGACTTCAAGTCAACATGGGAATAGGCTTTGAGCATTTTGTCATTGGATTTTCAATGATAAGGATGGCTGAAGAGTTGGAGAGTGGAGAGAAATTGAGCCCGTTCATTGAAGTTTGTAAATTTGTTGTGATTATATATATATGGGAGATAATGATCCAGATCAACTAATGAGTGATGGGTTCTGCATGAAATATGTATATTGGAGATTGATTATCTTTTTGAAATGTATGCGGTCATGTGTATCAGTTGTATAAGATGGAATGGATGTCTGAAGGGAGCTTGGAAGTCTATGTTCAAATCCCCTTAAATTACATCTAACTTAAGTATATACCTTGTATACAAATATTACATATTCAGCCTGTATTCTGCCCATGCCTTTTCTGTGTATTTAAATGGACATATTAAGATCCTGCATATGAGGAATCAGAGTGACTTTGGGTGAACATGGGTATGACAATAATATTGGCATTAACAAGGGCTTTGAGCATTCCATCATCAGATTTTCAATGGTATGGATGGCTGAAGAATTAGAAAGTGGAGAGGATTGAAGCCTAGCCATTACAGTTTGTAGATTTGCTATCTTAATATAAACTGAGCATGGATTATATATATGTGTAGGAGTTGATGATCCAGACCATTATTGGAGATGATTTCTCTTTTTCACATGTATGTGGTCACATGTATCGGTTGTATAAGATGAAGTGGATGACTGAAAGGGAAGTTGGAAGTCTGTGTTCAAATCTCCACTAATTACATGTAGTTTAAGTATATACACTATATTTGTATTCAAATATTATAATAGTACTTATAAAATATGACTGATAAAATGTAATTACCTAATATGCAACTGTTGTCCAATATATTGCAGAATTATCATATTTATTATTAGATAATATTTTTGAAATAAATAAATTTGTAAATAAATTATTAATAGTAATGTGCCATTTTTTATGTAAATAATATTTAAATTAAAGTGATTAGGAAATCTAAACATTTTCATTTACATATAAATTTTATTAATTATAATGGCATGATCTATTTGGCTTAACACAATGGTAGAATATATATTTAATATATTTCTCAAGATTAAATAAAAAAGTAATCCTCATATTTAAATAAAAAATATTTATTGTGTTTCTAACAATGGAGTGATTTAGAAATCTAAACATTTTCATTTACATATAAATTTTATTAATTATCACAGCGATATGGCACCCCATTTACGAAGCGTCTTCGTTTGTGTGTTCTGCACAATCTGCTCACCATATAATGGTGGCCTGGTGATTAATGATCACTATTTTATTAAATGGAAGCTACAGTTAAATTTTATGCTAAATTATATAACTGATAAGTTGAAATTTTTTGTGAGGATAATTTTTACATTTTTTATTTCATTTGTGACTTGATCAAACAAGTTTAAAAATTTAAATCCTTAATATTTGCTTCCATTTTTATGTTAATAAATTATATTTTGCCAATTTATTCTCACAATCTAAATGCAAGAATCAGTATTTTGTTTTAATTCCTATAGCAATGAACTGCCTGTTTATTTTTTCTTTGTCCAATAGCTCTCTTTAAATGGAGAGAAAAACATTCTTAAATTTGTAAAAATAAACATTGAATCGTGAATGAAAAGAAGAAAATAATTCCCTGAATAAGTTAACCTGCATTTTAAACCAAGAAGTAAAAGGAGAGGAATTAATAAATCAAAACAAATTATTATTTTGATTTATTGTTTTTAGTAAAATAAATTTATGTATATAAAAAGGATTTATTCTATTAAAATTAAGTTTTAAAAGAAGTGGGGGAAAATGTTTTTTATATGATGTTTAGAAAATATACATGCAAAACTATTGAGAATAAAATAATGTTTATTTAATTTTTCAGAGATATTGGTTGTTTTAAAAAACAGGAGATTCTAATGAGAGAGTAAAAATCTGTTATTATTTTTGCTTGTGATATTTTGTGATTCATCTAGTGATTGCACTATAAACTAAAAAAAATAAAATTTCAGAATATAAAATTTCCTTATTACTATTATTTTTTATTTAATATATTTTTAAATAGTGAATAAATGAAATCACAGATATGGAAATCATAAATTCAGGAAGACTACTGTATATTCATATTATTGTGACATTTTGTACATAACTAGATCAACAATTTTTTTATTGATTTATTTGCTATTTTAAAAAATGTATATTTTTTGGATCTTTGTTTTTCATAGATTTAAATGCATGTCTCATCTCTTCCTTTTAAATGTGTGGACATTTTAAATGATATTACTATTGTACAAGTTACTTTGTTTTTCTGTTTCTTATTTTTGTGGATATACTGCTTCTTGTCATCTTTATTTTTAGAAACTATTTTTTTAAAATTTTATTAATGAAGTAATGTTTCTTTTTATTATCTTTTATAATTTTATTTTGCATATTTTACAATTATATTTTCTTTTATCACCATTAAACATTTTTTAAAATTTTCCATATATTCAGTTTTTTTAAGTAGATTGTTTTATATTGTATTCATTGCTTTTTTGTTCTGCATTTATACAAGATTATTCTCATTCAAATCTAATTTATTTTTATTATTTTTAAATTGTTTTAAATATTTATAAGTTAAAACTTCAAATCATTAAAATATTTTTGAATATCAACTGTTATAGCTGTCCTTTTTGCTCTGCATGATTTGGTCCCATGGAAGAATGGCAGACTCTGGAGCTTAAGGTACATGGATCATGTGCTATTTCTGTGATTTCTGATGCTTGAACTTATTATGAACTCATGAGAAATAAAGCTGTTTGATTACTTTTTACTACTACTATCTTTTTTGTTATTGATTTTTTTTTCATTTTTACATTAGCATATGTCTTAGATCTCATCAGTTAGTGATTTACATTTGATATTTACCATTAAATTGAATAACTAAAATCATTCAATTATTTAACAACTTTTGATTTTTTTTATATTTATAGCACATATCTTAAATGTCATCAATTACTGATTTGCATTTGATATTTGTCAATAAACTGAATAGCAAATCTAGCTATTCAAAAACAGTTTTTTTAAACACTTTTTTTAAAAATACATAGGTTTATTTTTTTCTAATTTTAATTGGTTCTTCCCCAAAACTTTATAATAAAATATAATTAGAATGTTGATACATTGTAAACATGTGTTTGTTTAGTCATTGTCAATTCACTGCAATATCAGTGTTTTTCAGAGTTTAATTCAGTTTCTTTGATTTATAACTTCATCTTATATATAATCTCTTTGTAGTTTTTTTTATCATTTCTTTGATATAGATTAATACTTCAGTTGTCCATCTACTATATCTTTTCATCTATGTATGTTTATTGCAGTTATTCTTAATAATTTTAACATATCTCTCTCTTTATACCCATTGTGTAGTCTGCAGTCTCTGCATTGCTCCTCTGTTAAATATTAATTCCATAAGGAAGCAGTGGTAAAACACACTTAATGGAAAATATTCCTTTTTAAGTACTTAGATATATTTTCTCTTAATATTAAAGATATATTTTCTCTTAACATTAAATAACTTTTATCGAAAACATTCTGACCAAATTATTTGATTAATTTTCTGCATTATGATGTTAACAGTATTAATATTCTGATTCAAATAAATTGTAGAAGTTAATTTCTTTTAATTTATTACTATCAGTCTAATTTTTTTTTTGGAAAAGTTGTTATACATAACTTTTAATTTTTTTAGCATTTACACCTTTACTCCTACTTTTTTGTTTTCATTTAATAACTGTTATAACATTTTGTTTCTAAAAATAATGGCATTTCTTCATTTGAAAGTAAAAATAATGACATTTCTTGTAAAATCTAGATGACTTAGCTTCCAATTTTAAACCAATCCATGAAATATTATTTATAAAATTACTGTAAAAATTTTGAAGGGATGGAATCATCCTATTTTACAATTTTATAATTGTTAATCTTTTTAATGCTATTGTCTTCCCATTACTGTCACATTTTAATAAATATTTTTTCTAATTTGACAATATCCTGCATTTATGGCTCCATATTCCAAATCTTTGATAATCATAGAAATACTTAGAAAGTCAAATATTTATTCATAATCTTCAAATTGAAAGCAAAAGGGGTAATTGATATTCATTGGTCCTTTTATACTTTCTGTTAATATTTGGATGTATTGCTATCCTATAATCACTTTTAAATCCAGCTTGGTTTTTTTTTTTTGATTAACGTTCTCTGTAGAGAAGTTGTATTGATTTTATTAAAGGTTTTATATACGTTTGATAGACTTTAATAAATATTAATATACTATTATATTTTTTAATCATCTCTATATTTTTATCATGTAGATAATTTAATGTATAGCTTTGACATCAATTTTTTCATGTAAATGTGTATGTATATATACACATTATTTTATTATTAATTTCTTTACTCATTTCTTATCTCTCTTCATATGCTACAGATCATGAGTTCATTTCTAGTTCAGTGTATTAATTATGGTTCTTATATATATTTTTTATAAATACTTTTTTGTTTCTGTGTTATTAAACATTCATGAAATTTATTATTTTTATTTTTTTTTATTCCCTATGATTTGACCCATTTACACAGGTCATCTTCAGAATATTTTTACAAGTATATATATATAAATAATTATGCTAATATATACTCGTGTATATATTTATAATACGCATACATAAACAGTATATTATTATGACCTTTTTTGTCTAAATATCTATATATATATTGTGATGAGATGATGATAGTAATCATCACTACTATCTTTAGAAAAGTATATTATATAATAAATTTAGGTTTAGATGTAGAATCTTTTTATAATGGTATGAACTAGAACCAGAGATTTAAAATGATAAACTATATGCATACTTTGGAAATCACTTCCCTGATTTATCATACTATAATATTGGTCAAATACATAGTGCAAATAAAACCATAAAGGGAATCATTCTAGTTTGTTAGGGCTTTAAATGTTTAATGGTTGGTTTGTTAATAAAGAGGCTCAGAATGCTTGTGCCATTATCTAAGATTCATTTCAAATTAGTCAGGTTAGTTTAATGTCTCAGTTGGCAGTTGAATAATATATATTGTTCAATTGCGAGCTCTTGATAAAACATTGTTGAGTAAGAAATCTAAACACAAAGTTTAATATACTCTGAATAATAATAATGGTATTAGTAAGATAGCTAGTATTTCAACTTACTAGTTTGCTAGTTGAATATAAGATCGCTTAGATTTCCTTAAAGTTCATTATCTCCTGAGAGATTTATATATATTTAAAGTCTCTTTATTTTGCAAGCACCATACTGCTCACATACATTATATAGATTCTTGACTAGAGTTCTTCTTTATTAATCCCAGAACAGCAAACTTTCACTAGTTTAACTTTTGTTTTTCTTCCTGTTTTACCATCAGACATACTAGATATTGACTGACAACATTGCACATTTGCTATATTGATTGCCATTAAACTTCTACTGTTGCACTCTGCTTAATTCTTCTGCAGTCTTTTATCACTTTTGCTAATTTGCATAAAGTAACTCATTAATATGTAAATTAGCTTGTTACTATTTCCAGTAAGTTTTGTTTCTTTCTGCATACTTAATTAGCTGTTTTATTTCTGGGCTATTACATATTAATGCTAACAACACATCTTTATTTGTCTTTAATAAATATAGTAAAATATATATATGTGTGGTTACACAGCATTTTTCTTTCTACTCCAGAAAATGCAGAATTTATT
Source organism: Epiperipatus broadwayi (assembly GCA_028023455.1). Taxonomy (NCBI): domain Eukaryota; kingdom Metazoa; phylum Onychophora; class Udeonychophora; order Euonychophora; family Peripatidae; genus Epiperipatus; species Epiperipatus broadwayi. The sequence goes on along the minus strand of JAQFVV010006245.1, from coordinate 1,425,865 downwards.
GATAAATAACTTTTCTGGCTCTCACTTTATTTGCAATGTACTCAGTTCTAGTTATTACATAGTCTAGTAGCTTAATCGCTTTTTTCCATTTTTGGACCAGCCTTGTTGAGGTTCTAATTTCTTGCTCAGGCTCTATAGTATTTTCTTCTCCTTCAGTATTGACTTTTGTAGCTTCTTCTTATACACTGATTTTTTTTTCTAATTTAAATTTTTATTATTAAATTTCCAAATATTTTTACTTCATATATTAAAACAGGCAAAACCAATCCTGCCTAATAGAATAGTGGTGGCTATGCTTATTGAAGAACCAAAGACACCAAAATGTATGGGGACTGAACTGAGTTCAGACCCATATGACTATATAAGCTAGTGGGCTTGGATTGAAAACATCAAGGTGTTTTCAGTTTAAGACTCATGGTTTTGTAGTTAAATGGAGATAAAAGGTGGTTGCTGGAGGGTTGCATTAGATCCTAAGATCTAGATGCAGTGCTCTTAGATCCAAAGCTCCTCACTGACGAAAGCCATAAGCCAGAAACTAGTCTGGTGATATTGAATGAGTAGGCACTAGATGGGGATTTTATGTACAAGCCTTCTGACATCCATTGATTATTCTAGCACTGACGAAGACCATAAGCCAGAAACTAGTCTGGAGATATTGGATAGGTAGGCACTAGATGGGGATTTTATGCACAAGCCTTCTGACATCCATTGATTACTCTAGCTTGCTGTGTGTAGCAATATATATAGTGAATTTTGCCTGTTTTAACAACTTTTATACACAAGCATAAGAGGAGGTGGTCATGTGATGTTTATTGGTTCTTCATATATGTAAATCATCTTAGGATTTTATGTATATCCTATAAATTAAACAAATAAAATAAAATCAATTAAAATAATGAGAATATTAAAATTAAATTTTGATCATTATTCTTGCAAACGTCATCACACCAGTATTTCTTGTACATTCGAAATATGTTATTTGTAAGTTGATAATAACCAATGGTAAAAAATTATACATTTGTAATTTATAAAATGTTAGTATAAGTAAAGATGAAAATTTAATTTTAATATTCTCGTTTTAATTAGTTCTATTTTATTTGATTAATTTAAATACATATATCATTTCAATGTATATAAAGACATCAAAATGTTGGAAATTTAATAATAAAAATTGTAATTAAAAAAAAATTTGTTTTTTGATAATGGAAAAGTGTGTTTACAGAAATAATACTACATTACATTTAAATTAATATAATTTTATTAATTATTTATCAAATAATGATTTATATTTTCTACATTCACGTATCAGTGTGACGATTTAATTCCCCAAATGCACACCTTCATAAAATATATATGTAGAAGTGCACACTAGTGGCTACAGTCGCCTTCAAAATAGTCTTGTACATCTATAAACTGATTAAAACATTCCTATTTCTGGAAGCATATCTAGAACTCGTTTTCAGGAATACTGTTGAGCAGATTTTTCACATTTTTTTTGATATCAGTTATAGTAGAATGTCTTCATTCTTTCAATGCTGTTTTTAATTTTGGAAATAACCAAAAATCATTGAGCGAACTATTACTCATTTTCATACCAAAGTGTATGCACAGATATTTATCTTCTCAATAGCTAACTAACAACTAGCTCTATCAGCTTAATTAAAATTTACGCAAATTTTAGCTTAAACATTTTCAAAAACGAATGTACAATATTCGTATGATTTCAATATACTTAGGTCACGGATGACACCACATGGCCTCTCTGGGAATTAAATTGACAAACCTCTTATATAAATATTTCTTAACTCTTTTTTCATAAACATATGCATTTTTATTTTAAAATAATAATTCTTTTGTTTTATTTAAATTAATTTGTAAGTGTGTAATGTGATATTTTGTAGTAATTTTTTGTCTGAAATCATTTTTAATAGATGTTAGTTACTATTAATTATTGTACAGCTAAACAACTCCTTATATTAATAGTAATTAACTATTATTTTTCCTGTACTATTTTTCAAAAGCCCTTGCAATTTTCTCATCTACTGTATTCCTAATTTCCTGATTACATTCTTTCATCCATTCTAGAAAAAAAAAAATCCATCAATTATTTTTCTCTCATTATATATATCTTATTACAGTTTTATCATTTTTTCCCTTTTCTTGATTAAAACTATATTTTAATAATGAATATTCGACATTTTCTGTTCTTTATTCACATAAATCAGAAGATAAATAGAAATGTTTTCTCTGCTTTTTATTTTATTCTTTTATTTTAGGGTTTTTATTTAGCCTTAAATAATTAGAAGGGATTTGAACTCTCTCTCTTATACAACCAATACATGACTACATACATGTGAAAAAGATCAATGATCTTCAATAGCAATATTTCATGCTGAATCAGCATTCATCAGCTGGTCTAGATCAGGGGTCCCCAACTCTATCCCCGCGGGCACCATGGTGCCCGCAGACCATTTTCCATGTGCTCGCCGCTATCCGAGCATAATAAAAAATTATTTATCTGATACAAATAAATTTAATTTTTAAAATTTCTTATAAATTATTGTATTATATTGTAATCAAATTGTAAGGCATACTATACTTTTACAGCGTAAAAATATAAACGTTAATTATATGTTAAAATTTTATTTTTGAAATAAATATTTTTTTGTACATTATGTGTATTATTAACAGTATTCAACTATAAATTTACATTGAAAAAATAAATGGTGCCCGCCACTTGGTTGAAAAAATAAATGGTGCCCACCACCTGGCTGGTATTATAGAATGTGCTCTTAAGTGCAAAAAGGTTGGGGACCCCCTGATCCAGATCATCATCTCCCACACACATATATAATCAGATAAATTAAAGTTTTATATATTTTTAATAACATCTAGATAAAATTTTCTTTGCTGCAGAATATTTGTTTAGAGAGTGAATGAGAAAAGTGGGTTGGAGATTGAGAAAAATATTGTTAACATTGAAACAGTATTATTTCTTCATCATTCTGTTTCACCTACTATATATCTTAGTAGTCTTCTTTTCCTTATTCAAACCCCTCCCAGTCCACATATATAACCTTATAATAATTTTATTTAATATGTAATAGCATATATTTACATGTATGTGCGGATATGTGCGCACATCTAATATATTAATATTTGTATGCATATAATGTATATGCAGTTATAATTTTAAAATTAAGAAATTAAAGTAAGTTGTAAACATCATTGTATGTATAGGAGCGCACCTGCGTATATATGCAAAGGGAACTGTAATGTGATAGATTTAATAAACATTACAACTTTTCTAAATTATTTCTAAATTATATCTTTTAAGTTATTAAATTCATAAATTTGTTTGTATTCACATATAAATCTTAAATTTAGGGGTGACTGTTTTTTACATATAGCAAAATGTTGACTACTTAAATCCTTTTAAAAAAAAGAGAATCAATGTCATCGGTTTTTCAGAAATACCTCTCATTAAATTGTAAATTGAGAACCAATTTTTAAAGATTTAAAAATAAAGTTAAAAAAAAGACAGACAAAATCATTAACCAGCATTGCTTCTAAACAACTTAATGGCTTGTGAGGGGGAATGAGAAAGAGTTAATATAAAAAAACCCAAAATTCAGACAACAAGGTTCACTCGTTCACTTTTTCTACAATGAAAACCATTGGGTAGAAGCAACCAGTTGCCGTCTTCTGTTTTGGAAATTGGTCCAGGATGATGGAGGAGTTCAAGACCCACAGCCTGCCAAGAAGGCATTGGACAAGCCAGCCTAATGGAGAAAGCCAGTGCCAGACGCCATGAAAACGCCTCAGCTAGAAGATTATCAGCAAATATATCTTCCCTCAGAGCTCTATAAAATATCTTGAACTAAATTGTTAAATTAATTCATAATTTTAAAGCTAGCTAAATGCTGAATGTTCACAATTAATAACTTGTAATAACCTTTAACAAGTAAATTCTATAAGATTTAACTTAATAATCTTTGTAAGAATTTTGCCTGCTTAATGGATATTTGTAATTATATCTATATCTTTCTAATCTGCGGTCATGCCTATTACTCTATTTTATATATTGTTAATTCATTAATTTATGTTATGCCTTCATTCAGAGCAGAGATCGATATTATTGATAATTTTGGAGAGATGATTAGAAGCTCTCACATGGCTGGCTAATTTATATTGCTTTTTAGCACACCTATAAATCTCTGATCTGAAAACCTACTTTTATATATGTTAGTTAAGCTACTATGTTTTGGCTTAGTGTAACTCAGGTTTGCCTATTAAATGACTATATTTAGTAGAATGATATTTTAAAGCATATTATAAACAATTACTTAATTAAGTCCCAAATATGCTTTACTCCTCTTTAGTTTATTCTTATAAACTATATGGATTATTTGATAAGCTAGATCACTTACAATTAACCCTTTTTTAGCATGATTTAAGTATATTAATTTATGAACCGGCATATAGTAGTTTCATAGATCGAAGCTATAGATTTAGTGCTTTAATAATTTTAATGTCTGATATTTTAGAAAGCATTATGAATTTGTCTTTATAAAGCACACAGATGCAATATACACCTTGCTATATGTACTTTCTTATTGAAATGGGATTTGTTGTAAGGACCACCCCATTATACTTAATTCGGACAGCTCTTCTTTAGAACTGGAACAGATATAATAGGTAGGGCGTAGTGTAATAAGGCGTGAATAGACCATAGATTAAATTTGTAGTATGCTTTTTAAATTACAGTGCATCAGATAAGATTCTATTCTCTAATTTGCTCATCATTGTTATACCTGTGTGTGTCGTTCTATGCACTTATATTTGATCTATATTTAATAATTAAAATATATTAAATTATAATCAGTGTGTTGCTTGTCATTCATAGTCCATTCCAAATCTTAGTTTAATTTATTAATATATGCATTATCTAGCCAGCCATAGATGTGTGTGTTTATTTATTTATGTAGTAATTTAGTCATTTATTTCCTGAGGCTCTTGCTCCACTCTTTGCTACTGCAAGCACATGAATTAACTAACTCTGAGTGTGACCTCATATATGTCATCCATAGAGTAGTAAATGCTGGAGCATTGGTGAAGGAGCTGAGGTGCGATCATATCTGAGGTCTCAAACCCTCATCTAGATCAGCCTTGGTATCATTTTCCAAAACTCTGGATTTTGTTGCATGAAGGTATAAATATGACTGTTGCAATGTTTGGAAAATGATCCAATATGCCAACATTTTAAATATAAAAGAAAAAAATTTTTTTTGTGGTTACTGTAAGGTAGACCGTTGCAATGTTTGGAAAGTGATCCAATATTCCAACGTTTTAAGTATAAAAGAAAAAAAAAAATTGTTTTGTGTTTACTGTAAGGAGATCTTAAAACAGTACTTGTAAATTTAACAGTGGAAGGAAATAGTTTTTTGTTAAAATATACACTTTCAGGGGCATCCAGTAACCATCTCAAACAAAATGGCTAAAAACTAGTGATGGTATTTGTTTTTTATGAGTTATGTTAAACAAAGACAATTTTACAATATATCCACTTTATTTATTAATATTTTTTTTTCCATTAACTAAAATTATTTTACCAGTAAATACTCAAAGTACCTTTTTTTTTTTAATAAATGCTATGAATTAAAATAATAATAAAAAAATATGAGATATATTAAATACTATTGCATGCTAAACTTTTTTAAAAAAATTAAAGAAAAGCAATTTTATAATATTTCCACTTTATTTGTTAATATGTTATTTCTATTAATTAAAGTTATTTTACCATTAAATATACAAATAGTTTATTTTTTTTAAGAAATACCAAGAATTGATTTTTTAAAAATACCTAAAAAAGTTTATTATCATTGCTTGAGAGATGACTAGATTGTGGAGGAAGAAAACAATACTTTAATTATTGTACTGTATTTTTTTTTTTGTAATTTTTGAAAAGGAAAATTATGTATTTATTACAATAGTTGTATTTGAAATAATATGTGCATATGGTATAAATATAATAAATTTCTATTAGTAATGATTAATTTCCAACTGGATTGTCTATTGTTTTGTTTTTTTAAATGTATTTTCTTTACAAATGTTTCTGTCTCTCTATTCCAGGGTTGGATTGCTAGAACTACAAATGATATTTTTTCAATATTCAAGATCTGTATAACATTTTATGGATTGCTGAAGGCATGATAGAACATTTTTTTGGATGTTTAAAAATTACATATGACATTTTGAATGTTTAAGAGGTGCATGCAATATTTTTTGAATATTTGAGACTTTTTTTATTAAAATAGTACTGTATTACATTTATATAGGCTGTTTATTAGCACGTTTTGTTAGCTACTTTATATATAACATGTGAATTGTTGAAGTATATTAAAAATAGGTGTAAATTATATTTTGAAAATTGACAATAACAACAGATATTAGCTTGGCAGTCTCACATTGTAGCTTTTGAATGAGCAGTTTATCTATTGTTACTTTATCATTTTGTTTATGTTCTCATGCCATATGAGTGAGTACATTGTATATTTTTATCTATAAAGTAGTAATTAATTATTATCATGAATATAAGCTGCAATTTGCAAAGTCAATGCAAATATTGAATATTAATCAGTTAATTATAATTAACATTATTAATTGTGAAATAAATAAATTAATAATTGGACTGTTCTATGCATTATATGTATATTTATTGTAAATAAAGTGTAATAAAATCTTGTGTTATACTTATAGACAGAACATTAAAATTATTATCGCTATAAATGTACTTAAGAAAATTAGCATAAAACTGAAAATCCAGATTTGATATTGAGCAAAGTCAATATATGAACCCTATTACATATTCTGAACTGCATAAATATAACCGGATATATTCTAGTGATGGCAGAACAGCATTTATGCAATCGTTTGAGCAGTAATTGTGCAATCTTGTAAGCAGAAAATACAACGTGTGTGCTAACATTGTAGAAGTTAATGAAATGGTTAAAGACTGATATTAGAAATAAGATTATAATGTCTGTGTGTTAAAACTACAGTGAATGGATACACAGATAATTGGACTTGTATATAATGTTTGTGCATATGAACAGTTTATTACACGGTTAATTATTGAAATTACTTAAAGAAGCTAAAGGGATTTCATTCATTTTATTATCCTTTATTTTATTAGCAAGTGAATAAACTTGTTTTTATTATTCTAATTAATGTTTTGTTTCATTTAATTGATTGTAGATGCATATACAGTTAGTAAACATAAATTTTACCCCTGTCTATAGCAGAATGGTGCAGATCGACAGTAGAATGACTTAAGTCAACAGTGGAATGTTTTTAATCATTAGTTTATGAAGTAAGAACCTGTTTAAGTTATTGTTGATAAATAATGGCAATGTTGAACAGTATTATTCACAAGTTTGATATGAACAACATGTCATCATGGAAAGTTTATGTTGAGCACCTTGAGTATTATATGCTAATAAATAAAATTGAGGAAGATAGACTCAAAGTAGCTATGATTTTGTTATTAATTGTGCAACTCGAAAACTTCTGAGAACATTTCATATGAAGAGTTAAAAGAGAAATTAAATGCGTATTTCCAGCCAACAATTTCAAAATGGGTATTTCATCTGCATTTTAGGGTAAGGCTAATTACTTCATGAGCGGTATGTAGAATATAACGCTTCATGCACTCATGAAACAATGCCAATTTGTCACTTAGTTAGACAACATGTTGCTGGACCAACTGTTGTTTGGAATATCTGACCATAGCCTGAGGAAAACTTTGCTCTGTGAGCCAGATCTGACTTATAAGATAACTCTTGGGAAATGTGTCGCACAGGAAGTAATGTTAGGAGAAGCATCAGAATTTCAGACTTCAGTTGGAATGCAAAATAATTCTATTACTATAAATAAAGCTCAAGCTGTAACTATGAATTTGAAAATGGCAAAGGAAAGTTTGATCTGTTATTGCTGTAGTGTAAAAGGCTAAGTTAAGAAATTTTGCAAATTTTAAATGGAGAAATGTAATGTTTGTAAAATCAAAAGACATCTCGTGTCTGCAGAAACAAAGACAAGAATAGTGAAATGCAGTTAAATCTGAACTTTAAATCAGGGGGAGGCAGATTAAGGGGCAAAAAATCTGCTAATAAGATTATTGACTCAGATGATGACCATATTGTGTTAGATGTTACTGTCTGTGAAAGTAAAATTACAATGGAACTGGATAGCGGGGATGGCCTTTCTTTGTTGCCATAAAGACTAGATAAAAATTAATAGCAGCAGTAAAAGAAAATACACACTTCAAAATATGCAGGCATTAGCTACAGATGTGAATGACAACAGAATTGACTTGAGAAAATTAATGTCCCTGTGAACATTAATGCCAAAGCTAGTGTTTTACCATTACATGTTGTGAGAGTAGCAGAAGTCCGGGAAGAAATTGGTTTCGTCCATTGGGAATTTCGTCTTAAAAATAATTAAGAGGGTTCAACTGGAAACAGAAGTTAGAAAGATGTTTCGCCATTTATTTAAGCCAGGATTAAGTGAGAGCAAGTCAAAAGGATAATGAATATCAAATATAAAAGAAAGTTGCATAAAAATTGGAAAAAATATACAGATGAACATTATGAAAATGGTGATAAAAGTCAGATAGGATGTTTAAACTTTAAAAGCAGGAAGTATTAGCAAGCAAGTTCAGAAGAAAAGTGTATATTCCAATATATACAGAAATGTCAAAAATCAAAAACTGAATGATGATGAAAAAAAGTTTGAACACCAAAAAAAAAAAAAAGAATTTTGATTAATCAAACTATCTAACTTGTATGTTAGAACAATATTCAATTGAAGATTGGAATTGAGACTTTTAACAACTTTATTTTTTAAAAAAATCTGGAAAATCATTTTGACAATAGAAGATATATAATTAAGAGATTTCTGAAAAAGATAAATATCCAATACAAATACTTTACATGATTTCTGATTACAACTGAATTAAAAATTAGATTTGATAAAAAGTTATGTGTTTTTTTGGTAATGCCACATTGAAAATAAAATGATGGTGCTTTAAAAAAACGTTTGACTACATTACAGCAAAATTAAATGATGAAGACAGAAAAAAAAAGAATTTTGACTCACACCAATAATTATATAATCAATACTGGATAATCTAATCATTTTTATGTCAAGAGAATAGTTAAAAAGAATGGTAATACATCGTCTAATTTCCTATACCGCTCCATGGCACTGTTGCTAGTGAAAAACAAATAGATATAACGTTACTGGGCTGTTTTTAAATTTTGTTGATTTATGTTTTTAATTTTTGGATTTGTTTGATTTTTTTTGTTGTTTTTATTGTTTTTTTTTTTTGTAACCGTTTGATGTATATTTCTTAAAAATAAAAAAATGTTTTTTTTTCTTTTTTTTTTTTTTGGCTTTTTAAAATATTCTGTCTTTTTTTTTTTTAAAGAAACTTTTTTTTATATATAACCAAGTCTTTTTTATTGTTTTTGAAGAAACTTTTTTTTTTTTGTTTATCGAGAAACAAGGCTTTCTCGACAGACCTCTCTAAGACCTGTCATCATATTCCTTACGGCATTTTGACACCATTCCAACTCAGCTCTAATATGCTTCACTGTAAGCTGATCCCAGCTTCAAGAATAAATTAGCTGTACCACTTGCGAAAAAGCGATTCACAGGCAGCCCTCAAAGCCCGTCCCATGAGCGAATGAACACCTTCGTTGCCATTGATGCGATTGACATTCCATTTCAGATGTTTGACAATGCCTTAATTTCATTAAACCACCACAAAGATAGTTTTTCTGGGTGGGTAAAATATTTTCTTTTTTTGGGTTGAAGGAAGGCCACCGCATCTGTTTCTGTAGCAGGTAAATCTCAAAACTACAACACCGAACGGTCGTCTGCCATTGAACTGTTTTGATCTCGAAAAAGTATCGGAAAGTGCGCGACTTGATCGTGAACTTTGCCGAATCATGATTTACACTCCTCATTTAGTGAATTCTGACCCCTGACAATGAAAGTAGGGGTGTTTGAGAATTCGTTACAATTTTTACTAAATCACATCAATTACAATACATTGAAGCAAAGAAAAAAAAATCCATTCTAATATACTTTTCGTCATTACAACTACAGAAACCTTCATATCATACGCTGTACAATAGTCAAGAGTAATGTCTATAGAGAGTGTCGTATACTCATTGCTAATAATGTTCAACATGCTAGAGATGTTGGGGTAAGGGTGCACTTCAACATCTTAGTGTTTGAACAGTTTACAGGCGGTAAGATCTATGAGCAGCCTTGTAAACAGCATATTTATGTGCTTTAGCATAGAAACAGCACCACCGTGCGGTGCGGATCAACAGATTATGTATTACCATTAGAACTAAGATACTCATTTAGTAATTTTGATGGGTAAACTGTATGTTAAAACATAACTTAGATTAAATAAAAAAAAATGTTTAAAACAACTACTGTAGTCCAAATTTCTGGATGAATTCCATAAATGAGAAACAAAGATCATTGTGAACCTAATTTTTTGAAATGTTCCATAAATAAAAATAATTATCATTGTCAGCTTAGTAGTTTTAAAAATCATACTGATCTATCATTTAAATTGGTTTTTGAAGAGAAAAAAAGGGGAAGGCTAATTCTTTTTCTATAACTGTGAAAAAAAGATAAGAATAATAGATAAAATGGTATGTATATATATGAAAATTCTCAAAATAATTGAGGAAAAAGTCTATTTGATATGAAAATTTAAAAAAATGATTAAATGCTAGAGTAAGTTTGTGTTATATATTTAGAAGCAATATCTAGGATATTGTCTGGCTAAAATATATTTTAGGATGGAATGCATACAAGAAACTCAGATACTTTTTTATCTAACTGAATCTCTAAATCTCTCATCCATCAAGCATAGATAATAACCTATTAAATGGTACCTGCAAGTATAACTTTAAACATTCCATAATGCTAGTGAATTCACATTAATCAAAACATTCTTAGAAATTCATGAAGAGACATTTTCTGAATCACGATGAGCATATAACATAATGAATATGATAGTTATGATTGTCCCACTATTGACATAATATGTTCTTTTTGATTTTAAATAATATATTATTTCTATTCATTTATACATTAGTTTTATTTATTTGCATTATTCCTTCTGAATGAACAATTTCTATATCAAACAGTTTATTTTACCTTTATATTCAATATGAAAATAGATTAAAAACATATAGTTAAATTAAAAATATAGTAAAATAATAATAGTAATTATTGCAATTATCAAATATTAATTTATTTATTTCATAATTGCTTTGAATAATGTTAATTATTAACTGATTATTAATTAATATTCAATATGTGCATTGACTATGCTAATTGCATCATATATCAGTGATAATTAATTATTACTTTGTAGATAAAATTGTAGTATGCATGAGAACTTAGATAAAATGATAAAGTAACAATAGATGAATTGTAAGCTCAAAAAGCTACAATGGGAGACTGCCAAAATAATCTCTATTGTCATTGTCAATTTTCAAAATATAATTTACACCTGTTTTTAATATTTCAATAATTCACATGTTATATATACAGTAGCTAACAAAATGTGCTAATAAACAGCCTTATATATAAATGTAATACAGTAAATGTAATACAGTACTATTTTTTTAAAAAAGGTCTCAAATATTCAAAGAATATTGCAATCATCTTTTAAACATTCAAAATGTCATATGTAGTTTTTAAACATCCAAAAAGTGTCCTATCATGCCTTCAGCAATCCTTAAAATGTCATACAGATCTTGAACACTGATATCATTTGTAGTTCTAGCGATCCAACCCAGGTATAGAAAGACAGAAAAAATTTGTAAAGAGAATATATTTACTAATCTTAAAAAAACAAACAATAGGCAATCCAATTGGAAATTAATCATTATTAATAAATGTTTATTATATTCATCCACATATTTTTTCAAATACAGCTATTGTAATAAATAAATAATTTTTCTTTTCAAAAATTACAAAAAAAAAATACAATACGGTAATTAAAGTATTGTTTTCTTCCTCCATGATCTAGTCATCTCTCAAACAATGATGAACTTTTTTAAAAAATCAATTCTTGGTATTTATTTAAAAAATATTTCCACGGGTCTAGTTATCTCTCAAGCAATGATAATAAACTTTTTAAAAAAATCAATTCTTTGCATTTATTAAAAAAACAAGCTACTTGTATATTTACCAGTAAAATAACTTTAATTAATAGAAATAAAATATTAATAAATAAAGTGAAAATAATATAAAAATTTTAAATTAACAGCAATAAAAAAAAAATACAGGAAATATTAAATACTATCACCCACTAAACTTTAAAAAAAAAATCCAATTCTTAGCATTTATTTAAAAAAATAAGATACTTGTGGGTATTTACCGGTAAAATAAATTTAGCTAATTGTTTCAAAAATATATTTATTAATTACTTTGTGTACAAATTAGAAAGGATATATACAAGGTTAAATGAGGTTATGCTAAGTTCTGAAAGTTCTTATGAGTGGTTTAATAGGCCAGCATGTTTGTTGTTCTGTTGTTATTAGTAGGGAGGGTGAATAGGTTTCATGTGTCCTCAAAGGATTTTTTGGGAGAGATGATCTCATCTCTTTTCCTAATTTTCTTTATTGTTTCGCAGAACAACAGATCTGGGTCCAGGCGGGGCAGTTTCATTATCAACTTGCAACGTACTACCCAGATTGCATAGAGAATGAAAATGGATATTCTAATGATAGCAAATGTTCCGGTGTGGATCGTTTTTATGGGCAAGAGAATTAGGTCCGGTCTGATATTGGCTAATTGGAAAAAAATATTAACTAATAAAGTGGAAATATTATAATATTGTCTTTGTTTAAAATAATGTATAAAAAGCAACAATATTACAAATATTAAATACTATTGCTTATTTTCAATCATTTCATTTGTGACAGTTACTATATACTATATGCCCCTGAAAGTGTATATATTAATAAAAAACTATTTCCGCCCTAAACCAGTAAATTCATAAGTACTCTTAAAACTAAGGCATATATGAAATTAATTGGATTTTAAGAGGTTTGCTATTAAAATTTTTTTTTAATTTAAAAAAGAGTGATTTATTTGAGAAAGAGGGTTAATGTTGAGATGTGAATTTAGGGGAGCATGAAAAAAAGAATTTTTTTTTTTTTGTGTGTAAAGAGGATTGAAGAATGGTAGAAAAATCATAAATTTAAATATAGAATAGGGGAATTAGAAAAATGAGCAAATATGGATTGCATTCTATCCCACAATGCATATGCAGTGGTTCAAGGTCAAGCAAGGGATATATGTATGTGCAACAATAAATATATAATAATTGTGTAGAATAAAAATAATAACTTTGTACAATAATTATGTATAATGAGTGTGTGAAATAATTGTATATAATAATTATATAAATAACTGAGTAACAGTAAATGTGTAACAATGTTGTTCGGTCATAGAGTTGCATACCTGGCCTTAAAAGGTTAGAGAACTGGAAAAAACACCATATATGGTGAGGTATGTAAAAAATACCATGTGTATGTAAAAAAAACCATATATGGTAAGGTATGTAAAAAATCATATTTGCTAAAGTTTGTAAAGACTTCACAAGTCTTGAGGGGGTATATATATAAATTCCTAGAGCCTGGTATATGAGTTCTGGTATTAATGTAATTCAGAGATTCTTGCCTCTATAAGTCCAAAAGCAGGTCTAGGGTATGGACATTTGTAAATATGCTCATATGTTATTTAAATTAAACTATTAGCTTACGATTTCAATTCTGTCTTTGTCAATTATTTACTTCCTCCTCACAGGGCACAGCAAATTGGCAATCATAGGAGTTGAATCTTAAATAATTGCCTGAACAGCAAACTGGGACAGTCATGACTGGATTTGAACTAACAGAAAATGGTGGGCATATCACAAGTTGATATATACAAATTCAATGTAGATAATCCGAGTAATTGACCACTGTATGTTCAGAGGAAAAAAATTTCACTAAATAGTATTACCGAGAATACTGTGAAAGTAGCATCTTTTCTTTGCTTCATAGGCCAAAGGGTAATTGAGATAGCTAACAAAATGTGCGAAAATTCACCAGAGACACAGAAATACGATAAGCTTGTAACAAAGATAAATAATTATTTCAACATCCAGCTATCCAAGTTTATTGTTGATTACATTTTAGAGGCAGAAGATAAGTGAAAATGAAAAATAAAAGATTATGACATGGGCCTAAGAGAAATGGCAAAACTATGTCTTTATGATAAATACTTAGAGAAAGCTCTCCACGAGACAAAACTCTCCATATAATAGCACCACTCAGTGCAAACCAGAGTAACCAATGAATTCAAGAAGGTTTTTGCATAAAATCCTTATTTAGTGCCTACTCACCCAATATACCCTAACTAGTTTCTAGCTTGTGGCTTTCAACAGTGAGGAGCCTTGGATCTGAGAGCTGCACCTAGATCTTAGGATCTAATGCAATCCTCCAGCAGCCACCTTTTGTTTTTTTTTAGCTAACTATAAAGCTTTGAGTCTAAAATGAAAGAATGTGATCATATGACAAGGAAGCTGTCCTCGAGAAACTATTATATGGACCAATAAATGATCAGTTTAGGCACATATTATTAGCAGTAAAAAACCTAACCTATATATATCAGATCATGAACTACTATTTGATCAAGTGAGAGAATTTAGAAGTTTCATAAGACCAGAACCATTTCAAGCTACAATTTATAAAATGTTGGGAATTGAATCTAAAACAGATGAGTTAAATATATCTGATATGGAAAAAACAGTCACAAAGCCCTTGATTGCAATAAGCAAAAAAATGAAAGTTATTAGAAATTAACTGATAACCCCAAAAGAAGGCATCATCATATGACGAAGAGCAGAAAATTTGCCTGTGGTGCAATGGAAAGTAGCTACATAAAAAATGCAACCATAGATGTTTTGGAGCAAATTATGCTAAATGTAAAAGTAATTGGTAAACCAATAACCATAAAAATTGGTAATAGGTCAGGGATATCACTGATGAAAAGCAGGGATTGGGAAAGTCTAATTAAGAATTTAAAATTTCCCCCAAAAGGAGAGAAAACTCACCTCAAGGCCTGTGATGCTAACAAAAACCCCATAAGAATACTAGGAGTCACAAAAGTAAAGGTAGAAACAAAGAAGAGTAAAGAAATACTACCACTATACATAGTGAGTGGGGAAATTAACCCAATCATAGGCTGAGAATAGAATGAATCCCTAGACATAATATGTGTTATTAAGAAAATCTATATAGAATCACAAGTTAAAAATAATTACTCCAATCTATTCAAAAAAAAAGGAAACAGGAAAACAAAAAAACTCACTGATTGATATAGAATTATGTGACAGAGCAAAACCTGTTATTACAAAACTTCGGAAAGTGCCATTAGCCCAGTATAAGAAAGATCGAGGAAAAACTAGACGAACTGATAGAACAAGGAATTCTGAAACCAGGCAAGAATGCAGAATGGGCTACGTCTTATTTTTGCAGAGACTATTATACTATTGTAAATAGATACTTAAACAAAAGTCAATACACAGTCCCAAACATAGTCCTAACCTCCTTGGACCAAAATATGTGTTTTCCAAACTAGATTTGAACAGTGCATTTCACCAAATATCCATTACTGATGAAACAGCTGAGATCCTGCCAATCACAACCCACAGAGGTTTATTCAACTATAATAGCATACCCTTTGAAATTGTAACAGCTCTGAATATATTACAGGCCAAAATGGACTCAATGCTCAGAGGCATCGATGGGGTCATCCCATACTTTGATGATATATTAATGATGGTGAATTCTGAAGAAGCATTCAAAAACTGAGTAATGAAAACCTGCAAACTGCTTGAGAGATTTGGAGCCTGATTAAATCCTGAGAAATATATTTGGAATACACAAGAACTTAAATTCCTCAGACATCTTAACAGTAAGCACGGGGAAAAACCCGTACTGAGAAAGTGAAGCCTGTAAAAGAAGCATCATGCCTGAAAAATGTTATGGAACTCCAAGCATTACTTGGACTACTAAACTAACTTGAAACTGTAAAGGGCAAGGCTCACATTGCTCAACTTTTAAACAAATTATGGAACTGGGGATATGAACAAGAAAAAGCATTTGTACAAGCTAAAACCTTATTAACATTAGAAGGACTCCTCTTCCAACAAGCAAGAGATTACACTAACAATGAATCCATTAGAACATGGACTAAAAGCTGTAATATGTCATCTGTCAAAATGTGGTGATCGCTGTATAGCATACTCTTACTGAAAACTCATGTTAACTGAGAGAAACTACAGTCAGCAGAATAAAAAATCACTGGCTATAATATTCAGGATTAAAAAGTTCCATCAATACCTCTACGGTAACGCCATCACCGATCACAAATTTATGAAGGATCGAATAATCCCTGACCACTTAAGCCCTCTTATGATACATTGGCTAGAATTATTATCAGGATATGACTACGAGCTCATATACGAGAAGGATAAAAAAAAATATCACATACAGATGCATTATCTAGATGTCCGGATAAAACTGAATTGCCTAGGACAATAACCTATGTAAATTCCATTGATCAGCTAGCGTCAAAAACTATCAATAGTCGAACAATAGTATAATGGACTAAAGCAGACTCTGGTTACAGAATTCTTAAAAAATTGGATAGGGAGCAAATGGGCCCACTAGATATCCTTCCTACTTAAATAAAGGGCCATGGAAAGTATGCAAGAAACTGTCCATAAATAAAGGTTGTATATTTATGGTCGACAAATACTTGTACCCAGCTATGGTTGCAGAAGAGTACTTAGATTATTACGTCAAGGTCATCCAGGAACAGTTGGAGTTAAAATCTTGGCACACAGTTACGTATGCTGGCCAGAAATAAATAGAGATCTCGAGCTGTATATTAAAAAATGTGGAGAGTGGCAAATCACAGCTGATACAACTCAAAGAAAAAGATTTCATGGCTTACCCCCAGAGAAAGCTTGGGATAGAATTCATATTGATCATGCTGGTCCATGGAAAGGACATTATTACTTAGTAGTAGTAAATTCTTATAGTTGTTTGACTAATACTAAGTTATAAAAAATATTAATTCATCTGCAACTATCAAGCCTCGTGTAGAATAATGGTACTGCTTTCTTCTTGATTTTAAGATTTTATTTAATAAATGGAGGATAAAATATATAAAATCACTAATGTATCACCAGGAGTCAAATGGAATTGCTGAGAAGGCAATCCAAAACATGAATAAAACTTTAAGTAAGGTTAAAAACAAAAATATAAATGAAACCTTATTCAAAATAGTGTTTCATCAATATTGTATGCCATCTAGTGCCACTGGGAAAACCCCAGTGGAACTGTTGTTTCAAAGAAAAATAAGGAATAAATTGTCAGTCTTGTTACTTACTTGACAAAGAAATAAATTGTCAGTCTTGTTACTTACTTGACAAAGAATTAATAAGACAGTAATGGTACAGAAAAAGTTTGAAAAAGGCGACAATGTTTGGTCACTGAATAAATTAAAGAAGTGTTGGGAGAAAGCAATCATCATGAGAAATATTGCAAATCAACTGGCAGAAATTGAAAGTGAAGAGGGTGTTAAACTTTGGAAGCATAAAATTTAGCTGAAAAGACAATATCTGTCAAATGTAAATAATGGAGACAGTGAAGAAGCAACCAGCAACAAAGTTGAAGTAGGAACTAAGAGCATCAACCAATTCAGAGATTTACAATCCCAAAGAAAAAGAACTGTTGATGGTTGGAGACATCAGAAATCACCATCGAGACACAGCAAGAACCAGAAATCCTCCTGCTCATGTCAAAGACTATGTTTAATGAAGAACCATACTTCTGGAGGGGGAGTGCAATGTTCAAGGTCAAATGAGGAATATACATGTGTGTGCAACAAGCAACAATAAATATAAAATAATGTATAGAATAAAAATAATAACTTTGTACATTAATTATGTATAATGATTGTGTGAAATAATTATATATAATGATTATATAAATAACTAAGAAACAATAAATGTATAGCAGTAACTATCAATGTATGGCAATGTTGTTAAGTCATAAAGTTGCATACCTGGATTTTTAAGAACAGAGAACTGTAAAGATGCCATATATATAACTAAGAAACAATAAATGTATAGCAGTAACTATCAATGTATGGCAATGTTGTTAAGTCATAAAGTTGCATACCTGGATTTTTAAGAACAGAGAACTGTAAAGATGCCATATATAGGAGATATGTAAAAAAATGCCATGTATATGTAAAAAAAACCACTATATTGTGTAACGAGCACAGACGTTCGTTACATTGTTTTTTTTTTATTTATTAAACATGAAAGTAAATTAAAAAGTTCGCATTTAAAAATTTTCTTTAAGAATTAAAAATTGAAATTAAATATCATCTTAAACTCGTATATATTAAATCGCACAGATAAAAAAAAATTATTAAAATAAAACTGTATTAAAAATAGAAAAGGTATTTTAAAAACAAAAACTTAAAAAGATTTAGAGATAAAAATATATCTTTAATCTTGAAAAACACAGAAATTAATCAGTAATGGAAATGATTGTTAATTAGTTAAATGTAAACCAGCCTTGGGCATTTAAATGTAAAAACATCGGTCAGATAGGAAAACAATAGAGACAAATAGCCAATGAAAGAAATCCATCGGGAAATCGGACCTCAGCGAAAGGATCATCACCTCGATGACATAATGCCAAGTCAATCCTTCGAATACGTAGAAAAGGAAAATTTGGAAATTATTAATTAGTGATTGGTAATTATTATTACGAGAAGACAGAGATGTATTAAGGCGGAGAGTTGGTGGGGAAGGGATTGAAAAAGACGCACGATTATCCCTTCAGTTTTGCTAGGAAAGAAAGAGAAATGAACTATCGTTTTTCTACATTGAGGACCAGTTAAAGCAAAAACCTCCGGATGGATAAATAAATCGGCCAACAGAATACCAATCTTAGGACGGCATGGGAATTCATGTTCATGGCAAGCAACGGATAAAGATGAACTGTTTTAAACCGTAAGAACTTTATAAATAATAAAACATTAAATTAAAACTTTCCAGATTTAAATGATTGCAATATTATCCTATCTGACCAACTTAATTTATTAATAATGTTATTTGATCTATTTCTTTTTTTATATATATATTTAAAATCATTTCCATTTATTTATTTATTTTTTGTTCTTTAAGTTTTATCATGATTTTTGTTTTTCGTTAAATTAATTATATAAATGTTAAACTTAAGTCGGGCGTGAATGGCTGTATAGATTTGTAAAGTTATATTAGAGGAATCTTAGGTTATTTGTTTCGTGGTTAGATTGGGTCAATGGATTGGATATAGTGGTGTGATTAGTAGATGTAATATTGATTCTCTACGGGCAGAATCGCTTCATACGCCGCACACTTCCGTTTGCCTATGGAAGGAATTATAAGTCGGATACCGCAGTTCCTTTCTATGGAGTTTTTTGTTGTATTGCTCTTCTTTGCAGATAGATGTAATATTCCTATCTGATGAGAGGCAATTTCTTCCCTTAACTTTTTGTGCTGCCGTATTTTATTACATTGAATACGTCGATATATCAGATGAATTGATGTCAGTTTGACTACGAATTTTAGCCTAAGGTTAAATAGGGATAGAATGTTTATTTTCAAATGCAAATCTATGTAGTCTATTCATAATCGACACTAAATAAAATTGCATTAAATTTAAGTTGTTTATAGACGCTTGCATGGATTGTTTATTGGTTAACTATGTTTTGCGTTTTCATATTTGATCAAAATATATAGACATTTGATAAATAATGATACCTTACGGTGAGTATCTAAAATGTATTTATTCGGATGTCTTTTAAGTTATTGGTGACAATGCAAGTATCTTATGGTGAATATTATTGGGTTACGTATAAATTTCCCTCCGCAATTGTCAGTAATCAATAATTTTGTATTTTGATCGTTTATGTTTATTTTGAAATGTTTTTGACCGTGAAATCTATGTAACCGATCTGTATTCAACATTATAAACAAGCTTTCATAAATTTATCTGTGCGAACTTAATTAAAATGTAAAATTAGAATATAATAGTAATTAAATGTAAATTAAAGTCAAAAATGTAGGTTAAATTTTGAAATGTAAAACTAATACTAAAACAATTTTAAATCTTATATATATATGTGCGTAAATAAATTTTTGTATGTTAATTACTGGCAGTGGCTTATTTTATTCTTTTTTTTTATATACTCTTAGATTATATTATTAAATCTCTGCTATTCCACTGAGCTAGTGACATGGGCTAACGACCGGATGCAAAATATAAAAAAAAATAAATTTTTTTTTTTTACTTACGTATCTGCCTACTTTATAAATTTTTCTAGGTTCAAATGCCTAGATGGCGTCCTGTAGTGCAGTTTACGTAAGTCTAAATTCTCCGGATCATTACAATTGTAAGGTATGTCAAAAAAACACTATATTTGGTAATGTTTGTAGACTCCAGAAGTCTTGAGGGGTATATAAACTCCTAGAACCTGATAAATGGGTTCTGATATTAATATAAGTCAGAGACTCCTGCCACTGTAAACAAGCAGAACTAGGGTTTATTATGTGCAGGTCACCATGACTTTTTATTATTTTAATGCACTTTAAATAGGCTGTGTAAATGTGCTCTCATGTTATTTAAATTAAACTATTAACTTACCATCTCAATTCTGCCTTTGTCAATTATTTGCTTGCTGCTCACAGGATGCAGCAGTATGTATGATGGTTAGAAAGGAATTTGATATGCTTTGGTAATGTGTACAGTATGTGATAAGGTTTTCCTTCTGAAATGCTTAAATAAGACTAGGAAGGATATAAATGTTGTGTGTTTGTGTAGATTATGTATAAATGTGATAAAAGAAGTGAAAAAATGGTTTTAAGTGTAAATAATTTAAAGATAAAGTAATACAAAATGATATAATACTATTAAATCAATGAATGACTTTGATATGATAATGATGATATTTTGACTAGATAGAGGGAGTAATTTTTATCTATTTTTGAATAATGATTCAAGAATTTGGTGATTGCATTTAATATGTCCTTATCAATTCATTTAAACTTTGAAAAAGAGTTTAAAAGTGAGATACATATATAAAAAAACTAATTTATTATAAGAATATTTGATATTTATCTATTAATGGATTTTTAATTTTGGTGGAATAAAACACATTTCAGAGTGTCAATTTAAAATTCTTTTACTATTTCACTTAAAAGAAATTTGGTTTTACCACTAAAATGAATACTAAAAACAAACAGCATAAGTTTGAAGATTAATTTCCTTCTATGTAATTACATATATATCCAATGCTAAATTATTAATGTATATTTATTCTAAAATGAATATAATAATATTTTTATTAAAAATATTTTTTGTTTGATTGACAGTTTAGTTAAACATGATTAAACATGAGTTTCTCTAATATTATTTTGAAATATAAAATTATAAGTATGAAATTGTTTATAACAGTAAGTCTATTTGAAGTTTCAAAAATATAGCAACTTGTTGAATGAACTTTTAAAATAATAATCATAATATTTATTTTTTAACATACACAGGGTCATGTTTTATGCGGATTATTTTAATGCGATTCATATTTCTTCTTAATATCGTTCATATTTCACTATATTTATTAGATATCAAGAAATTTAAATTATTAATAATTTATTTTGACTTGAAATACTTTTTTTTCTTCAAAAATATAACGTTATATTAGCAGCTGATGTGAATATGGCCTGAAGCTGTATTTAGAATTTTAGCTTCTATGTAAATAACCTATTTATACTAATGAGTAAATAATAATAATAGATTTATACTTACATATAAAAATATCGCAATAAATATTCAAAGAAATTAAACTTTTAAAACGTACTTTGTTATATATAACAGAAATAAATAATCTTTTATATTTTTAAAATAAAAAATGAAGATTTTATAAACTGAAAATAATATTTCTAATGATAATGTATAATCTTTTTGTTTTGATTTTGATCTCATTTTTATAATATAGAAACAGAAAACCATTAACACAGCATAAGACTGAAAGTGGCGCTAGTTGTGCATCACATCATGAATAAAAGTAAAATGGCTAACAGGTTTCTCTGGGCATAATTGCTGAGAGATTCTTGACTTCGTTTAAGGAGAAGCTACAATACATCACATCGAGTCTGATTTCTTTCCAGTTTACAAACTAACGCTAGCAGTAATGATTAAAATATATATGAAAAATTAAATATTATAGTTAATAAAAAAAGTTTGTCTTGTATTAATTTTTTTCAAATATTTGAAATTTTTTATTAGTCATACTTTATTTGCTTATTTTTTTAATGCTAATTTTAAAGTAATTTTTCTTTGTTGCTTTTATGCGAATTTTGAAAATTACAGACCCTATCCCCCATTTTTCAAGGTAAGTTAAGTCTATTTTTGTGCGATTTTTTTTTAGTGCGGGTTTTCTGGGGAACCTATCTACCGCATAAAACAAGACCCAGGTGTATTAATTAAAAATGTGTAACATTTAAGTTGCAATCTTTTTAAATAGAGAGATTATTGTATTGAAGAATTTATTCCTGACATATATATATATATTGTGTTATATATTAGTATGCATATTTATATAGATATGTTTAAATAATAATTAAAAAATTATTATGAACTAATAACATTTTTATTTATTTTTTTTTTTTTCAATTAATTTTTGGTAATCATAATTAATTAGTTACTTTTTTGACAGTTATAGAACTTGAAACATTTTATGTCCATTTTTTAAACAAATTATTCCAGAAGGAAAAAAACTAAACATTTGATATATATATATCAAAATTTTAAAATAATTGTATTTACCTGCTAGAATGGAAACTTGGAACTTAATAAATGTTTATGTAATTAAAATTTGAAATATTAAATAAAATAAAGCTGATTGATAATCGTCTTTTTATATGTGTACTTTATTGATAACCTGTCTGTTATATTTAGTGTATTAATTATTATTAATTAATATTTATATTGGTTATAAAGTCTTGTAAACATAAATACTAAAATAGTTTCATAAAAAATCAAATACTAAAAAATAAAATCAATTTATTGTTTTTACTCATAATTTAAAATAAAATATATGTAAAAATTAAAATAAATAAATAATACTTCTGTAAATAATATAAATATAATAGAAAATAGAATTTTTTACACTGCCTTGATAAGGACTCGTAAGAATTGAAAGCACTTGGAAATATTATTTAGTTATTATTTAAACCACTAAACATCACATGATCACTATCTCATACCTAAGATCTAGGTGCAGTGCTCTCAGATCCAAAGCTCTCACTGATGAAGGCCACAAGCCAGAAACTAGTTTTGGGATATTGGATGAGTAGGCACTAGATAGGGATTTTATGCACAAGCCTTCTGGCATCCATTGATTGCTCTTGTTAGCACAAGATGGCACTACTATATGGAGAGTTTTGCTTTGTTTTGAATTAGTTATTATTTTATTTATTTATTAAAGAAATTCTGTATTAACAATTGACATGAATTGTTATTTTATATTATATAAGTAAAAAGTAAAAGTATATATGTTTTTTTAATGACTATTTTAAATCTGGACAATTCTAAGAATGCAACCTATTAGTTAATAATTAATATGAAGTTTTATTTTTTTCTAATTTAACTCTTTTTAGATAAATTTCAGTTTATCTCAGAGTGATATTTCTGGTTAAATTCACTTATCACAACATTACTGGAAAGAATATTTGAATGGTTTGTGTGTCAATACTTCTTATATTGCAATATTGCAGTAAATTATCTAAATGAGTTTTTATTTTTTTAATAGATATCAAAAGCTATTAGCAAAATATAAAACTTTATTGTTTAAAAGTCAGATTATAGAAATCATTTTGCATATAACAACAACACTTGTTCACATTTTATTTATCAATCAAATGTGATTGAAACAGTAATTTTTTTGTTTTCCAATTGTTTTCAATAATTTAAAAGAGATTTTATTTAATAAATA
The DNA here is from genome assembly GCA_028023455.1 of Epiperipatus broadwayi. Taxonomy (NCBI): domain Eukaryota; kingdom Metazoa; phylum Onychophora; class Udeonychophora; order Euonychophora; family Peripatidae; genus Epiperipatus; species Epiperipatus broadwayi. The sequence continues at coordinate 1,401,658 of JAQFVV010006245.1, read as the reverse complement.
CAGTTGTTTTTTGTAATTAGATGATATTTTAAGAAGATTTTAAACTTATATTTGGCAGTAAAAAGAAGAAAAAAAGATATTCTAGTTAACATAAAAGGTAAATTTTAGTTCCTTAAATAAATTTATAACTTTTACAATAGTTATGTTTAAAATTAATTTTAGTAATAAATTAGTTAAAAAATTGTTTTTTTGGCAAAAGTATTCATACTGAAAGCAACATACATTAAAATTAAATTTTGTAAGTTTAATCTCAAATTAATTATGATATTTGACCAGCAAAAGGTTTTTCTTATATTATTTCAGTATTCTCTACATTTTTTTTTTCGTAAACAGTTAACTAATTATAGAATGAATTCTTTTATTTTGCAATACTAAATGGACATTAAAACTATTACTAGGTAACATTCTTTATGGCAGTGGTCTTCAACCCTTGGTCCGCAGACTGGGGCCAGTCTGCAGAAGTTTTCTGCCGGTCCACGTTAGACTGGCAAGAAAGTTTGAAATAACAAAATAATATGATTTTAAACTTTTAATTAGTATAAACAATTTTTATTTATTTTTTCAGCGCAATTGCTTAAACAAAATTAATTATAAATCAAAATTTTATTTAAATTATTAGATAATACTATAATTACTAAATAATAATCAAAGGAATTTATCTAAAAATGCAATCTTTGAAAAACAAAGCGTCAATCTCATGACAATTGCACCACTCCTTATATTGCATTTGTATCATCTTTTTATTATGTGTGTGACATTTCTTTTTGAAATTGTAAACTTCACAAAATGGAGACAGATCATTGATGATGATTTTCCTTCATTGAGAACATAAATTTATCTTTTTTTTTTTTTTAGAAAAATGACATCTTTATAGTGATTGTTTTATTTCTATGTGACACTTTACCAATCTTTTCATTCTGTTTCTTTTTTTTAATTGGGTAAAAATGAGATTAAAATAACACCAGATTCAAAATTAAAAAAAAATTTTTTTTTTATTATACAAACTCCATATATATATAAATTCATCTTGTATATTTAACATTAAATACAGATATTACATTTATCATAATCATTGTCATGTAATTACACTTGCTGTGATATTTCCAACATTCAGGTGAATAACATTTTATTTTTGCATGTTTTAACAATGAAATAATAAACATAGCAATGCAGGCACATTAATGAGAACGTACTATTTTCTGTAGCAGGATAATTGCGCAACTCAAGAAAGAATATTCAGCATTGAAGGTAAGCAACACCATTATAATACACAGTAACTAGTGTGTTGTTTTGGTCATTTATAACAATCATGCTCATCTAAGGCTAAGCAGTTTAAATCTTTAAGAAAATTTATCTGTAGACTTCTGCCGGTCCACAAATTCTTATTCTTATTTTTGCCAGTCCGCAAAATCTTATTTTTATTTTTGCCGGTCCACAGGTGTGAAAAGGTTGAAGACCACTGCTTTATGGTATTGAATTGTAATTGAATATTTATTTAAATATGGGCTGCTGTTAAATCCAAAAAATTAAAATTAAACTAATACAGCATATATTTAGGTATAACAATCCCTAAAGGTTATATATATATATTGTACCTGCCAATAGGATGATGACCCCTAGAAACCATAACAAGTCCCTAAATTAGGCTATACTATTATTTTATCTAGGGACAATTTGATACTCCTAATTATTTCTAAATTATATTTAATTTATATTAGGAATTATGAGACCCATTTATCCTATTAACAAGATCACATAACCATTAACATTAAAAAAATACTGAAGTATTTGTTCAATGGCATAGGAATACCAAGATACTCCTCCTTATTAAGTATCTAAATATTCCCATGACTAACAATAATACTTAAATAAATATAATAAAACATTTATAATCATTAACCTTAAGTTAAATTAACAAATAAGATTAAACTATTATTCTATTGTATATTTATCTTTTATTATTATTACTTTTATAAGCTTATAATTAATAATAACCATAATAACAATATTATGCTAAGGAGATCTTAGGATTATCATTGATTTTTTTTTAATTAGCTATTTATTCCACCTATAAGATATCATGAGGGATTTTACTTAATTTTATAGATAGTGTCTTAATTAAGAAAAGACCCATAACCTTAATCTATAATTAAAATTATACTACTATTTTATATTTATGTTCTCTAATATTTAATAATAATTAATTATTGTTATTTAACTTGTTATCAAAATTTATAACTCCAAATAATAACTAATTTATACTCTGATTTCCTATGAATAAACATACTTTAATAAAATTCCAATATATTTTATCAATGACTTATGTGATCAAGACAATTTGCATTAATTTAAGATCCCATTTAAGAAATGTTTCCCAAATAATTATTATACAATCTCTTGTATTGAATTAATTTCTCATTCAAATCTCAAACTGTATGCTTTTGTTAATGAGTGTATTACAATTAAGACTCTTTGAAGATGGTGTAGTGACGATGATCTAAGTAAAAGAAATGCAATTTTAAATGCTTAGTTTAATTTTTAAACATTAATTTTACTAAGATTATTTACAAGATCTTTTTACAATGAATGATTGGTACTATTCTATTAGATCGTGTCAGCCACTTTACGTCACTCTTTATATGCAAAAGTACATAAATATGCCATTTATGTGGCCACTGCTGTCTTCTAGGCCTATATATATTTATGCCACAAAAGCACAAAGAGGCTATTTAAAAGGCAGCAGCCAGTCGGCACTGATGCTGTCATTTCTATGCTATAAAGCACAGAAAAGATGCCGTTTATTGGCAGCTGGCCTGCTTTAGTGTTACGCAGATCCCAATGCTCATAGTTCAATGTTCGTTACAGTATCATGTGAGGGTGTCTGGACTTCAGCCTGCCACAACTTTTCAAATATGCATGTCAAAAGAATTATCTTACAAGTCGTCTGACCTACTATTACCTCCTAACAATTGTCAACCCATCGCCACGCTTCCCTACTGAATGTGGAACCTTAAAAAAATTTTGAAAGGATACGTCCAAGCAAGATTTTAACCAGGTCACACGAAAAGTCACATTTGCGCAAGAACATGTCCACGACATAAAATGGCTGACAGGTCGAAATCGGGCCAACTGCTGTCCACAGAAACTGGTGTGTATGGGAATTTAATTAATTCTACTCTAATAGAATCTTTTCAATAAGGTAAGTCAATTGATAATATTTTAATTCTTGCAGATGTGAAAAGGCATACCATCTGTTCTACATTGCAGGACTAAAATGAAATTTTTGGCCACTTGTAGTTAAAGCTTTTTAAATTTTTGGTAGCATAAAATTGTTCTCGATTAAATTACAGGAATTGATTAAGGAAATCAATGAATTATGTTAAGCCTTTGGAAAAAAAAATGTATGACTGAAAATTCTCGTTGTTCTATCCAGAGACCAAAAGAAATTGTCCAAAGAATACATTTATTAATTTTTAAAATAAACAAAAAAGCAGATCAAGATAGGAATTAGTAATCGTTCTTAATAGGTGCACGATTAATATCCATACACATATTCTTTCAAAGGTAGCCATTGTAATAAATCAATAAATAAATAAATATTTTTCCTTTTCAAAAATGACCGGAAAAAATAAAAAAGGCAGTTCAGTAATTAAAGCATTATCAGCATTTTTTTGCCACCACGTTGTAGTTTGTTATGTCTCAAGCAATGCTAGTAGACTTTATAAAGTTTGCAGGAGGGGGGTGGGAGGAAGGTTGGACCAGCTAGCGCTGGCATATACTGGAAATTCTACTATAATATTGCAATAACATATGTTTACATAAAATTGTTCCAATAAATGTTATTAAGGAAATAAATGAATTATGCTAACCTGTACGATTATTATTCTTTCACAAAGAATGGGGTGGGCCCGGTAACATTATATTTGTGTTTTTGCATAGCAACAATGCCATCAAGGGGCTGACATGTTCTATTAGAACAGTACCTAATGATTATTTTAAACTACTAAGTAACTCAATAAATAACAATATTAATATTATATAACAATATAATACAGTATCATATATAAACATTTGAACATTTCTATTCCTTTAATTACAATTAGATATTTAAAATTAAAAAACTCTCTTCTCATACAATATGCTGTTGTTGTTATATTTAACCTTATTTTTTATATAACAAATCATGTGTATTTATTAAATAATCATTCTCTCTTTTTTTTTTTTTTATGGATTTGATTTACACTCATTACCTTTTGTAGATTATGCTGCAAAATATAAGATTTCAAATATGGATTATTGTTTTATTTATTAACTAAAATAATCTCATTGTAATATTATGAAATATTACATATTTATCTGTGTTTATATTTTATATTTACATTTGATCTCTCTTTTTATCTTGCACTAAGAAGATATTAATACAATACTTATGAAATCATTTATTTGTTTGCTGAAATCACACTCAATTTTTCTATGACCTTATTATTAAACTCTATAATGAAATACAAAAGATGAAACTTTTATATTATACATTCTCAAATATGACAACTTATCTTCTCCTCAACTAATTTAAATTTACAATTTAGGATACTATACTAAAGGTTGATAGATCACACTTTGGTGCCTCCTAAAATAAATCCTTATCTTCATTTTATCTAAGTAACTCATATATTAACTTCCTATTTTCAAGCTATACCTGTTTCATAGATTTCTTATAAATAATAGCTATAGAGAATAACCAACTAGAATTAGTTATGAATTCATTACTTATATATTAAATTATTAATAGTTAAACATAAGATCAAAATTTTAAATATCACTATTTATCATTTTCAACATTATATTCGAACACAGACATATCTCATAATACACATATTTAACTACTTTTATGTGTCTATTTCACTAACTCTTTGGTTATATCCATTTATTCTAATTATCTAACAATATTTAATAAAATCAAAACTTTAAACAATCATGTATATAGTTAAATAAATCAAATTAATTACTACTTTCTTTATCTACTGACTTATTCACCCATATTGATAATGATTGTTTTAAAGTATAAAATTAAACTATATACAAATATGTTACAAATTTTTTTATTTTAAAAAATACAAGTACATCTTCAAAAAACATTAATCTTTAATGGTATTCCAATCATTCCAAACGCTTTAGATTAGTTATGCATTATCATTCCTCTCACTTCTGCTCCTTTTGTTCTCGTAAGAAAATCATAAACTTATATAATTCCAATGTAAACAGATTGTTGACAATTTCTCGGAGTTTTTTTTTCCATGACAATCAAAGATTATCTTGAACTTGCATATTGTATTTTATTCAGATACTTCTCGTGTTTATTATGATATCCATATTTACTGGTCCACTACTATGATTCTGTGTTCTCATTATTTCTCTTCATATTCTTTGTCAGTGTTATAATTTAAGATAGAGCATTTTATACCTCTTTAAATATAGACAGACCTTATTTTTAATATACATTTATGTTGTCATATAAGTTAATATTTATTCCATTAATTTATTCAACTCTTTTTTCTCCCATATATATTTATTCTTTATTAGTTATCTTCAGTAATTATTTAATTTTTTACACTTATCTTATTTTTTCATTTACAGTTTTAATAAATAATTCTTTCATTTTCTGAGCAGACTGCTATGATTTATTATAAGTATAAATATAATCTTCATTTAAAATTTTCCTTTTGCATTTGCCTTGTATTACATCCATACATTTTTCTAACTTTTAATTCTTCATTTAGCATATATATAACTCATCATAAAATTTTATTGTACATGAAAGTTATACTAAAATTAATAATGATCTGTTTATATTTTTACACCATTGAAATTTTTATTCAGATACACTTTTATATGTTTTCTTTTAATACTAGGTACACTTTTCCATACACAAATATTTACATTATTATTCATTACTAATTTATTTTTAATTATCCTTAAAAAATTATACTTAACTCTATCAGGAATACTTTTCTTTTTATTTATCCATTGATTCTGACTTAATCTTGTCCAACTACTATGACAGCCACACATAAATATTTCATCTTGCTTATTTAAATTATGTATTAAACTAATACAATGTTTTCCTTGAGTTTATGTATTAACTTTACAACACTTTGGCATAAATGTACAACTTTTTCCTTTCATTCGTCTAATATTTTTTTCCCATGTAATGACTTCAAGATATTTTCGGAAAACTATTAAATTGTTGAGTTCACCAGTAGAGACTTAACTTTCTTTTATTCCTGCATTTTAACAAAAACTTTATAATATATATATAGTTTTAAATTCTTAAGTAGATCATAATCAATTACTTTTTTTTTTTTAAAAAAAAAAAAGATTTAAAATAATTTAAGCAACTTTTAGAGACAAACCAAGTTACTTTTTCCTCCAATCTGTAATCTTTTTTTTTTAATCTTAATTTTTCCTCTGATTTCCCCCCCTTAAAAACATTGTCTGCTGGCTGTTAATTTATTCCAAATTGCACTCTTCCATTGGTAAATTCTTCTACTTGTTAGTTACATATAGTTTAACTATTTTTAAAACAAATATTATCTCTTTAAAATATTTACTAGTAATAAAAAAAAACAATACCATTTCATGGACTTAATAAAACTACAATTTAAATCATTTTATTTTTATACAGACTAAATCCGAGATTAATTTTATAACACTTTTATCATAACATTGATAAAATAAATATTAATTATTTATTATTTTTAAAGTAAATTAAGATTTGACCGGAAATAGTCATTAGTTTATAATATTAGATGCGCACAGACATGATTATCTATCTATATAGTGCATACTTTTATTTATAAGGTTAGATTTGAATTTCTTTACAATTTTAAATATTATCAAATGATTACTTATTATCCAATATTATTTATTTATATTTTATTATTTTATCTTTTATATACCTTTGAAAATAAATATATATATTTTATCATATGTCAAAGCGTTGACCAGGAAGTGAACCCAGGCCAGCTGTTTGGAAGACGGCCATGCTAACCACTAGGCCACCAAGGCTTGACAAAATAAATATTTTATCCAAGATTTATATTCTTTATATAGAAATTAACTAAGCCCAAGTTCAAACCTGATGATAACTAAAATGACTATTATTTTTCATAGTTTAATAAGTAAATATTTTTGACTTTATAAAATTAAAAATTATACATCTTAAAATTTATTCCCAATTTGTTTTATGATGGGATGGATATATACAATAAAAAGGGCACAATATATATATATATATAAATCTTAATATCTAAAAACATCACATGATACTCATTAACACATGCTTATAAGTTCTAGAGCCATCTTCCATAAATTTAAAAAATCAGTGGAATTCTAAATGGTAGTTTTATATTATCTACATTGCTTTCATCAAGGAAGTCTTAAACACTCAAGTAAGAATTAATGCACTTATGCACCTAGTAATTATCTTTAACTCTTTTATGTTCTTTATTATTTTACTGGTTTGGTAATTTGGCATCCTTTGATTAAGATTTGTCTAGAGCAGGGATGGCAAGACATCAACTGCGTTCGAGCAGTCGATTGCAAAGCCTCTGAAGTTGATAGTGTAATTTCTTTTCATTGTAAAATTTGGTTATATCTACTTTATTTTTATACAATTCTAAAACAATAATTTTTTTTTTGAAATTCAGGACCAGCTCTAGAAAATAATAATTTATAGATAATTTAAAATTGTAATTTAATAAATATTTTATAAAGCGACATGGATAAATTATAATACTAGAGGGAGTTGAGGTAGTTTAATGAAATCAAATTTTATTTGAGACTACTAATTATATATAATTATTAATAATTATATGTTAATTATTACTAATATTTACATAACATTTTTTTTGTTATACTTCAAACATGTAGTTGCAGACTCTAGAAAAATATATTAATGATTTTTAATATGCATTTGAATCTAATAAAATCTCTTCAAAATTGATTCATTTTTATCAAGAAAATATTTTTTTCCAAGGTCTACAGTCTTGTATTTGAAATATAAGAGTGGTAAGAATGACTTCAAAAGATACATGATCATGCATAGGAATAGAAAAATGATTAAACAATTTTTTAAAAATACTCCCATGTTGATTTATAAAATGGTATTAGACAAATATGATTTTTAGTAACAATTTTAGTGTATGACTTAATAAAGAATGATTAATAATTACTTGTTTTTACTGAAGAATTATTGAAAAATCATTTTGGAATAGGCAATGACTAAAATTAGAATACTAGTAATTTAAATTTATATAATTAATATATATATACATCTCCAAAAGCAGTTCTCTTCACCTTACTCTAGGCCAGAGATGGCCAAACTTTTAGATACAGGGGACAACTTTTTCGGTGAAAGTGCACCTGAGGGCGACTACATTTTTTTCAGGGCTTAGAACTAGAAACCAGAAACAAAAATGCTATTTTTGCCAGAACGGAAACAACAGTTTAAAGTTCTGGTTTTTTTAGAATGTACTTACGAATTGGTGCTTTTTTCTTTTTATAACAGCTTTTTAAATACTCATAAATATTGGTGATAACAGCTTTTTAAATACTCATAAATATTGGTGATATTTTTAGAAGATACTTACTAATGAATTTTTTTTCTCGAAGATATGAACTGTCAGAAGAGATTTTATTATGACTACTAAATTTAAAGTGATTATTACTAAAAAGAAAGTAATTTCTACATTTTGCACCATCTCTTGGCCATTTTTGGTCACATTTTCACAATTTTATGCTTACTTTATTGTAAATTCATAACTTTTTTGGTATTTAAAATTTTAATTCCAAACCTTAATCTGCTATTGACAGTATTTTTCACAAAAAAAAACCATTTTTGATTGCAGGCTATTGTTTCCAGGTGTTTCTAACTGTCAAAGTCAGAAATCAAACCAAAATGTTTTATGCTTTTGCAATAGATTTTAAACATAAATAAATATATTTTTTATAATTTTTTACATTCATAATTAAGTTTTTACATTAATTTACCTAAATATAAACTTTGATTTGAAAAATTTTAAATTTTATAAGAAAAATAATCAAGGGGAAGTGAATAGCGCTTAACTGTTATTTAAGACAAGTGAATAATGTTGACAGCTATTTGCATGTTAACACTTTAGCTGTCATGACCTGTCTCAAAATGTGCCCTCCACCATTTTTTTTCATTTATTCTGCATAAAAAACAATATTTTTTTCATTGGAATGGAGTTTCTTTATTTGTGTTATATAACTAATCATTATCCTTTTTACTGTTATTATTTCACTGCAGTTTGAAGATTATTTAAATTTAATACAGTTTCTCCAATCCATAGCGATTCTCCACATCACTCCATTGAATTTTCTTATCTCATCCATCCATCTCACATATGGCTTTTTTTCTAGGCCTGTTATAATCACTTAGAATCTAGTTGTCATATCTTCCAGTAGCTTAATTTCAATGGCTTAATTTTTTCAACAGTGTGACTTCTCATCCAGAAATTTTGTTTTCAGTTCCTTTTTATTAGTTCCTATGTATATTTCTCCATCCTTAACAGTGTGGCCTACAGTCTCTATATTGCATTTCTTTTGCTAGTGATTTCTAATTAAGCATTAATAAAACTCATTCTTTTAAAAAACTTTCTTTTCATGCACATAGGCTTTTTTTTTAATATTAAATATTTTTAATAAAAACACCCATCCAAGTTTAATTTTATGATTAATTTCATCCATTATATTTTTATCTGAATTAATAATCTAATCAAAACATTGTAATTGTTAACTTTTCGTAAATTATTATTATTGTACTTTATTTTATTTATATATTTCATTAAGCATTTAGGTTTTTTTAAAGCATTTATCTTTATTCCTTTTATGTTTTATTATTATCATTTCCAGAAATTCTGAAGCATTCTTTGAAAAAACAATTTTTACATTTTAATAATACTTCCTGTATAACTCCTATAAAAAAGTTTCGATGAAGATCATACATCCATATCAATGCTAATATTTTTGATGATACTATATAATTTAATCAAAATTTAATATATTGGTTCTATGTTTTGATGTTCTTTTTGGTTAGTCTGAAACCAAATTCTTCGAAGATAAGTTATGATAATCATAGTAAAGATTTTCTATAGAATTTTATTTTATTTTTATATTTCAGTAAACATTTAGGTTTTTTTAAATATTTATCTTTATTCCTATTTTCTTCTTTTTTTGTTTTATTATTATCATTTCCAGAAGTTCTGAAGCCTTCTTTGCAAAACAATTTCCATTTTAATGATATTTTCTGTATAACTTCTATAAAAAAGTTTTGATGAAGTTCGTACATTCATATCAATGTTAATATTTTTGGCAATACTATATAATCTAATCAAAATTTAGCATATTGGTTCTATGTGTTGATGTTGTTTTTGGTTAGTCTGAAGCCAAAGTCTTTGTAGACAGGTTATGATAATCATAGTAAAGATCTTCTATAGAACTACCAAAAGTCTGATAGGTCTGTAATTTGTAATAGCTTTCTTTTTATATTTTTTAAAAATATTGGTATCACTACTGCAATAATATGGTATATTTTTATTATTTAGACCTTTAATATGTAGCTTTTCCAATAATTTCTTTGATTTCTTACCTACTTATTTTAAAAAATTTAACTTATTAAAATACTTGAAATGTCAAATTATAGTAGCTATTTTGTTTTTTTGTTTTTATTACTATTGAGTTGAAGATTTTTTTTTTTGTAGAATTCTCTTACATACTTCATGATGTTATTCTTCGTTTAGTAATAGTGATATATTCTTATTCTTATTGTCAAAACAACATTTTTTTTACTGTCGAGATGTTTTGTGTTTTTGAAAATTTTATTCTTTTTTTTTTTTGCCATTTTATATATTTTTTATACTATTATTAACTGCTTTTTTATATGTGCTATTTTATATTATTCTAAATATTTGGTTCTTCTAAATGGGTCTGTTAAAACATTTTTATATTCTTTCATTTTTTCATGCACTTATTGAAAATTTACTGAAGAGTATGTTTATTTTGTATCACCTATATGTATATAGCAATTTTCAGTAGAGTATCTGTTATCTTTTTATTTCTCTCATTCAAAACTAGGCTTTCTTCAGAGTCTTAATATTTTAAAATGAATTACAAATTTATTGGAGTATTTCTAAAAATTAGAGATGTCAACAGCAATTACTATCTTCATTTATAATTTTAATCCTCCAGCTTTGCATTAATAGTTATATATTTCACTAATCGAGTATCATTTACTTTGTTGAATATATTAACTGCTTTTAAGTTGCTGTTAGTCAAAATATAATCTAATTCTGCTATACCTTCATTTAGATGTTTTTTCATTTAGCATTTCTATGTCCATTTCTGAGATTTAAAAAAAACCAACAAATTAAGCTTTTTTTTTTTTGAAATACAAAATTTCTACTGATAAAAATATAATCTAATTTTGCTATACATTTACTTGGATTCTCTATATCCATTTCTGCTTTTGACTTTTCCCCAAACAAAAAAAAATTCATATTGTATAGTTCTCCTGATCCCTCCTCCCAAATTCTATTAGTCTGTGTCACAACACTTTCATTTTTCAGTCATTTTAGCAATTTAAGCATTAACATTTTTCATGGCAATTTTAAAATGCATCTGTGCAAAAATCCTCTATTTCTTCATTACAAAATAATTTCTTGGGGTATAAATCTAATAATTTATATTTGGTATTTTCCATTAATTTATATAACTAATCTTATCACTCTCTTTGATAAATCATTAATCTCCATGCTATTCTTTCCTTTTTTAATTTATAATGAAGCTCACTATTCTTGTGCTATTGCATTTATGCTTAAGCATATGCTCACTTTTCAAATCATCTTTTCATTTTTTTTTTTTTAAATTTTCAAAATTCAACTATGTTTCATATTAGAGAGTTTTTTCCTAATTCATACAATTATATATATATATGAATTAAATATTTTTATGAATTGTATAATATCCATGTAAATAGAAAATAACTTTTGATATTACTAAAAATACTACTAATTGATAGTCCCTGAGGCCAAACCAGTTTTCCATTAAATCTATAGTAATTGTTTTGTTTGAGTTTTGTCAAGTAAGAGGCATCCTCTTTTACTTCAAACCAAAGTACTTATATGGATTTAAACCAAAAAATTTTTTTTAAAGATGTGAGAATGTGAAAGAATAACATCTTTCTTGACTTTCTTCAATTAATATTTTAAATTTCTCCAGAGATATATATATACCCATGTAAATACCAAAATTATTTGATAAAGGGAGGGGCTGTTTATAAATTAGACTTAAATCAAAAATTTTAAGTCTCATTCTTTTGTTCATGATGACTTCTGAATATATTATCTTTTCTAGTTAACATTACCTTATTATATTTAAACTATATGTCTATTATAAATTAATTAAATTGTCTGATGAGAGAGGAAGCAAATGATTTGTTGATTCCTTCTTTTAGATGAGTTAAAAGAAGTGATTGAAATTGCCGTTTAATTTATATAAAATTTTAATTATTTTTGTTTTAAGCAAAGAATGTAGAAAAAAAAAATTTGCTTCATCTTCTTTTATAGAATTAGTTTGGTTTGAAAATGTATATTTAAAAATACAAAAAAGTATCTCATTTTAAATATATAGATGAGGGAAAAAATCGAGAAATCTTATTTAAACAACAACAACAATAAAAAATTTCTTATTATGATTTACTTTGTTATATTATATTTAAATTTAAGTAAATTAACTGGAGAGTACAATAGCCATTAGAGTAAATACACTGGGTGTGCACATGTGTGGAAAATGTTTTGATATACATGAAATGTCCAAGAGATAGAATAAGTGATGTTATTTATAAAAAGAGAAAAGAAATCATATATCACTATAATTTTAAATTAAACAGATAAATTGAATATGATTGAGATGGCTTGTACTTGATTTGACTCTTGAATCAATTTATAAATATGTAGTGTTAGATGTGTGAATCTGTTTATATGAATATAGTTGCTTAGGTTGTTGGCTCATACCATTAAAAACATACTGTATCTATGGTATTATATGTGAGGATGTATTGAATTTGTATATCCAAGGTTGGAATAACTATCTCATTGAATTAAATTAGATTATTCTTAAAGTAGGGGGGGGGTCAGACTAAAAGAAGACCTCCTCTTTGAATTAAATATTAATATAAGAAGTAAATAAGTTTAGTTGAATATAAGTTTACCAAGAGTTACATTATATACAGACAAATTTTATTTTAAATATATATATACATTGGCTATGAAGCTAAAGATAACTGAATAAATGAGTTATATTTATATGGGTCAACATCACATAGGATTCTGGGAATTTATTTAATGGCAAGAAGTACCTGATTGTATAATTATATTTATAGGGTAAGCTATAATTATGAAGTTAACATTTTAATGTTAATCAGAATAAATCTTAAACATTTTATAAGAAATATGATTGGTATTATTTGTTTTATATTTGTCTTTCCATCCATGTTTGTGAAACCTAAACTAAATGATAAATTAGAGACGACTTTTAAAAAAATATCATTGCTGGTTACTTAAATTTTATTACATTAGTCCATAGGTATTAATAATAATTTTAATGAATATGCTTTATAAATAATTGCTAATGAAAGTATGTTTGTTATAGAAAAGAAATAATGCATTGTACTGATAATTATATTACTATAAAATTGAAAATAAATTATGCTTTGTTATTTATTTATTTAAATAGTGAATACTTTAGATTATTTCATATAAAGAAGTGTCTAGTTTGCATTATTTAGCAAGGTATTATAAATAGAGTGTGATGTATTGTTCACTTCTTTCTAATTATGTTAAGGCAGAAATAAGATATATTTTTGAAATTTTTCCTGATGGGAAGTATCAGGTGGTGCCCATACTGTCTTGCTGACCATTACATAGTAAACCTTTTCTACTATAATTTTTGGCACCCAATGTAGTAGCTGCAATTATATGAATGTATGGAATGGGCATTAGAAATGTTCTCTTCAAAAAGAATTAAAAGGCCTCTTTTTAGTTCATAGTAATCTTCTTTTTTTGTAATCATTGTATACTGCTGAAAGTATTTCTATGTTAAATAGCATTTCAAGGTCAATGGAATATTTATATTCTGAACTATATGAAAGCTAGATAACATTGAAGAGTGTAACACATTGAAGAGTGTAACTATGATCAAATAAATAGAAATGAAAGAAAAAAAACTTCTCATTTTTCTCTTACAGTGATAAATATATATAGTTATTTATAATTATACATAATTATAAAATTAATCAATATCTATAGTATTGCAACTAAGTTGATAACCCTCATTAAAAAAAATTAAATTATTTAGAAAGTATGAAGCTTGTTAAAAATTGTAAATATTAAGGAAAATGAATGCATCTATGGTGTTTGCTGCAAATATATAAATAATAATATATAAATATGTACATTTGCAATATATATATTGTAACATTTTTCACGTTTTGTTACATTCTGGTAGGCTTTCTTTTACACACTATTAAGTGAAAGTTAATCAAGCTATGGAGAAGAAAAATATCTTGTTCCTATTTCCAAAAACATAGCTATATTTTCTGATTAACTGGCCTACTAATTATTATGACTTATGCTAACGGCGGAATCAGCTTTTTATTTATTTTAATAAGGGTGCCAGGATTCATATAAGAATCCGCTGAAATCCATCTTGCCGCACGTCGTAAATGAAGAAGAAAATAATTTAAAAGATTGGGATTATGATTTCCCGTAACTTAATATTTTTCAGATAATATTACTTCTGTGGCTTAATTAATAAATAAGCATATTGGCAAAGGTAATTTACACATTTATAATGCAATTAACTAATATTAATAAATTTAATAACTAACATTAATACGCATAATGAAAAGTTGATATTAGAAATAAATATTTTATTCTAACAAATTAAAGTGTTTAAAGATAAATTGTTAAATGAAATTGGGAAACCCACACATGCTAATCCAGATAGTTAGGTAAAATAATTAAAACAGTTTAACAATTAAATGTTCACTTCTTAAGTTTCTTCTAGAAGGCTGTAAATGAAAATCTCTTGGATAAGAAAAATTATGTCTCTATCAGGATAATATTATACGCTTATATTTGAGAATGGTTTGCAAACACTTAATTTAGTCACAATCGGGAATAATCTTTGCTTACCGGTAAGTTTAGTGAATGTATGAAGATTGTTGATTACCATGCATGGTTTTTCATGAGAGATAGAATGAGCTTGTGGCCATTGGTTTTAACTTGTTTTTGGTCCATCCTAAAGGCTAGTCATGAAAGCTTTTCTGGGATTGATGTCTTCATTATGAACGATGTCAGCCAAGAGTTTCTGTTTCCTCCTGCACGACTAATTATTTTAGCATAGGGTGCTCTTGGATATTTCATGATCCAGGACCAGCCAAAAGGAAAAACAGACAAGACAAGACCCTGACTGCACTGGTCTTCTTTTTATACTCGAGGTCCAGTTTTCAGACTTCTGCACATACTTTTATCTTTATTTTATCATAAAATGCAAGTCGATATAATCTTGTACATTTATTTTATATTTTTCCTCTACAAAGTTCTTTTTTTTATTTATATAAATTCTTCCACCATCTTTAATTAGTTTTAAAACTTGATTGTAATCTGCATGTGGAAATCTTTCTTTTAGTTTGTCTGGATTAGCAATCTGCATATCTTTTATTCATTCCAATTTTAACTTTAATTAAATTACGTACAAAAATATGAAACAAAAATTTTACTTTCATTGTACATTTTAAAAAAATAAATTACACTAATTAAAAAAAAATTCAATTGCGTCTTTTAAAGATTTTTAAATTTTACCTATTTTTTTAAAAAAAAAAAAAATTTTAACAAATGCCAATATATTTGTACCAGATATAAATAAATGGTATAATGTATATATATACCGATTTGTCTCGGTATAGTATATATATATTGTAATAACAATATAAATAATAAATATAATAGTAATTAAATATAAATATACAGTCTTTCAATTTGCAGAAGTACTTTTGGTTAATTCCTTAACTCTCATCAACTGCCATTGAATTAGAAAAAAACATAATGGAAGCAAGCATCATCAACTCAAATCCCATGAATCCTGAATTTTAACATTAATAGCTTGTCTATTAATTTTTATTCATTTTATTTCTATTTATTAAAATTACATCTTTAATTTTTTTATTGTTATGGTTTCTCTCTTCATGAAGAATCTTAACACTTTCAAGATCAAACTGAAGTTTATATTTACAAGTCCTTTCATGATCCAAGAAAACTGAAGCAGTCTTATTATTTTTACTTTTCACACACTTAGTTAACAATTCATGCTCTTTAATCGTTTCTTTATACTGCACCTCGATTCACCTATTTATGATAATATACATTCACAAAAGATTTGATACATATATATAATGTTGATTGTTAATTAAGATCAAATTATAGTGGTGGTACTATTATGGAGTTGTTTTATAAATGTAATCATGATTTTGAAGTCAATCCTGAGCCTATTTGTATCAGATAAATAAAAATATTCAATTGGAAGCATATAAGAGAAAATTATTTAAGTATTTTTTTAATTTTTTTATTAAAAACAAATCGTTTATTTTTTTTTAATACCAAAAAATACTTCAATTACAAATTTGAATTATTCTCTATTAATATATATATATATATATAATTGTAAAATTGTCATAGGGATTTTTGTTTCTATGTCCCAAGGATAAAAATATTTGATCTTTAAAGTATTTTATAAGCTGAATTCTAATGAAGTTTCATTTTTAAAAATCTATATGCATGCACTCTTATTAAAAATCTGATCAAAATATTAATTTCTAGTTTAAAAAGCAGCTTGATTAATTTTTGGCTATACTTTACTTTAGAAATGTCTTTTTAAAGAATCTGATAGTAATCAATTAGCATTTAGTCTCCTGGTCTTGAATATTTTTCTATGATAGAGATGTTCAGATGAAAATGCTCATTCAGCTTTTCCAAAAAAAATCTTAATTGAAAGTTCACAAACCTCTAATGACTTATTGCATTTCAATTCTTAAAGATTTAAGAATGCTATCACTATTTCATGATAGTTTTCAGCCTTATGACTTCCCAAAAACAGGGTGCAGACATTTTTTCAACTTAATATCTGGTACCCCTTTACACCTTCATTAATTTTGATACCATTGATTAGTGAAATCTTGTTTTTCAAGTATATTAATACAATTAGGATTTTAGCCATCAGTTTTACAAGTTTTTTTTATAAATCCTAACTTTATGTACATAGAAAATAGATATAAGATCTCAGAAACAGAGGAGATTTGCTCACAATATTTATTTTGCAAGATATACATTTTGGCTAATGCTTTTAAACATAGTGAAGGTCTCCCTCCCCATCCCACCCCCTCCCAACACATAAAAAACAATAGTGATCAGAGTAATCTTTCTCCAATAATAGTAAAAATGCAATGACTTAAATCTCCACCAATATTGTATTTCTCACATTGAAAGATTTATTAAAAGAAATTTGTAAGATTTGAAATACAGCCATTATACCTGGAACTTATTTGAAAATATAAGGAATTTGAACTCAGACTTTCAAACAACCTTTAACTATCCACACTATTTCATACTATTAATATATATGACCACATACATGTAGAAAAGATAAAGAATCACCAATATATGTACTTTGTGCTGAGCCAGCCCTCACCAGTTGGTCCAGATTATCATCTCCCACCCTTATATATAATCAGTGCTCAATTTATATTAAGATAGCAAATCTTTATACTTTAATGGACAGGCTTCAATCTACTCCAACTCTTCAGCCATCCATATCATTGAAAATCTGATGATAGAATGCCCAAATCCTGTGCTGATGCCAATATTGTTATGCCCATGTTGATCTCAAATGACTCTGATCCCTTCTGTATAGGACAATATCCATTTAAATACATAGAAGAGAGATGGGCAGAATGCAGGCTTAATGTGTAAGATTTGAAATATAGGCATTCTTATACCTGGAACTTAATTGTAAATATAGGGGATTTGAATTCAGACTTTCAAACAACCGTCAACTATCCACACTATTTCATACTACTGATACACATGACCACACACATGTAGAAAAGATAATCACCAATATACATATTTCATGCTGAATCAGCACTCATCAGTTGCTCCATGATATGACTCATGTTTGCAATATTTATAATATGCACAAAGGAAAATTTATATCACTTATGAAGAAATGCTGATTTAAACTTTTAATATGTCAATTGCCTCTTGTTCATATTGTGTTCTTGATCAAGGGACTCCATGAACTGAATTAATATTTTGTATTTAGAAAATACAATTCTATTTTTTGGGAGAAGCAATTCATCATGGTAGCTGTGGAAAAACTAACTTTACTGTCACTTCTCAGTTAATTTCAATCTTTTAATTTTGATGTTAAAGACATAAATTTAAATCATGGACAGCATTATTTAGAATGTGATTCACTTCATGAATCATGTTTGTATATGCATCTTTTTTTCTTCCATGATATGGTTCATCTTTCTCGATCATTTAAAAGTTACATGTGTAGAAATGTAATCTTATTGAAGATGATAGATTAAGAGTATTTCACTAACCTCTTTGTTTTGCAATAATTCCTTTTGTAATTCCAAGACAGAAATAGCAGTTCATTGTGTGATTTTCAAGTTCCGTTCAAATCATTGAAATAGCAAATTGTTTGTGATGTAAATGATTTAACTGTCCAGTGAAAAATTTTCCATATATCGCACTCAAAAATATGAGAGGATATGTCATAGTTATGTTAAATAATGAAAATATAAACATGGCATCACAAAAAATGCTAAGACTGATAGCAGTATTCAACATGAAAAAGTTTACTTAGAATATATGTGAAAATTCTTGGGATAAAATGGTGGTTTATCATGTAATTACTGATTATTGTACAAAATGTGGTAGGAGAATATGATAATTATTTTTCATTTTTCTTTTTTATTAATGATTATGAATAATTTTATCATCTTTAACAATCTTAAATATAATAAAACCTAACAATGTTTCAAAAAATTATCACTCAATATCATTGTTATACATTCCCTATAAAAGAATAATCTTAATAAGAATTATACCAGTAATTATGCATTATTGGTTTTAGACCGAGCTAGATTTATACCACAAAGAACAACTGAACAAATTTTATCTTTAACAGATCACATTGAAAAGATCTTATAAAATAAATTAAAAATTGACTTAATTTTTATTCATCTGTTTGAAAAAATGATATTCTTAAAAGTCTAAAATCTTCAAATGTAGAAAAGCCATTAAATTACTTGTTTTCCAGTCAAACAATTGAAGAGACACTAAATGTTAATCATTGTAGATATGGAATGATGTTTACAGAATTTGGTTTTTTCATCAACTTTATTTAATATACTCATCAAGGATCTTTCAGAAACAGAATTCAGATGTGCTGATAACATTGTTTCGACTTCACTGAAAAAATTATTTCAAGAAATACAAATGTCTTATAATAAGGATATGAAAAATTTGAAAATCTTTTTCAATGACTAAGATATTATTTCTAATTCCATAAAGACAGATATTCAACTTCTTCTTTTAATGAAGGAAAACATCTTTTAATCTGAATATAATCTTCCGTTAGAATAGACTGAAGCACAATCTTATCCTTCCAATATAGCCTATTTATTTTCCTTATTTAGCAAAAGTTATAATCTCCTTGGAGAAATCTATGGTGCATTTGGGGTTATAATGCAAATAATCTGTGGATAGCTTTTATAGCATAAGAATATTCTAGTTGTAAATATCGTGTTCTTGTTTGAGCAAAAAATTCCTATTCTAAATTTATGGATATTTTTATTTTATCTAATTTTTAAAAAAATCTTACTGTAAATATATAATTATAATATTATGTATTTATTTTATTCTTAGGCATTAATGATTCTTAATGAACCTTTTACTGCTCTTCAAGCAGCAGAGAAAGCTGTACAGATTAATCCTCTTTGGTGGGAGGCCCATCAGACATTAGGCAGAGCGCAATTGGGTATTGGTGAAGTCAAACTTGTAAGTTATATTAATATATATATATAATAGTTATTCTTTTTTTTTTTAATATCTAAATAAGTTGATATATGATGCAGAATTTTCATTGGATTCATGTGTTCAATTTTTAAATATTATAGATATTGATAATGACCATATAAAAGTAATCAAAATATGAACCATGTAATATTTGCATGAATTCAATGAAATAAAACAAGCTTTGAAAAAAAAAAGGACGAATTAAAGAAGTGAGTTTTAAAAAATTGGATTGCATTTGAAAATTGAATAATTGGGATATTAGAGTTTGGAATTTTGGTTTTAAGATTAATTAGACTAGTTCTGATAGCTTCAGCAATTTGTAAAATATTTATTTATTTGATCATTGAACTTAAATGAAAAAGATAACATAGTGAAGGAATTTAAGAAGAGTCTAGACTTCACTAATAATGATAATTTATTTATAATCATACAATTGATGGAAATGATTAAAAAAGTAGGCAATATTTATATACGGCTTTTATGAATATAAAGAAGTTATGGCATTTTTTGTTAAATAGACATTGAATGGAGCATTAGTGATCTGAATAGGAAATTATATAAAAATAATTAATATATTTATCATGTAGCCAAAGATAGAGTTATTTATTATTTAAAAATGATGATAGTTTAAAACAAGAATGTCCTACTTCAACAATATTGTTTTATTATTTGTAAATGGCATTAATAATAAAAGAATTAGAGTGTTAAAATAGTATTAATTGATGATTAAGATTACATGTTTTTGTAAGTACTTTCTTTACTATTTTTTTGCATGCTAGAAAATAGAAAACACATATGTGTACTGTTAGAAACTTGTGCAAAGGTAGGCAAATAATGATAATAAATGTCAGGGATAGAGAAGAAAAAAGAACTTGTCTTAGAGGAAATGAATGATTATTTTAGAAACATTTTGAATAATCAAAGAATTATTTATATAATTGAGAAATAAAATTGATAAATGATACAACAACAATAATAATCATCATCATTTTAAAAAATTAGTTTGAGATAAGAATTGTATGAAAGTGAATTGCAATATTAATCTTGACATATGGGAATTATGCATTATGTTTTTATCAAAAGATATTAGATATTCCAGAGAGAATCTAAGAGAAATAGTTAAGACATGCATTGGATGCAAACATGTGAATAGCAAATGCAGTAATTGAAGAAGAGGTAGAATCAAGGTTTTACATGACCAATCATTATACAGGGTACAGTGATCCAATAGCAGCTATGAAATATAGTCGTAGACTGTAAAGACCGCACAAGATTGATAAAAATCACTAACTGAAACCAACTACACTTGCTTGGGATCACAACGATCTTTATACTTGGCAGTATGAAATTTCTTGATATGATTGACTTTTTAAATAATCATTTGTGTCTTAGACATATGGACTACCAATGAGATGACATAACTTGAGGAGCAGACTGCCCCTTGAAAATCTGAACCTGGTAATAAATATTTTTCCATTGAGCCATCAATTTGATGATGTTTGCTGAATCCAGCAATGGCCTGATCTGTGAACTTGAAGAAAAGAGGCAGAAGCCATAAGAGTTACTATATGAAAGAAAGTTATTAAATCCATGGTAAATAAAAGAAAAAGAATTGTCAAATATTTAACAAAAATGATAATAACTTTGTAGCAGTATGTGCACACATCTGCCATACAATTTCAGAGTATATTATTTATTTATAATAGTTTAAAATGTACCAAATACAGATTTTAGTCATATTCTGTAACTTCAAGTTTTGTTATATTACTGTTTTTTTTTTTTTATGTATATGGGTTTTTATTTTTATTTTATAATATTGATTTTTTTTTTTCTTTTCACTCCTCGTAAATGTGTCAGCAAGAAAGCAGAAGGTTAGATGTAGCTTTTGAGTTTAAATTGCAGATTACTTTATGGGGGATTTTTTTCTAAGATTCTATTTGATTTGTTTAACTATACTTATTTATAGTACTTCAAAATAATAAATGCTAATAAGTTATGAAATTTTAAACTTAGAATTGCTATGGTAAACTTCATTAAATGATGGAAATGAAATTGAACAAAGCAGAGATTTGAAAAATGTATAGCAACAATGCAATACAGAAGTTTTTTGGGATTGGAAATAGTAAAATTTAAAAAAAAAAAAGAAAAAGATAGAAAATAATAGAAAGAGCATTGATAGGAGTCAGAAAAAACTATATTGGAAACTGAATCTAGCCTTTGTTAGTCAATATTATATCTTTCAGTAAAGCAACAGATATTCTTTGTCAGGCATTAATTATCCACAATTGTCTCTCATTTCAAAAAATCATTTTACCATGGTCCAAGTAATTAACCTGAATTCAAATATGCAATACCAATAGGAAATTTTAAGAGAATTACTATCACTTATTGACTGCAGTGAGTTCCACAATTTATTTCCATTTATTTTCCTAGTGAATGTATTAAATAATTTATAAGGCTTTCAAACCTATAAATGTAATTATCTAAATAAAGTAGAATGACTATAAAAAAAAACAACTATTGTTGTTTTCAACTAGATTTATATCTAAGGATATGTTCACTCCAAAAATTGTCAAATCATGTCTTGGATTCATACATAATTTACAATTGTGATTTATTTATTTTTAAAATAAATACTCTATTTTAATATTACAAGAATCAGACAACCTATCATTGTAGTTTAAAGCAGTGCTCCTTATGTGTTTAATATGGAGATATATAATTAGTCCAGGTACTGAAGTCTTTAAGAATGAAAGATTTGGTTCAGAAAAAGTTAAAAACAGCATCGCAAAATATTAATCAAAATAATGAATCAGCGTATGGTTATACAGTCATTTTAAAACTCATCTCTAGTGTATTTTTTTTTATTTCATGCTTTTTCCTTCTCTCCAGGAATTGAAATAGTCATATTTGTTTGCAAGTAGTTGATTGTGAAAATACTTCTGTGTCAAATTAGCATTTTGGCAATGGTGACAGTTGTAGGTTTGTTATAATCATTTATTCTTTCATTTATAAAATTGTCTTCTTGTACTCAAAATATCATAATTTGAGAAAAAGCTATGGAGCTATGCAACTCAAATTCATGACATATCTTTTCCACAGACCTACAATTTTTGAAGGAATTGACAGATTAAATGAATTATTAAGTGATGGAGCAATTTACATTTTAACAATTGTCACACTACAATTTCACCTCAATTTATTATGTCATGTTCTTCATAATGACTTTTTTCTTAATTTCTATTGTTCAAAATAATAAACAGTGAGCAAGTTAATTAAAATGTTAACAATTTTACATATTTCTATAGTACATTTAATAGTAACATATTATGTAAAGTCACAATGAATGCATTTTGGTTTTTACTCTTAATTATAATAAATATACCATCAATTATTATATATGATAATTGTTCAATTGATTTATCACCTTGATGCTAGACTTCCATTAATTAAATCAAATTTTATTTAGCATATCAGGCATTAGGCATATTGCTTGTCAATTAGATCAGCTGATTGTCTAATTAGTTATAGGAAAGTTTATTTGCTGAAAAAGAGGATATGTGTACTAATTTATTATTTAATATCTTTAAAAAAGATTCAGTCATTCCACACTGATTTCATGCATCACTTTTGTATAAGTCTTTAATTGGACTAACTAGTGATGTACTTGTGCAGTAATCTTGAAAAGACATAAGAATTGGCATGTTCTCCTGAAAAAAAATATATAGCAGGTTGTTAAATTTCATTAGAGACTTATCATTTTATTGCATTTCCAAATTATATATAGTTACACCTTTACTTTTTTTATTGTTCATCTAAGTTTAAATTCTTAGTATTGTATAGCATTGTCAATTATTTTATTCTTAATTTAATTATTATTTTTTTAGTAATGAAAATTGATTTTTTTTTTACTTCTTCTTTAAACATTTTTGACATTAATGTTAAACTAAGGTCCTCTTATCATATTTTTAATTGTTATAAGACTACAAATAGCTAAATTTCTTTACTCAGCTTAAAAACATTTAATTATTTAATATTTATGAGAGGAAAAACACATTTTAAATTTAATTTAAAATTATAAAAATTTAATAATTTGGAATTAATAAAAAAAAAATTAAATAGATACATTTTTAGATAAATAATATTAGCATCAAACTTCATTCTTATTCTCTAGGGATCCATGTGAGGATTTTGAGTTGTTATAAGCTTATAACAGGTAGGTTTCTTTTACTTAGCTTTAAGAAATTTAAATATTTAATATTTAGTTTTAAATTATAATAAATCTGATTGTCTATATAAAAACTTTTTGGGAACTCAAATTGAGTACTCGCTTGCAGTAGATAAATAATTTTAGCATTTTTCATTTTCAGTCTATGTTCTAGTTTTTTTTTTTTATTAATTAAATAAAGTTTTAATTAAATTCTGATACAATCTGCTTTAAATTATCTTCATGAACTACATCTTGCACACTCTGCTTCTTTATTTTGCAAATTAGGAAATGTTAACAATGCATAAAAATCAAAGAGCATTAGTCTACTACTTGATATATTTAGTTTTAAATATCTTCATATTTATTTCAAAAGGGAGGCCTAAAGTTGATATTTCAGAGGACATATCTGAAAGTTGAGGCAGAGTATTTTAATTTTTTTTTATTAAGATAGTACTATTCATTTGGTTCTTTGATTCATAATAATCTAATTCAATTATGATGTCTTGTAAAAGTTTACAAAATATATGTGTGTGTATTTTTTTAAATTCTAGTACTATATTTTAATTGTGCTGATATGATGTCCAACTTATTTTCACACATGGCAATTATTTTTTTTTTTTTGTTAATTCTAAAGTTTTATTTACTGTTTTTGATTAGCATTATTCATTTCTTTATCTGACTTGCAATTTTTATAAGATTTGATTCTAAAAGTTTGTCATTAGTGTACATTTTTTAAAAATATATTTATATTTAACAAAATTTAAATACTGTTTTTGTTAATTTACTGCATGTTAAACCGAATCATTAGTGGCTAAGCAAAAGATGAATAATAGATTCATTTTGCATCAATGTTGATAGGTGAATAAAAAAGCTACATCAGTATACTATTATTTATCAGAAGATAATCAATATACAAATGGTCCCAGACTGTTGATGATGTGTAAAACATAATTTTTTTCTGTCTGTTATAAGTATGTAAACATTATTTTTCATAAATAAAAGCTTTTGAGATTAAACTGTATTTTTATGATTTCTACATTATGTTAGATGATTTTCTTCTCTCACATATAATTTTTTTTATAAAAGTTTTAAAATCTTTTGATTAAACTAAAAACTTATTTCAGTTCTATTTCAATTTTTAATTCTTTGATGATGATTATGATATCTCTTTGATCTTTCACTCTTGTGTTTTATTAATCCTTTATTAAATCTTTAAATAAATTTTAAGTGTTCAAATATCAGACCCAGAAGGAAGCACTAAAGAAATACATTTGTTGAAAACTTTGTTTTTCAGGCACCAGACATATTTCCATTTAATATTAAATTATTGTTTCTTTTTAAATGATCTTTCCAAGTTTAATTTTACATTTAATTTCATTCTATTAATTTCTTCTAATTCATTAGTATCTATTTTTCTTCCCCATTTTTTTTTTATGAAAAGCCATTGAACATTACTTAAATCTTTTTAATATTTATCTATCTTTATTTAGTCCTACTTTTTTACTTTCATTTTGGTAAATTTTTAATTATTTCTGCTGTTCTAAAACATTATTTGCAAAAATAATCTTAGTGCTGGCAAAATCTAGATAATTTAATCTATTGTGTTTATTTTTTCTTCACATTTAATTTTCAAAATAATTCAAGTAAAAAGTTTTTGAAAGATCAAATCATCTTGTTTGAGTTTAATTAATATCCCTTAGAAATTGGCTGTATCTTGTATTTGTGGCATGATATTCAAAGCTTTACTTACAGCTGAAATGTTTATAGATAAAAATGTTTTTAACAACTATAAAATAATTTATATTCATTGATCATTTCTGTTAGTTGGTGTAAGTCTCAAAATCTTTATTAATAATTTGTAGTGATCTTAGTAAATCTTTTATGTAGATTTAAAAGAACACTAATATTTCTGAATATTACTTCATTTTTTAAATATCAGTATCATTATTAAATTTTACCTTTTATCTTGTATATTATTATCATATAGATCAGGGATGGCCAACTTTTGTGTTCATAAGACCTTTTTATTTTTACAATGTGTTGCGATCGACTTGTTGTCATAGGCATAGTCTAAGTGAAGAAGGGTGTGAAATACATACTATTTTTATCTATCTACCTATGTAAATAAGCATTTATTTTTATAGCGCTCTGCTTTATAAATTGTAATATATTAAAGATCAGCCTTTTCAAGCTATTGTGCATGTGCTTTTTACGAGTGTTAATAATAAATGAATACTTTCACTCCCAACACGAGATATAGTATTTAAGAAAGAATAAAATGAATCCACTTATTCTTTCCAACCCAAATGCTTATATATGGGCAAATCTTAAGTACTGGAAGTGAAAGCGTGAGGATAGACCACTCACTTTAAATTACTGATTACGATGTCTGAATGAATGACGTCGACGAAATTATCTAGAATTTACTAAACATCACTCTCAAGTGAAACTTAAACATATGTAAATAAGCATTTATTTTTATAGCGCTCTGCTTTATAAATTGTAATACATCAAAGATCAGCCTTTTCAAGCTATTGTGCATGCGCTTTTTACGAGTGTTAATAATAAATGAATACTTTCACTCCCAACACGAGATATATTATTTAAGAAAGAATAAAATGAATCCACTTATTCTTTCCAACCCAAATGCTTATATATGGGCAAATCTTAAGTACTGGAAGTGAAAGCGTGAGGATAGACCACTCACTTTGGCAAATGCTCATTGTTTATATCTTACAAGCTTAAGAGAACTGAGTCATATGATCTATGACTCTTATTTTGACAATCTTTTTCATTTTATTTTTCTCTTTTTCCTTTCCATAAATAAATTCTAATTTCTTTGCATTAATGAGAGACATTAAAAAAAGCAATTTTTTCATCATTGAACTTACCCTACAGTATCATGCATGTACAATATATTTAATTTTTCAACCTTTTTGTTTTGTATATTGCTCTATTGTATGGTTTAATTAAATAATAAGAATCAACTTTAATGGTATGTCTTGTAATAATTTAATGAAAAATGAAATTATTTAATGTTTTTTTATTAATTTATTTTATTTTAATTGACCTTAGTATATACAAAATCTATATTTACATGAAAGTAATTTAATAAAAGATATTGTTCTTTTAACTAAAATAATCCTTTTTAAAAAAATATATTTACAATACAAAGTACTGTAACTTTTTAATGGTTACTGGCATTTACTTAAATATTTTTTTAGTCCACTTTATGCCACATAATCAAGATTTGACTATATTTTATTACACATAGTTTCTAAATTTAAATGTTACATTATTTTATGACTTAGTTTAAGAAATATTTTCAAATGCTAGGGCTTATAATATTTTTTTTTTAAAAAAGTTTTTTTCAGAATTTTCTTGATGAATTCATATCTAAATTTTATGCTTGAGTATAATTTAGTTTAAATATGTATGGGAACAAGACTGAGACAGTGTTACAAGTTTTAAAGCAAACCTTTTTTTAATAACAAATTTTAAATTTTGACAGCAATTATTAATAACAAGAAAAAAAACTCATTTTATTAACCATGTTTTTTTGGGTATGATTTATTTTTATTGCAAAATATTTACACATTTTAATTTTTAAAAAAATAATCTTTGTTGAAGACTTTACCAGAAAGGTATTAGATTTCTCTCAATCTTCATAAGAACTGAGCTATGTTAAATAGAAATGGTATTTTTACATTGTGAAGGTTATCTGAGTTTTCTTCTACTTAAATAAAATAATTATTTTGAGTATTGTAAATCTTGGTGAAAATCTATTGTACAAAAACATAGTGTTGTATGGTAAAGTGTAAAAAGTTTTATTATCTCAATATAGCTTTGTTTTAACAAAATTTATCAGAGACTTTATCTTTGAATTAGAATTTTTATTGATATTTTTAAGCCAGATCACAATTGATCAAAAAAGATATCTTCATACTGATGATGAAATTTTTAACTGATTAAGATTTTGTGTGTAATGTTGGGAAAGATGGGTCTTTGAATAAGTTGTAGGAAGTTGCTAAACTTCATTTTTCTAACTTTGCTTTATTTTTAGTAAGGCTAAATTAACTGAGCTTGTCACACTTATTATATTGTTTTCAATGCATTTTACTGATGAGTAAACTGATAATATTACTATTATTGATATATTAATGTTTTGAAATAGTTATTTATACTTATAATAGTATTATTCTTAGAAATTTTGTTTTCTTAAGTTTATAAGAAATAAATGTTTAATTTATTGAATACAAGAATGTCCTTGATATTTACAGAACTGGTAATGTGGATTTTAGTATTAAAATGTGATTTTTTTTTTAATAATGTGTTGGGCTTTTTTTTTTTTTTTAAATTAAATTAAATTTAAATCCAAGGACCTTGTTCTGAAAAAGGAAATTCACAGGTTCTCTATTTCACAACTTCATTACATTACTATATCTTTCTAGTTTTCCATAAGAAGGAAATAGAACAGGTAGATGGTGAGAATTGAAATGAGTCTCTTCATATCCCTTTTGTGTATGTGTGTAGTTTATATAATTTTAAATAATTTATAGGTAACTTGTTGTTATAAATCAGATCCATTAAAATTATATATATATATATATTTGGAAAACATTGAATTATTATTGAGTACTGGAATAAAATGAAATCATTGCTCCTTGAACATTTATAAAATTCACAATTATAAAAAAGGTGTTACTTATTTTCTAAAATTTGGTTATTATACATTATCTTATATCTTAATTAATTAATGATTAATAGAAGACCCTTAAATGTTCTTTTCATTATATTATAGAGAGTATGCATGTATATATTTACTAATCAATAAACTTTGCTTTTTTTTTTTTAGGCAATTAAAAGTTTTAGTAAAGCTCTTCATATCAATCCAGTATCAGAAGAAATCTGGAAGGAAGATTTATTATGGTCTTTGGATGTTCTTAAAAAATCACAGACTGTTGACCCGTTTCAAGAAAAAAATCATTCAGATATAGATATTCAATTGGATGAAGAAGATGAAGATGATGATGATGACTCTAACAGCAGTTCTAAGAAAAGAAAAAGAAAAGAATGGAAAAATCAAAATTCTCAACAAAAATTTGTTAGAGTGAGAATTTAATTCAATTATTTAAATGAGATTTATTATTGTTATATTTTTAGTCTCAATAAGAACTGCTGATGGTTTATATATACATATAAACAAACAATAAGAACTGTAATTTTTTTATTTATGTGATTATTTTTATATCTCATTTTGATTATAATTGATATTTTATTTTTAAATAAGAAAAAGGAAAGAGATTTTAAATAGAAACTTTTATTAAAAATAAATAAATGTGATATAGTTTAATCAAGAAATTAAAATAATTAAGTTTATATTAAAATTTATAAATTCAATTGTATGGAAAGTTCTAATGTATATACCATGCTGATTCCAAAATTATTTCTAGAATTGGATGAATGTCTGCTACACCTTTATTAATATATTATAAAGTCTACATTTGTATCAATAATTACTTAGATTTTATGTGGGATAGAATTGCATAACATTTGAGCAATGTTTAAAGAAATATTAAGCCATGCTTTATGAAAAAAGCCTTTTTTTATTGCTGTTTAAGAAAGAGACTCAATTAATTTGTCAACTAAGCAATTAAGGCCATGAATGGGATGTGTTTACTTCTGAAACAATTTGTTTACCTTTGTATTTATATGTATGGTAAAATTTTTTGTAATATTTATCAGCCTGTCTCATTGGCTGTTGACCACAATTGATTTTAAAAGATTTTATTTTACCTTTAAATTAATTCTGTCATTCTTAAAACTGTTGAACTTGAAGCAATTCAGCAATTTTAGATACCAACACTTTTTGTCATTAATATTAATGAAGCTCACTTTAACTTTTGTTATATACTCCTTAACATCTGTTTAGAGAGTTATATTTATAAAAGAAAAAAAATGTTACCAAGATAGTATTTCCATTTTTATGCTACATGTTTGTTGTTAAGGAGATAATTCTGTATGATAGGTGTTATCTATTTGTTTATCCAATCCTTGTTAATGTGTTCTGTGAATGATCAGGTAATATTTATCACACTGATGAGCTGATGATCAGTGATTCCCCAACATTGCATGAAAATATTTGATAGGTATAATACATTTGTATTTTATACCATTTGAATAAAATATTTATTATGTAAAATATTGTTAACGGATTTTATATTTATATAAAAAAGTTTATTTACTAGCAAAAACCTATTGATGTAAATTTTTATTTGTAAATCATAACACACAAAACTTATTTATGAATAAATGTATTAAGAGAATTAATGAAAAAAAGCATTTTATAAAGTTGAAATATAGAAACAGTTTATAAAGACAAATAAATGTTGTTAGGTTTTATTTTCTGTGATTATAAGTTTAGAATAAACTCTAGTAGTATAACAAATATTCAGAATGAATAAATTATTGGTTGTCAATGTTCAATTTGATAAGTTTTTTTAAGAATACTCTATTAATTAGTGATACATTAACTTGTAAAGAAATGTGATTTTTTTTTTACAATTTGTTGTATTGAATGTTGATTGGTAGCTATTCAACATGTATAAAGTAGGGTTGTGATTATGATTTCATTATTACATATGAGTCATCATGGTTCCTTTTTTGGAATAGGTTAAGAGACCATAGACAATTCTGTTAGTTTTTTTTTTTTATTTTTATTTATTTATTATTAATTAGTTTATAATTAAATGTTTTTAAATTTGTTTGTGTTCATGGCTCTTAGAAAACATAAATTTTTTTTAAAATTTCTGTGACAAAATAATAATATTTTTTGATTGAAAGTTGTATTAACATATGCTTAACTATAAATTTAATTCATATCCAAAGCTGTTTTATTATATTTTTGTTATATAACTTCAAGAGCCATTGTTGTTTAAATCTCACTCAATGTTTGTTTCAGGGATAAGTATCTTTTAGGATTGAAGAAGCTAGATGCATCTATGATGCAGAAAACAGTTTCATCATTTATTCTATACCGTTAACATTTTCCATTCACTGACAATCTTTGAGTGTCATTTAGGAATGATACATTATGTTTTTTTTGTAGATGAATTTAATTCTAGTATTGATGAGAAGATTTTAATCCAATGTGCATGCTAAATACAATTGCAAATTAATTGAGTAGTTAGCAAATTTTAATCCACTTCTTATCAATAAAGATGATTTTTTATATTATTAATACTAGTTTTACATATAATAATTGTATTTGTGTGGAAATTTGAAATAAAGATGTTAATAAATTGTGTTGACTATACAAATGTAAAAACTAATTTTAAGATAGTGAGGAGAAATCTCTTTATATATACACAAAGATCTAAAAGAGAAAAGGTAAGGGCAGGCATCATATGATATTTATTTATTTATGATATATAAATAGATAAAATGCATTGTTGGATGTACAATGCAAGATACTCTTAATAATGATTTTTACAATTTTGACTTTTAACATTCTAATGAAAATCATGTACGTAATGGAGAAAACCTTTTTATCTGATTGTTCTGGCTCTTAAGATATTAGTAAAAAATATTAAGATTGGTACATCAAGAAATGTACATGATATTTTAGTATACTAATGATAGCAATTTTCCTGTCATTATTTGCTATTGTGAAAATTTATATTGATTAGGGAATTCAATTTTTTATCCAAAATTCATTAATTCAATGACAGGAAAGCTTATGCTTCTAATGACAATCAACATATCACTAATATGTGCAAGAATATAGACTTTATTTCTGGGAAAATAAATTGGCAGTTATAGTTGCAGACAATTCTTCCAAAATGCGATTTACACATAGTACAAATAAAACAGAGGATAATAGTGACTCCTGAACATTGCCTCTTATTACTAATTACAGAAGATACTCTGAGGAAGTTTATTGTTATTACTAATGTAACTGATCATAATGTAGGCAAGATGCAGATTACCAAGTAGCATCTTTATTAGCTTACTTACTTTTACATTTTAAAAATCAATATGTACTGCATAATCCTAAAATTACTGAACCTACCTTTTCTTGCTTGGTGTAGGAAAATTCTTAGTGGCTTGGATTTTCTCAGGGTGAGGTTTAATGCTCCTGCTGCTTATCCGGTGTCCTAGTAATCACTTCTGCAGCTATATGGCTTTTCTGTAAATTGATTCAAATATCTTTCATTTCACATTCCTGAAAAAGCACTTGTAACTGATGTGCATGTTCTGCTATATTGCTTGATGTAATGATTACATCATCCATATACATGATGACCAGATCTTTTTTAGTAGGTGATAATATTTGATCCAAATATTTCAAAAGTTTTGCCCCACTGTTCTTTAATCCAAATGGCATTCAATTGACCATGTACTGATGATTTACAGGATGTAATTTTATCTGTCAGTAATTGGCCATAAAGTCCAAGGTGGTAAAAATGTTTTTTCCCTTAAATTTGGTAAGTAAATCTTTAATGGGTGGAAGTATTTTTTCCTCTGGCAAGGTAATTTGATTTAACTGCCTAGCATCTAAGTAAAGACTAATGGGCCCTTTTTTAGTATTACAAGTGGATTGTTGTATGATGAGTATTATCTCCCACTTGACCATTTGAAGTAATTGTTTCTCAACTTCTGTACTGATGTGGTAGAAGATATGATCAGGCCTGGTATGGTACACTATCTATTACTTTAATCTGGTGTTTGTACTCTTTGGTACTCTTTGATAATTCATGGTATACTGGAAAAATTAGATCTTTACTGGTGAAAAAGGTCTACCTTGCTGTTTCTCTTTTGTATGTGGATATTTGAAGCTTGGCAGTCACCTACTGCCACTTGGCCTCATGTTGTATGCAGCAAACCTTAGCTGACTGGCATAAATCTTTAGGCCAGAAAGTTACAACTTTCCCCTCAGAGTGGTTTGGTATTTTTCATAGTTCATTGTGCATCTAATTTTTTAAGCATGAAATGGATTCCAAAATAACATCATATACTGATCCCTTTAGAATCAGCTACACATGAGATATGTTTTTTCTTTCCACTCTTATCTGCACCCAGACTTTCTTGGTGACCAATTTGGCATTTCTGCTATTTGTTATGGTCACTTGTACTGATTTCAAGGGCAGGGTTTGAATACTATACTTCTGGTTAACAATATGCTCAGAGATGGTCTGATATTACCGTTATCTAGCTACTTGAGTCAAATGAAGCATATACTTTCATGAGGTTTAATTTATTGAGATCTTGGGCAAATTCTGCAACAAGAATTTTGTTTCCATCCTTTTCACAAATTAAATCATTTACTTTTTTCCATCGTGGCCTGGCTTCCTTTGTTGTTCTTCTGTTTTATCCTACACCTTGGCTTGATTTTGATTGATCTTTCACATGATGATGATTAATGACAATTCTCAATGGTTGTGGATCGTCTGCATTCTTTCTCTGCTACCTGTGTTTCTTATACTTTGGTTTATACAATTATTGTTCTTCCTGGAAGGGAACTTGTTGGGAGTTTTAGCTACTACCTCAATGCTAGTCAGATTGTTGTCAAAGGTGCTGAGTCAGTCTGCCATCTGTTCAATGGTCTTACACCCTGTGCCTATTAATAGGTGCTCCATGGAACTGGGGAAGTTACATCTTACAATTCTAATGATCTGACTTTCTGCTAATGGACACCATCAGAACTCGAAGCCTGGACCATTTCTCTTCTAAAGAATGGCAGGTAATGTTCACCTGGATGACATTTCTCTTGTAAGGGCTGATGTTTTATGCCTTCTTGGTGGTCTTTATTCCAATAACATTTCATTAATACTTATTTGTAGTGTGCAAAGCTACTGAGTTTCTCAAATACCCCCCTATCCATGCTTGTGATGTGACTGATAGCTACCACCAGCTTAATCTTTTCATCCATGGAATTCGATTCTGAAATATGTCTTCAAACTAGACAGGTGATCTACAGGTGACTCCCATAAAACATTCTAAAATTTTTAAAAATATTCAGCAGGCTGGGTGTACACTATTGTTTATATTGATTTTCATATTCTTCTGTCCTTACTTTCAACTCTGATCTGTTGTACCAAGCTATTCACTTCCACTTGCACCTCATTGGTGTACTGAGTCTAAATGCTCTCATGTATTTGTTTCTTCATTCTCTGGAGCTTTTTTTTTTTATTTTCCATTGTCATTAATTTCTGTCTCCTTTTTTTCAACTTTGTCATTAAGGCTGTCTATCCTTACATCTATTCTTTGAGTCACTTTTTTTTCAACATTTTTTCTATTTCTTCAAAATCCTCTTAACTTTTTTTTTTATCTCTTTAATCACTTTCTTATTTTCCTCCACTATCTTTTTCCATTTACCTAACATTTCATCCTTAAATTCCCTTAGGATTTCCCTAATTATTTCAGTGACTAATGGATCCTCCTTTGTTCCCATCTAGATGATCTCTGTTATATTGTCTTTAATTATTTTTTTATTTCTTAACTTCATATCATGCATCACAGTATTTTAAAAAAAATTAATGGTTAATAACACTTAATATTACATTCTCCAATCCTCTTTTCTCTATTGCTTTGTTTGCTCTTTGATCATTTGATTGTGCCATTTGTCTGCCTATATCAATCCCTGTCTATCTTTTTTTTTGTCCCTATCCTTGCTTACTCATTTCTATATGCATGGAGAGTTTTTAAAAAAATTGATTGAATAAAAACATTATTAAATATATATATATTTTCATAAACAATTATCTCCCTACAAATTATGAGTTTCATTCTGGTCATATTGATCTATTTTTTTTTCTCTCAGGTTATGTTTTTTTTTTTTTATAACCTCACTTTGGGCCACCATATACCATGTTTTTGCTTTTTCTATATTTTATTTATCCTAACATATCCAGGGTTGAAGCATCCATGTATTGAACAGAATGAGTGCTTCCGTAAAAAAATTCACTAAAACTTTTAAAAGTTTTAATTAAAATTCAATTTAAAAAATTCACTTTCATTTGTTTTTAGCAACAGTTAAATTGTTTTTATATATGTTGAAACAGTAAGATTCGCATTCGAATCTTAAGTTTCACCTTTTTTTTTATCATCTCTCACCCACCACTCTATCCTACCCAAATTTAAACTTTTTTGGTATCGAATTGTGTGTGTAGCAATATTAAAAATGAATAAATATATGTAAAATCCACCATAAACACACACACATTTCGATAACAAATTTAAAGCAATAGATAAAAATAATTAATGTAATTTGTATTTTTTTTTAGTATATAAAAATATATAATTTTAACCATTTATTTTAAATTATAAAGTTCGTTATTTATTGCTTTGTTTAAATTTCATTTAATAATAATTTTAGAAATCTGATTGTAATATTTAATTAAAAGTAAAAATAATCGTATGTTCCCTTTTGTAAATGAAATTTTAAAAGTAACGGTCGGTGAGAGATAATAGATTAATTAAAAATAAAAATTCCCTAAAATCTAATTACAAAAATGTAAATGTAAAATTAAATGTGAGCAATAGAAATGCAGCTTTCTAGATAAATTAAACTTACAAGAATGCATTGATTATCCTCGGGGCAAATGAGTGGATCCAAAAATAAAATATAACAAAAAGTAAAAAGATAAGATCAAGAAAGGAGGACATTTTGAACTTTCTAAGAACTTTCAGTTAAACTTTAGCTGTGCTCTCGATCAGTTGAGAGTCTCCAGATATATAAATTAATTCACCTACCCCAGTATGTTCGAGTAGAAAGTGCCAAAGACTATTCTCCCAGAGATGGTCGATCGTATGCTGCGAACCTACACATGTGCCCTCCACAAAATCAACCAAAAGAATCTGCTGCCCCAAACAATCAGAAAGCTGCTGCTGTTAAATAAATAAATCACCTAAATGCTGGAAAGAAATGCTACTTCTGAAATCATGAACAATTTGCTACTGACTGCTGAATTTGAAAACTTTGTATAAACAGGTACCTGTACTACCCAAGCTCTAGAGTACTCTAAATTAATAATCACACTATAGCTCATTCTCTATATAACTTGTAAACTATAACTTGTAAAACTATAATTTGTAAAACTGAATTTAATTATTAATTCCTTCTGTAAATTTCTTTAATAATCTAGCTTGCCTAATTCTATCTTTCTTGGGTACGTATTTCTAAAATTTACATTTTATTATCTAATTATAGCATGCTCATAATTTTCTAAATATAAATCCATGATTGCTTGAAACAGTGGATGCATGTCAAATCTTCATTAATATTTACTTCCATAAATTACTTAATATTTTCATATAAATCAACACGTATTCAATGCTTCATTTATTGTAATGCAGGGGTCTACTACTTAACAAATGGCTGACATATTAGTTATTAATACTCACCTAGCTTACCTATTGTTTTTATATGTTATTAAGTTTTTAAGTAATAATTCTGTAAATTACATTTCTTTGAGAGTCAAAAACGTC
This sequence comes from Epiperipatus broadwayi, assembly GCA_028023455.1. Taxonomy (NCBI): domain Eukaryota; kingdom Metazoa; phylum Onychophora; class Udeonychophora; order Euonychophora; family Peripatidae; genus Epiperipatus; species Epiperipatus broadwayi. The sequence goes on along the minus strand of JAQFVV010006245.1, from coordinate 1,364,737 downwards.
TTTATTAAATGTTGATGATGTAGGGCCAAGTTATAAAATATATTAAATCTGAACAGAATAGTCTGTACATTATACATGTGTTATGTTTTAGAGACACAATGACCTATTATAAGCCTTGGATACCACAGATTCTTTAGGATTGAAATTAATCTCGTCCTACACAAGCGGACATAATAAATGCTCCTGTAGGGCTTGACGACAGTCACGCAGTTAGGAGGTAATCGTTGCACGAACCACTTGCCCCTAATTATGCTTATGTGACACCTTACCTTTTGGGCCTATGGCAAACGCCAGCCCGTTGTTTTAAACTCATTCACGGCTTCGCAGTTTGAATATACTGCCACCTTCATATCTCCTTTCTAGACGTACCACGTGTTTCTTCTTATTAACTTTATTATTCAATGTATAACTCCATCTCTGCATTAGTGACATAACTCACTCTCAAATAAATGTCTGTCCATAGTAATTTATAAATATCTTATTTAATTAAATAAATATATGTCCACCACTACTATTATAAATCCTAATTTAGACTCTTGCATTGCAAAGATATAAATCCTGAAGGCATGCTCTTGAAATACTTGCTTGAGAATTTAGGCAGCTAGATTACGTCAGCTAAATAAATAAATGTATCTCTTTAATATCTAACAGTATCGGAAAATCCCGCTACTGATATTTTAAATCTTACCAAATATTATTAGTTAAATGATTTATTATAAAATGTTTTAAATGAATAATTTCAAACTACACATTTGCCATTACATCTTTATTCGATACCCATTCCATATAATATTTCCTCGATTCTGTAAATATAAATATTTAATATTAATGTTATTATTGGCTAACTTGAAAATAAATTCTTGAACCTCTTGCATCTTCCTGACTACCGTGCCTAAGGAAATATTTACTAATGTGGCATCAGATGCGTTGTTTCGTAGATTGTATTGTGGAACCGATAAACTATGTTCGAACTTAGTACTATGGGTGGCTTCGCTACCTAGATGGTGGTCGAATTCTGCACTATGTTAACGAATCAGACGAATCTGACCGTTACAATGTAGGAAATTAAATGAATTCGACTAACTCATTCTCACTGATTATAAGAAGTTCAAACAATGCTAAGATCTAATTTACAGTTTAAACTTTTAAGAATGTTAAAATGAATTGGAAGATAAAAATATATTGACAATATATTCTGATTTATAGATAAGAGAGTTTCAGATTTTTCTAGATGTGTGATATATATATATATTAAGCGCTATTATGTAAAAATTGTTATGGCAAGTGAAATACAAGCATTACAAAATAAAAGAAATGTGCTTCCATTTCTAAAAAAGTCACGCTTCGTCACTGATACATAATACATACAGAATACTCTGTGACTAAAGGTTTTTTAACACATATATTTATGGTTCAATATTGGCATAACCAAATCATTCTCAGCAAATAATAATCTAATTCATTACTTAAAAGACATACTTATATTTCCTGGCCATCCAAACCCTGAATGCTAATTTTTGACATTTGAATTAACAGTAATTACTCTGTAAACTCCTGACAGCTTTCATTTCTTTTTTTTTTTTTTTAGATATCAGAGTCAATGAGGGTTCACTGAACAAACAAAGTTAAGAACGCATATGTACTTGTTAAAAGCTTTTTATTTCTAATTAGATTATAAACTATATGAATGTATTGGCATTTATTCCACGAGGTAATGAACCGGAGATTGCTGATTTAAATTTCTATAATATTTAATCAATAAACAACATAAATTATAAAAATACAAACTATTTGTTTATACACACTACTCTTAAACTCTTACTAACATATATATATATGACATTCAATAGTTAGTGAATAAATTTTAAAATCAAGTTAGTACATATAACTTATAAATAAGCAATGAATATACATATAAAGTTTATAAAGATTATACACAAATTATAATAACTAGAAATAGAAAAATAATTTAAATTAATAAGATAGTTCACTAGATAATGTTCCTATCCAACTTTTAACTGTTTATAAAGATTTTATTGTATTTGATTAAGATTTAGATAAGGTAAAAGTTCATGCTTTTCTTACTGTGAATGTTCTTTTTTTTACTTTAATCAAAATACTTTTTAGACATTTACCATGGTCATGAGTTAATGATTTTAATATCTTTTCCATGAGATTTGTTGTGGAGTGTTTCTTATTGTGAAGTAAGGATCTACGGTGTTATATAGGCATGGCAGTGGATGTCAGGGCAACATTTCAGCAGCAGCATCAAAAGGCGGCACCGGTGAACATATCTGGGTTTTAGTCGTGCATTTGAGCTTTCACTGGTCAAGCATTTTATTTACTTTCTCTAATATTTACAACTCTGTTTTCTTCTGGTAGAAAGATAACTAATAATAAATGTTTCCTGGGTCAAATTTTATACACTTCTCCTGTCTCCCAATTATGTATTGTGTCACACCTTTTTTGTCTTCTTTTTTCTGGGAATTTAATCTCCCACACTGTTGTTTTCAATTACTTTATTTTAAATTTATTTACAAAGTCAACATATTATTTTTTTCACTTTAGCATGCAGTTCGAATTATATAATAACTTCATAGCTGAACGGACTGCTTACTTTACTCAAATGAAACAATTTATTTATATATTTTTTTATAACACAAAAGTAACATTCTTCAGAATTACTTTTATTGTGTACTGTATAGACATTCCAATCGACCATCTTGAATTAGAACAAAGTTTTTCTCTTACGATATGGCACCTTTTTTTTCTCTCTAATTAAAAGTAATTAGATCGAATATCGTTTACTTACACAAGTAATTTTTTTTCTTTTTTGGGTGGTCGCACACATAGGTTGTTTTATTGCTAATAGCAAAAATACAATTATGAATATCATGGCATTTTTTATCCGACAGTTGTTTTCAATTCCAATGTTAAAATTTTGTTTGCTCAAAATTCTCTACTTCTTTATCACAATGAGAATTTGTTGAGATATAAGCTCAAATTATCTGCACTTAGTAATTTCCAATAAGTATTGAATAATTAATATTGAATAGTTTTATATAATATATTATCAATTCCTATAATGTTGTTAGATGTGATACATTGTTGTTGTTTTTTGCATTTTATTTGGAATAAATTCCATCTAAATATTTGTACCTATTATCCACTTTTTAAACCGTTTCTTTACTTTTTTAAAAACTTCACTAAATCCAATAATGTCCCCGTTAATCTTAGAGATTTCTTCCAAATCATCTATTTTTCCTTCACTTAAAAGTAATGTACAGTTGTAGGTAATTAAATAAAAGATCATTATCAAATTATTTTTAATATTCAATATTTTTTATAGCTAACTTGTTTGGTAACTGTATAATCTTCGAAATACGAAGATTGGAATTTTGTTTTGTCAATCATAATTATATATATAAAACAAGAATAAACTTTCACACATACATTTACATATTTTTTCTGCTTTCGAGAAAACTCAATTCATATACTAAAAACTATTAGGATTCTGACAAGAATGACTGTGTTTTTTTTAGTCTTAAATCTAGAGATAAAAGCCAATAAACTCCACACTAGATAATAAGGGCTGGTGAGTAATCAGTACTTGTTTATATACCACATGATCAATCAAATGATAATAATGTTGCAATGACAAGCCTATGTTAAATGTTTGTCCAAATATATATATACAGTAATATCTAATGATCAATGAGATATAAAATAAATGATAGAGATAAATAAATTAAATATGAAATTTTTTCTGCATATTTTGACCGATTGAATTGTTTAAATTATTTGTCAGAATTCATGATGTCAGGTGACCTAATCATCATCCTTAAATATCACTAAATTTTTCCATAACTTGGAGGAGTTTAAAAAGAGATATTGTCACTCTCATGTTGTGAATGCAGTTGTGTTATAAAATTATTATTTCATAATAAATAATAATGATTTAAGATACACCTGGATAAAAATAATTTATTTATTTTCTAACTTGTATTTATATGGTATTGATAATTTTATAATTTAGATTAATTTCATATTACTTTTAATATTATAAGACTAAATTGGGTTTTTTTGCCCTCTTAAATGCAAACATGTTTATATTGTACAAGTTAAACGATTTAAAATACTAGTTTATAAATTTATTAAATATCAGAATATGATATTAATAATTATTTTCAATTCTAGTTATGATGACTACAGACATTGTGTTGTATACACATGGATTAATATATATATAATAGATTAAAATATCAGTTACTCTGCATGTATATCTTTTTGATTTCAGGATATAAATTGGTGTTTAATAATGAATAAATATTTTTATTGGTAATCACAAAGCAGATTGATTTCTTCATATAATTTTTTAAGATGCATTCTAAATATTAGTTATTATGAGAAAAAGATAATCAAATGATCCAACATTATTTAAATATGTTTCTGTCAGCTCAGGCTTTCCACGAATAAAATCAATAGCTATGATAAGATACAAAGTTTATTCAAAGTTACACATGTATTTTTTTAGCAATTAAATAAATCTCGGAAGACAGGACATTTATATCACTTAAAAATCATTTGATTAATTTCAACAGTCAGCTAATAGTTATAAGAATTCACATCATTTTCATATCTGGTAAAACTTATTTTTTAACTAACTTTTATGCATTTTTAAGGATTATTCCTTTACATCATTATTTTTTTATTTGTTTCCATTATCATATATACTAGTCATATTGTCTTAGGATATATATATATATATAACAAATATTTCTGAATATTTTGTTTTAAATTTGGTAGTTTAAAAACAAAATATATAGAGATATTATATATATGCATAATTCTAGGAAAATAAAATTGAAGAATATAAAGAAATAGTCTTTGAAAATTAGCATAAAAAATAGTCAAAATGTAGGAATGAGTTTATAATATTCATAAGCTTGTAATAAAAAAAAAAAACTATTCATGAAAGTCAAGATTTAAAAAGAACAAATTGAGTGGGGAATTTTATACATATATGCAATATATTTTAACACTGAATTAATTGAATAGATATGTAAAATTTGCAAAGTGAAATGTCTTATTATTAATATATTTATATGCGAAATTGACAAGCAATATTTTATTATTAATCATATTCAACAATATGGAGTACATCATATATATATAGATTTGCATCCAAAATTATTTAATTAAATCTAGAATACCCGTATTCATATATAGTATCTGTACTATTTATCTTTCAGAGTTATAATACAATTTAATAAAAGATAAAGAGATATATTTCTTGATTTTGTCTCATAAATTTTAAGCATAATGTTGATATTATGATTTATATAATTCCAAGACTTCTAAAAGACAGCATTATTTAAATATGATAGCTTAAACAGAATAAAATAACCATTGCCAATATGATTAAATATTTTTGAAATGAGACATTGCATATTATTTTTATATAATATTTAAAAACAATAACAACAAAAAAATCAAATAATTTATCTTTAATAAATCTCTCACATCACTAATTCTTATGACATTGTCCCAGGTTAATTTCTTTAATGGAATGAAAAACACATAGTGCATATGTGTAACACTTCTTCGAAATAAAGTAAATTTGAATTTAACAATATTTCAAAACTAGAATCATCCTACATTAGAGTTGTTTTGGCAACTTTTCTAATAAATAATAGATATTTTATTTTTTAAAAAAAGACGTGATTGCTTATAATTATTAGCCGATTTAAAATTCAACATTATAATCTCCAGGATCAGTATTTGCTAGTTTGCAATCTTAGATTTTTGACATTTGCAGATTTTCATTGAGTTTCTGGTGGAATTAAAGTATGAAAACTTTATTAAATTATTGTAGTATCAATGATAGATTAATAGAGTGATTTATGGGTAATTTCTAAATTCACATTCAACATTACTTGAAGTAAATTTAAAAATTTTATCTTGAGATTTGTTAGCACTAAAATCTAAAGAGTGTTGACTTTCAAGAAAGAGAAGTGAAAGCTGAATGAAATAATAAACTTCATTCTCTAGTTATATATTTTCTTAAATTAATGAAGATCATTTGGCCATTAAAATCCAGATGATTTTTTACAAACTTATGTTGGTAACCTACTAATGGACTATAACAAAATATTCAATAAATTTTTAATTAATTATCTTGTATCAATTAAGTAATTTAAAATTTTTACCGAATGCTTTTAGGATTTATTATTCTGCTATCAACTGAATGCAAACATCTTTTGAGGTGATTTTATTTTTTGTTATTGTAGTTTTATTTAAATTCAACTTTGCATATATTATTTGTCCGCAGTTGAGTGAAACTTTCGATGAAGATTACCATCGCAATATTTTTTTTAAAAAAAATCTTAGACCACTATCAAATTAAAAGATTTTAAAGAAAAATTTTACCAAAAAAATTTTTACTTGGTAATTATGATTTTTAAATAGAAAAATATTGTGAATGTACTGTAATTCTAAGCAAATCAATATACACATTTATATACTCATAATATACTTTTTCAATGTAATTTTTAATTTTAACAGAAACCATTACTCATTTAACTCTAGATAAAGTTTAAATATATGAACTCTATTATATGTATATATTTTATTTCTTTAAATTTTTTTATGTAAATATTTTTTTTAATTATCTACATATAAATCTTAATATCTATCTGTATCTAGATTGAATCATCCTAATCTATCTTAAGATAGTATCGTACACACACATTCACATAAATATACATTATATGCCAGATATGTGCAAATACCTATTAAAATATATATAATAATATTTGTTAATCAAATGCACATAGATGTTTAAACTAATTATATTCAAGTCAATATATGAAAAAAATATATATATAAATACATCTGGAGTCTTGCAAAATGGTATAAAAAATTAATAATGACATAAAAAAAAATACAACTGAATTGACAAGTAAAGCTGTATAAAAGTCTCAAAAGTATAAATATTTTGATATTGTGGAGAAGGTATTTCTCCAATAATAAGATGAAACTATTACTAAAAAGAGGAATGGCTTCAAGAAATTTATGGAAGAGTTCTACAAAGAATTATATAATACTTATAATTCTGCACTAAGACACTTGTTAGAGAAGTTTAATTTTGTTTATAAGTTTATATACACTAAGCACTTTTGAAGTTCTTAGACTTCATATTCATAGCTGAGTGCAGTCAATGATAATGAGGAGAATTATATAGTAATAAAGAACAAGAAAACAAACTAACCATGACAATTACTATATCTTCTGAATTGTAAGTATTTTAAGTGAAAAGGTGACATATACAATCAAATTTATGAAGAAGGAAAAAGTCCTAGGAAATTATAATTTTATTATTGATAAATTAAAAAACAGTGGGCAAAATTATTTACCAAATGTCTATGTGATATCAGATGATTGGAGAAGTGTAATAGTAATATTTAAAAAAAGTGATAAAGAAGATATTAATAATTATAGACTTATCATTCTTCCATCAGTTTTATACAAAATTTTTGCTTACAGAAAACTATAAATTCAACCAACCAAAAGAACAAAATGAATTTAGAAGCTATCTTAGCAGTGGAAGATGTTATAGAAAGAATCAGTGAATATGAATTTTCATTATGATTAGGATGATAAGACATTTGATTCTCCATGGTGATAAAAACTGACTATGGATCATCAATATATGAGCTAAAAATAGCATTTTCTGAAGAGTATTAAAATACAATAGCAGTAATTAGATTGTATGGTCATACAAAGAAAATTAACTTTGATAAGAGTCCACAATAGCATAATTTCTTAAAAACTTTTTAGAATAGTTTTATAAAAAATCTTTTGTTTATTATTAAAATGAGAAGTTAAGCTTGGATTTAAAATATATGCAAATTATTTAAATCATCTAGATTTTGCAAATAATGTTATTTTTGCTTCAGGAAATGTTGGTAGGTGCATAGACTTAAGGTTATAGCTTTAATATATATTATTTACGTAATGAGTATGCACTTTACAAATTATTAATTACAACTTTAAAGAGTTATCAAATAAAAATAATCACTAGGTATAAAAATAAATGCTAAAAGGACTAATATAATTTTTTAATGGATTTTCTCAGAATAAGAAAATAAATATTGCTAATTATGAATTTGAAGAAATTAACAACTACAAATACCTTGGACAGATTATTCATACATATGGAAACAAGAGATGATGGAGTGCTTTTGGTAGATATAATTTAGTATTAAAAGGAAATATCACATGTATTTGAAAAATAAAGTTGTTAATAAATATGTTTTACCAACTATTACTTTGGATCTACAAAAGAAAAATACAGAGGCTTAAGACCACTCAACAAAGTATTGAGATACATATTTGGAATAATAATAAATAATCAAAAATCATAATACTTGGCTGAGAGAACAAATAAATATTGTTGATATTAATGGAAGAATTAAGGGATTGAAATGGAGCTGGACTGGACATATTGCTAAAAGAAATAATAATATATGAACAGATTAAGTCTTAAATTCTATCCCAAGAGATTGTAAAAGACTTAGAAAAAGATTACACAAGATGATAAGATGAAAAAGAAAGTTTGTTAATGTGATGTGGAGAAGAGGAGCTACAGAACAGAGAAACTGGATTATACTTGGTGAAGCTTCATCATATAATAGATCGATAATAATTGAAAATGATGATGATCATCATATTGCAATACTCAATACAAACAGATGATTTTAAAAAATGAAATCATAGTAAATTGTAGATATGAAAATACAAAGATATTTTTAATAAGAAAAAAATAGGCAAGTTTAATCCAATAAAAAATGCTATAAAACTAATTGATACATATTCATTAATGATTATTAATATAGATCAGAATGAAGGATAGACTAAAGGATTTTGCATATATACAAATGTATATCAATAATTGCAAAATGATAAAATGAAAATTGTAAAGAAAGAAAAGAATTCTGTAATGATAATAGGCACTGAGATACTATGGTAGTTAAAAAATATACTTGCTTGTTATGTTGATGTTAGAGTGAGAAATAAAAGTAGAAAGATTGGAAACTACTACAAGGAAAATAATATGTCAATAATGAAAGTACATTCAAAAAGTCATTAAAGGCAATTTTGTGTAGAAGATATTAGATTATAAATACTGTGTTAATTTTAAACCAGTTTACCGACTGTATAAAACAATGTAAGGATTCAACCTAGTTGTAGATAGAGGATATGATCACATAACTTGTGATTGATGAAGTTATAATGTAAAAGAATTACAAAAATTGTGTTAAGAAAAAATATATAATGAAGAAAGAAGATATAAAGAACTTGGTAAAAAAATTCAGATAAAAAAAATTATACAAAAATCTTATAAATAATATAATTCCTATATGAATTCTGATCAAAAAATATTTTATGTAAAGAAATATCAATATTTAATCTTTTCAAAATTATATAAGAATCAATAATTTTTATTAGTCATTTATTAAACTGAGATTATCCAATAATGAATAATATTTTCTGTAGTGTAATTTTCACTACATCACTCAAGCAATGAAAATAATGTAGTGAAAATTACACTACAGAAATATTCATTAAAGAATGATGTTTTAATTAAAAATTTGCTTATAAGTTGGATTGAATCTTCAGTGATGATCAAGTATTATTTTTGTTTGTTTATAATACCCATTGTCTAAACTTCTAAACCTTGGCAAGCAACATGCATACACATTTTCCATACTTTGTTTCATTGAAAAAAATATAATTTTACTGCCATCTAGTGTAAGCTTGAATAATCAGAAATTACCAGAAGCATATAAAATCCTTATTCTTAGTATTTGAAATCCCAACCTCAGATTAGTTTCAGGATTTTTCCTTTATTAATGAGGTATAGTATTCAAAGTTGGAAGAAATGCAAATATGCATTTAGCAACTACAATTTCATTTATCTGGCAAGCTAAAAAGTTGAAATTCAAATCAGGCTTTGATTTTGAAACTTAAGTCAACCTATTTGAATAGTTTTATAAATCTGAAACCAGTTCTTTAACTTTATATTTAGTACTTTCAGTTTATCATAAACTATTGGCATCTAATTTTTTTGGATAGGAATATTAATAATAATAATATCAAATCACCAAACACACAGTTAAAACAATATAAAACAAAAGCAGTTCTTCAAATATAAGCTTGAATAATCAATAACTTTATTTTGTCTTATATTGTTTAAGCTGGTGTTTGATGAAGTGTTGTTATTATTAACATCTTAAACTAGAGGATTATAGTGCCTACAATTAATGAAGAACTAAAAATGAACTAGTTTCAAATCTATAGAACTGTTCAAGCATGTTGAATTGGATTCAAAATCAGGCTGATTTGAATTTAGCTTGCCAACTAAAATGTAATTGAAGATGGTTATTGGATATGTAGTGGGTATTCCCTTCAATTTTGAGTTCCAGGTTTCATTGATAAAGACAAAAGCTATAAACCAGTCAGGATTAAGTTTCAAATACTAAGATAATTTTATATGAATCTAGTAATCATTGATTATTCAAGTTTCAGTGGTCTTTGCTTATATTGTTTAAATTAAATTTTAAATCATGGACTAATATGAATTCATTACTAGGATACATTATAATCAGACTGTAAAAAAACATTTTTAAAAATAAACCTGTAAATACGATTTATCTTTTGTTTATCACAATGCCAATCTATTTTGTAAAGTAAAAGATCTATTTGAGCTTCTAATTAGATATCTTTGTTTTTATGCTAATTGAAGTTTCATACTTTTTAGTCATCAATGCTTAATTTATAATAAATTGAAGCTCAGGTAGAAGAGGATCCTCTTTTATCTGACAAAATAGATTAACATTAATATTACAAAAAGATAGGAATATTTGTAGATTTATTTTAAAAAAATGATTATTTAGAATCTGCTTGCAATATTAGGATGTGTTTGATCCATGAAATAGATTTATATTTCTAACTTTACACCTGATTGGCTTAAAATCATTTATGCATTAATATTCTTTAAACTAGATGTTGGATGATTTTTTTATTAGTACTATTTCTAGCCAGATGAATAAGATTGCTATAGTTAATGAAGAACTGTAGATACCAAATTGTTTTCAGATTTGTGTAACCAGTGAAGCAGTTTGACTTGGATTCAAACTTTAAGTTGATTTAAATGTAAGTTAAACACTTAGCTTTTTTGGTTAAACAATTGGCAGATAAAATGGTGTTAAAAGTGGATGTTGAATGCATATCTGCATTCTTTTCAATTTTCAATTATAGAGCTCATTGATAAAGATAAAAATCAGAAACTGGTCTGGGGTTTGGGGATAAAGATTTTATATGCAACAGGTATTCATTGATTATTCAAACTTACAATTGGCAGTAAAATGAAGAGCTACTTTTATATTGTTAAGGTGAGTGTTTAGTAATTTTTTAAATTTTAATTTTAGGTTACGTATTGTAAAGGTAGCTTACAATCCTATCAAAACCAGCCTATATTTGTCCACATCATCAAACCAAGCTCATTCAAAACATAAACTTAACTAATAGATCATCAGATATGTGCTATCTTTTCTTTTAAGCACACACATATATATGTGATGAATGTTTTTCTTGTCAAATATCAAGTTAATAAAAAGTAAAAGCCCATTTAAAGAAGTCATATATATATAAAATATACAAACCATTATACAATTATATATATATATACAGTAATTTACTTTTCATATATATATATATATATATATATATATATAATAGCAATAGACTAATGATTAATGTATTGTACATCATGAATTGAGACTCAGTAAACAGTGATAACCAATGTCAAGCTAATCACTCCGCAAGCAAGCGTGGAAAATAAAATTAGAATCCTATTACAGTAATTTTATTATTTTTTTAATATTAACTACAACCAAGATAATTTGCACAACAATAGGCAATTATGGCATTGTCAAAAGAAATGGAAAAACACCGGAAGCTAAGCTTGGTATAAAAACAAACCCAGTTCATTGATGTTGTCTTATTCTTTAATATAATGCATCAATCATAGAAAGCCAACAACCTGAGATCGAATGATCGAATGCAAAAGAAAATGGATGACTCATTTGAATACTCTGAATTATCCATATAAGTTTCTTAGTGCAAAACCACAAGAAGTTAAAACTGATGTTTGAATTAAAAGAAGTATGATAAGTTCATACAGTTTAATAAAATAAGTGAACCATTTTTAAATTGATATTGGAGAAACCACACTTATCAAACATGAATAGAGAAGGAATAGAATTTTTGCCAGCACTTAAACAAAATGATGAAGTAATTTTGTTTTTGTGTGTATAAACCATTAAATACCAAATCACAAATAAAAAAAATTTAAGTCTAACCGCTGTGCAACGTATTCTAACTAAATCACTAGAGCTATAGAATTGAAGTGCCACTATTCTGACTCTGGAAGTGCAATGACTTCATCTACTTATTCTCATAATGCATAAAAAAGCTCCAATTGTCCTATGCCAAATATCTACATGGATTATGAAGAACTACAGAGAATGCATGTAATGTTATTTTGAGTGCATTACATAGGAATTCCAATGAGTGACAGATGTGAACCAAGGAGAGTGATCAAAAAAGAGATAGACTGTACCCATGAAGAACATTGTTCTCAAGCTCATGAACATTAAACAAAATAATTTGATGACAACTCTGATTTTGTTATGCATTCCTGTTATTTATATATTTGTAAAATTCTCTTTTTTTCACACTTAGAAGCATAAGGGTCTATGAGTTGGAAGAGTCAATTATAAGTGAAAGCAACAAGATGAGGAGGGGGGATCATTAAGTTAGACAATTTTTTATTTGTGTTTTAAATAAAGTTTAGACCAGCTTTCTCTCCATACAACTTGACATTAATCATGATGATATGGGATAAGGTAAGATCTTTAAGACTTCCATATTAAGTACATACACTTATTACAGGACAGAGTTCATATTTTTTGTTTGTTGTTAACTAATAATTGTTCATGTTTATATATTTTTTTGGTATAAATGATTAATCTTCTTGTGTAAGTATTCTTTCCTATCAACCTTAGAGAACTATACATAGATAGGGGGTCCCAAAAGAAGATGGAATATCACTAATTTGAATTGGACTATGAGGCTACTACAGATTTACCTGCATAATATTGTAAATTAGCTAGTTAGCTTTGCGGTCAATTTAATAATATTTTTTTTATTATATTTATTTGCTTTGTAAATAATTAGTGCCATGTCACATATTTCTACCATTTGGTAAGGGTTTGGTGTCATGAATATATTTAATTGTTGATATGGTAGAAATATATCCTTGACACACCCTATTATACTACTTTATTTTGTTAAAGAATTAAAAATTCTTTTTACTTTGTTTTGATATTTAATAAATGTCAAATTTATTTACATTAAATTGGTCTCTAGTTTATCAAAATTATCTATGCATTCACTTATCAAACAATAACAGAGGATATACATAAACACATACCTCATTCATATATAATAATGTAGAGCTATGCTTGGATGAATAATTAAATCAATTGTCACTTATATAGAGGTGCAGCAGTTGATATCCCATATAAGTTCATTCCTGGAGAGAGCTGAAGGCAGATTTCTCCCTGAGTTTGAATACTGAGGTGTAATTGAGCCTGAAGGAGGGGTGAGGTATGGATGAACTAGCCCAAATTGTATCTAAATTTAATGTGTAAATACAGAGCTAGCCCATTGGAGGTAGATACAATCATAGATTATGTACTTCATCACACCATTGACAGCTTCCTACCAGAAGGCCTAGGTATGACCATAGTGAGATGCATTCCCCCTCTCTTGTAGTAAACACCAGCCCATCACAATATTGATTGTCTATAAATTATTAACCCATATTGAGTCTATAATTGTGTTATTATAGAAGTTGTTTTAAATAGTTTGGGGCTTCATGCTAAGCAGATTGCTATCTTATTAAATTTTAAACTCAATAGTGGATTGTATATTACAGGAAACTCCTTTAATTATGAAAGTAATTAAATATGTGATAGATCACAAAATACTTTGTTTATTGAAACCACAAATTTCAATTACTCAACACATTCCAAAATGTGTTTTAATAATGAAATGTTGATTCACCACCACCTATTATTTATTGGATGTATATGTCAAGCTCTTTGATTAAGATTATAGGTGATTTGTTTTTGTTTGTATTGTGTTTAATAACTGAGTTAATAATATTGATGAAAACAAGCTAAGTCTCACTGGTGTGTAATGAGAGAGTATTAATTTTTTGGAAGAAGATATATATTTCAGAAGTAGCTTCTGGTGCAGTAGTCTTTAGAAGAAGTCTAGTTGTATTGTTGCCATAAAGTATTGGCTGATTGTTTTTAGTTCTATATTAAGAACTAGATGGTCAGAAAAGCTGATATGATGAAGTGAAGGATTAATAATGAATTGTAGATCTGGTGAGTAAAAGAGTAGATCAATAACAGTTGCATGTTTTTGGGTATAAAATGAAAAGGCATTGTTAGGGAAGAAATCTTTAGCCCTCATTATTTTTTTATTGATGAAATGAAAATATTTAGAGATAAATTCAGGGTGCAGTATATTGAAATCTTCCATGAGTATGGTAGGGTAGGATTTGAGGATAGGGTTACATTTATCTGAGAGATTATTTGATGAATAATTAAGAGTTGGTTATAAATAGATTAATAAGGTTTGCAGTCAGAGTAGAGTCATGAAAAAAAGAGATGATCATATTTTGATCAAGATATAGATTTTAAAAGATACAAAGGATGCAGTGTCACGGATTATGATTCATACCCCTGCAACAAATGTGTTGAAGGTTGAGAGTTGTAGGTAATTAAATTTTTCAAAACATTTTTGAGGCTCTATTTTGCTGTTGATCGAGTATTTAATTTTAAAAAAGAAGAAAATGTGATGAGAGTATTACATAATCCATTTATTAATTGCAAATAAGTGGTGAGGGAAGTTGATACTCCTTGTATTAGCTTTTGTGATATTGAGGTGAATTTCAGTTCTTAGGAAAGGCAGGGGAGGAAAATTGAGCCATAAATATAGAACATTTAAAGTGTGCATGTTTTGATGTCTAATATATATATATTTTTGAGATGTGTGTATTGTGACTAAAATGGACTGATTTATTATTGTAGTCTACTGGATTTATTCTAATAATTTAATTATTTAAATTTGTTTATTAATGACCATTTTTATAAGTCTAATACTAATAGTGGCACAGAAGCATAAGTTTAGCCATTTGTTACTAATCTTCATTATTTGATGGTAATTTTGTTCATGAAAGTTGTTTGCTGAATTTTTTTTTATGTTGAGAATTATGGCCTCTTTTATGGGTCTCAACATTTATGCAAAGATTTATTTGCTCTAGAGATAGGATTGATAAACTGTTTAGTGCTTGCCTAATTAAATGTTTATATGTTAGAGTTTATGTTTGTTGAAGTATTAATTGAACCTATACTTTTTTTTTTGCTGATGCAGAGTAGAGAGTTGTAGATGTAGTTTTAACTGATATTGTAGGCATTTGTGGTTTTAACTTAGTGGTTTAACTAGATGTAATAGTTTCGTTGCTTTTACTTTTTTCTCTATATGTTTTCTTATGTCTTGTAACTGTTTGAAAGAAGTTTTCATCAGATGAAGTCTGTGTCTCATCTGTAGAGAGTAATATTGACTTAGATTTAGTATCTAGTTCACTGTTAGAGTCAGTTATCATTGATTCAGTGAAGATGTTTGTTTTCTGTTCTTGATTTGCAGATATAATGGTTTGGTTAGGTATGTTGTTTGATGTTTCTGTAATGTTACTTGGATTTTGATCTGTGGGTGATTGAGTTTGTACATCTATGATTTCAGTTGGTTTATATATGTTGGTATTGCTTTGGTTTGCTTGCAATAGTATAGATTTAGCATGTTTATGTGTTTTGTGCATTTTTAATCCACATAGCTTGCAGAACCTGTCAGGACAGTCTTTAAAGATATGATTTCTGGCTTTGCAGAGAAACCATTGTGAAGATATGCTTTTAAATATTATTATTAGAGATGATGAGTCAGTAGAATGAAGTTTTGGAATATCTGTTGGAGAAATATTTTTATTGAGGGTATTATCAAATAATCCTGTGTTTGTTAGTACAGGCACAGCTGCTTTCTTCTCCAACAGATATCGAAAATTAGATATGATTCCCTATTTTCCTAGAAGTAATTAGAGATCTGCATTGGTAAAGTCCACATAATAGTTTTTTGTTTAGCCTGATAATAATATAGGTCTATCTAGATTAATATAGCATAAAATTTTCCCATTGATTAAAGTGACATTTTTTTAAAAAATTTCTTTTGAACAATATTGTGGAGTTCAATTACAATGTATCTATTAATGGGGTGGTCAAGGATCTTGTATATCAGGCTCCTTTTTTTTTTTGTCAAAAAATCAAAAAATTCTTCTGTTGGAAATTTAGTTATGTGAATATTAGCATTGGTAATTGTAATATTAATGTGTTATTGTGAAAGTTTTTAAAAGGTTTAAGAACATCTGGGAGAATGGTCAAATTGAATTTTTCAGAATATTTATTTTATTGGTTTGTAGTAATTTTGGGTTGATTTGCTGAACCAGTAATAGAGGGGAATGAAATGTTTTACACTTTATTTATATTGAAGAGATCAGTAACATTTTTATATGACTACTTTATGTTGACTTCAGGCTTTGTATTATTTTCTTGTAATGCTTTAACATATGAGTCATTTTTATTAGGTATTATTTATACGTTGAGAGTAAAGTAAAATAGGTGTGTTCTTATTTTTAATTATTTTATTCTCAATGGATTCAGTTATAGGAGAGGAAATATACTTTCCTATTTTCTTTTGTTTGTCGTTATTGATATAGGTATTAGTTTGGAGATTAGGGAAATTTTAAATTTTTGTTATTAACAGCGGAAATAATATTTTTGAATGAACTAATTTCGGTTATAGTTGATGAAAATTCTTTATATAAGTTCATCATTACTAAATGTGCTTGGAAGATTGATTATCTTTTTTTATTATTTATGCTTGACTATTGATTTCCTTCCATCATGGCGGATTTTTTTTAGAGAGAAGTTAAATAGGTTTTGAAAGAATTAAAATTAACTGAATTACCATTGTCGCAAATTTAGTGAAAGTGGATTATTTGGTTGAATGAAACAAAAGAAAACAGAAGAATTGTGAATATAAAATGTCATCAGTAAAATTGTAAATTCAATGCAGCACAAAAATCATTTAGGTGAAGGAATTGGAGGAAGTACAGAGCCATGGTGTACATTAGCATTTAGAGATTATATATCAGATAAAATTCTATCTACTGAACCTTGAATGGAACAATAAGGAAACAACTAGATGTTCATTTTGTAAATGCATGCTAAGCATTAATAAAAGCTAAATTAAATTATATAGATTACCTTTTCTATATGAATGTCCAGAACATTTATGTGAATAATATAGTTTTTTTCTTTTTTTACTGAAACAACTTTTCTTGCAACACCAATATATTGTTTTATATTTTTGAAACTTTTATTCTTTTCTATAGTTCTCTTTCAATTCATAGTTATATTTTCTTCTTATTAATTATTTTTCATACTATTTTGCAAAATTTCATTGAATTCTTTTTATAGACCATTTAAAAATATTTTAATGTGATTTTGTTCTTTATTGCAATTATTTGTGTATGAATTGTTTGGTAGATGTGTTATTTTATTGATCTCATTCAAGTTTGAACATCTTCAAAATCCAACAATATTTTAAAATGATAAGCCAAATTCTAATTTAAATTTTTTGGGGTAGTTCTAACTTTTTAAATTTGTTTTTTATCTCTCTAATTTTGCCTTAATGCATATTTTGTACCACACTAATCAATGATTATTTCCTGTGGTGAATCTGTTAAGAACATTATAACCCTGAGATACATATTTTTTGTTAATCAAAAAATGAAACAATTCTGCTGTATCTTCATTTGGATGCTTTCATATTCATTTTTATTTATTATTTTTCTTAAAGAAAAAAATGATAATATACAATTTTTAAATTCCACAAATCTGCATCCTCTTTTATTTATTTCTCCATAACCAAATTTACCCACCATACTTTCATTTTTTAATAGTTTTCCAATTCTAGTACTAAAATCTTCAATGGCAATTTTAAAATATTCTGATATGATTAAAAGCATTTTGTAAATCTATATAAAAATCTTTTACTTCTTCATCACCATGAGAATTTGTTGAGACATAAACCTGAATTATTTGTATGTGATATTTTCTACTAAGTTGAAAAAATTAAGCTTGTGAGTCTGTTAAATTATTACTTATATATCCACTTTATTCATAAAAATCTTTACTTTGAAAAACAGAAAAATGAAAGAACCAGATTATTGGAGTCTGTAAAAAAAATAGTCCAAAAACAGATTCTTGTAAATTCTCTCTAAATAAAACTTATTTCATCCAGCACATTAGACTTTTTTTGGATATAATGTAGGTTGCAAAATTTTTGTCTTCTGATAAAGTCCAGTGAGTTACATGAAATACGTTTTATTATTATTATTTTAGAAATATCACATGATCACCATTTCTTATGCTTGCACATAACTGTTATTAAAACAGGCAAAACTCTCCATACAATAGTTCCGCTCAGTGCCAGCCAGAGTAATAAATGGATGCTAGAAGGCTTGTGCATAAAATCATCTAGTGCCTACTCAACCAATATTCCCAGACTAGTTTCTGGCTTATGGCCTTCATCAGTGAGTGCCTACCATCCAATATCTCTAGACTAGTTTCTGGCTTATGGCCTTCATCAGTGAAAAGGCCACAAGCCAGAAACTAGTTTGGGGATATTGGATGAGTAGGCACTAGATGGTGATTTTATGCACAAGCCTTTTGGTATCACTGATGAAGGCCACAAACCAGAAACTAGTCTGGAGATATTGGATGAGTAGGTACTAGATAGTGATTTTATGCACAAGCCTTCTGGCTACCATTTATTACACTGGCTGGTGCTGAGTGGCACTATTGTATGGAGAGTTTTGCCTATTTTAGAAATAGTTATTATATTAAAATTAAATGTCTTGTTATGTAGTGATACCATAATTCAAAAGCTCATGAGCTGGGTGGGTTTTTTTTTCCAGTATTGATCACAAAATGTGTATCTAAACTATTCTTATCTAATGAGTAAAACATAGCCGAAATGTCATTCACACCCTTTCTACCCAGTATAGATCTTTGTTGTTCAGTGACCTATATGAATAATATTTTTTATATGTAGTCAGATAGAAATAGGCTCTATAAGAAGTTGAATGGTAATGCAAATAATTTTTCACATATTTGAATACAGACAGATTTTTTTTAAAACTATTAATAATGATTTATTACTTTAATGTCGTTCCAGCTAAATTTAAAATGTTAAACCGTTTGTATAATAATGATGGGAAGGAGAGGGGAGGGAGGTAGAATTGATATCCTGCGGAGTGAACGTTGAAAAATCGGAATGAATTTACAGTTGACTTAATTTCTTATTCAAATAATGAAAAACTAAATGTTTTTTATATGTCATTCTTTCCTCCTCTATCACCAAATAAAAGAGTAAAAAAAAAAAGATGAAATGGCAGAATTGTTGATAATCTTAAACTAAATATTATTATAAAAATAAGAATTTCAAATAATCATTTTATTCTAATAAAGAAATGGCCTCTAGAGAGAGAATTTTATTAAAGCTCGAAATTTTTTTTTTCAATTTTGGAATACCAAATTAAAATCTTTATTAGGCTATTTTATGAAATGTTAAAATATATTAAACAGAATTTCATATATGAATTTCTTTTCTTTTTCCAAAATTAAGAATAAATTAATCATTTAAAATAATTTTATTTGTATATTATGATAGGTGATGTATAAAAAAAGGCATACAAACCAGATATATGCTCTTCGCACATAAAAATTGTAGTGCATAACTTGTTAATATTTCGAGTTATATATATATATATTTTATAATTTAAATACAAAAAGCTTTAAACTCCAGCTATTTTGGAATACTAACCTACTGTACTGATTTAATGCATATTATAGATAGTAAAAACAGAGATCATAAAAGCAGAGACTTTGTATAGTAATGGATATTTTTACCTTATGCTAAAACTCACTGTCACAATCTCAATGTTCTAGAACCATGTTAGAATATGAAGTATATACCATTATTTGATATAAACAGAATAATATTTAATTCAAGAAAGTAGAATGTTCAGTTGTATAAATAAATATAGGATATTTCAGAAAAGTAACAGCAAATATGCAGAGCTATGAAAAAAATAATATTGTTTTTAATTAAAAAATAGTAATAAGTTTATTTTATTAATTCTAATTCAGAAATTATTTTAGCAAGACTAATTTTGTTTGTCACTAAAATGATTTTTTTTTACTTAGAATATTCCAAAATTGTTGATAAAAAAAATGTAGTTAATATCTAGTAAGTATTATTGCATTGAGATATTTAGAGAAGGATCTAGAGTAGTCAACAACTGTTTGTGAATTGTTGAAGAAAAAGAGAAGTCACCACAATTTAATTAAAATTTAGAAGGTATTTAAGGACATGATTCATGTTATTCACTGAAATGATTACCTTAATTTTAAAATTCAAGAAGAATAGACTAAATTAGGTATTCAAGTATAAAGTAAAGAAAATTTGTTGCATTAAAGTGTATATGAAAGAAGTGTTATAAGCAATATAATTGACTATATGAAGATATGCAAAGAAAGTGAAAGAGAAGAATAAGAGAATATATAGTCAATTCTTTGAAATTTTATTGAATCTCTGTATCATAATTTTATTATTTTATTTTGTTATTATTTTACTTTCATAGTAGAACATTAGACAGTGTTCTACCTTCAATAATTGGTTAACAGTTATTAAAATAGATGCTTAACATTTGAAGTGGGCACAAAACCATGACCTGAAAAGGATTTTTATGCATAATTATTATTAATACATATTTATAAGCTTTTGTGTATGATATTATTTATTATAATTTTGTTTTAATATATTCTAATAGTTTTGATTGACTTGCAGTTTTTGTCAAAAAACTCAAAAAATAATAGTTACATATATTATTTACTTTATTCTAATAATATTATTATCAATTATATAATATGTTTTTTATTTACATACTTTTATTTTATATATGATTGTAAAACAAAATATATGATTGATAATAATAGTAATAATATTATTAAAATGGTTGTTTTACAATAGCGTGTTGAAACCGCTGGAGGGCGGGCTTGGTTTGTAAACAAAGATAAATATAATGTTGCCGGGGCCGAGTTTCTTTTCTTTTCTTTTTTTTGGTTGGCTTTGGTTTTTTGATTTTTTTTTTTTGTTTATCATATTTATAAAAGTAATATCAAATCAAATTTTTTGTTTAAACACGACCAAAACAAAAAAACAAAAATAAACAAAAAAATTACAAATAAATGAATTTACAAAAAAAAAGTACTTCATTTTTTTGGCTTTTGATTCTTTTTTTTTATTATTTATATTTTCAAAGGGGATGGGTTTTTTTTTTTTTTTTACCATCTACGTATTTTGTTGTTGTTGTTGTTGTTTTTTTTTTTTTGGTTGTTGTTGTTTATCACATTTAAAATAAAGGTATGGTGGCTATCAAATCTATTTTGGCTACCCCGAACAACAACAAAAAAAAAACCCCAAAAAAAAACGGATAGATTAAAACCAATGATTTTTAAAAAGTAGTTAACTGATTTTTTTGTTTGTTTTGATTTAATTCTCATTAAACCCTTTTCTATTTTCGGTTCGGTATTGTACGACAAACAAAAAATCAGCCGATTCAACTACTTCTTCTTTCTTTTTTTCAGTTTGTTTTGTTTTTATTTTGATAAATAAATCTATTTTCCATTTAATGGTAACATTTACAAGCCAAAGTCCAACTTTGGGAGAGGGGGGAAAGGGAAGGGTGTTTGCAATTGCTAACAGAACGGAACACCAACAACTCGAAGATTGACCAAGTTTTGACAGTAATTCCCCCTCAAAAAACATCAATCTATACGGCAATTAAAAGAAACTTTTTGGGCTGTTCAGGCAAAAAAAAAAAACACAGCAGGCATGCAGCTTCAAGGTGTTTTGTTTGATAAACCATCACTGGTTCCAGCAGTCGGAGAAGAATCCTTGTTCTTTCTTTGACATTTGGAAAAACAAGTTGTCCTATTTTTTGCAGCTATTCGATTAATCAGCTCGCAGTTATTGTCGCACGAAACATGACTTAGAGCGTGATTTGATGGGAAGCACGCTTTGAACTACACTTGGCCCATTTTTTCAGCAGGAAATGGGGGCTAGGGAAGCATTAGACTTTGCTGATAATTGTTAGTAGACCTTCCTAAAAAATGCGAGATAGAGGGGGGATGGTCTTAATGAATATTAAAATAGTTTCGACAATCGTAATTCCAGCCACCCTCAGACAATACTGTAAACAAAAGTGAAATATGATCGCTAGTCCGAAATGCTTAGCCCGAATCTGAGCCATAAGCTGACACGATAGCTCCTGCAGCAAGATTGGCTAAATGTTCATGTTTCTGTGCATTGGCATAGAAATAAACACAGTCAGCCAGTGCCCTCTCTCGTATCAACGGACTATTTCTAGGCTTACGTGTTAGAAATAGAACGTTCGATAGCGGCGAAGGCAGCCACCTAAACGGCATATTTCTGTGTGCTAGCATAGAAATAACACCCTCCGGTGGTTTCAACATGCTATTGTAAAACAAACGTTAAAATAATATATGTGACATACTTTTTTTTTGAATTTCTCTGATGAACTCTGAAAATCAGTCAAAACTGTTAGAATATTTTAAAATAAAAATATTAGAAAAAATGTATTAAGGTTGTTATAATTATTTAAATATATCAATCAATTAAAAAAGGTGAGAAGTAGGATTTTTAAAAATATAATTATAGCATTTACTCTCCAAAAATTAGTTTGATAGTTTAAATAGAGTAGATATACTGAAAATTATTCAAACATATAGGCTAAATCAATAATCTGGCATCCTTTAATCTTGGCAAAATTAAGCTAGCTTTCAAAAACATTTAAAGTACATTATTTTTATTATTTATATTGCAATTAGCAGAAATATGCAGTTGGAAGATTTTATGCTTATTATAAATATAATTAATCTTATTTATGGATTCTAAGACAGACTGATAAAAATATTGCATGTGATGAAAATGTCAGTAGTCATGACAAAATGAATGAGATAAAAAGTTTTCCTAATAACAATGTTATTGAAATGTTGGATGATTTAATCAGAGATAATGAATTTTTATTTGATGCAAAAATATTACACAGAAAAAAATCAAAACCCATGAGTCAATTTTGTTTAATTAAAAGTTAATCAAAAACAAACTTTTTTTAAAGAATAAATAACTATATATTAAATTTCTTTTATCATCTCATTTTATACACTTTAATGCAATCTTTTTTAAAATAATTTCTTCTTTATTTTTCTTACAGTTTCAACTGTCCTGCAGTCTTCATCAGTTATATAAAGCTCTGATGAAGACTGCAGGACAGTCGAAACTGTAAGCAAAATAAAAAAAATTATATAAAAAATGATTACATTACAGTGTATAAGAGGAGGTGATAAAATGTTTTAATATATATGAATATATAAAGAGAAATGCAAAAAGTGTAAAGGAGATGATATAAGAATTAACACATTAGGTATAAACTAGTATTTAATTTAAATTTAATTAGTAATCTTTTGTAAACTACCATAATTTACATTTGGCATTATTATTAAGTGAACTTTGCTAATCTGTAAAAATTGCTAATCCATCAAATTTCAGAAACCAAAGATAGTGGAATGTAATGATATATATGAAATGGTGAAATTACCCAAACATTGTTTTCTCAGAAATGCCCTTTGTGAATAAGTATAAAGTCTGAACTTCAAACATCATGATTCAAAGGGACAATCTCTTGAATGATATGCCATAATGATTTTATATATTGAAATACAGACTTATTCAAACAAAGAGCATGAAATGAAATTAGCAGTGATCATAAATTGTTAATAAACAACAAGTTTGACTTATGTATACAAAGAAAGGCTAAATCATTAGTTATTTTAAACTTTTCTGTCTCTCAACATGAAAATATAAAAAATATCACAGTGCACATCACTAGCTAAAAATTCAAATACAAAATGTTCAGATCATCCTCTCACATGTTATGTTTTTTAGCAACACCTCTGTGAATAAATATAAAGTCTGAGTCATACTGTTTGAAGTTCAGATTTCATATTTATTCACATATGGCATTGCTGAAAAATCATAATGTTTAAGAGGATGAGTTGATCATTTTGTATTTGAATTTTCAGCTAGTGATATTCACTGGGATTTTTTTTTGTATATATATGTTGGGAAATAACAAAGTTTAAAATGACTAATGTGTAGTCTTTCTTTATATACATAAGTTAAACATGTTTGTTTAGTAGCAATTTATGATCATTGCTAATTTAATTGTCTTTAATTAAAAGTCTGTATTTCAATATATAATCTAATTGCAGCATATGATTCAAGAGAATATCCTTTTGAGTTATGCTGTTTGAAGTTCAAACTTTATATTTATTCACAGATGGTGTTGTTGAAAAAAACAATTGAGAGAGTGATTTGAACATTTTGTATTTGAATTTTCAGCTAGCAATATATCATTTTCAACCATTACTGATTCACTGCAGGATGAAGATCTCTCTGAGTTCAATCCATCTTCTCCAATCTCTAGCCTCTCTTCTTTACACCATTTCAGAACACTTCCTTATTTCATCCATCCATCTCACATGCTGTCCCTTTCTAGATCTTTTACAATCTCTTCGAATTTAATATAAGATTTTGACTGTACATGTATTATCATCTCTTCTAGAAATATGTCTAGCTCAACTCCCCTTCAATCTCTTAATTCTTTCAATGATGTCAATAACACTTTTCTTCTCTCATCCATGTTTTTTGTTTTTTATTTTCTTTAGTTACTTCTAACATACATTTCTCCATATTTCATTAAGTAATCTGAAACTCTTGGTGTGTGTTTATATATATATATATTGCATTTAACATTTTAACAATTATATGATGAAGATAAAATTATTTAGATTATACTGTGTATTATATATATATATGGGATGAAACATTCATGTATTGAACGGAATGAGTGCTTTCGTAGAAAAATTCACTAAAACTTTCAAAAGCTTTAATTGAAATTCAATTTAAAAAATTCACTTTCAACTTTTTTACCAACAGTTTTTATATACATAAAGAATGAACTTGACTTACACATTCTCATTGATTATTAGAAGTTCAAACAATGCTAAGATCTAATTTACAGTTAAAACTTTTAAGAATGTTAAAAGGATTTGGAAGATAAAAATATATTGATAATATATTCTCTGATTTACAGATAAGAGAGTTTCAGATTTTTTTAAATGTGTGTAATATATATATATATTAGGTGCTATTACATAAAAATTGTTGTGGCAAGTGAAATAAAAACATTATAAAAAAAACAGTGTGCTTCCATTCCTAAAAAAGTTAACAACTGTAGAAGAAGCATGATATTAATTGAAAAGAAGTCTCTGCTTGAGGCCTTAAAGCAGCTAAACAAGGAAAAGTTTTAATATTTCCTCATACTTTTTGTCATTGCAATTGTTATTATCATGTGATTATTTATGGGATAAATAAATATAGAAAAGCTGCTCATCATTATCCAGCATGATGAGTTTACTGAATTTACTGCTGACTTGATGTTGGGATAATAGTATGCTCTTTTTATTCAGTTGCCTATTAGTTTTTAACTAAAATATTAATTGAGAACAAACAAATGTAGGTGTGAATAATCATATTTTTTGTACTTATAATCATAACTAAATTATAGTTCACATTTCCAAGATGATAGTTGAGGGAACAAAAAAATATCATTAAAATTATTGAATGAAGTAAAGAATCTGGAACAGAGCTGATTTGGATCTTATGCTACAAATATTGGCAATGAATAAACAGTAGAGTAGAATTTTTAAATTTGGATCCCAAGATAGTAAAAGACATAGAAACAGAGCAATTGTAACATTGATGATTGATATAAAAAAATTTGCAGGTCTCATGTTGAGAAGAGAAGTTGTGTCTTAGAAAAACTGGATTAAACTTAGGGAAATCTTCATTCTGCAATAGATTGATAATAATTGAAAATGATGATAATATAAAGAGAGAAAGAGAAATGAGGGTAATCCAAAAGCTTTTAATAATCATATTCACTATTATATATTAAATTAAAAGTTGATGTAAACATTTTCAACATATTCTTGTTTCCAATAGTTACATAACTCATAATGCTTTCTGATTGGTTACCAGATTCACTGTGCAATGCTTGAGGCACAAAGTTAAATAATCTATGAAAAAATATATGCTATTATGTATCACATAACCCAGTGAATCATTAATAAAACTACATGCTAAGTTTTTTTTTTTTTTCATTTTGCATAAGCATTTCAGTAAGAGGAAATAATAATAAAACTTCTTGCTTATAATATGACAAATGTCATTTTATTTACACTACTATTTTGTTTTTGTATGTATATGTGTGTCTTTAAGACTGCAAATTTAGCTTTGATTTAGTATTTTAAAATTATAAGGAAATCCAGAAAATAGTGGGTTTTTAAAATATTTTTGGTTAAATATATAAATTA
The DNA here is from genome assembly GCA_028023455.1 of Epiperipatus broadwayi. NCBI lineage: Eukaryota > Metazoa > Onychophora > Udeonychophora > Euonychophora > Peripatidae > Epiperipatus > Epiperipatus broadwayi. The sequence goes on along the minus strand of JAQFVV010006245.1, from coordinate 1,337,900 downwards.
TAATCAGGGTCTCACTGAGGGGAATGGGGGAGAAGCTGATGTCCTGGACCCCATAATATTGGTCCTCAAAACGGCAACTGATTATATTTTTAAAATATAGTCTTATAATGAATTGCTGACTTTGAAACACTGTAGTCAGCCACCATTTGTATAAATAAACAAGAACCAGTATTTCCTGTTCTTTCTGCTAGATTACAATATCTCAAAATGCAAAACACTGTCACCCTGAATTCCTGTTTTGTCATGGTGTCAGGCCTTCCCTGAAATTTTATAAGTGTTCTAATGCTACAGAGCTTTACTGTATAATTCAACACTACAGTTTTGACACTACTACATGCCTATTCTACCATAAACTGTTTATAGCAAGCATTAATGTTCTATAAAGTTTATTTGTGCATTTTCATTGTTTTTGGTTGTTATTTACATTTTATAAAGTGTTTTTATATTATTACAAATTATATTGAGAAAGTCATTATTTCGATGTGCACTATTCATTAAGGTCTTAGACCTAATAAAAGTTGTAAATGTTAACTTTAGTTCTCCAAATTAATTTTAATGTATTGTAACGGTAAGAAAAGTAGAGCTGCTTTAACCTAACCTAGAGATGCAGATAGAGGGGGTTCGAACCTCACCTACTCCTCTAGATTGCTACTAAGCGACTTACTCCCCAAACCTCACTAGAATTTAATCTTAATGTATGCCCAGTGGTCAGGGAGAGAAGAGACCACGAAAAGGAATTTTTACATATATAATGATCAGATGTACATACGTATGTCACAAAAGAAAACAATACTAAGTGGTTTTATTTATAGTGAATGAAAGATAACAGAAACTTTTATTATTGACATTAAAATAATTCACACAATGCTTTATTAATAGTGTCGCAGGCTATTTTCACTGCAACCGGATAGACATATATGAAAGATCCATTGATCGTAGTGATAAGAACAGACAAAATTTTTACATTATAATTTCTTTTTTAAAATATTCCAGCCATTGGAAGTGTTACGTAAAAGAAATCAAGAGAGAGAGACATGATTCATTAACTCTGTGGTTGGAGAACAGAAATAAATAGGTGGTCAAACTCAACTAAACACTTTGGACAGGTTTAAATCACAGCCCTACTTATGATTTAAGAAGAATGATAAAGTGACCCCAGCAGGAATTTCCAGCCATAATTGAAACATTTCTATGAGATTTTGAGAAAGATTTCCTAATAAATATAAATATACAAGACCATGCACAAAGGCGATAGCATATAGTGGGCTGTGAGGCTCGAGACATAACAGTTACCAAGAGGTTAACACAAGACCGGATAGCTCTCCGTCTCTAAACTAGGTTAGAGAGAAAAATGGAATCCGTTCGCTAAACGCGTGACCCGGATTCAGGATCGGAGTTTTTGTTGCTTATGTCCAGTTACGTACATTGAAGGGACTGAGATTGACATGAGATCCAGAACAATTTATTTATTTTTCAGAAGGTCCGAATGTAGGTATGTTAACCTAAGCAAACTTGGCAAAAGAAGCACTGTCATATATGCTGAGCGGCCCAGTAGATCACCCGAGGCACGATGCCATATAAATACGGTCAACGACCTTTAAATTTAAAAAAGAAACCCTCTGCAAAATATATATATTAAGAAAGCTCAACTATCACTGAAAATCCGCAGAAAAATAGTAACTTCCCTTTTATAAAATTCAGATCACTAAAACAAGAGGGCGGATATTTTATTGATTTAGTTGAAGTTTAACCAACACACCCCAGAGTCAATGCTATTTAATAATTTTTAATACATATTGTCAAAATGTACTCTCTCTTATTACTAAAATATAAATGCGAACGTTTTATTTCACGCTCTTTAAAATATAACTTTAAATTTGTAACCCTTCATTGACTAAAATATACAGGCATTTGATAAGGATCTTTCTTTTATATATATATATAAAATCAAATTAAAATATTGAAAGTTTTCTAATAAAATATTTAGCAATTAAATCTTGATTTTAAAAATAGGGTTTTGTACTTTCTATGATTTGCTTCCCTTTCTTTCCAAAACATCTATATAAAATAAATAACTTAATTACTGGAGTATAATGGCGGAAAGTTAAACGAAGTAATTTTCAATTAAATTTATAAAAGCTATCGCTGCCATTATATATATAATAAACCCCACCCATTACGATAAAAAAAAAAAGAAAGCAATTAATGAAATACCATTTTACAAGATATGAATACGTAGATTAAAAAAAAACATATATATAAAAAAAACAGAAATATAGATTGAATTTGCAAATTACAAAGATATTTTAATAATTTATGGGAACGTTACCGGTAAATAGATGGGTGGGTCAAAATAAGTTCATTAGATGTTTCCTGCAGGTCTTCCTGGTTCTTCAAATTTGTTTTTCCATGTTTTTGAGGGCAGATTTTTATGGATACAGGGCAGACACTTTAGTTCTCTGGCTGGCTTACATGATTAGAACTTCGGCCTCAGGAATGGCTCAGGAGAGCGAAGGCCAAGAGGTTACCCCTGCATTTTTGCAGAGCAACACATTTATGGATTTTTTTATTTATATGCTGAAAGAATAGAGTGCAGCTTGAAGTAAGTACAGCAAGCAAGAGTTCACTATATTGTCCAATCTTTCAGCAAAATTTCTTCCAACAAAATTCTTAAGATTTTCTCTCTGACCTTCAGCACTGGTTACCCGCAAGCATAAGACCCAGAACAAAAGAAAAGTTCTTTATTTATACCCTTTTTTCCATTATGTTTTTAATCTGCTAATTAGTAGCGAATCATGCCCGTTGTTTCAAATTTTTCCTGTTATCTATTATTTTATCTAACTCAGAAAAATGTTTTATTAATTAAATTCCTTTTTCTAATGGATTCTATTTAATTATGAAAATTTTTATCTTATCGAATTCTACCAAATATATTTTACAAATAGTTGCAAATATAATTTCAACTTTCTATATTTTATTTTATTAAATCTTTTCTCTTTAACACAATTCCTTCTTTAATTTAGGCAACTATTTGAGAAAACGATAAATTTAGTTTGAAAAAGAAACATACATTCACTGTGGTTGGACTTAGGGTCTTAGTTAGTCCACAGTGAATGGTGAATCCAGCATATATATATATATATATATATATATATATATATATGCACAGCTTCAGTATTGATAGTTTTTCTACTATGAAGAGACATTATGAAACTGGCACAAGCAAGAGACAGAAGAAAAAAGTGAGAGAGACCACAATAGAAATATTGGTTCTGAAAACGAGTTGTTTCTGCAATGAAATGTCTGAAGAAAAACCAGAAGCATTACTTAAAAATGCAAGCAGCAGTAATAATAATGGATCTATGGCAGATCATCAAAAAAGAGTAAATGAAGTAGAAGTACAAAATCCCAAAAGAATAAGAATAGATAGTGAAAAGGTTTTACCAAATGAAGATAATAGCATTGCTACAAATCCGACTAATGAAACTAATTTCAGAAGAAGGATTGGTGAATATTGAAACTTTAATTGTTGCTAACATTGGAATTCTTGATAAGAATAATCCAGACCAATTGAAATCAATTTTTAAAATTAAGTCGTTTGAAATTCCTCAAAATATTGAAAAAGATACATCAAACTATGCATTTCCATATGGTTTGTTTTCAAGAAGACTTCCAACAGATGAAATTTGTCATAGAGATTGGTTGTGTTGGAACATCATCTTGAATAAGAGCATGTATTTGTTGTCATATTGAACTAATAATAAGCTGGGATATACTATTCAAATTGGTTGGAAAAAGCTGTATGCCCACATACCATTTCATGAAATTTTATTATACACACAAAAAATTATATTTTCTGGAAAAATTCACACAAAAAGACTTTAGAAGATAAAGGAATAGAAAATTTGCTTTTAAATAAAATTAATGACCAAGCCAAACTCTGGGAAAAGTTACTGGAGTGCTATCTGGATGAAATTTTTTTTTTTTTTTTTTTGCTGAAAAGGGTCTAGTGTTTTTTTAATCTAATGCATGCATTGGAAGTTCACATAATAGTAATTTTCTATGAATAATTGAAATGTTAAGAAAATATGATCTAATATTGGCAAAACATGTTTTGAAAGTTAAAGCTGCACAAGAAGAGAACAAAAGAATGCAAGTTTACTATCTTTCAACAAGAGTACAGAATAAATTTATTTATATTTGTGGTTCATTTTTTCAAAGTGCAATTATTGAGAAAATGAAAAAGATTAAATATTTTCTTTTTACTGCTGATACAACTCTAGATTCATCCCATAAGGAATAGACAGCATTAATAATTTGGTACATCAAGTTTAATAAACTGGCATTTTAAGTCAAACAAAGATTCATATGCTTTGATTGTTTCTTGGATAAAATAAGCCAACTTAACTATTAAATTTCCTTTGAGAATTAAACTTGAATTATAAAATTTGTATGGGGCAAAGCTACAATAATGAGCCAATATGGCAGGAAAATATAATGGTGCACAAGCAGTTTTTTTTAAGGAAAAATAACAATTGTACATTCTCTGGTAAATCTGGTAGAAATAGATTCCACAGAATGTTTCAAAGAAGCAATAACTTTCTTTGGTATGGTTCAGCAAATTTATAATTTCTTCAGTGGAAGTCCGAAGAAATGGGAGATTTTAAAAATGCACTTATCAGAGTATTCATTACATAACATTTTGAAAACAAGATGGTCAGCAAGACTAGATGCAGTAAAACCAGTAGCTTTAAACTTGAAATTTATATGATTTGCTGTGAAATCAATTTAAGAAATCTTCCAGTTGAAGCACAATCACAGATTCCAGCTCTGGAAAATATTTGTCAAACTTTGAATGCATAATTATGTCCAGTTTGGTTGGAAATACTAAAATTATTGCATCAAAAAAATCTTGTAATTGAGCTCATAAAGCAATATTGAATACGGAAAAAGATAACATTGAGAACCTAATTAAAGATATAGAAGAATTTAAAAAAACATGGAAATTAGTTTTTGAGGCAACCAAAAATGATATTACTGTCAATTTTGAAATAAAGCTACATTAAAAGAGCAAAATTCTGATGAAGAATATTTTCATTTAAACATTTTAATAAAATTATTAATTCATCTAATTTGTTTTTAAAGGTGTTAAATTTCTTGAATTACTATTGTAAAGATAAGAGTACCACAACGCATATAGTATAAATGTTGTACTTTTTATTTCTGCGAAGCAGGAATCTATAATTGAACAAATTAGAGACAATAGAACAAAGAGATAAAAAAATCACCCAGTCAAACATTTTTGTAGACACTTGGTCTCTTGTTCACCAATGCACTAACCTCTAGTGAGATATATTTTCTGTTTCCTAATTTATTGTAAATGTTTTTAATTATAGTTTAATTCACTGAAAGCTATTGAAAATATTTATTGTGGTATTCTTTGATTGGTTTGTATTATTTTTTTTCTTTTAAAATGAAATATCGGTATATATATATATATATAATTATTTTTCTCTTTAAACTGAAATATCTGTAGATATATTCTTCCTTGAGTAAAGTTTCTTCTAAAACTAAAATTATTAATACAATATTAGGTGAGATTCACTGTCGATTTCAAGCAATTTCTTCAATTTGCTTTTTCTTTGAGGTTTTATGGCAATTTAATGAAATAGATCAAAACAATTATAACTTCAAAGGAAAAATTATTGATAGAGAAATATAAAAATGAAATAAGTGAGGAAATTGTTGAAGAAATAATAGTGTTAAAGCGAATTTACAAATCCCATTTCAAATTAAGTTCGCAGCTAACAGAATTGTTTAAAAAAATTATCGAGATGGGCTTTCTAAATATTTTTCCAAATGTAGTGATTTTTCTGTGGACTTTCCTTAAAATTGCTTCTGAGTGTAGCAGAAGCGGGAAGATCGTTTAGTGTTTTAAAAAGAATTAAAAACTTTTTGCGATCATCAACGCAACTCTTAATATTAATTGTGAGATTGCTCGCTCTTGAGATTACTCAAATTTGCAAATGGTAAAGCTCACAAAGCATATATAAAATAAATTTTTATAGTGAGTTAAATTAAATTTTTTTATTTTTTTGACCAAAATTTTATTTTAATTTTTGAAAGGCCTCAAAAATATTAATTGCCCCGAGTCTTGTAGTTTCTCTGCAAGAGCCTGATTATAGTTATCTATTTATGTTGAAAAAAAGATTTTATTACACATAGCAAATTTCATTTTTGCAATGTTTAAATTTTATTAAATAATGTCAACGTTTCAATGGCTTTACAATCTTTTTTCAAAATCTTAAATAAAAAAAGGCATATAATGTGTCACATATACATTATATATTTTATAATATGACTCAATATGAATATCTAATTATATTTTTGTACATAAACAAAACACTCCCTTTATTACATTTTAAACACTCGTATATACACATAACATCTCGTCACAATTTAAATCTTTAAAAAATATTTTCAAATTGTTTAATTATTTTATTATATATTGATGTGTATAAATATCGACACATATGTACAAGTGTATCTTTACATAAAAAATATATATAATTTATCTGCACATATACACACTACTCGTATCTTACATGCCTACATAATTATTTCTTTATATTAGATAACTATAATTTTCTAATTTTAATCTTATACCTATTTAATGTTTACAATACTTAATATAAAGTAATTCAAGTTTTTATTTAATAATAAAAAATAAAATAAATTATAGTATTTTGAACTTCAAATATTTATATTTATTATTATAAAAGCCATAGTTAAATATATTCAGCTGATTATTATATATATTTAAACAAATATTTTCTTCTATTTCCCGATTTTTTACTAACAAAAGAAGAAAAACCTTAAATAAAAATCAATACATTTGAATAAGAAATTAACTCCTATACAATATTTCCCTATATTTTATTTTTTTAAAAATATGTTATTTATTGTGTACTATATGAAAAAAAGAATGGAACTATTACTAAAAAGAGAGACGACATCATGAAATGTGTAGAAGAGTTCTATTAAAAATTATATAGCAGTAAAGAACAAGGAAAAGTATCTCCTACAATTATTATATCTTCTGAATTGCCCAGGATTTTAAATGAAAAAGTGAGACATGCAATTAAATTTATGAAAAAGAGAAAAGCTCTAGGTAATGATGAAATTATAATCAATATCTTAAAACCAAGCAGGTGAAAAAATACATTTTTTTTTAGCAAAGTTATATACCAAATGTCTAATAAATGATATAGATGTACCATATGATTGGAAGAATGCAATAGTAATATTAATATTTAAAAAAGATGATAAAGAAGATATCAAAAATTACAGACTGCTCAGTCTGTTATCAGTTGTATATATATTTTTTTTTACAAAATAATTACAACTCGTTTACAGCAAACTTTGGATTTTAACCAACCAAAAGAACAGCTACAGTAAATCATATCCAAATATTGAAAGAAGTTATAGAAAGGACTAATGAATATGAGTTGCCATTATATTTTAGAATTTGTAGATTATGAAAAGGCATTTGATTCTATAAGCATTTCTTCAGTGATTAAAGCATTGTATCACCAAGGTGTATACCAAAGATACAGTCATATTCTAAAGATTATTTATAAAAATGCAATAGTAACAATTAGTTTACATAATGATACTAAAAAGATTAACATTGAAAAGGTGTATAACAGGGTGACTCCATAATTTTTTACAACAGTTTTGCAAAAAGTATTTTGTGGATTAAAATGGGAAGATAAGAGAGTAAAAGTAAATGGAGATTATTTAAATCACCTAGCAGATTATGTAATTGTTTTTGTAAATAATTCTTTAGCATTTCAGGAAATGTTGCAAGAGTTATCAGATGAAAGTAAAAAAGTAAAAGTAAATGTTAAAAAAATCTAAAGTAATATTAAATGGATTTTTTCCAAAGAAAAAAATAAAGATTGATAATGATGAGTTAGAAGAAGTTAACAATTACAAATACCTTGGTCAAATTATTACTACAGATGGAAATATAGTGGATGAAATTAATCATAGAATTAAACTTGTTTGAAGTGCTTTTAGTAAAAATAATTTAATATTAAAAGGAAATATGCCAGTTGAAATCTTAAACTGCATTCCAAGAGATTTCAAAAGACCTAGAAAGAGACCACATGTGAGATGGATAAATGAAGTAAGAAAGTGGGCTGGTTGGATGTGAAGAAGAAAGTATAGAGATCAGAGAAGAACTGAACTTGGAGAGACCTTCACCTTGCAGTGAATTGATAATGGTTAAAAATAATGATATATATTTATATAAATTCTTTTATAATTAATTACTGCAACTTTGTCTATGGTTCATATTTAAAGAACGGTCCTTAGACACTTTATATTTATTTTAAATGAACTTTAATTAATGGACTATTATAACTATAGCCTAAAGTCATTTATATATTTTTATATAAATATTATATTGTGTTATTTTATATTGTATTAAATATGTATGTGCATAAATAATTAAATATTAATGTTTGCTTTAATTGTTATTTTGTCTATTTTCTCTTTCTCTCTTGTCACTGTGTCACCAGTAATTTAATGTAATTATTTTATGTGTTAAGTAAATATGCTGGACCTTGAGACAGAGTATGAGCTAGTCATGGGATATTTCAAGCACTGTATTGTGTGCCTGTCATTTGAAGCATGCTGATTATATAACTTATGATTGGCTGGCACCTGAGGTTGATCCTCAAAACAAATAAAGTGCCTTGGATGGCAGGGGTTTGAATCTAGCAGTCGAGATGAGCCACGGTCTGGAAATGTGATCGTGTTATGCTTTGCATAGCTTGATCTGACTATGGATATCGTTGATGACTCTGCTATTGAAGGTATTCTCTCCTCTGTTTGAAGGACCGATACATCACGTAATATTAAAAATATAAATTAAAAATTATGTTAAAAGGTGTTTAAACCCATTTAAACCCAATTAAATAATCTATCTTATTAAACAGACCCAATTCAATATATTTAAAAATTTGAGTTAATATTAATTATAGCTAATCATTAATTTATTATAAAAATTAAAAAAAAAAAAATTGGCATTTATTTGCTTATAATAAATTTTATTATTTCATTTAACAGAAATAGAAAGTTGTGGCAAAAAAAAATATATTTTTTTATTAAATTTACAGAAAAATTAGAAAAGATTAGATGGGAGTTTTATTTTGTTAAAAAAAAAAAAAATTTTTGAATTATGATTGAATAAATTATCTCTGAATTATTTTTAATAAATCAAAATTTAAAAAAAACAACAATCTATTTCTGCAAATAAATTTTGCATTAAGACTGTAATTGTTAATTAAAGATACTAAAAAAATGACATATTAAAAAATAAATAATGCATATTTCTTTAATATGTGTTTTTATAATTCTGAATTCAGGACCAAAAAAAAAAAAAAGAGATGATGTATATCAAAAATGATATATGCACATTTTTCAGATTAAGAGTTAACTGTAGTTTGAAGTTCAAAATATAATAAAACATAATAATTGAAATAAAGTATTTAACAAATTATAATTAAAATACATTATAACAGTATATGTATATAATAAGTAATCATTTCCCTAGTGACATTTGGAGGGCCACAGAGCCACTAATAAAAATATCAAGAGAAAAATGGGGAAAAATACAAATCAGTTACATAAATGTGAATTTACATGTACAAAGCAATATTAATATAGAACTTGCATAGCTTTAAGTGAAAAAGTAGTATATCTCTCCCAACTAACAATTTTAATATAAAACGTGTAGTTTACAAAAGAAAAAATAAATAAATAAGAGTTACAAAGAAATAAAAAATAATAATAATAATTAAACAAAATAATTAAATAGGTAAACAAGAAGAACAAATATAAAATGAGTTATACAAAGTAATTATTTTTTAAAAAGAATGAAAGGTTATGATGAAATTTATTGCTGCTATTTTTCAGCAAGGTCATGTGTTTGCTAGATTTTATTAGTTTTTAGCACCATTTTCAGATCAAGCATCCACTAGATTTTTTCATACACTTATATAGGTGATGAGTACTGAAAATTGATACATTGAATTTTTTAATGAGGTTACAATGGGAGAAAAAATAAAACGAAAGAAAATGATCAATTTTTTTCTTGACTAAAATAAAATGAAGTAATCATTTTCTGTGTTTCAATCAAAACATTACTACATTGGACAGATGGCATTTAAAATGACCAGCATGTTTTTCTTGCCATTAAAGGAACCTAAAAAAAAAAAAAGTAATGGAAATTAGGATATAGTTTTTTGAAAATAAACGATGTTAAAATAATCACTCTGTTATTTTTTCCCAAAGTAAAACAAATGGTTTAAAATAAAAAGTTTATATAATTTTAATGAACAAATGATAGTGTTATGAGCAGTGAGGTGGGGGACACCCACTATTTCTTTCTGATTGTTATCTTACCAAAATCTGCTAAACTATGTTTTAATTCAAAATTAAACATCAAATTATACCTATCAATAGTACAAGATTGATCACACTTGATTGTAAACAAGAACTCTATATGACAATGTATATTTAACTTTTTGTGCAAATAAAGATTATTTTGCAAAAAAAAAAAAATTATTGAAAAAAATGATCAATTTCTTTCTGACTATTGTTTATCCAAAATCTGAAAAACAAAATCTTTTTTCCAAAGTAGGTAACAAATTTATTGTTTCATATTTTCAGTAATGTGATGTGATGTATTTGGCTTCTTCTTAAACAAAGTCAAGAATATATCAGCAATTATGCCCAATTAAACCTGTTAGCCACTTTATTTTCATTACCATCTTCCCATATTCTGCCCCATCCCATTTCCATAACATAATCTTTGTCAACTCTATGGCCTTTATATCTAAATCCCCCTTATCTTTTCGCAAACCCAGCATAAAAACTAATCTCACTTTCTGCATATTCACTTTGTTCATACCTATTCTCCCATATCTTCATTATCTGTACCCTTTCTGCTTTCAAGCATTTACATTCAATCAACACATGCCTAATATTTTCTATACCTTCCTTACACAATTTGCACACTAAATCACCCATAGTTTTCCATTTACATGTATATTCTCTTGTTGCTAAAGATCCCATTCGAGCCTTAAACAATAAACTACTTTCCTTACTATTATCATAAATTAATTGACATCCAATATTCTGTTTACTTCTATATATATTTAAACTCTTCTTACCCTCCGTACTAGGTCTCCATCTCTCCAACTCCCTATTTTTTATTAGTGCTTCTATTCTTTTATCCCATACCTTACCACTATAACACTCAACAATCCTCTTAACACAATCACCCCACCTTTTATACAAGTATACTGATATAAAGTCTTTATCCAAATCTTTTGCATACTGCATTACCTTTTTTACCCATCTTGTTACCTGCCCTTTATTCATAACCCAATTAGACACTATTTTGGCTATTCTTTTACTATCCATAAACTGCAACCTACCAAACATTTTCATTTTACTTTTTGCAACTCTCATATAAAAACTTGACCATCCCATTTCTTCTTGAATTGCCTCCTTTACTGTCCACATCTCTACATCTAATGCATGTCTTCCTACTTCCCTTTGTACTTTTTCTAAATAATCTAAAACCCTTTTACCAACACATAATGCATCATTACCATATGTTAACCTTGCTACTGCAACTCTCTTCCATGCAATTCTAGCTACATCATATTTATTATACGAAAATACTGTTAGTTTCTTTACCAAGCCCTTTCTTTTCTTTGCTTCATTTACCAATTTTTTCTCCCATTCATCCAAGCAATTTTCCTGATTACATAAGATAATTCCCAAATACCTATATCTATCCACTACACTTAACTTTATATCCCCCAATAAAAATTCTACATCTTCTCTTTCCCCAGTATTAACCATCATTATATTTGATTTTTTTTCACTAAATTTAATCCCCATCTCTTTACCCGCCCTTGCACATGTCCTCAACATAATTTCCATATCTTCTCTTCTTTCTGCACACAAAAAGATATCATCCGCAAAAAAAAAGACCCTACAAAGTATATACTCCCTTGCCACCTATTAACGGAATCTCTACCCCTCTTCCTATTCTTTCTATTGCTTTCTCCATTTCACTCAAAAACAACAAAAACAAAATAGGTGACATAGAGCATCCTTGCCTTAAATCCACCCCATTTTTATATTTAATTGATTCTATATCCCTAATTGGTAAGTATAATCATTATTTTCATATAATTTCTTAATAATCTTTACTAAAACTTCATCCATTCCCAAACTGGCTAACCTTACCCATAATCTATTTCTATTTACTCTATCATATGCTTTTTCTATATCTATAAAACTCATATATAATGATCTACCTGAATTCCTACTCATCTCCATAAGTTGTGTAACTACAAACAAACTATCTCCTATATGCCTATCTGACCTAAAACCTCTTTGCATTTCCCCCACTACATTATTCTCTTCCATCCATTTTACAACTCTTCCAGCTACCCTATATGAAAAAACTTTATATAAAACTGATGTCACCGCTATCGGTCTATAATTATTTAACTTTCTATGATCCTTACCCTTTCCTTTAAATAATAATCTTATTCTTGTATTACTCCAACTAGCCGGAAAAACTCTCTTCTGTGCCATCTTATTAAAACATGATAATAACTTTGCTTTTGCTCTATCCCCTAAATTCATTACCATCTCTGCTGCCCATCCATCTAAACCTCTTGCCTTTCCACTTTTCAATCTCTCCCCTGCCTCCTTCAGCTCATTTTTTGTGAACCTAATATTCCCATTACTACCTGCTTTCATGTTTTCTATCACTAATTCCTTCACATCTAACATCTTTTCTATATCCATTACATATCTATTTAAGATTCTCTCTACCTCTTCTCTAGAGCTACCCTCTATTCCCTCATCATCTATTAATACTATCTCTCTTTCCCCTACATTTCTCCTTTTAATGTAATTCCAATTTTTTTTACTCCCATCTCTTCCACATTCATTAATATCTTCCAACAATTTACTATTTAACTTCATCCTCTCTCTATAATTATCCATTTTAGCCAACTTCTTCTGTTCTAAGTTCTTTCCCCATTTAGCATTAATATCGTTTTCACTTTCTTTATTCTTAATAACACACTTATATTCTCTGCATGCTTCTTTCCTCTCTTTTACACTTTTACTAACTCTCATTTTTTTCTGTGCGAACTGTTTAGTGGCTCCTCCAAGTGTCAACAAATGTACCTGAGCATCTACTAAATAAATATCTATACAATAGATGTAAGATTAAAATTAGAAAATTAAATAATTCAATAGTTATTGAAAATTGTAATATAAAATATGAAGAAATAATTGTATAGATATGTAAAATATGGGTGGTATGTATGCATATATATTGTATGCATTGTATGTAAGGTTACATTATATATTAAATAAATTAGACAATTTAAAATGAAACAAAACTAGCCCCCAAAAAACTTGAGAAATCTGCCTCGAAGTGAAGCTGATTGGTTGTCTAAATTTTTATTTTTACTTTTTTATTTTTTTGGCATTGACCAAGTTAGCTTTTGATATTTGTAAATATATGTAGATATTTGTATATGTATAATTAAACAAAAATTTTTTTAAAGATTTAAATTATAATGAAATAATGTTATATAAATATAATAATTAAAATGTAATAATTAATGAGTGTATTGTTTATGTATAAAAAGAATATAATTATTTATTAAGTACTGATGCCTATTAAAAAATATTATGTTTGTGTGTGCATGTGTGGATATATAGGATTGGATTTATATAAACCGTAAAATTAGATAATATTTTGATGATAACACACTACGTATTTTTTTCTATTTAGGTCTTTGAATAAGAATGTTAAACCAATAAGGTGTTAACATTATTTAATAAAAATTTAAACTTTGCAAAAATTATGTGTGGAAAAAACAATTTACTTAGTAGTTTATATTTTAATAATTGATTTTAGATATGTTTTTTGTTTTACGATTACTCTTCATTTTAAACGCTGTACTAATTGCAAATATAATATTATCAATATACATAAATAGCCGCTAAAGTATTTTGTAATCTTTCTGAATAGATTTAGTCAAATAATAGAAAATTACTAAAGTAAACAATTTATAGTTATAATATCTATCTACTATATAAACATATATTTTTTTCTAGTGATTCTTTTGTTTGTTAGCAAATCCATTAATAACAAATAAGCAATAACTACCAGCAAATATTATTGTTATTGTAATAAATTTTATTTTCTGAAAATGTTTCACAGTTAATGTGAAAAATCTTATTAAAAACTATTTATAAAATGCAAAATATTTAAAAAAAGAAAAGAAAAATACAAATCTTTGACTATCTTTATTTCATAGTTTTATGAAGGGGGGGGGGTACAAGTATAAATAAAGGTTACATTATTTTTCAAAAATAATAATTAAATACAACGTATTAATTTCAAATAAATATAATAAAATCTTCTATAAAAATATATTATTTATAAAGTTTGTAATTATAAAGTTATAAACTATGAGACTTTAATGAAAAATTAAAATAGTTCACAATAATGGCAGTATTGAAATAAATCTAAGTTCAATTTTGCTGAATGAAATAAACAATAAAGCTTTAAACACATCTTATTAAATAATTACATTCACTTTTATTACTAGTTGTTGAGTCTTCTACTGAGAGAGTAGTTAGTTTAGAGCCTTCAATAAAAACAACTTCCATCTGTAAAAGAAATTAATAGATATGAATTAAATATGTTTAATAAATAAATATGTTACAATAAAAAGTTATAATACTAAGTCATTATGGGATAACTGTTAGTTTATTAACCTGCCAATTAAAATAAAATGTAGAAATTGGTTTTTTTTTTTTTTTAAAGATTATTAGATTTTTTTTTTTAATCAATGCCAGACCTTCTTTAAAAAGACAATCTGTGACAAAGCAGTTAGTTATCCCCCTGGGGATATTAATATTAACATAAAAACGTTTCATGCACTTTTTTTTATCATTTAAAGAAATCAAATTAATAAAAGATGGATTTTTGGAACCAGTGAGCTAAAACATGAAAAAATATTAAGGTCAATAAAAAAACCCTCCATTTTGAAGCCTTATTAAGGAAATAAACATTTTTTTTTTAAATGCTGATTTCTCTACTGGTACTTTTAAAAATATATGTAACAAATTCTGCTAAAATACATTTTTTTTTTAATGTTACAAAGGAGAAAAAGTTTACTAACATTACAATTCTCTTGAAAAATGATAATGTTAGTATAATATTTGTCATCAAATTTGGTACAACTTTCTAGAAAATGCTAATTATTTCATAAATAATTATAGAAATATCACTATTGGTGCTTGAAGAGATAAAACTGATTTAAGTTTTTTTTCCCCTTCACTCACTCTCTTACCCACAAAAACAGTTACTGAAAGATTTTATAAAGTGGGATTTTGCACTCATATATAAGACATAAGAAAATAATTATTACCTGATTATATCTATATTAACTATTGATTATTCCATCATGAAAGATCAAGAACTAAAGAAAAATTGTATTTAAAAAATCAGCTACAATGAAATGGGCAATGACAAAAATAACTACCCCCTCCCCAATTACTTAGCAAAATGAAAATAAACAAAAAAGTATTGTTTCAGTGTAATCCATATTCTCTCAACATCTGAATGCAAGCATACTTATTAGATGTAACTAAACTTTATATCAAAAGTTTTGAACTGCAATCTAAAAAAATATAATAAAAAAAATAACATTTTGTAAAAAGCAGAATCATATACATAGTGATATTTTTTAAAATTTGAACTTAAATATGTTAATTATCTACTTTATTTAATCAACAACTTTTATATTATTCTTTAAAAATAAATTAAAATTGTTTTTATGTAATAATAAATAAATTTTACATCTTCCAATATTAGAACAAAGTAAATTATAATATTTCATAAGTGCTAATAAGATTAATAAAAAGAAATGAATTTAAAGTGAACGATTTATATATGTATACTTTTACTTCTAGACACTCAAGATTGGCTCATATAAGTGTATTTGAGTTGGAAAATAGGATGATCATTCTTATTTTCTCAAAGTCTTTATCTTGCGTCTGGGGCGAGAGTATCATTGCAGTTTTAACATCACTGTTTAATACTGCTATTGAGGAGAGATGATTACCTTCTATATAATTAAAATTGCTTTTATTTTTTAAAATGATATACTGTTGGTTTGGGTAATGAGTATTCATGTGTGTGTATACATATACGCATGTGTGCCTATGTCAACTTACTGAGCTAATTATTTTATGCAATTTGTATTTGGTTTTGATAAAATAATTTATTATGTGTAAGTTTTTAATAGGAATTTACATTGTATTACATCTTTATATTGTTATATACCAATGTTTTTGTTGTATATAATAAAAATACACATTTTTTTTTAAAAAAGGCAAGCTTATTAAATGGTAATTAGTTTAGATGAGATCAGCAGAAGAAAATAATAAACACAAAATGAAATAACAATTGTAAATTTATCAAGTTAAGAAAGCTGTTACAAAAATAACAAACTAGTTCGAATGTGAAGAAAATGAAATACTGTATAGAAAACACAAATAGAAAAAGGATTTTAATATATCAAACAGGGCAAAACTCTCCATACAGTAGTGCCACCCTGTGCCAACCAGAGTAATCAATTGATGCCAGAAGGCTTGTGCATAAAATCCCTATCTAGTGCCTACTCATCCAATATCCCCAGACTAGGTGCAGTGCTCTCATATCTAAGGCTCCTCACTGATGAAGGCCACAAGCCAGAAACTAGTCTGGGGATATTGGATGAGTAGACACTAGATAGGGATTTTATACACAAGCCTTCTCACATCCATTGATAACTCTGGTTAGCACAGGATGGCACTACTATATGGAGAGTTTTGCCTTGTTTGATATATTAAAATCCTTTTTTTTTAATTTATATTAAATCTTAAAAAAATTTGTTAAAGTGATCAATTAAAAAAAAGATCATTACAAAAACAACAGCCTTTCCATAAGTCAGTACATTTCTCATATTTATTTCTATAATATTAAAATCTTTTGTTTAATTTATATTAAATGTCAAAAAAAATTTGTTAAATCAATTAATTAAAAAAAGTGATGGTATTTCAGTAGGCCGAGTATAAATTTGTTACATAATAAAATGTTTTATAAACTTAATGCTAAAAGTTTTACAAAATTTTAGATCATTCTAAAAGTTGATATTGATTTAAAATCAATTACTTTTTTGATAACAAGATCACTATTGTGTTTCTATAAGGGAAAGAAGTTATTGAAAGCAAAAGAATATTTCCTAGAGCATATTTAATAGTTACAAAAGTCAGACATTGAAGACATTCAGAAATATATATATATATGAGTCTCCTCAATTTATTATTAATAACTATATTATTATTTAAAAAATTTTTTTTATTGTATAATATTAATTTCAAATTTAAATATGTTTGTTTTTGTCTGCATAATGAATGGTGAGCTTCACTGCAAATGCATTCAGCTTTAAATTATAAAGGAAGAAACCACTTCATTACACAGATGAACAGATGTATGCAAATCTGAATTGCAAATACAAATGGAGGAAAAAAATCAATATTATATAATATTAATTTATATATGCATATTATACATATAAAAAAGCATTTGTGTTGTATATATGTGTGTTGAAAAGTATAATACACTTTCAGTTCAATAAACAGAAGCTATACATTTGTACACAAAGGAGAATAGTTCATGATTTCACTGTACTGGAAAACCAACAACCCTTGAAAGTGTCATTGTATTTCTAGAAATTTAAGTGCTAAAATTGCATGATAGTTTTGCATTGGTGGTCAAGAGGTCAGCGCGACTGCCTTGCACTTGCAGGCAGTTGCCCGGGTTGTGGGTTCACGTCCCGGCCGATGCTATAACACTTAAAAAAAAATTGCATGATAGAGCAGCCAGTTGATCACAAGATCTGACATTGTACAGAATAGTTTCATGAATCATTCATTATTGATTACTAGTCTTTCTCTTTTTTTATCTTCAACATTTCTGTCATTATAGACTTTTCCAATAAATTAGATCAACTTATATTGTGTCCAAAATAAAACAATTTTATTTTGGTTATTTGTGCTTGAGCAAAAATTTAATTTAATTAAATATACACAACTCACCATGATTCAAAATCACCAATGCTTTATATATATTTACTTTAGTATCTAACTTCTACATTTGTATAAAATCATAAGTAGATCAAGCCTAAGCAATTCCAATTGCCATTTAAAAAAAAAAAAAGCTCCTATATATAAAGACCTTTAAAAAGTTTTTTATTTGAATTGTTGATAAATATTCAAAGGATGCAAAATTTATCAATGATTTTTATGTCTTCATCCTCAAGTTGAAAGTTAGTTTTTATCTTTGATGACATAATCTTTGCCTTATTTATATTTAATAACAATGACATCATTTCATTTTTTTTCTTTAACTTTCCTAACAAGTGTTTAAGTCTTTTCTATTTTTGGTTATAAGTATGATGTTATAAACACATCTAAGATTGTTGATTTCTTTTCCACCATCCTAAATCAACATTTCTTTATGTTTAACCTGGCTTCCGTCATTACATATTTAGTATACAAAATGAATAGTTAGAATAATTATATGCAGCTCTAATTCCATTGGGAGTATAAAAATAGATATATTCTATATATTATAATGGACTGCAGACTCCCTAATATTCAAGACCAGGGGGTGCATTAGACTTTTAGCCTAGAAATTTATAATTTACTGCTAAGGATATCAAGTATAAATGCCTATCACAGCTGTACCATCACCCACATATACTTATACTTTGCCAACCATGAAATGTTGTAAATAAATTAGATGTTGAGATAACAAAGATACCATCATAATATATATATACAATATTAAAAATAATTATTTTATTCAGTAATATATATCATACCATATAGCCAGTCTAAATATTAGTCACTTGAGAGTGCCATTATAGAAAATTTATTTAGGGTGACCAGAATTTACTAAAGATGATGAACTGATCCTTAACTTAAGAATAAATTACTGCTGCTAGGTCAGGGAAAGAAATATATTCTTAGCTAACCGAACAATTGCTAAACAAACAACAGCAAACAAACATCAGCCAAATTATACTAATAATAACAAAATGTATTAATACATGCTTAAAAAAAAAAAAAAAGTAAAACAAAATATTTTAATGATAATAACTATTTAATTTTAATGATGAAAATTTCTTGTAATAATTTTTTACTTATAAGATTTACTTGTTCACATAAGACCATCATAGATTGTGGATATTTAATTTATCCATTTAATTCATTAATTTAAATAAATTTAAATTGTAAAAGTATTTTTCCATAGGCAACTGCATTGGACTATTGTAACTGTGTTTTGAAAATTTTGTAACAGACTTCTCATGGTGTTCATGTTTATAAAATTTATTTATTGTAAAATAAATGTTATATCTGTTGTTAAGACTTATGTAGTGTCTCTATAATGTCTTGATATTCACCAATCAATACCCAGAAATCAAATCATTGGATAATTTATAATGCAAATATTTTTATGCTATTTATTCAAAATACAGTCACATAAATGAAAATATTAAACTATTTAATGATGATGATTTTGCAGATATGAAGAATGCATTTGAAATAAAATATTATTCATTTTATTCTATTGATTACTATAATCCTTAAAATTGCAATTTATTTAAATAAGACTGCTTTTATAATCAATTATTGTCTATGTTCAGTTAATAAAATTTATTTGTGTTGTTAATGAATATTTTGAGTGTCCATAAAATCCCTTTTCACTTTTGATATTTGAATGCTATCCTAGAAGATGCTTGTATAATAGGTAAACATTAGCTTGTAGTCTAAGAATGTCTTCTCATGTTTTTCTCTAGGATATCATTCATTTTATTAATAACATGTCCATAAAGCAAAATATTGAGAAAATTTAACATTGAAATATAATATAAGAACCATGAGATCATAATACCATACGTCTATAAAATAAGATCATATATTTATTGTCAAAGAAAAGCAAAGTGGCATGAACAAGTCAATAAGATTCATAAAAGATGATTATTTTATTAAAATGTGAATCTGATTATGGCAATAAAATGATGAAGAGTGATTTGGAGATGTAAGATGATAATAAAAGAAATTTTATTATACATAAAGAAATTATTGTACCCTTGCTACTTTGTGATGTGTGCTATAAATATTGGGAGCATTGAAAGTTTTGCAAGTGTGAGTTGAGGTTTCTCCTCCTCTTAAAATTTTATTCAGTTATATTTTATAATGTTTAATGATTATTATTATCATCATTATTATTGTAGCTCTCTTTATTGTTAGAGTAAATTGAAGTAGAAAAGAACTCTGAGCTTTACCTGATTACTTGATTTATCACAATTTATAATTTACATGTTAATTCCTACTTATATGGTAATGGTAAATTTGCTTAGATGTCTTTTTATATGTATAATCTATCTATTATATGATGTATTTTGAAAGATTTAATCATTCTATGAAACTGTAGAACTAAAAATTCACATTTCTATATAACCATATTTTAACCTAATTATATTTGCATTAAGCATTTCAAATGTCAAAATATTTTTCAGGCATCTATAAATTTGTCAATAAAACATTTATATAACAATAACATCTTTACTTTTGATAGTTTTATTTAACTCTCATTAGAAATAATCCTACAACTTAAACATATATATATATCATTAGAAATAATCCTACATAATATATATATATATATATTTAATGCCTTATAACTTGAAAGTTTTTTTAATAATTATTCAAGGAGAAACATAAGATATAAAACTAAAATAATTTAATTTTGTTATAAATTTTATTCGTGCTGAAGGCTATATATATGAAAAATTATAAATGCTCTTCAGATCTTGATTTAGATATATTTAATCTTTTGTGAAAAAGATAACTAAAATTCTTACAAAATTATTTTACATAAAAAAAAAACAACAGCCATTTCTTTAGTTAAAAATAATTTTGATTTGATTTCTTAAAAACCTTTTTCTTTCTTTATTCACACACAATAGATCTCTATATCACATTTTTACAAAAAATCAAAACACAAATGATATAGAATTTTATAGAACTTGTTATGGTAAGTTGACATTTTACCTACTTCAAGATAGACTTCTCATTTCTGATAATTCAAAAAAATTTTTTAAATTTTGCTTTACATTTTTGTATAAATATTTCTCATCAAATTATTTAGGTACTTATCATGTTTTCAATAGCATTCAATTATCCTTTTAGCATCTTAATTTTTTTTTAAAATAGATAATGGCATGCACTTTCTTATATTTGTGAAATTATTAATCTTGAAATATGATCTTATATTAATCTCCCAATATCTTGATTAAATCTTTCTATTTGACTATGGATCCTAGCATTGTAAATTCCTTTTAATTTTATCATTATCTTTATCCCAAAAGATGTTAGGTTTTATTTTATAAATTTTGTTACAGATAAACTGTTGTAGATGGATAACATGGTTTTTCAAGTAAAAATTCCTTTTATTTGTTGACTCTTGACCTTCTACTGATCATTTTTATACTCACAGTTGTAATGCAAATAATTTCAGCTGATGATATTATCACATTGAATATAAATTAAATCCTTGCTTCTTTATATTATTTAATTTTTTTATAATCAATCATATATTGACTATTATGCAGGAAAACATATTCTAATAACATGAGATCCTATCTAAAACTTGTTTCACATTTTCTGAATCTCAATTTTGACTTTTTATTATTATCCATTACTAGTTGGGATGCTTTTAGAGATGAGGCTAATAGCTTCTCATTATTTCTCAGTAAATGTGAGAATAACTTTTCCAAAATTGCAGAAATCTTCAGAAATCACTTTTCCATTGTTAAATTAATCCCAGATCAAACCTTTTCTCATTTTATCAGAAGATATTTCATCATCATATTTCATTATGACATTTGATAAAGTATGATTATATTTTTCCTATTTTATCTGCGATTATAAATCTACATAATTACTAAAAAAAATTTTTTTTCTACTCATAAACACTTTATTATATAGCTAAGGAAACAATGTTGATAATGTGATGAAAGTAACAATGTTATTTACAGAGTTAAGATAAAGATCATATGATTGTCTCTACTGTCAGGGCAGCAAAATGTACAATACATGTTTCACAAACATCAATCGTCCATGGATATCAAGTCCCATGTAATTTTGTAGATGAATGATGGTGCTAATCTTCTGTTTCTCTCTTGGATAGTTCTAAGTTTAGACATGAGTATTTCCCATGGGTTGCTGCTGGTGTGATTGTAGATCAGCATACATCTGATTGACCAATAGGTGAACAGTAAAAAGGTTGACCTCCTAATCACAGAGAATTCACTATTGACAATACTAGAAATGAGGGTGGTAAATGGAAGTTATAAGATCCCTGAAACAATGCAGTGAGTAGCAGTTGCAAAAAATGTGTAACATGATGTCATCATCCCTATGACCCAAAGGGAAGACTTGGTATAAGCATGAGAAATCCCTATGTGTGATGAGAAAATGGTATGTAGGGAGAATGTTTAAGTTTATTTTTATTAAGAAGTCTAAATATTTCGGTTCCAAATGCCAGCGCTTGAATTTTTTGATAATGAAATGATTGGAGAAGGTTAGGATGGAAGGACATGGGAAGTATCATTATTAGTAAGATGATATGCCTCCCAATAATTGATTTTTTGAGGGTCTGATAAGTCTCTAGTATATATTTTACAAAAATTTACACTTCAACATATGTTAGATTATATGGTTAATTTATTAGGTGAATTTTAAAATTGCAATCGGTATAATTGTTACTCTGTTAAAATTAAGAGCAGAACTGATTAAAAAATACATTGTTGTTTATCCTTTATTTAAATTACAAATATTGTAAGCTTTTTAGATGGTAATCATATTTCCCGAACAACTAACAATACAATATTTATTATTTATTAATTTATGAAGATCTACAATAAAGGGTTAAACACATCATCTTAGAACAGAATGTGAATTTATTACAACCAAATAAAAATTTTAAATTTAATTAAAAATGAAAAAAAAAGAAGAGACAAATATCTATCTAATAACATTAATTTAATGTTTTAAATAGAGAAGAGAGAGATGGCATTGGATATTTTCAATTGAATGATCATCAATTTCAATTTAAATGTTTGCTTTTGTAACTAATGACTTTAAAAAAAAAAAAATCGAGAAACTGGTAGTAAATCTTGATATACAAATATAATTAGTCTAAAATGATAAAAGGAAGGCAGAGAAATTTCTAAAAATAATTAAAAAATCCATTTCAAATTATTTCTTTCCTTTTATATTATGAATTCATAATTGTTTTCATTCCCTTTCAATGATGTTTATTTTAGTAACTATATTCATTCATCTCTTATAAATCATGAACGCAATTATGCTTTAGAGTAATAATCATTTAAAGCCATTAAACCAATTAAAATCTAACGGCAAACTCTACAATTTGCAAACCATTATCTAACACTAAAAAATGTATTTTAAATGACTACATTTTATTTATAAAAGAGTTAAATAAAATGTCTATTTGTAAATAATAAAAGACCATTAACAAAATAAAAGTATCCAATACAATTAACCACTGGGCCAAAAATAGAATTAATTATTAGTATATTCCAGTTCACGTAAATAAATAAGCAGTTTGGGTACATTAGGACTCCTGTAGCCTCATCATTTGATTTCAAGTTTCCTCCCTATAAATATTCCAAATATAGGGATAATATTGAATATTATGTAATATATATTTAAAATTCTTTATATATGTTAAATGCATATATATAATATAAATAAAATGTTCGTTAATTAAAACAAAAATGGTTTAAGAAATTAACCGAAAGTACTTCTGCGGATTTAAGGATTGTTTATAATAGTTTGTTACCGTTAAAATTATTATTTTTATTATAATATATAAGCATTTAAAAATATATATGTATTATGTATATATCTGTGATGCAGTTTAATTTTTTTAAATTACATATATACATTAATACATCATCAAAGATAATTAATAAAATCATAAAATATTGTACGGTACGTATTTTTAAGGTTAATTAGGGGGGATTGGACCACAGACTTTCAAGTGTTTTTCAGCCATCCACTCGATCTTATATAACTGATACACACGATCACATACATGTGAAAAAGATAAATAATATATAATATACATATCCAGCACTCATCAGTTGGTCTGGATCATCATCTTCCACACATATATACAATCAGTGCTCAAATTATATTAAGATAGAAAATCTTCAAACTTTAATGGACAGATTTCAGTCCTCTCCACTCTTCAGCCATCCACATCACTGAAATTTTCTGAAGATGAAAATACTCAAAGCCCTGCTAATATCAAATATTGTTGTCATACCCATGTAGACTTTAAGTCAATCTTACCCCTCATATGTAGGAACTTAATATGTCCATTTGAATACACAGAAAAGGGATAGGCAGAATATGGACTGAAGATGTAATATTTGAATACAAGTATAATGTATACACTTAAGTTTAGATAACATTTGATTTTATTTATAAATGCAGAGATAGTATGTAATTTATACAGCAAGGATTATTTTTATCCTAACACATGCACTGTAGTGTTTTTAAATAATATATCAATGATGTCTTGTTGTGCATTGAGTAAACTCTCAAATTAAGACACAAGATAGAGATTTTTTAAAAAGACAAGAGTAGCTACTTTATTTTTAAACCTACTTTCTAATTATATAGACAATTTAAAGCATCCCAGTTTAAGGTATTGTTGAGATATTATTAAAAAACAGTAGAACACATTTGTTAGGATGAAAAATCCTTTACTGTATAAATTAAGCTTTAGAATTAGATGGGATCTGAACACAGACTTTCAAGATCCCTTCAGTCATCCACTCCATCTTATTAACCAATACATATAACCACATACATGAGAAAAAGATAAATGATCTCCAATATATGTATTTTGTACTGAACCAGCATTCATCAGTTGGTGTAGATAATCATCTCCTACACATATATACAATTAGTGCTCAGTTTATATTAAAATAGCTGGTACTCATCTTATAGCTAAAGACGCTGTTCTATGGCACAGTTTTCATGCCAAAACACATTAAAATGCTGTTCCCATGGCCGACACATTTGAACCCGCGTTTTCTACAATACAACTTTTTTGTTGTGCTACAGAATGCAGGCCGCTATGTCGTGTCGCAGTACAGCATGTATGTTGCTAAGCAGCAATTACATTTTACGAATTTGCACAATTTATAAAATAATTACGGCTTGATGAGAGAGTTTGTATTTGAATTGTATTGAAATGTTGTTTTCATTGGATTCATTTATTATTTTAAATTATTGAAATGTTCAGATGTTTTAAAACAATAATTATAAGACTTTTTACAATGTACTGTATTGAACTTTTATTTGGGTAAATGTTAAATATCTATGTTTTTATTGAGTTGCAATTAGGTAAAGTGTCAAGTAACGTACAGTTAGTAACATTCACGAGACAAAGAAGATTCTACCATCTGTATATTTTTGAAGTAAAAAAGAGTGGTACGAGAAAAATATCCAGTAAGAAAAGTCCAAATGTACAGGTTTTTTTGTAAATTTAATAAAAAGCAAATATTATAAACATGTTTAATAAGTAAAGAAGATATTTGTTTGTTGTTTAAAAAAGTTTGAGTTTCTTGCTTCTGTCCGAGTACGCTTACGATTTTGAATTTTTTTATTTTAGCATTACAAACAAACAGAACACTAACCCTAAAACTAACCCTAAACCTAACCCTAAACTAACCCTAAACCTAAAACTAATTCTAAAACTAACCCTAAACCTAACCCTAAATCTAACCGTAACAACTTTTACTTTTATTACAAAAAAAGTCGTAACACAAGTAAAAAAACAACCGAAAGAAAATTGATAAAAAAAAAGCCGTAACACAAGTAAAAAAATAACCGATAGAAAATTTATAAAAAAAACAAACACCGTAACACAATTTAAAAAATATACGATCATTTAAATTGTATATGTTAATAAAAAATAATATTTAAAAAGACAATTTTGTTTTGTTTTTATTTTCGCATTACAAAAAAGCACAGAGAAATTATTAAAATCAACGGCCCATGAATGTTCATATTTTATAGTTTTAGCGTGAAAACGACGCCATCCTACGGGTCTTTACCTATAATACAAGCACCAAATAGCTCTTCACTCTCCAACTCTTTACCCATCCATATCACTGAAAATCTGAAGATGGAATACTCAAAGCACTATTAATATTAAATATTGTTATACCCATGTTGACTTTAAGATAATATGACCCCTCTATGTAGAACCTTAATATGTCCATTTAAATAGACTGAAGACGGAATTAGCATTAACAGGGCTTTGAATATTCCATCTTCAGATTTTCAGTGATGTAGATGGTGGAAGAGTGGAGAAAATTTGAATCTGGTCTGTTAAAGTTTTTGTTATCTTAATATAAACCAAGCACTGATTGTATATATGTGCAGAAGATGATAATCCAGACCAACTGAGGAGTGCTGGTTCATCACAAAATGTGTATATTGGAGATCATTCATCTTTTTTTACATATATAGGGGCATGTGTATCAGTTATATAAGATGAAGCAGATGACTGAAGGGAGCTTAAAAGCCTATGTTCAAATCCCTTTAATTACATCTAAAGCTTAAAAATATATATTATACTTGCATTCAAATATTACATATTCAGTTTGTATTCTGCCCATCTCTCTTCTGTGTATTTAAATGGACATATTAAGGTCCTACATATGGTGGGTCTGATTGGCTTAAAGTCAGCATGGGTATGACAACTATATCTGACATTAACAGGGAATTTGAGTATTCTATCTTTCAATTTTAATGATATGGATGCCTAAAGAGTTGGAAAGTGGAGAGGATTGAAGCCTCTCCATTAAAGTTTGAACACTTGCTATCTTAATATAAACAGAGCACTGATTGTATATATGTGTGGGATATGATGATCCAGATCATCTGATGAGTGCACAAAATATATATATTGGAGATCATTTATCTTTTTACATGTATGTGGTCATAAAGTATAGTAGATGACTGAGCTTAAAAGCGTATGTGCAAATCCCCTCTAATTACATCTAAAGCTTAAGTATATACATTAATATTTGTATTCAAATAAAACATTTTTATAAGTATGTATAGATATTTTAAATAAATATATTTAAAAACTAAGTGTACATATTAACACTTTGCTTGATTACTATGCTGAATAAGAAATCAAATTTAAAAAAAATTCTTGTGTTTATTTTTAGCCCTATTTTGCTGTTTTTACAATCATTTTATTGTGAAAAGTGAACTCAAATGATATTTTTAATTAGAAAAAAATTCTCATTTAACAGATAAATTTTACTTCTTTTAAGTTGAATGTCCACTCATATGTTGTTTCAACAAAGCTAACTCCCATTCCTGATTTTGCTGATTGATAGTTTCTAATTGTCAACATAAGAGAACATTTGTAAAAAGTTTGAGTGTATTCATTCTTTTAAGTTAGATTTTGAAAATGAAAACATATTTTGCCCATAATTATTTCCATATTTATAATTATTTTTTACAATATATTGATTTAAATTTATTTCTTTAAGACTTCTGAGATTAGATTTATATTTATATTCAAAGGTATTTAATTTTAAAAGTCAAGACAAGAGAAATCACTAACATTTTATGTTGCAACTTGAAATAGGCTGAAGAATAATTTTTTTTACATATTTATCACAAATGATTTATTCTGCCATTTTTTTTTTACAGTTATAACTATTATTTTAAATTTTTAATAGAATTTCATTAGCTTTAAATAATCTAAACATTAATTTATTCAATCTTTACAAACTAAATTGGACCAATTCTGATTATTTTACTTTAATATTTTTATGGATAAAGTTCTAATTGAGAAATAAGAAAAATAATAATTTAATCTAATCTGTCAATAACTGACAAATAAGAAAAACAGATATTTAAGGAAAAGATATTTTTTTATTCTTATGATGAAAATTAGTGGTAGTAAATTACAAATGACATAATTCCTAGATGATTTTATAAACACATGCTCATCAAAAGTATAAAAGTATTAGCAATACATACATTTGCAATGTAAATTTAAAAAAAAATTGAAACTTAGAAAATAAAAATTTCATTTTCTTACTAATTATTATTATTATTATTATTATTATTATCATCATCATCATCATCATTATTTAATATTCGTTTTAAATCTTGGGTAAGTAAATCAATAAATACAGGGATTCTACTGCACTTCAAATAAAACTGATTGTAAAATTATTGTGAGAATTATATTAGTAATAATGTAGCTATTAGTAGAGTTCTTAAGATGTAGTTAGATAACAGAACCATCATTGCCATTCCTAGAACAGGACCATAATTTTCTTCTGAATAAAATTTAAAAAAATTTAAAAAATCTCAGTTTGGTGAATTGTTTAACTTACTGGCCTCATCCTTTCATTTAAATATTTGAATATCACATGATCTCTTGAGCACATATTGATATGATTATTATGTACAGAAATTAATTATTGTATTTAAAGTTTATTATCTTGTTATTAATGTAAATCTGAAAATGGAATTCACAATATTTTTAATAATGGTATTAAGAAGTGGAGTAAAATTTTATCTGAAGGACTGACTCTAAAACATAAAGATTTAAAACTGTATATTGTAATAATAAAGTTAAAAGCAATATTCATTATTCAAAATAAGTCATTTATTCAGAAGAATTTGAATTGATGATATATAAAAAAGAGAAATAATAAATTTAGAGGTTTTTTTTTTTTAAAAAAAAAAAGCCATTATAGGCAGGCCTTGTGATATAGAACTAAAAACTGCTTCTATTAAACAAAAATATAAGCACTTTTTTTAGACTTAAGTCTTGAAATTACATTTAAAAATGTGATTATTTTTATATAACATAGAAGCTAGATACAACTGAGATGTATCATGATTAAATTCGTCTTTTGCTTTATGTATCTGTAAAAAAAAATATTGTTAATGAAATAGCAAAATTAAGTTTTTGAATTAATAGGAATGTATCTTTATATATACATTAAATAAAGATTTGATTGTTAAAGAATAAATAAATAATAATACATAATGGATTATTACATTTATGGTATTTCTACTAATAACAATGTTAAAAAGTTAATAATAGATTTAATTTCAAATTAAATGTGAAAAATTATATCCAGAGAGGGAAGAAACTTTTTCTATTGTTACTATGCACAATGTTAAAGGATTATGTCAGTAATTAAAATATAAAGAATATATAATAGATTTGTCAGAAATATAATTTAATGATCAATTTGTTAATCTGATTGTAGATCATTGGTATTTATTATATAGGCATGGTTATGTAAATTCCAAACTTTTAAGAAGTACATTATAACAGAGCATGTGAATGTAGAGATGAATATAGTGATTAAAATGACATCAGGAAATCAATTGTATTTATGGATAATATATATTCCTTTTCATATTATTATAAATGAATTAAATAATGATTTGAAACAATGTTTTGATTTGTAATGACTTTAATGTATGCTGTTTAATGTCATTAGATAAAATTCCTGAGTTGTGCACAATAAAACAAATGATGATTTAAAATATATGAAATTCATGGACATTATTGGGGTGGTCTAAAAGAATCATTTAAAAAATATGATGTATTCTACTTTATTTTGGTACATTTTAATGACATAAATTTAAAATATAATCTCCAGTCATTGTTGAAAACAGATTCTCACCATCCAGCATTGAGTTTTTGATGCATAATGTACATTTCTTAACTGTCTAGGATATAATAATTTCAAAGAAAAATTACAAATTTGGTGATTATTTTAATCTATATCCAATGTTACTTGGGAATAGATATATTAAAATCTGCAAAAAATTTCAAATGAAACAATAAATTTATATCATGTAATTCCTAAAAAGATACCTTGGATTTTCTAAAAAAAATAATTTATATTGATAAAAAAAAATTTAGATGCTATAAATTATTTAAGAAATTAGAATTGGTACTCTGCTATAAATTGATAAATTTTAGGAGAATATTTAAAATCAAGGAACAAATTGACTTTAAAAGATATATTGGACAACTGGAAAATGATATTAGATCCAACTCTAATTATTTTAGACAATTTACTGGAAAACATTCTGATGTTAAAAATGAAATATCATTTGGTGCCAGGAGTAATATGCTTGATAACTTTGCTGATTATTTTTCATCATATACAAATAAAAC
The DNA here is from genome assembly GCA_028023455.1 of Epiperipatus broadwayi. NCBI lineage: Eukaryota > Metazoa > Onychophora > Udeonychophora > Euonychophora > Peripatidae > Epiperipatus > Epiperipatus broadwayi. The sequence goes on along the minus strand of JAQFVV010006245.1, from coordinate 1,307,380 downwards.
TATGTTGACCTATTTTTACAAAGTTTCAATTTCTAAAATTAACAATTGCTAGATATTGTCACAATAACTACTGATGAAATTTATTTTGTTGACCATAAAACAACTCAAAATCAAAGAAAGCATTGTACATCACTTAATACTAATATTCATTTACAGAGAATGTGTTGAATGTTTAATTCCAGTTCTTAGTTACATTTTTACTACATCTTTGGGTCAGCTATCTTTTCTGATTCATGGAAAGCTGTTAATGTTATATCAATACCAAAATCTAAATCACTTTGTATTAAAAATTTTAATTTAATTGCTTTATTATGCATAACTAAAATGTGTGTAATAAATAAATTCTTGATATACCTATCAAAAATACATGACTTTACATTAGATATATCTGTTGATACTAATGTGATACATATTCAAAATGCCATTATAAATATTATCAACAGCTAATTGATACGGGATGTTATTTATTTTGACCTGAACAAAGCAGTTGATAGGCTAGATAATTCAATTTTGGTTTCAAAATTAAATTTCATTGTTTTTTTTTTCTATCAGCTTCTGCAATGGTTTGATTCTTTTATTATTAATAGATCTAGTTTTATATCTTATTAAAATGCAATCATATACTTATCACAATATAACTAAAGTGCCCGAAAAAACCACTTTTGGACTACTGCTTTTTTCAATGTATTGATAGAATATAGAGCAGTATGTTGTTGGTACTGATATTCTTTGCTGATAATATTAACATTATCATTAATTTTGATGAACATAAAATTGCATAATCCGATGTCAAAAGATTTCAAGTTTGATATCAAAGAAACAATATAGAAGTCAATGTTAAGAAATATTGTGTCATGATCTTTTCTAAAAAATTATTAACTAACATTTTCAACTATATATTAATCTCAAAAATTATCCAAGTAAAAAAAAAGTCTGAGATATTATTGATAATAATAATGAAACATTTGATGACAATATTCAGCAGTACATCATGGGAAAAAGTTAGAAATCAAAAGTTTAATACTCAGAAATTGAAAATGTTTGATCAAATACATGTATTTACTTGTTTGATATGTTATTCAATTAATTTTAAGCTATGGTTCTGTAGTTTAGAGGTCCAGTAACTTAAGCCATAAATTGGCATTGGAAAAGGGTTTTTTAAAAATTTCTGAGACATTTTGATTTAAAAAAAAAACATGATGTCAATCAATGCATTAATATAAAAGATGAATTCTGATTGCCATGCTTTTAAATATTATCTTTTAAAATGAAAACAAAAAATATAATAGAATCAACATAATATTCCAAACACTGTATAAAATATACCAAACAATAAAAATTTTAGGATGGCTGTACAGAAAAATATTACAAAAGATAATAGATAATTTAAAATTTTAACACTGTTTGTGCATCTTTATTTGGATGTAATATCTAACAAATGCACCAAATAAATTGAATTGAATTTATGTAAATGAACTGTTGAAAAGTGGATTCATTATCTCAAAATGTCTCTTGTTAAAAAGCTAGTTTTTAAGCAATGTCGTAATATTTGATTAGCTCCGATCTACTTGTTAATGTTCTAAAAGAACTCGGTGTTCAAGATTCATTAGAAAGCAATGGCATGAGAATTTTATACACACTTTTTTTTTAAATTTCAGTTTTTAGATTAATTTGCAGAAATAATTCTATAAAAGATTTATTTTCTAGATTCAAGTATAAGTCATTAATAATAGTCAAAACTCTATAAGTTTTAGAACGATTTTTTAAAATGCGCAATTAACACAGAAGTTGTTAAAAAACTCCAGTCTGAAGGGGGGGGGGAGTAGTGAGTCAAAAACAGCAAATTTCTAATTTTATTTAAATAAATTCATTTAAAAAAAATTGTAAAGCTATTATAGTACATAACAAAACCGAATTCATTTAAACTTTGTTGTGTGATTAATTTTTAATTACACATTAATTACACAACTTACAAAGTTCTAAAATCTAATTAGTTCGCTGCAAATTATCTTCATTATCAACACTTCATATGTAAGTTTCATTAACATTAATTGCTTTTAAAAAATAACAGCTTTTAGTTAATTTTAATCAAAACTAAGAAATAAAAAATCTTTTAAGTAAAATTCTATATAACTAAACTGTGTACACTATTATGCTTTATTAATGAAAATTCTTGTATTTTGCAAATACTTATATACTATTAAAAATCATTTATTTATATAACTTTTAATGTAAAATCCTTTTTTAATGGTGTATTACAAAAATGTTACAATCAATCTGAAAATAGCTGACTAATACTAAATGCTTACTCGACTCTTCTATGTCTAAAACATAATCTGGCATGGACAAAAAGATTTGAGTCAATGGAAGTTTTGATACAAAATACTTTCCGAATTCACACCTTCAATATTAAGACTAAATAAATATGTATTTTAAAAAATAAAGGTATAGTTAGCGTTAATCATATGTAATTTAAGATTCACTCTTTTTTGAAGCTCTGATTTTAAAAATTATAAGTATCTATTCCTATCATTATCATTAGTTTTTAAAGGGATATATGTCTCTGCATTTTGCTATTCCGTCAAACTCTTCTTTCATAAGAACTACATCCAATTTCACTGATCATATTTATAAAATAAAATATTATTGGCATACCCTTCAAATATTTTCCCCAAAACACTACATTTTAAAATATTTTATAGAAAAGCATTAAGGCTCAAAATATATCCCAGTAATATTCTTTTCTTAGTTTTACCACAACATTTTTTTTTAAGATTTCTCTCAATATCTGATTATTGATCCTTTTTATTCAACTCTTTTTATCTAACCTTTTCAAAAACCATACTCCCATTATTTCTAATTTTTTATTTCCATCATACTCCAAATAAAGATGCTAACAAATTTCATCAAATTTTTTATATCGGAATGATTATTTAGTAGTAAAAACTTTCTATTTTGAGAAGCTTGTTTTTCTTGTATTTTTTTTTTAATCTCAACTAGAAATCTCTTATCATCGTTAATATACAATTAATAAAATTTCCTAATTTGATCAATATTTGTATTATTTATCTACATATCCAACCAACTCTTTATTTGCCGTTTACTCCCAACTATTATAATCTTAGTTTTACAATATTTATTCTCAATTAGAAAGTGATTCAACATTTTAAATATTTTATCTATTTCTTTTTTTAAATCCACAATGAAAGCCACATTATTATTTGCATAATTAAATGCTACAAATATATTTACCATTAATTTTGATTTCCTTGGTTTTTCTTTTCATGATTAATATTATATTTTCAATAAATAAATTGAACAAATAGGGTGGCAGTAGCCAAACTTGTTTCACACCTCTTTTTATATTTATTTATTTTTATAACTCTTCAAATTTATGTCAATGCATTGACATCTATATAACTTCTATCCTTCCAATCTATATCTACATCCCTGATCATTTATAATAATAATTTCTAATCCACACAATTAGATTTCATATTACTATTTCTCTGACTCTTTTTCCAAATCTAAAACCATATTGATCATTATTCAAAATTCTATTTATCTTCTGTTGTATTCTGTTTTTAATTATTATTATTATTAGAATCTTGGAGATGTCAAATAAAAATGCAATTGTTCTGTAGTACAAACAATCATATGCATTTTCCTTTTGAGGAAATGCAACTATTTTAATAGTCTTAGTAACCAATGAAATTATTAGTTCTTTATAACTTTTTATTAAATCAAATAAATTATTTTTCATAATACCACTACAATTTTTTAAAATTCCATTGGAATGCATATATATATACCAATAGCGCTCTCTCTCTCTATATATATATATATAATCTTAAATGAAACTTAATAAAATGTTTATCTTATTATTGCTAGTCTTTTTTATTCTCCTCAGCCATATTTTTTATCCTTTATAATCTTTCACATCAAAAATTTCCTTCAAAACAAATTTTTAATATATATTTTCCATTAGTCATACCCTTCTCTGTTCTCAAAAATTGTTTTTCCATTTTTATTTTTGATGTTATAAATATTTTTCCTTAGTAATTTAACATTTTAACTTTTTATGCATTTTTTAACTATTCCTCTTAAGTTTTTCTCATTTTCCTCACTAATCTTGTTTATCCATCATTTTAAAATGTTTTTTTACATTTTGTTATTATTAATTTCTGACTAAAATCTTTATTTTTGTACATTTATTTAATTTACATTGGTTTTTGTCCATCTATCTGTCTGATGAAATCTTATTACTCAATTTTTACTCATTCCCCAATTTTGGTTCTAATTGAAACTTTGCATATACATATTCTCATTTGCAGTATATTTTTTTGAGTTTGCAAGCAATAACAAAAATCAGTGAAAAATTTAAATTTTTAATTTTATATAGTATTTAGTACTCTTTACAGCTTCTAAACTTTTTTATAAAACTAAAAACTAGAAAATAAAAAAAAAAAAAATTAAAGCTATATTTGCATTATAAAGTAAAAAATAATTTTTTTTAGCTTTCACAATATTCTTGATGTTAAACAACTAAAATAAAAGTGCATAATGCTCATCTTTAAAATTATTCTTGGACTACATCTCTGCCAAATGATTTTATTTTGCTGGAATAATATCATAAGTTAAAGGAAATGTACTCTTTGCTTTTTACTGCATTTATGTGAATAAAAGTGTTTCTTTAATTTTATACACATATATTTATTTATTAAATCCAATCTCACTCAAGGCAATCATATTTTTTTAGATGTTAAAATCATTATTTCAAAACTTTTGTAGCTGATATTATTATACTTTTTTTTTTTTAATAACATTCCATACCATTTTCTTTATGTCCTCCTAATTTTATTCTAGAATTTTTTCAATGCATACATAGATCCTGTTAATTATCATCTATTTTGACGAGATTCCCTATTTTTATCTTTACTTTTATTATATTTTTTTCCAAAACAATACATAATACACCATCCATATCAACTTGAGAATTCTTCCACTAGTAAAGCAAGAATGTTAATTAGCCCAAAATCTTTCCTGACAGTTGTGCTAACTATGAAAGAAAGTTCGTTATAAATGTGTAAATGTATAGATCTTCATTATATTTTATATAGAAATATTTTTCCTTTTTATTTTATATAATATTTTAAAAATTTAGCTTTGAAATATTATTTTGATAATAAATTCATAAAACAATTCTTTATTCATATTTTTATTAAGCAATTTCCAATAGATTTGACTTTCAATAACAAACACACACACACAGAGAGAGAGAGAGAGAGAATAAAGATAATTGTTTAAAATAACCATATGCATCTGGAATTACATGGTAAAAATATATTAATAATTTTATTAAAGGTTACTAAACTTAATAAAATTTTAATGCACAAATCAGCTCATAACAGCAGAGCTTCTTCAAATTAAATCACAATTTATTATAAACTTAATATAAATTATAATACATAATAATTAGTGCCTGAGCGCTTTCAAGAGAACTTAGCTCTCATAATCATGGGCAACAAAGAGTAAGCATAACCAGGTTGCTATATGCAAATATATGCAGATACATGTAAATTAAATGAACTATATGCATAAATCTAATTAATCCATTTCTTAGAAATTTTATAACACGCATCTTTCCTATTCATAGCTTTATCGTCCATGGCAATAAAACATGCCTCCTTAACTTTTCTCGTAACATCATTTCTTTCCCTAAAAGCTATTCTTGGATTGTCAGGTTCACATGCATGACCAGCTGATTTCTGATGCATTGCGAATATTGAGTTGCAAGTTGGGTCTGCTTGGGCCTTGATTTAATTTGAAGAGGCTCTGCTGTTATGCGCTGATTTGTGAATTAAAATTATATATATATAGTAGACAGCTGAGTGTGAAATAATTTCTTTTTAAACTTAATAAAATAAAATATATTAAAACCATATTACATATTATCTTTCATTAATTTCTCTGCTTTAGAGGGGTTGGGGCAGTGATAGTGTGGCAGACTAGAACTCAAACCCCATGGATCTTGACTCAGATTTATTCCAACTACTCAAGTTTTTTGTGAACTCCTGAGCAAATAAAATCATTCGATTGTTTATTTCGTTTATTAATTTTACTATAATGTGATTGTTTTTGTATTTTCTTATCGAACCATTGGTAGGATTTTTTTTAAAGATTTGTCCTCAGCATATCATTAATATATTTATATAACATTAAATGAAGTACTATATATACTGTATATCATTTTTATTTAACATCCAGATTCATTTTAAAATTTAAATAAATCATAAATGCATAAATATCTGAGTTTAATATTAGTTTTTATTCTAAGAAAAATAGTAAATCGATTATATTTCTTAAAGATCACTGTCAATAAATCCCATTTTTTTCAGACAGTATAAAGTGTTGCAGTTACTTTAATAAATAAATGCTAGGCACTGAGATGTTCTTTTCAAAAAGAATAATAATAATTATTTCAAACTCAAAATCTGTGTTATTTAGTAGTCCCACTGTTTGCTTTTACAGCTGATGCATTAAACTCACTTTCAAACTTTGCATGCTAAAAGAAGTAAAATATATTTTTAGAATACAGTGTATATATATATTCTGAAATTGTTGAAAGCAAAAATTTTCACTTCATAAAATATACTTGATTAGTTATTATAAATGTAAAAATAAAGACTGATAGTAACAGCTAATAAAATTAAATTCATTAATTCTTCTTATTTCTTTTTCTCTGCTAAAAGAAATGTCAGATAAAATCGTGATAGTAGATTTCTTAAAACCACGATTCCGTCATTTTACACATGTACAGGCGAGAAGTGACCTTTTTAAAAAAAATACAAGCATAACTTTTTTTTTAATGAATTAAACTTACAAAAATTAATTAAAAGTTAGTTCAAATTAATGATATAAAAGCATTCATTAGACTTTATATTTTTTATAATATAATCAAAATACTGAAATATTAGAATAAATTATCAAATGCTATCCAAATATCTACAAAGTGCTTAAAACACATTTTTAAAAAAATTGTTACAATACTACCTTATAACTGAAACACACAGGCTTATTATATACCTGGGTTTATATATGTAATAGAGATGGTAATCTGGACCAACTGATGATTGCTGGTTTAGCATGAAATACGAATATTGGTGATTATTTATCTTTTCAACATATATGTATTCAAGTGTATCGTGTTATGAGATAGTGTGGAGAGTGGTGGACCGTGTGAAAGTCTGTACTCATATACCCTATATAATACTATCTTATATAATATTAAAAACAATTTGAAATTCTTGTCTGTTAACTAGCAAATTAAATATTCTATGAAAATAATTAAAAATAAAAACTTACGTATTACTATTTTGTAATGAATTGTTGTTTTTTTTTCTTTTTGTTTGTTGTTAAAAATACTGATATTTTATTAACCTTTTTTTTAGATGTTGTATATAATATTGTATATAGTGAAATTTCTTTCTGTTATTCTATTCTGCGTTGATTTATTCATATAAATAAAATACCATATACATCTCCAATCAACACTTTTCAATACAATTTAGTATAATAGACAGTTGAAACTGTAAGCAAGGAGAAATAAATTCTATTATATTAAATTGGATTGAAAAATGTTCATTTAAGGTATATATGCTATTTTATTTATATAGTAAAATTAAAATGTAAATATATTTTGCGCATGTAGTAATTAATTACACGAGTGAGAACACACATGCTTATATATATTAAATAATCAATTTTCATCTAAAAATAATCATTTTATATCTATATTTATAAATATATATACTTAAAAAAAAACGTTGGAATAAGCAAAAAGAAAACAGCAAAATAATTGTTTTCCAAGCTTGAATTCATCAATTCAAATTTTGAATTTAAAAATTTACAAACTGTTAGAATAAGAAATAAATAAGAGAAAATGAGAAACTTATTATTATTTAAAATGAAAAGATTAGATTAGATATTGTTTGTCTTTATGAAAAATGTTAAGATGAATTTTTTTTTTCATATGTCATAGCATCGGCCGGGACGCGAACCCACAACCGTCTGCAACCAACTACTTGCTTGCAAGGCGGCTGCGTTGACCTCTCGGCTAACAACGCTTGACATGTTAGATGAATTGTAGATAAATAATGAAATGAGAGATGAGGGGTTTTTTAAATTCTGGAAGAAATACTAAAAAATAAAGAAAATTAAATACACTAAAGAATGTTAGAAAGTCTAAAGTAATGCCCAATGATTTTTAAAAAGGAGAAAGTACAGTTACATAACATTTCAGATTCCTCTTGCATATGTCATGCACATGATATATAACATATCTTTTCTTATCCTTTATTTTTTAATATTTTCCGAACACTTTGATGATCTCCATTTTGTTGAATTCTCTATTGTTTTTTTGCAATTTTTCTTCTGCTCTAAGATATATTTCATCTATTTTTCTTTGCATATCTTTTTTTCATTTCATTAAACATTTCTTGTGTTCTCTTTTGATCATCTATCATCATCTGCAAAATCTAGACTGTAATAATCTTCTCTATTCTCTGGATTCTTTTGGTTGACTGCTGATCACTTCTATCTTCTTCAATTTTGTTTTTGTCAGCATATATTTTTATATTAGATTACTATTAATCTTAAAAAAAAAAAAAAACTGTTTTAAATTCCTTTTACATACAAAAAATAAAACAACTTTTAAATAGATTTTTTATTAATGATATTAATTATTTAGATAGAAATATTAAATTTATTGTTGAAAAAGAGCAAATAATAAGTTTACATATTTGGATATAATGTAATTAAATCTTACATAAATGGAAGCTGTAGTATAGTATCTCTATATATAAAGGAATTTGGATAAATATAGGTAGGAAATATAAATTTAATACTATGAATTCTAGAGTTCACAGTGCAATAAATTATTGCTCATATATGGATGACTATAATAGATAAATAGAATTAATAAAGGAGGAACTTAGCCAATTAGGCTTATACATAATAATATAAGGTTGACAGAAAGTAAAATTATTTGTAAAAATAGCAATGAAGCAAAACCTTTTCATAATGTTAATAATAATAAAATTAATTACATGGGTATAAAAACATATAATAATACTATAGTTAAAAATTTAAATACAATTATAAATAAAATTAATAAAAAGTTTAATAACATAATAAACTTCAAAATAATAAATAAAAGAACATAATTAAAATTTTAGAGAAAAAACAATTACAAAATATAATGAAAATACAGACAATATTATAAATGGAATATATGAAAATAAGTGCACAAAATGCCAGCTTAATAATATGGAAATTTATTATATTGGAGAAACAAAAAATCCAATTAATAGAAGATTAGCACAATATAAATATAATAAAAAATCACTAGTTTATTTACATTCAATGGAAACAAGGCATGTGTTTGAGGATTGTTTAAAATGAATTAATATATAAATAACAAAAGAGAAAAAATCAAAGAAGCTATCCTTATAAATAGTATCAAAACCATATTAAATAGAGAGCACGAGAGTTTTGCAGTCTCTTAATTTAATCTCTTGATTTAATTAGGATTAGAATAATAATTTCAAATAATAAATTTAGAAAAGATGAAAATTAGTTATATAAAAAGTCAAAAAAGAAAGCTATTATATAACATTAAAAGAGGCAAATTTAAATTCAAATTAGTGCCACTTGGAAATGTTGAATAATAAAGAGGAGATGAGTATTGGAATTAGGTAAGAAATAATAAGATAATAAAATAAAAATAGTTTATAATAATTTAAAATGTTTAATAAGTTTAATGTTAATAATTTAAAATTTAAAATTCATATAGCAATAAAAAAATAATAAATAAATAAGATTATAAGTTTTATATGTTGTCTATATTTTGCAATTTTATATTCATGATAATAATTAATAGATATTAAGAACTTACTGATTTCATTTCTGTAATAATAATAATTAATGATATAGATGTAGTGTAAGTTTGGAATAGTTCAGTGTATATATGTGTGTGTGTTAAAAGTATATAAGTATATATGTATATGTATTTGGTATAAATATATTGAAGGTGGAATTTATTTATGTATTTTAGATAAATAGGGATAATATATGTACATGTAGACTAATTCATAAATATCACACACACACACACACACACATATATATATATATATATGGTATTTATGAATATATATATATGTGACCTTCAACTTTCGTACTTAATTGGTTCTGAAACATGTATAAAAGTTGAAATGTATGAAAATAGAGCATTGTTAAAAAAACATGAAAAAGTGTTTTTAAAATAAGATGTATTAGCCTATTCATAAATAACACTTTATTCATTAGTATCTGGTGTTTTCTTTATAAATTTATCAAGAGATTATTAAATTGTACTCTTCTTTTTTTTCTTAATAAAATGTTCAATAATACACTGTGTCTTTTTCTATGGCCCATCATACAAAATAGCAAATTGTATGAGAGTAGAATGTATGAAAATCGAAGACTGCCTGTATATATTCATATAGATAATAAGACACATGTAAAGAAATGAGTCATTTACAATTAGATATATTGTTATACATTTATATGATTAAGTATTGTGTATTCATGTGTTTATAAATGTTATGTAGCTATGAGGAAGATTGCTGGGTAATCAAACTGTCAATTGGATAAATTTTAATAAAATAAGTATTGAAAAAATAATCAGAATGGATTTGTTTCAGTTTGTTTTGTTTGCATTTTTTGTTCATAAAAGAGGGGCAATAATAGCAAAAGACTATAATGTGCTTAATAGACCATCAATTAATAAGATGTAAAATATATGTTAACTAAAATTTAGATAAAAACTATTAGAAAAAATAATATTAACAGTTGATATACCTCATATTTGAATGAATTTGAGCTTGAAAGCCATATTCAAATATTAATAAATTTTAAAAATAATTTAAATGAGATAAATAAAAATTTAACAGACAGTTAAGTACTACTAAATATATAGCTGTTAATGGGGGAAAGCAGCAGTTTACTAATAGATTTTAAATTTAGATAAGACAATATATGAAATAAAAATATTTTTAAAATCTATTTAGAAATATTGAATATCTGAAATTATGCAAAGTAGGACCAAAAAAGTTATGATAATAAAAAATATAAGAAATATTTCTATATGTTTAAAAATAAAAGGAGTTAGCAAATGTATTTTACCAATTTTACTTAGCAATCCTAGATTGAGATGCTGAATGGAAGAATAATTTAAAGACTTCAGATCATACTGCATAGTATAGAGAGAAATATGATAAGAATAACAAGAAGAGATAAAAAATCTAACACATAGATGAGAACACAAACAGGTGGTGCTGATATCATGGAATAAATATTAAAAATAAGATAAAATTGGAAATAGAGAACTATATATGGATAAATGAAATTTTAAGCAAAAGATTGTAGAAGACCTAGAAAAAGACTAGATGTGAGAGAGATAGATGAGATAAGGAAGTTTACTGAAGTGTTATGAAAAAAAGGCAGCTTACTTTTTAGAGATTAAACTTTATGAAATTTTTATACAGTAAATTGATAATAAATAAAAATGGTAATGGTGACATAAATATATAAACCTCTAATATAATGATAAATATCCATCAAACTGGCTGCCTCAAGATTTTGCTAAGACCTACTGCTGCTGTTTTGCTCAAAATTTCCATAAGAAGCATTTTTGTTATAGCTCCTGTTGACCACAGCTTTGCATTATGAAAATTACTATACTTTAATTTTAGTTTTTGTTAATAAATGAAAAGGTAGGAAGTCAAACAAAAAAAGTGCATTCAATGCTACAAAAATTAAATTTAGGTAAAAATCAGTTACCTGATTTATCTTCAAAAGAATGCCATTAGTTCTTATTATCCCCAAAATTTCAAAACATTAAAATAATTTATTTTTCTGCATGATTTGAGATAGGAAGATGCAACCATAGTGCTAACTTTATTATCATATTATTTCAACTATATGGCACACTTTTTTTCCCAAATTTTGGATCCTTAAAAAGGGGATGCATATTAAATTAGAGACAAATTTTTTTAATATCTTATTTCTGTGGATTTTTGCTCTATGCTATAGGCATGCACATAGTATTACAATATGTATTTGTAATAGTAATATTAGCGATTAAGTCAATGCACATGAGCTTTAAAGATAAATTATAAATGAATACTCATTTTTCCAGACACGAGATATAGTATTTTAGAAAGAATGGAATAAATCCACCCATTCTTTTGACCCAAACATTTAAGTATGGGCAAGTCTTAAGTGTGTGAAAATAAGAGTGTGAAGGTGTTACACAATCACTTTAAATTACATTTGTTATGTTTGAACAAATGACATTAGCGAAATCTTTATAATTATTTTTAAAGTGCATGTGCATTGGCTTACTTGCTAATATTACTATTACATAAAAACATAGTGCTATATAAAATAATATTTCATTAAATATGTATTTCCATAAAATAATGTGTTAAATCTTTCTTAATCAATATTTTTTGTATTAATTTGATAAACAGCTTTAACACTCTCTCAAACTGCTACTTTTAATGTTATTTTGCCAATATTGACAATTCCAATATTTTCATTTTTAAAATGACAATGAATGTTTTAGATTTTTTTTTTCTCATGTGTCAAAGCATTGACCGGGAAGTGAACCCAGGACAACTGCTTGTAAGGCAGCTGTGCTAACCACTTGAACATCAATGTTTTTGACAATTCCAATATTTTCATTTTGATTTTTTAGGTACTTTAGTTTAGTCCTGCTATGATGTATTACTCCAATGATGTTTTATCCAGTAATATTTATTCAAAGTTTAAGTTAACAAGGTCATGGCAAACAAAATAATGGCATGACTAATCCATGTCAATAATTAAGATATGTATGTGGGCCCTGTGAAATTAAAAAAAATATGCTGCCTGTGAGATTTTGTGCTATCACATTGTCTGTGCTAACACTGTGATTCTTTCACTGAAATTTTTTCAGAGATTTTGTTCCATTCTAGAACAAATTTGGCACTTCAGTCCACCACAATGAGTCTCATCATTTGTAAGTAAATTAACAATAAATAAATGAAAAATACATTTCTAGTTAAACATTATATTTCTGTTTTATTTATTTTTGCTAAATGTTTTAAAAGCTTAAATATTTGTTGTTGTTTTTTTTTTTAGCCAGACATATTTGTTTTTTTTTGTGAAATAATTTTTAAACTATTAACTTAAAGTTACACTTTGCTACCTTCAAATTATAGTTCACTATTTTTTTTTAGATTGAACAAGTGGTTTATGATGGTGCAAAGTGCCACAATTTGTGGGAGGGGGGAGAATGTTTTTGGTGACACATAATGTCATCTAATATATGCACAATTGACAAATACCTTTTTATTTAATTTTTTAATGCCTTTTGGCATTTTTTCCATAATTAATATGTCTCCATTATTTTTTCATATTATGCATGCTATGGCATATTAAATCCAGTGATGTATAATGCCTCCATGGTATCTGTGGACAAATTTTATTAAGTTTGTTCACACATTACTTGAAGATGTTATCTTAAACATTGCAAACTTAGAGTAATACTTTCTCAAAATAATATGTCATAGCAGGATTAATACCAAAGTACCAATTTTTAAAGTAAAAATAAATGTCTTAAAATTTTTTATTTTGCCAATGTTGGCAATTCTGATATTTTCATTTTGATTTTTTTAAAGTAAAAATGAATGTTTTATAACCTTGAGAATTTTTTTACAACTAACAAATCAATATCCATAATGAGATAAGAGTCTGCCTTTCAAGGTGCAGATCATTTGTTTCTTGTTCTGTACTGTCAAAATTTTGTCAATTCTTTTTGTTTGGATTTTAAAATAAAACAAATATTTTAGAATCTTTCAATGTTATTTTGCCAATTTTACTGTTATTTTACCACATTTCCATTTTGATTTTAAAGTGAAACAAATGTTTTAGAATCTTTTATTATTATTTTTCTGAATTTTACCATTATTTTGTACTGAGTAACTTTTAGAATTTTTTTACAACTAACAAATCAATATGCAAAATGAGATGAGCTTGCCTTCCAATACACTGATTGGTACTTGTTCTGTACATAAGGGAGTGCCTGTCAATATTTTGACAGTTACATTGGGTACGAGTTAATTTATGATAATAACAAGGAAAGTAGTTTATTGTTTAAGGCTCAAACAGAATCTTTAGCAACAAGAGAATATACATGTAAATGGAAAAATATGGATGATTTAGTCTGCAAATTGTGTAAGAAAGGCATAGAAAATATTAGGCATCTGTTGACTGAATGTAAATGCTTGAAAGCAGAAAGGGTACAAATAATGAAGTTATGGAAGGTTAAATATAAACAAAGTAATTATACAGAACAGGTTATTAGTTTTTATGTTGGGTTTGGGAAAAGATAAGGGGGATTTAGATATAAAGGCCATAGAGTTGACAAATATTATGTTGTGGAAATGGGATGGAGCAGATTATGGGAAAGCTTAGGGTGGGGAATGGAAGGGGAAGGTCAAGTAGATAACAGGTTTCTTTGGGGATAGTTGCTGAGAGATTCCTGAATTCATTTAAGAGAAGTCACAATACATCACATCATCACATGTAGGATTTTTGTTTTGATTTTAAAATAAAATGAATGTTTTAGAATCTTTTAATGTTATTTTGCCAATTTTAGAATATTTTTTTCCAGAAAATATTTGTAAAAATATAAATTATTTTAGAAGAATGATTCAAATTTTAATAAAAAAAATTTTGTAAATTTCTTTTCTGGCTTAAAATCCTACTGCATCTTAAATTCGAGAATAAACATTTTTTCCAAATTTTAGACCCCTAAAAAGGGGGTGCATCTTAAATTACATTACATTTCTTTTTATACCTGTAATGTTTTAAAAATATCACTTTTTTATTACTTCTGAAAGTATATAAAATAAAGATATGCTATACAATACATTTTTATTTGGCCACACAAACTAATAGATTACTTAATTGAAAAAATCATGCACATATAAACATAGGAAAAAAAACTTTTTATTTCATATTAAACAATTAAATGAATTAAAGATAATGTTTTTAAACAGAAAATAGAACCACAATCTAAAATTATTTAAGTAAATCAGTTTTAGTTTGGACAATTACTTTTTTTCACTTCTAAAAAAGTGTTATAATATCAAATTTATTTTGTGGTTTTTTTTTTTAGCTCATCATAATGTAATAAAAGTTAAAATTACTCCTTTATTTAGATGAATGTAATCATAGCAAATTAAGATATGTTTTTATTATTCGCATATGATCATCTTTATAAAAACATGTTCACATTATTGGAATAAAGAAAAACACTGTCATAAAAAAATATTTGCAAATATAATTTGACACTTTATAATATTAAAGCATTATTAAATATATTATATTTTGTATCCACTTAATAGACTTAATTTTAGTTTTTTTTTTTTATAAAGTAACAACAATTTTTCTGGTAAATACACATACCTGTATGTACTAAGCTTAATTAGATTTCAAATTATTGAAATCAATAATGCATTTTAATCATATTAAAAGCTAAGATTAACCAAGTTTTTTTTTTAATTAAAAAAAAATCTTTGTTTATTATTTTAAGAAGTATTAAATATTCATGCAATTAAAAATGATCAAAACTTGATTTTAATTAGAAGAAAGTAATAGAAGTAATCAGTGGGGGATTTAGCAATTTATTTAATTATTTCAAACATTTAACGTAAAATTCCTTGCAGATTATATTTGACAAATATGAAGAAACATTTGATTAAATTATGGGCATTATTATCAAATTATCACAAATACAAACACACACAACCTAATAAAAAAGTCTTAATCTTAATTATAATTCTTTAAGATTAATTTTAAAAGTAATAAAATCGATGATTTACAATAGCAAAATTTAAATCTAATGTTTAGATGATTCCCACAAACTGAAAGTTGTATTGAAGAATATTTACAATTTAAAATTAATTTTCAAAATAATTAAACCAGTTTAATGCAAATCATTTTTAAAAATAATGTATAATAGTTATATCATTGAAATCAATTGTGAGCATGCTGATTTGAATGGCTCAACATAAAAAAAAAAAAACAATTTTTTTAACCCTTTATTTGCTAAAATACAGTTGCTTATCAAAATTATAAGTTTTACAAATATATATATACTTAATAAACTTTGTTTATGAGACATTATTTTAGTAAAAATTTCTGAATTTATAGTGCTCACTTAAGGTTCCAATGGCATATGCCACTTTTATCTGATATCTTTTTTTTTTCATATTTGATTGTTTTAATTTTATACATTAAGTAAATGAAGTACTATTTATATTGTCAATTGCTTGTATTTGATTACTTAGCCAAGAGGTCATCGCAGCTGTCTTGCAAGCAAGTAGTTGGTTGCAGATGATTGTGGGTTCGCCTCCCGGCCGATGCTATGACATATGAAAAAAAAAAAAAGAATAATGAAGTGAAAAAAAAATAATGAAGTGAAAACAAAAGTTCATTAATGAATCATTTAAACAATAGTGATATGAAGTAAATTAGCTATTTTGTAGACAAGATTTCTTCTATACATAGGCCATAGGCCAAAAACTCTTTTTCTTTATTCTAATACCACCTATTGCAAGTTTGATTAATCATTAGTTTTCAGATGATAATGATTACCCAAGATTATAATAAATGACACTAGATTAACAAAAAAAACAGCTCTTGTTTATAAAACTGTCATAAGCTGAAAGAATCAAATGATATATTGATATTCAGTTAACCAAACTTACATTTTTTTTTACTGCTAGAAATTGATCTAGTACCTTTAATTCTTCAATCTGCCACTTTCATTTCTATATTTAAAGCTTCTCAGTTTTTTAATTATCTGCTTTCTTCAGTTAATGTGTAATATGACTTCAAGCTGATGGTGCCAGAACATTAACTGTTGTTGGAATTGGATGATATAAGAGATTTACTTTACTTTCTGTTTGTATTGAACTGATTCTGAAGATAGATTAAATAATAGAATATTATTAAAAGTAATTAAGTCAAATATATATGCATAATGACAATCCTTTTTTGTTTTTGTTTTATTAATTCTTTCATTTCTTTTGTTTTGAATAAGTGCTTGTTAAAAATATACACATATAAATTTGTGTAGAAATAAACTTTGCATAAAGAATATGGTTATTTTAATGGTATATGGTTTCCGTTGACACTATTAATAGTACCAGATGAAATTAAATTATTCAAGTTAAATCATTCTTTATATATATGTAAAACAAATTACTCATATACAAAAACACAATGAATTGATATTATAATTTTTTAATACTTAGTCCAACTTTCCCTTGTGATTTCTTTCACAACAGGTGTCTTCTAATTCATGTGACTTGATAATCTACAGTAATAAATTGACTTCTTTTATAGAAACATTATTGTGATTTTGTTTGCATTAGACTGAGGGTGAATCCTTTTTTAAAAATAACTAGATAATAAATGTAAAGTAAAATTTCATAAAGCTTACAAATGTCAAAATTATAACTTTAAAAATAGCAGTTTGCTTTTATAAATAATTGTATCCATATATTACACACATTTGAGAAATATGGAGACTTAGGTATGATCATACTTTGTTATAGTATTATTTCTTGCTATGCCAGCATTAGGAATTTGCAAGCTTATTGCTTCTTTTCTTGTTTACTAAAATTAAATCATGGTCTAGAAAAATAAATGTCGCTACTATATAAAACATTAAAGAATATAACTAAAAGTATGGAGAAATGGCCTATAAACAGAAGCTTCTAACTTTGTCTAAGAAGAAAAGAATAATAATACTATTTTGTTTATATATAATATTTGCATCAAAAACTATTTATCTAATTATTATATTTTTAAATATTTGAATATGCTTAAGTAGTCAGCAGTTATTTTTTTTTTTTACTCACATAATACACCATTTTATAAAAATAAAATGTTTGAATTAAATAAACCAATTTAATACAGGAGCAAATATGTCATTTTTGATGATAATGATTTAGTTGCTAAAGCAACCAGCATTAAAAGTAAATAATGAATACATTTTTATAATCATTATTAAATAGATTCGAGATACAAATTTAATGGGCGGGAAATATACTATTCATTAAAAAATACTTAATCATAAATCAATATATTATTAGAGAGACTTCCTTTGCCATTATGAATTTTATTAAAATAAAAAAATATATATAAATCCAATATTTTGATATTTACTTTGACTGCTATCTCATCAGTATTTCCACGATCTAACGTTTAAACTCATGATTGGAGTTCAAGATCATGCTTAGATGGAGAGTAAAAACGGAAAAGTGCAAAACCTTACCGATTAATAATAAAACTATGTTAGAAATATTTTTTCCTGCGAAGAACTCGAAGGGCACGAGTAAATTTATTTCATTATTATTATTCTTACTAAAAATTATCAATAATTATTATTTTAGAGAAGATTATATGCAAGAGATTTTCATCACACAGACTCCCTGCTAGGTTGATTTTTTTCCCGTTAAATAATACACAATATAAAAAAAGTTTTTATTTAAAGTGCAATTAATATTATTTGGTTTTTAACTATATGAAGTATGACAATTTTTAATAACCACGCATTTATTTACTTATAAAAAAAGATAAAGCAAATTTTTTATTATTCCTTAATATGTCTATTACTATTTTTAATACATAAATTTAGATTGCAAATTGCATGATTTATTATTTAGGGCGCTACTTTCTTGGTCTTTACAGTGCATCCTCTAGCGCAACTTCCAATAATATTCGCAATGCATCTATTGAGACAGCTTTGAATAATCTTAACAAAACATCTGCTAACGTAATTCTAAATAATCTTTACAATATAATAGTTAACACTACTCTGAATAATTTTTTACAGTGTATCTGATTTTACAACTCTTAGTAATTTTTGCATTATGACTTCTTCCACAACTTTGCTAATTAAGTTCTGAGTACCTTTGTAATATATAAGCTTTCGCAACTTTGAGTAACTTTTAAAAAGTTCTGCTACCATAATTCTGAGTCATTTTTGCCACATGCATTCTTACAGAATTCAAATGATTTTTGCAATATATCTATTAACACAATTCTAAATAATCTTTGCATAGCATCTGTTAATACCATTCTGAGTAATTTTTGTAACACATTTGCTAAAACATGTGTTAGATATTTGCACAGAGTCTTGATATAATGCTCTTAATTTTGCAATAGTTTAATTTAATTTTTCAACAAGTTATTTGGATTTGTTTTTATTCTGATAATAATACCACTAACATAATATGATGATGATGAATTTATAGGACATGCTATATACATATAATAATTCTTACTATCGCCTTACTAAATGTAATAATAAAAAACGGTTTAGCTATGAGGAAGGAAAATAGAGGGGAAAGATTAAGGAGGATTAAAGTTCTGAGGAAGATTGCAGAGGCAATCGAAACTGTTAACTGTCAAGAAATGATTGTATGAGCATTGGTTTAATAATAAAGGAATTTAATATGTAAAAACAGAATTAATAATATTATTGTTATTCATTATCATTATCATCATTATTATTATTCAAATTTGAATGTTTAATTTATTTTTTGCTACATTTCGATATAATTTTATCAATAATTTTTCATTTTTTCAATTGATTATTACATCAATTCCTAACCTCTCTTTTCCACAACAAACCAGCACTCTTTTTTTATTTCATTCATCTATTTCTTATTTGTTTTTTTTAGATCTGTTACAATTTTTTGGAATCCAGTTTAAGACTTCAACTGTCCATCTATTATCATCTCTATTAGCTATATTTCCAGCCCAACTCTATTCAGTTTTTTTAATTCTTTCAATGATGTTAGTGTTACCCATGGTTCTCTTATCCACATATTTTATTTGAAATGTTTTCTTGTTACTCTTAGCATATGCATCTCCATACTTCATTGCATGATTTCAAGTCTTTGAATTACTCTTCTGTTAAGTATCCTATTATAAGTAAAAACAGATAAAACACATCTATTACAAACAACCTTTTCAAAACATAGGTATATTTTCTTTTAATATTGTTTTGTTTTCTATCAAAAGCACTGCATCTAAGTTTAATTTTATAATTAATTTCATCTAATATAGTTCCATCTATATTAAATAATATGATCAAGATATTTGTAAGTATTTCTCTAATTCATGATTATTCATCTTTTTTTTCTGAGAAAATATAATATATATTACTTTTGTCTTTGTAGCATTTATTTTTAGTTATTATAATAAATTATACATTTATTTAGCAACTAATCAAATATTTATACATTTTAATTCCTATAAATTGCTGTAGAAAAAAGCTTGCTGTTTACTCAAAGTAGATTTACTTTTTGATTCCTTTTTGAAGACTTAAAGAAAATGATTAGATAACTTCTATCTGTCTCTCCATATGTTTTTGATGCTGCAGTTGCTTAACAATATGCATTGACCAATCTAGTTAATTTATGGGCTTTTTACCTTTGAGTTTAAGATCAAGACACACCAAGGTTTTTTTTTCAATTGTCCAATAGTTTTTAATTGAATCATCATATAAATTTTCTTAAAGATAGAATAATTGTGCATGTGAATGAACTTTTTTAAAAATAGAATTTGCATATGAGCTTGAATATATAGCTGAATACATTGCAACAAAAGGTTTTAGGTTGATATTTATTTTTGTATTATTGTCAACCATTATTAATCCACTGCCAGTTGAAGGTCACCCTAAGTTCAATCCATCTTTTTCAATCTCTAGCCTCTCTTCACATCTCTTCCACACACTACCTTATTTCATCCATCCATATCACATGTGGTCTCTTTTTTTTTCAATCTCTTGGAATCCCATTTAAGATTTCAACTGTCCATCTATTATATATGTCTAGCCTAACTCCATTTCAGATTCTTAATTCTTTTAATGATGTCAGTAAGAACTGTTTGTTCTCTTACCCATGTATTTCATGAAAATGAAATGCATGAGTAAGAGAACAAAGAGATTTGTTACTGGCACCACTTTATATTATAAATATTTTTGGTTATATTCATTTTACAAGTCGCTGATAATGGCTAATTATTCTATATATTTTAGACTTTTTATTTATGATTAGATTCATGGATGCCAAAAAAGTTATTTTAATAGTTTTAAAATGTTTTATTTATTTTTAAATATATTTTTTAGGTCTGCACATATACATATGTAAATTAATTAGTAAATGGAATAATTATTATATATAAAATTAAATTCGCAACCAAAGTGTATTGATGTGCAGCGACCAATCAGACATGGGCTCTACAGACTGAATGGAACAAGCAAGTCTATCCAAGCTATCATTAGCCAAAATTTGATAACAATCAACCCTTGAGTTATCAACAATCTCAACCTGTAGTCAAGGCAACTTCCATTAACAGTAAAGGTGATACCATCTTTATCTATAGTCCTTATATGTTTATGTAGACACTAAATATTGCAACTTAACTTAAGGAGTGTGAGATTAATAATGCAAGGAAATTTAAACAAACCTCATTAATCACAAAGATATAATCTATTTTTGACTACAGATTGGGATTGTTGATAGCTTAAGGATTGATTGCTATCATCTACATTTATAAACCTTAACCAAAAGATTTGCTATTGTTTTCATGCAGCCTGCAGAATAGCATCTGATTGGTTGCTGCACATCAATACACCTTGACTGGGGATTTAATTTTATATATATATATAACGGTTTACTAATTAATTTGCATCTTATTAATCGTTAAAAATATTACATATATATATACGCACACACAAACTGATAAACAACAAATTTACACATAAATTCTTCATCTAACTTATAATGTTTAAATTCATAATTACTTTTTTATCGGGGGGGGGGGGGAGATTATGTGAATATATTCTTAATCACTGTTTGATATTATAATGAAAATTTTTTAAAAAAATCTGTTCTATTTACTTTTAATCTTTATTTTTTATAAGTAAGTATATCTAAACATACACAAGATACATTAATCTTTACTTTTTATTGACATTCAAATTGTAAGTTGAAAATATAGGGGAGCATTTTAAAGTGAAATCGGGTCAGCAGTGATTTCAAAGTGCTGCCATTGCATTTAGCAAGCTAAAAATATTTCATCATATTCGTAATAACAATTTCATATAGGTTAGTTTCATCCAAGTTTGCTATTTTACAAACTTACTATAAGGAAAGGAGATATATATGTTATCAATGTTAAATGGTGATAGTTAAAAAATATCATTTAATAATACTATATTATATTTTTAAAATATGACGACTGGATCACAAGATTTACTGGAATGTTCTTCAGGTTACTGGATGTGATAATAATGAATTTATGGCTACATCTTCATTGGAAAAGGCATGTGAAGTGAAGAAAAAGTAACACATTTTTAAAAAATTATATTTTATGAAGAATTTGAGCATAGTCCAATAAATAAATAAATGGCTTAATTTCAAACAGTAGATATATGTGTATGTGTTTAAAATTCACTTATTAAATACTTTATGTAGAAAAGATATATTGCATTTAAAAATAACATTTTTCCAAGTGACAGGACATAAACAAGTTATCGATATAGTTATGAACTGATAATGCAAAATAAAAAAAATTGTCATTTTTAATTACAATATAAAATATTTTGTCATTTGTTAGTGAATTGTAATTAACTCAAGTAAGTGAATCATTTATCATTTTCAGTTATACTAATTGTGTATTGGAGCACACAGAAATAATGCTAAATGTAGTTTAATCTGATTTTTTTTTCTATATGAATAGAATTTTTAAAATTATCCTATGCTATTAACATTTATGATAAGGTACCTAGGGTGAAGAAAGAAGTTTGCTATTAACTGAAAGGAGACCCTTTGGTTTCTCTTGGGGGTCTGAAAGGAACCGAGCATGGCAAATTCCTAATGTCCACTCCATACGTTCTTATCATTGCAGCTGTTATTACTATGTGATTATTCATATAGTATATGAATATGGATGAGCTGCTCACCAACATGCATTATCCAGTGTGATGAGTTTATTGGCTTTATACCTCTGAGTTTAAGATCAGGAAACACCATAGTCTTTCCTTTCAGTTGCCTGATAAGGAAGAATAAATGTATGTGTAAATGATAAGTATTTTTCCAATAGATATATACAATCATGATGAACAAAAATAAATCATGGCCCTTATTCGCAGGAGGCTATAAAGTCACCAACCAAGGCAGTAGTTGGTGGTCAAAGGTGGAGAGTGCTAAGAATCCCCTGATTGTGGCCCTAGGCTGCTATTGGATGATGACTTTTATTTAGGTACTTACAACTGCAGATCACTTTAAAGTAAAGGAAGATTGTAAGAATTAGAAGAAGAACTGTCTTATATTAAATGGGACATTATTGGACTTTGTGAAGTTAGAAGAAAAGACGAAGAGACAATTGCTTTAAAAAGTGGACATGTACTCTACTATAAAGGCACAAATATTAGAAATACAAGTGGAATAGGATTCATTATAAATAAAAAGTGGAAGAACAACATTGTAGAGATTAATGGTATATTGGATAGGGTGGTAAGATTAGTTATACAACTTAATAGCAAATACCAAATGCAGATAATTCAGGTTTATACCCCAACAAATTCTCATAGTGATGAAGTAGTAGAAGATTTTTATATGGCTGTACAAAAGGCTTTTTATAAGAGTAAACAATATTTAAAAATTGTTATGGGAGACTTTAATGCTAGAATTGGTAAACAAATGAAAGATGAAAGTGTTGTAGATAATGGTTATGGTAATAGGAATGAGAGAGGACATAGACTTGTGAAGTTTGTAGAAAAATAAAAACTTTTTTTTTTTGAAAAAAATGTTAAAAGGAAATGGACATGGCAGCATCCAAATGAAGATACAGCAGAATTTGATTATATTTTGACTAATAGAAAATACATATTTCAAGATTGTAATGTTCTTAATAAATTTAACACAGGAAATGATCATCGATTAGTAAGATGTAAAATACATGTTAATGCAAAATTAGAGAGACAAAAATTATTAAGAAAAACAATATTTACAGTTGATATTCCTAAACTTCAGAAACATTCTAATGAATTTAAGTTAGAACTTACAAATCAGTTTCAAGTATTAGTAGATTTTGAACATGATTCAGATTTGAATGAAATTAATAAGAAAATAACTGATACACTTTTAAAAACTGCAACAAAGATAGCTGGTAGAAAAAAGCAGCAATTAACCAAAAAAATTTCTACTGAGACTAGAGAATTTATGAAGAAAAGAAGGAATATGAAGATATACAAAAATGATGCATTAAAAAGGATGGAATATCTAGAATTTTGTAAAATGGTACAGAAAAGAATTGAAAATGATATAAGAAAGTATAACTGTTAACTAGTAAGGAAAGCTGTAGAAGAGAATGCAATAAGAAAAAAAGATGGAATTATTACTAAAAAGAAAGATGACATCATGAAATGGGCAGAAGACTTTTATCAAGAATTATATAGTAATAAAAAACAAGTACCTCCTATATCTATTACATTTTTCAAATTACCCAGAATTTTAAATGGAGAAGAGAGACATGCAATTAAATGTATGAAGAAAGAAAAGGCTTCAGGTAATGATGGAATTATAATTGATATATTAAAAAAAGCAGGCAAAGAAATAGAATTTTTTTTTAGCAAAGCTATATACCAAATGTCTAAATGATAAAGATGTACTGGATGATTGGAAGAATGCAGTATTAATATTAATATTTTAAAAAGCTGGATAAAGAAGATATTAGAAATTGCAGACCTATCAGCCTTTTATCAGTTTTATATAAAATTTTTACCAAGATAATTACAACTTGTCTACAGAGAACATTGGATTTTCACCAACCAAGAGAACAAGCTGGATTTAAAAGTGTTTTTAGTACAATAGATCATATCCAGGCTATTGAGAGAAGTTATAGAAAGGACATATGAATATGAATTGCCATTATGCTTTGGATTTGTAGATTATGAAAAGGCATTTGATTCTATAAACATTTCTTAAGTGGTTAAAGCATTGAATCATCAAGGTATAAATCCAGGATATTGTCATATTTTAAAGAATATTTATAAAAATGCAACAGCAACAATTAGATTACATAATGATTCTAGAAAAGTTAACATTGAGAAGGATGTAAGACAGGGTGACTTCATATCTCCAAAACTTTTTACAGCAGTGTTGCAAGAAGTATTTTATGGATTAAAATGGGAAGCTAAAGGAGTGAAAGTAAATGGAGATTATTTAAGTCATTTAGATTTTGCAGATGGTGTAGTTGTTTTTGCAAATAATGCTTTAGAGATGCAGGAAATGTTACAGGAGTTATCCAATGAAAGTAGGAAAGTAGGACTAAAGATAAATATTAAAAAGACTACAGTAATGTTCAATGGATTTTCTCAAAATATGAAAATAAAGATTGATTATGATGAGTTAGAAAAAGTTAATAGCTACAAATAGCTTGGTCAGATACAGATGGAAACATAAAATAAAATTAATCATAGATTTAAACTTGGTTGGAATGCTTTTGATAGAAATAACTTGATACTAAAAGGAAATATGCCTATGTGTTTGAAAAGGAAAGTTTTTAATAAATGTGTTTTACCAGTTCTTACTTATGGATCTGAGATTAATAGAAGAGCAATGCAGAAACTTCAGACCACTCAAAGAAGTATGGAGAGATGCATGTTAAGAGTAACAAGAGTTCGAAAACATAATGTATAAGTAAGAGAACAAACAGGTGTTACTGACCTCATTGAAAAAATTAAAAGACTGAAGTGGAGTTTGGCTGGACATATTGCTAGAAGAGATGATAATAGATGGACAATTGAAATCTTAAAAACTGGATTACAAAAGATTGTAAAAAGACCCAGAAAGAGACCACATGTGAGATGGATAGATGAAATAAGAAAGTGTGCAAGGGTGATGTGGAGAAGAGAAGCTAAAGATTAGAGAATATAGATTAAACTTGGAGAGACCTTCATCCTGCAGTGTATTGATAAACATTGATGATGATGATGAAGTTGACTTATTAATATTCCTCACTTGAGGAAATTCTCAGTGATTGATGATTGCATAATATGTTGATGAAATATGCTGAAGTTAATATGCCACCTTAGGAGTGATTCGAAAATAAAAGTTAATGATGTCACAGTACTCCATAAGAATGCATATTTCCAATGTGTAGTGTGCCACTTGAATTATTGTACAGTAAATGTAGCTCTGGCTTGATTAAAGTAACAATATATATTTGATATTTCTCAATGGTAGTCAATCTGATAATGAATATTATATTAATGTTATTTAATGTTATTAATTCTAACTAATGAGAAAAAATAATTATTATATTTTTTATGAGACAAATGAGTTATTTATTTTATATGTACTCCATTTGAAATCAAATACCAAGAAAATTTGAAAAATTTATGTGAATATTATTGCTAAATATTAAAAAGCATAAAAAAGCATGGTTTATAATAGCTTAATCAAAATCATAAAACAATATTCTTCAATATATATATAGATCACACACATAATTATTATTAATATAGAAGAATAGATACTTATTTGCTAATCTGGATTATTTTTTGCATCTTTTATCTATTATTTATCATTTAATTATCTTTAAATATTTTTTCCATTGATTCTAGTTTCCTTGTAGAGTCTAATTATGAGTATAGTCAACTATGAAATGTGTATGCGAATATAAGGCTACATTAATTAGATATCACTATTTCATTAATCTTCTGAATAGTTTATACTTTTAAAAGTAGAGCATAATTAAAATAACGTAGTTTGATAATGTTCCAGTTCCAATAATATAGTATTTATATATTTTATTAATTAAGAAATCATAAACAGTATGTGGTTACATTATTCATTATACTATCTGATAACTGAAATGAGCATGTGGAGATCTACAAATTCATATTTATAATGAAGATTATTATGTTTTGCTGTGTGTGGTTAAGATTATATCATTTAATTTTATAATTTTATTGTAAATAAATTGGTTTGATTGTTATTTAAGAATGAGTTCATATTATTTAGTAAGTATAATTAAATTCATAATATTACAATTTATTGTCAGGTAAATAAGAGATTTATACCCACAACAGATCTAGTGACATAGTCCAGGGATAGAATAGGGTATTGCAAGATTTTATATAATATAGAAAGGAACTGAGCTTATGGGATACATAAAGGTTCAGTACATGTGAATGTGAAGAAGAAAAACGTTTAATATTTTACTTTCACAATACTATTACAAGTCTGCAAGCAGCATAGTGGCAGCCATCATAATGATAATCATTTCTATTATCTAGCTTTCCAAAGAATCTGAATCTACAAAAATGCATACAGACAAATGGTGTTTCAATTTTGTAGCTCACCCAATGATTGACTTTCTTTTGAAATAGATGTACAATGAGAGAGATTGATCTGAAAGTTTTATATTGACATAAGTTGCTTTTTTGTACCATGACATGGGTGAACAATAATGAAAGCTTATCTCACTAATCTCAGTTGTAGTAACATTCATTCTCATCTAACATTGTTAAACTGCTTCACGTGAATTACCTAATAACAATATATTTCAGTGAAGACAAATTACTGAATCATCATCCTAGAATTATACGCATATGTTCCATAAAATAAATATCAAAATAGAAATTTATATAATTAATCCATGAATGTACATTTCATTTTGACAGCATGAAAGCTATTAATAAAATTGTATTTGAAATAAATAATATGTTTACAAATACATTAGAGGAGATGACTGTGAGATCATTTATTAATCATACATTAGGTTGTATATTATAAATTGATAAAAGAAATTGTTTTGAACTACAAATGTGTCTTTCAAGCAATTACTCATCATTGTCAGTACAACTAAATCAAATCAATAGTATTTTATATGGCCAAATCTTATAATACTAATCAGAACTACCCTGAATAATAACAAAAGTAAACTACCAACTAATCAATTATGCTAGTATTATAAGTAAATAATTCATATAGTATATATAACAGTGAGATTATGAAATCTATTAAATCATATAATTGCAAATCACATTGCATTTCAAATAATATTTTGGAAAAGACATTTCAAAAAACAAGGACAACTACAAGATTTATTTTATTAACCTTCCATTAAAATATCAACCATAAATTTATAATGTAAATTTGTTTTGTAACTACTATGACATGTAACATTCTGCATTATGTATGGTTTTTATTAACACATTATTTATATAAAATGTAATGTGACTTACAATTCTATGAATTAAAAGTGTCCACACAACTCAATGTGAGCATGCTTTCCTACCATTTTATTTACTGAATGATATATAAATTTATAATTTTAGTTAAATTGATGAGATGATTGTATGATTTTTCTGAAACGTGCTGTATGTAGACTTTTTTTGCAGGTGCTTTTGGTTGGGAATATTAGATTCAACTGTGTGTGAGATGGTTTAAGATTTAGCACCATTAGAAATAGTGATAAAAGTTTGTGTTTTTATTATGTGAGTCCATAAAAATAGTTCAGAGCTCAATGGTTAGCACAACCCTTTGTTTCAGAAAGGACCTTGGTTTTGACCCTAAGTAAAATTTAAAAAAAAATTACAGTTAATTTAAAATTAACAAGAAAATGTGGAATTCTTATAGGGAGCTGTTCCATAACCAACAGTAAATGAAATCTAGTTATTATTAATTAAAGAATAAAATATGAAAAGAAAATATCTAAGTCTTCATTGCCTAGCAATTTATAATTCTGATAAGTTTTGTTTCAATATTTTTCCATTGAGATATCCAGAAACATCTTTGCGATAGAATGAACTATTTTAAGGTTTATTTTATCTTTTACTATCATCACTCAATTAACAACAACAACAAAAAAGTGTATGACCTGAATAACTTTGTATCTTGTTCTGTTATTCATATCCGAGACTTATAGTTACTTTTTTTCTTAAAGAACAATTTACTTTTTTCTTTTTCACTTTTTATTCTAAAATATTCTCATTAATACTTATTAAATGCTATTGATCAGCAATCATATCAGATTGCACTTCAAATACAAGAGTCATTGAGTAAAAAACTTATCCAATCCAACTCCTTTCTTATTTTTTAAAATACCATATTTACTGGAAAATAGAACAGTTTTTTCCCCTCAAAATATGCCTAAAATATGGGGACACCTTATGCCTGGATAATCAACATTAAAAGTTGAAAATTTCAGTCAGTCTAAACTTCTCGTTTACATTAATAAACATATATAAGTATTCAATTACATTTTGTTCTTTTACTAAACAAAAAAAATATTTACAAATACACATGTATTATTTAATACAAGATAATTCGTATACACATGTATATAAGCATGCATGTAAGCTATATATATAGCTACAAAACATAATTAAACTAATATATATATAAATATATAAAATTAATAATATCAATAATAATATCAATATTAGAGCAAAACATTCAAAATACAGTAACTTAATATTCTCATAATTTAAAAAAATTATTTTAAAATTAAATGGTTAAAATGTATAAAAGAAAATTCTCTCAAAAATATAAATCTATCCACAAGGTAAATAACATACAGTCAAAAAAAAAGACAATCTTCAAAATGTTTAACTCTGGAGATGAATTTCTAGATTTTGAGGGTGAAGATTAAAAGGGACCTAACTACGTTTCCTAGTTAATTTTTGTAAATATAAATAACTATAAAATTAGTATAGTAAATATTATGAAATTTCATGCAAAAATGTTGAAAATTATTTTTTTCTTAAAAATGTGTATAAGAAATTGGGGGTGCATTTTATTTGCTGCTATGTATTCTATAAGCCTGATAAATACAGTAAGTGTTCTTTTTTATTAATAGTAGCAAACTATCCATATGGTAATGCCTTGCAGTGCAAGCCTTAGTAATCAATGGATGCAGAAAGGTTTGTGCATAAAATCCCCATACAGTGCCTATACATCCAATATCTCCAGATTAGTTTCTAGCTTGTGGATTTCATCAGTGAGAAACTTTGGATCTTATGCACAAACCTTCCTGCATCCATTGATTACTAAGAGCACTGGGTGGCACTACTGTATAGAGAGTTTGCTATTGCATTAGATGCAGATGTGTGAATGATGAATGAAGCAATTTAAGGAGAAATGGGATGGTAAAGTTTTTATATAAGAGATGTAAAAAGCAAAATAAAAATGTTCAATGAATTTCAATTTATGGATAATAAGAGAATAGCCACAATAGTATTTAATTTGGTTATGAGTAAAGAAATCAGCAACAAGATAGATGAAAAAGGTAGTAACAATATGCAGAAGATTTGGATAAAAACTTTATGTCAGTGTACTTAGACAAAAGATGGGATGATTGTGTTAGGAGAATTGTTGAGGGTTATAGTGGCAAGAAATGGGATAGAAGAATAGATACATTAATAAAAAATATGGAATTGGAGAGATAGAGAAATAATATGGAGAGTAAAAAGAGTTTAAATATATGGAGAAATAAACAGAATATTAGGTGTGAGTTAATTTCTAATAATAAGAAAAGTAGTTTACAGTTTAAGGCTTGAACAGGATCATTAGTAACAAGGAAATATACATATAAATGGAGAAATGTGGATGATTTAGTCCAAAAGTTATGTAAGGAAGGCATGAAAAATATTAGGCATCTATTAATTGGATGTAAATGCTTACAAGCAGAAAGGGTACAAATAATAAAGTTGTAGGAGAATAAATATAAGCAAAGTGATTATGCAGAAAGTGGATTCTTGGTTTTTATTCTGGGTTTGGCAAAAGATAAGGGGGATTTAGATATAAAGATCACAGAGTGCTCAAAGATAATTCTGTGAAAATGGGTTGTAGCATGATAGAGAAGAATATGAAAAAGCATAGGGTGTGGAACAGAAAGAGAAGGTAAGGTGGGTTAACAGGTTTCTCTGGGCATAGTGGCTGAGAGATTCCCAACTCGAGAAAGAAGAAGCCAGAGTTTATCACATCACATTGCATACTGATAATAACAGCTTGTGTAAGCATAGGCAATGGTGATCATGTGATGTTTTACTCTTTTTCTATTATTAATTTTTTTTATTCCCTCAGTATGCCTGATATCTAGACAAGTTATCATTTTCATTTTTTTTTTTTTTTCAAATCTATATCACAAATGTCTCTAAATCATTTTTACTACCTTTTTTAGCTTTAAGTTTTTGGTTCATATAAACCTAAATTACAGACCATTGCCCCTTACATTATCTTAACTAGCTTTCAGGTAATTAAAAACATTAACACGTCACACAAATATTATTTTAATTAACACAATACATTTTTTTGTTCTTTGTTAGTATATCTTGTTTTTCATTATCCTGCTCACTATAGTGTTAAGTTTAACCTTGCAGTGAGCAGATATTAATATGTCAATAAACCTGTCAACCGATCAATATTAATTTCTTTATTTTTAAAACATTCATTTATTCCCTTTTCTAAATAAATCTTAAATTAAATAAGATATACATATTTGTTTGTTTTTAAATATTCATCATTTATCTTTATAAATAATTCATTTAATATTAAAAATATGTTTTGCTTTTTTTATATGCAGCTTTTTTTCCCATTACCTATCTCAATTTTTTAAAAAAATATAACAAACTGATCCAATTTCCGCAGACGAATATATTTTAACACATCAATAAAACGAAAACCATCTTTCTTCAATATTCTAAATAATTCCCAATAATAATTTATAGAACTATTATTGCTTCTCTGCCGATATTCTTTCTAAACTCGTAAATTGTTTCTAAAATAAAGTTAATCTAATTTATAAAACCATTTATTTAAAATTCTCAGAAAAGTTTAAATTAATTGAGAAATTAAATTTTTAAAATTTTTAACCCATTACTACATTAGATTTTTATTATCACAATTATTAAATGGATTTTCAATGATTATACACCTTTATAAATTATATTAATGCATCATGTGACAAAGGACGCTACTACTTAAATTAGAACAGGTAATAAGTGGAAAGAATGCTGGAATACTTTTTATTCAAATAAAATTAAATAGAAGAACAAAGCATACAATACTGCTAAACTGATTTTGTAATTATTGATTGAAAGAGATAATGAACGTAGTAAAGAACAGATAGTATTTAATTTCAGTCAGAGATTCTAGTCAAATGGTCATTTCCTAATTCATTTTAAAAAAAAACAATTTTACTTTATATCATAACTATATCAGCTAATTTTTTTTTTTAAAAAAATCTATCATCATGAATTCTCTACCAAAATTCATGGTTTATATATCACTCCAGATTACTTGCTAAAAGCCTTTGTTTTTTATAACTTAAATACTTCTATTTTTTTTTTTTCTTAGGATTATTTATTAACTTTTTTTAAAAAATCTCTTGTTTTTTCTACTCTGCTTTATTCACCACATTTTAAAAATAATATCTTTAGTTCTAAATACATTCAATAATATTTATTAGTTGAACTATTTAATATTTTCCCATATTTATCATCTTGTTTAATCTTTATAATTTTTTTTTTACTTTGTTTTTTTAATTTGTATTGTGTATTTTCAAATCTTTTTTTATTTTTGTCTACAAGTGGATGTCACAAGAATAAGAAGAATTATTATTGATGTGAAGAATTATTATTGTTTTTTTTTTTTTACCAATCCAAATATGTTATGCAATATAGCTTCTATCATTACATATTTAATATAAAATAATTGGGGCAACAATACGCAAATTTGTATAATTTTTGTACTAATATGAACCCAATTTATTTCACCATATCCTGTTTTACTATATCATATATTCCCTTATAAACTATAATATACCTATTTTCCTGAAAAGATTATATAATAATCAACTAAATCTAAAAATCTTTTTGTTATTAATAAAAAACATATTTAATTTATTTATGGCATTTCTTGGCTTTTTGAATTATACAGCTTACTTCAACAAATGTTTCTTATTAATGCATCTTTTCTAAAGCTAGTATGCATCTGATGGTTGCAGTACAAGTTAAATTAATGTGCACTAAATGCTTTTTAGCATAATTGTATCTGCATTTGGTATAAGAAATTCCTGTATGATAATTTGTATATTCTGTCAAATTTTTAACATTCATATAAAAACATAAATTGCTTACTTCTGATCTGTGCTATTGATTGAATATTTTTCTAGATTGAATGATAATTTGCTGAGAGTGTTTGTCAATTCTAAGTTAATGTAAAATGTTCAATGCAATGCTACTAATTTATTATGGTTTGACCTTTTGGCAATACTCTCAAAGACAATCGGATCACATGTTCCATTTTTTAGAGTTTATCTATATTGTTGATGTGCCATATTGTTAACAGTGGGATACAGATTATATTTCTCCAAATTTCTCTCTTTGTTTTGTTACTTCAATTATAGTTTGTCCCTGGAATTTTCAGCAAGCCAGTCGAGACTACAAATTCCATGTGATTTTATAGTTTCTTTTAAAAGATCACATATTTCCAAGCTTGCTTTTATTTTCAGTGTCTTTGATTATTGTTTTTTCTATTGCGTTTTAAAACTTTTTAGTCAGTATTCTCAAAAAAAATCTTGGTTATTTTTAGTTTCAGCTTTTCTTTTTTTATATATATATCTTTCGACATCTATTTAAATTATTGGAGAGATACTTCATCTTCGTCAAACTTTTATCATATTCATTTGCAATTATTTCTTTCACTTTCATCCACATTTCACTAAACTTTACCGTCAATTACATATATAACATTAAAACAATTTTTCATATTTCTTCAATCGAGAAATATGTTTTGTAGGCCATTGAATAAATATGCTTCTTGTTTACCATTCCAAGTTTATTAATGAGTAATTTCGACAATCCATTTCAACTTATGACTCACTTAAAATTAAAGCCTTTAATTATATTAATAAAATGTAGATATCACAATTGATCAATTTCTTTACATTTATATACGACTTTGGCATTATATATAAATACTCTTAATAGAAAAAAAAAACATGTCAAAAAATTATAACATCTATTTTATTGATTTAAAAATTGTTAGGAATATCTAAAATTTACACTTTTACAGGAAAAATAAAACGTTGAGAAGACGATCTTTTGATTTTATGCGGCATTTTAAATAAAATTAGTTCGAGTAAAATTTAAAAAAAAAAAAAACATTAAGAAATATATTTTAAAAATTTGCTCTTAAAATAAATCTGTAACCATGGTAATAAGAAAAATGTTATGCTAATTGAGCACTCTTGGTTTCTACTTTTAATTTTACAAGTTATTAATTTTTAATTTTAGTTTTATTTAAAATTTAATTACAACAATTTCAGCTTTAAACAAAAAAAAAAGTAATATTTTTATCTAAGTTTAAATATGATTAACGAAAGTAAAAATTAAACACAAAATATTTAATAATTATTAAGACTACCCCTCTCCCCCTTTGAAAATCTGTCTACAATTAATTTTATTTTTTATATTTTGTCCTTAACATTTAAATCTTGTTACATATTTTTTTTAGACGTTTTAATAATATATTTGCTTTAACTTCTAATATAATAGCGTTGTGTGTGTTAAGAAATAATTTCTTCACTGCACTGATGGCTGGTAATATATAATTTAACCTTAGCTGGTTTCTGTGTCTATGATGTTGTTGTCCATCAGCTGTCTGGATAACCACTATTTGTGATCTTTTAGCTTTGATCACAATTGCTGGAACCAATTTGGTTTTCCACTATACATGTAGCATAGAATTTGAGTGCCTATCTGACAGATTAGTTTTTTCCGTAAGACAAATGTAAAATAATTTGTTTGTTTTTTTTAAATGGGAGACTCTTCCATTAGCCAATAAAAATTTTATATATCAATCAATTCAATCAATAATAATTGTAAAAAAATTAATTCTATTGCAAATATAAGCAATATTGTATCAGTTTAGCATTATTTTATTTTCTCAAGACGGTGAATTAACAATTCATTTTTAAATAACCTTTTTTTCAAATTAATAATACAATATATAAATTATATTTAAAGTCATACATAGCATCAGAAAGCTACATTTGAAACCATTTAATAGATTCTATTTATCACACAAATGTTTTGCTTTTGCTAGCAAATCGTCCTGATTTAGACATTAATACTTCTAAGATGTTTTAATTTGTCTTATGGAAAGAGCCCTTCATGTGATATTAAGCTATTTAATCGTATAAGTTTAAATATCTATATATTAAAATAATCAGTTGGCAGCTTTAGAGTAGAAGTGCAATCATAGTATATACATTTTAAAATTTATATAAAAAATGCACAATTAAAAAATCAGAGAAAGAGAGAATTTTGGTGGTGATTAATAAACATAATAATTTGTGATTATTTAGAATTAGAAAGTGTAGGTTTTCATAGTTAAAGTTATAAAAAATACTAAATAAGAGGAAGACAATTCAAGATTACATCCAAATCAAAGTTATAGTCAAGCGTTGTTAGCCGAGAGGTCATCGCAGCCGCCTTGCAAACAAGTAGTTGGTTGCAGACGATTGTGGGTTCGCCTCCCGACCGACGCTATGACATATGAAAAAAAAGTCAAAAGTTATATCAAAGCTGTATTTTATATATGTATGAAATATATTTGGAAGTATATGCACATAATAATCTATACTTACAAATACTGTAATAAACTATTCAAACATCCTTTAGCTCTGAGATATAATGTAAATAATCGCATAAATTCACTTCTAAATCATAAGCTTTACTTTTTATTAAATGAATAAAAAGTGTTTAAGTTTTTTTTTTTTTTTTAAAAATATTTTCATTAAATTTTATTAGATTTATCAAAGCTTTAAGAAAAATACATTTGGTCAGCATTAAATAAACGTTATATGTTTCCTGAAAAGCTAATTAAAAGTTGTTTATTTCATTAGATTTGAACTAATATAGTTCTAGAAAGTTTAATTAATGTTGTTTGTGAATCGATTTAAGATTCAGCTGTTTTTGGAAAAGTTTAATTAAGGTAGTTTTACTTATTCTTATAAATACACTTTTCAGCAAAGGATTATAAGACTTCGTCTTTTGAAAGTTTTTAAAAAGTCAAAAATAAAACATTGGTACGCACGTCGTTTGTATTTTGTTTAAACTTATTGTAACAGGATTAAAAACAATCTTTTAATCTGTTTGTGCAACTTAAAAACTGATAGTTAATTGCTGTTTATCTATTATGTAATTCAAAATTTTATAATATATAAACAGAAGAGAAAAAAAAATGAATGCCAGAGTGTTAATCGCAACAAGTTTGTGGAAACGAATAAAAAAAATCTAAGACTCCCCATCGGCCCTCTTTTACTATGTGGAGTATTATTTCATATGCCTGAGATATATATGATTGGAGAAAAATGTAAAGTAGTGTTTAAAATAATTATTTACAATTACAGATAAAATATGAATAATAATAAATACGGCAGAAATAATATGTTTAATACTCTGTGTCTGTATCAAAGCATAACTGAGATATAACTAGGCAAATGAATGGGAAGAAGAACATTAACTTTACCCACCATTTTCAAAGTCTTCTGGTTGAATATTTAAGAGTCCACACAGTAACAAAAATGAATTTAATATTATGGATTTATTGCAGAGATTTTGGCAAATTACAATTTATGAATCAAAGAAGAACTGATAAATGTGCTTTTCTCCATAAAAAAGTTCTTGTCTATGAAACCAGTCAATCTAATGATAGTATATTTATAATATTTTTTTTATTTTTGATGTTTACATAATTGCTTTTTAAAAAATTTACAATTTAAATAATCAAAGTAGGTATAAAATGTTCTGTCTCAACCTATATTTAGATCACCATGATTGAAGATTACTCATCAAAATAATTGCATTAATTATAAAACAATAATGATAAAAGTGCTACAACTAGAGAAAGTGATAGTAATAAAGCTAAGCATTTAAAGTTTTTCAAGCTCTGAATAACAAATAGTAATTGTATCAAGAGTTTTCAAGTTTTAAGATTGATAAAACTACTTTTAGACAAACTTATATTCCAAGGAAAAGAAAATTGATAGAACAAGTAAATGCTACAATTTTTTGGGAGAGAAAATTATCAGTTGAAAGGAAATTGTGTGGGATTTTAAAATTTACTGTGAGATCTGGTTTGGTATCTTTTATTTTTGAAATTTCTGGATGTATCAATAAAAGGTTTATAATATAAAAACTTGGTTTGTAAAGTGATATTTATGTCAATAGTAGCAATAAAAAAACAATCCTATATATCATTCAACTGATATTTCAACAGCTATTAATTAGTAAAATTCCCAAATTGAATTTTTTAATTTGTGTTACTGAAGCATGGAATTTTTTTATGATATGAATTTTAGATAGAAATTTTTTTTTTGTTCACTGAAAAAAAGAATGTTGAGTTGTTTTTGTTTAGTAATATTTCTATTATTAATAATTTCATTAGGAAGAACATTTTATGTTTGAAAAAATAATAAATTTAATGTGGAAATTTAAAAGTAAAAATTTAATAATTGATAAAATAAACATCTTAAAAATGATTGATGGATCAACTGCAAAGGAGTTAGAATTACTTATTGATTATGCAATTAATGCAACATATAAATCTGAAAACTAATATTATTATCTTATTGAAAGCATTTATAGTATGGATTTTTAACATGATAATGGTGATATTTCAAACAGAAGTAGAGTATTTTGATAACGTTTTAAACAGTATATAAGAATTGAAATAAATTATAATGATATAACATTACTATTTATTCATTTAGAATTGGATAAAAAATATTAATCTTATTTAAAATAACTTTTTGTAATTAAAACAGGCAAAACTCTCCATACAGTAGTGCCACTCGGTGCCAATCAGAGAAATCAATGGATGCCAGAAAGGCTTATGCATAAAATCCCTATCTAGTGCTGACTCATCCAATATCTCCAGACTAGTTTCTGGCTTATGGCTTTCATCAGTGAGGAGCTTTGGATCTGAGAGCACTGCACCTAGATCTTAGGATCTAATGTAACCCTCCAGCATCTACCTCTTATCTCTACTTAATTACAAACTATGAGAATAAAATTGAAAACACAATAATATTTTCAATCTAAGCTCAATAGTCATATGGATCTGAACCCAGGTCAGTACCCATACATTTTGGTGTCTTTGGCACCTTAACAACCATAGCCACCACTATCCTATTAGGCAGGATGATCACTATTTCTTATGCTAGCACCTTACTGTTATTAAAACAGGAAAAACTCTCCATACAGTAGTGCCACTCAGTACCAACCAGAATAATCAATGCATTAGATCCTAAGATCTAGGTACAGTGCTATCAGATCCAAAGCTCCTCACTGATGAAAGCCACAAGTCAGAAACTAGTCTGGAGATATTGGGTGAGTAGGCACTAGATATGGATTTTACACATAAGCCTTCTGGCATCCATTGATTACTCTGGTTGGCACTGGGTGGCACTACTGTATGAAAAGTTTTGCCTGTTTTAATAACAATAATGTGCTAGCATCAGAAATAGTGATCATGTGAACTTTTTATAATCTAAAAAATTGGTTTTTAAAGGTACTTTTACTGTTCCAATTTACAATAAGAAAGGAGAGTAGTAATTAATTTATTGAGTGAACAGAAAGCATATGTAAATACTTTAAACAGGCTTTAACCTGTGTTCAATGTGCTTTAAAAGTCATAATAATCAAGCATATTTTACTGATAAAGAGACCTTCCAAACCACAACACAAGATAGTGACTTTTATAAAGATAAGAGCTTCAGATTTGCCTATATAAGTGGACATTTCAGTTAAAGATGAGGTAGCCATTCTTATCTTTATAAAAAGTCGCTATCTTGTGTCATGGTTTGGAAGGTCCCTCTATTGGCAAAATATCCTTTATTATGAATTTTAAAACACATTGAACACAGTAAGAAAGGAGATAAAAAGAGTGAATTATCATGGATGATCATATCGTTATCCACTATAACATAAATAGTTTAAAAATTTTATTGCATAGGTTATTTACAATCTAGATGGGAGAGTGAATATTATTTTAAAAAATCAATTATAATCATGTTTTGTTGGCAAAATAAATACTAGAAAAAAGAACGATTGATTCTATTGCATATTTCATTCCTAATAATAACTATAATGATTTAGTACTTACATTAAAAACATATTGACTGTTGTAACCAATTTGAGGCAGTTAGATTGACTATTAGAAAGGCAAACTAGTTAGCTGATAAGTTGCTATGAACTCATTACTTAAAACTACCAAAGTACTTTAAAAATATTTAATTATAATTAAAACTTATCTTTTTTAAAAATGATTACAACCTTTAGCATAAACCTGCATATTCTTTATAGATCTTACATCTCATGACTATTTGTTGATTGCAAATATTTCTTACCAACATAATACTCTACTCTAATTTAACATTGCCATGAATGATTACAATTCATTTTAATAAATAATTCATATTCTACAAGTGTTCTAATACAAATTATTATTGTTTAAATATAATGATGAATTAATCACTTATTTAAAATTTATAATACATGCAAATATATGCTTATAATATTTATTATCATTAAATGTGTTTAAAATAAATAATATCAATTAAAACATGATAGCAATGCTGTATATATATATTGTAACAGGCACATACGACGTTATATTATTTTTTTTATTAATAAACAAAAAAAATAAAAGTTCGCAAATAAAACTTCTTTTTTAAGAATTAAAAATTGAAAATTGAAATTCTATACTAAACTCATATATATATATATAATTGCACAGATGAAAAAAAATATTAAAAAAAAAATTATTAAAAATAGAAAAAGTATTTTAAAAGCAAAAACTTAAAAAGATTTAAAGATTAAAAATATATCTAAGTTTGTACAAAACAAATTAATTAATGTTATTGAAAAAATGGAAATGATTATTTTAATTAGTCCAAGTGAACTAGCCCTTGGGCATTTAAATGTATAAGCAATGGTTAGATAGGAAAACAATAGAAACTAATGGCCAATGAAAGAGATCCATCAGGGAATCAGACCTCAAAGGAAGGATCATCATCATCGATGATGTACTGTCCATTGGATCCTAAAGTTACATATAAAAGAAAAAGTTTGATAATAAAATTTTTAGTGAGTGAAAAAAATTTAAGAGAAGACTGATATGTGTTAAGTCGGAGATGAAGGGATTGAAAGACGCACTTTCAATTCCTTCAGTTGTTATAAAAAAAGGAAAATGAAACATCGCTTTTCCTATATTGAGGACCACAGGATCATCAAGGGATTTTAACGCTGTATTCCAAATGGCAAGCAACAGATAACTAATGAACATTTCTAAAACTGTAAGCATATTATGAACTTAAATGAATATTAATTTGAAAACACTAAGAACTTTAAAATATAAACTTTCCCAGTATTTTAAAAAAATAGAAATAGAATCCTATCTGACCAAACTAAATTCTTTATTAATTCTTTTTATTGATGTATTTCTTTTTTTTTTTAATTATTTCCATTTATTTATTTATTTATTTTGGTTCTTTTAAGTTTTATTTGTGATTTTTTGTTTTTCGCTAATTTAATATTATATAAATGTTAAATTTGTCGGGCATGAATGGCTATATAGATTTGTAAAGTTATATTAGAGGAAGGTAATCTTAGGCTATTTGTTTCATAGTTAAATTAGGTCAATGGATTGGATATATTGGTGTAATTAGTAGATGTAGTATGAGATTCGCTACGGGCAGAATTGCTTTATACGCCACACACTTCCTTTTTGCCTATGGAATGCGATCGTAAGTCGGCAAAATGACCACAGTCCTTTCCTATAGAGTTTTTTTTATTGCTCTTCTCATCAGATAGATGTAGTATTCCTATATGATGAGAGGCAATTTCTTTTCTTAACCTTTTGTGCTGCCGTATTCGCGTTACATTGAATGCATCGATATATCAGATGGAATGACGGTTTGATTGCAAACTTTTGGCCTAAGGTTAAATAAGGATAGAATATTTTCTTTTCAAATGCAAATCTATGTAGTCTATTCATACTCGACACTAAATAAAAATGCATTAAATTTAAGTTGGGTATGGACGTTGCATGGATTTGTTAGCAGTTAATTATGTTGTGGTTTTCATATTCGGTTAAAATATATAAGTCATTGATGTCAATGTGGCATCTTATGATGAATGCCAGCTATTGGGTTTCTTGTATTCCCTCTGCAATTGACATTATCAATGACTTTGTATTTTGATCGGTTATGTTTATTTTGAAATGTTTTTAACCGTGGAATCTATGCAGCCGATCTATACTCAACATTATAAAACAAACTTTTATAAATACATCTGTGCGAACTTATAAAAATTAAAATCTAAAATAAAATTTAAAAATGTAGTTAAATGCTAAAGTAAACATAATAAAATAATAATGCTAAATTATATATATATATATATGTGTGCATAAATAAATGTTTGTGTGTATAATTACTGGCAGTGGCTTATTTTTTTCTTTTATATATTCTTAGATAATAATTATTTATAAATTTAAATCTCTGCTATTCCACTGAGCTAGTTACAATGGGCTAACGATCGGAATCAAAATATATAAAATAAATTTTTTTTTTGACTTATGTATCTGCCTACTATATAAATTTTCTAGGTTCAAATGCCTAGTGGCGCCCTATAGTGTAGATTACGATATGCTACTGATGGGAATATATATATACAAACTTTACTTTATCCCGTTCAATCTCTTTAGTTATCTATAACTACTAAACTTTTAAAAAGGGGGAAAGTATATTTAATAAGGGACTTACGAATACTTTACTAAAAAATATACTTATAATTACACTCCAGGCTAGTTTAATCTTTAGTAACATAATAATTAAAGGTTGAAAAGCCACATTTTATATTTATATTAATTAATTAATAAATGACCAAATAACAATGAGCACAAACAGGTCGCCGCTATTTAGAAATTAGGTTTTCGAAACCGCGCATGAAATGACACTATAATAACTAATAATTCGAAGATTTTAAATTATATCTTTTAAAAAAAAACATATTTGGTAATTAAATGCATGCTGTTTTGAAACATAGGTATAACTAATAATTATTAAAATAATCAAAAGGAAATCAAATATACTGCAGTGATTAAGTTATATAGCAAAAATATTGAATTAATAAAGAAAAATTTGCAAAAGTATTACATTTTATAGAATTTAACTATTATTTAGAAAACAATTTTAGAAAGAAATTACAATAATATGGTTAGCTAACCTGATTTTGAAGAAATAATGATTGTTTTGAAATTTACACAGAGCTCTGCGATTTTAATATTAAAACAGTTCTCCTGTAGTTGGACTGGAGATATTCGAACTGGAACGAAGGTGAGTTCATTGGCGGCTTATGGCATGTTCTGTTTAGGTGGGAGATGATTTTAAAATGGTGTTGGAACAAAGGCAAGTCCCTTTTAGTGGCTTACGGCATCTTCTATTTGGCATAAGCTTGTTGGTTGTTGCTTCGGCATTGGATGGATTGAACTTCGGCGTTTCATCATGGGAATGGCAGCAAAATTTTGCCTGACTTTAGCCAGACATGGTAAAATTAAACAATTTATAACTTCTGATATTAACAGCTCTTCAAAATCAAGATGGAGTATCCCTTCTTGTTTAAAATAATGCCTATTTATACATTTCCACTAAACCCTAACACCTTTTTGGAATTTCGTTTGCCTCGGGACCAATTGACTTTTAATTAAAACAAAATAATATAATCTAATTTTTACTACTGATAAAGTCTCTAAGGTGTTATATTTAATTTACTTAAAAAATTATTAAAATATATAACTTATATAATTTGATTCAGTTTCATTAATTAAATTCCTTTTTAGGTGTTATAAAATCTTCAATTATTTATTAATTCCACTTTTATTACTGTAGAATCTTCCAATAAATAAATCTTCTGCTTTAATTTTTAATTTTTTTTATAGTAGTAGTATATATTTTTAAATCAATAAGATAATTTAGTTTAAATCTCAACCCAAATGTTTTGTTTTCATATGTTCATCTTGATAGTTTGTTATCATTTTGATGATCATTGATTTTCACTGTTGACATAAACAGTTTTTCCCGAAGTACATAAATTGATCTTTATTTTAGAAAAAACACCTTTTTTCTAGTTGTTCACTTGTTTTATTTTACAACAGCTATTATGTAATATATAGCGGTTTGAACTAGACTTTTACATGACCCTCAACTATCCACATTATCCCATTCTGCTGACACATGGCTGAAGAGTTGTGGTGTGGAGTGAATTAAAGCCTGTCCACTAAAGTATAAAGATCAGCTATCTTAAAATAACATGAGCATTGATTGTATATTTGCATGAAGCTGATAATCTAGACCAACTGACAAATTCTGGTTTAGCATGAAATATGTATATTGGTGATTGTTTATTTTTTTGACATGGGTCAGCAGCATGAGATAGTGTGGATAGTTGAAGGTTATGTGAAAGTCTGAGTTCAAACCCCTATATATCACATATTGGAGTGCAGGTATGAAAAAGCCTGTACTGTAGAAAAAATTCATATATTAAAAAAGCTATTATGATGAGTCCTTTTCACATTCAGCAAAACCTTTGTGTTGCTTAAATATATTTTATTCTTTGTTCAGCAATAAAATCTACAACTCTGACCAGTTTCTACTTTGATCCTATGCAATTCATTCATGAAACCAAATAATTGAAGACATGGAAAATACTGTAACCACAATCATTGCATCTCTCAATTCATAACTCCACCCCTATCCAAAGTAAAAAAAAAGCAAGAAGAGAAAAAAAACTAGTTTCTTTTATCTCCAGCTAATCATATTCTTTTAAAATGATACTCTTCACAATCCTTAATTCTGATTCAGTTTTAACTTCAGAAAGTTGTGCTCTAAACTATACCAATAATTGCAATTGTCAGATATTTGTTAACTTGTGACTTATGTCTACATCAGCCATGCTTGTGTTTTTTTTTAGACATATCAAAAAAAATATACATATATTTTTTTCTTTCTGGAAGTCATATTAAAAAAATATTTTTTTATATTTTAATAATCAGGGTTTAATTAGTTAGATAGTTTTTATAATTTTTTTTTTTTTAAAAAAAAAAAAAAACTATTTATTTTCCAGCTGTGAGGTTTTTTTTGGGGGGTCAACGTTGTAACG
Organism: Epiperipatus broadwayi; assembly: GCA_028023455.1. Lineage (NCBI taxonomy): Eukaryota > Metazoa > Onychophora > Udeonychophora > Euonychophora > Peripatidae > Epiperipatus > Epiperipatus broadwayi. The sequence goes on along the minus strand of JAQFVV010006245.1, from coordinate 1,262,967 downwards.
TTCTTTATCATTAAAAACTTATCTCAGGTTGTGGTTGTTAAATTGAAGCCCGAGTTGGGTAGCCATTATAACATTTTCCATCTTGCTAGGCCTCTATATGCATTATAAATGCATGAGTTGATCAAGTTATGTCAAAAAAAAGAAAGTTGTATTTCTATTTCTAAAAAAACATAGCTAAATTTCCTGATCAACTCAGCCTAGTAATTGTTGAGAATTATGCTATCGACGAAAATCAGTTTTTAATTTATTTGAAAGGCACCAGAGTTCTACAAGAACCCATTGAAACCGGCACATAGCATCTCGCAAATTAAAAAGAAAAGATATTTTTAAAATTATCGGTCTTAGATTTTAAAAATTGGTAATTCTACTGTAAACTAGAATTATCTTTAAATATCATTTTTCCTGGAACCTACAACATATTGGCAATCCTGACTTTTAGCGTCCCGAACAATTCGCCCTCTATTTTTAAAAAAATTAACTAACTACTTTTTCACACCTAAAAAAAAAAGTGTATGTAACTATATCCAAGTGTAAATGCTAATAAAAAAAGATTAAAAAAAATACTTACATTTACATGCGTATTTTTCACGTATCGCGGTCTTTGCTGTATATAGAACTGTAAATAAATGACGTATATTAACTGTAAATGTTTTTCCGTAAAGAAGAATAAATAACAAGAAAAGAAACTTACATTTTTAGGAGTAATTGGAAGCCACACAAGCGAGGAAATGCACGAAAAGGTCGTCGCGTGCGTGCAGATTTCTGAAAGAAAATTCCTGCAGGTAGGATGAGAACAAAGGTGTGCTCATCCCAAATTGGTATTTTAGCTATGCTGCGACAGAGTGGACATAGGCAGAATTCCACGCGGTCAAGCAAAAGTAGTTCAGAATTTGTCACGTGTCAAAAAACCAATTCACATTTAGGATCCAGGTGTGAACTCTGTCATTCTATATATGTAATTTCAGAGTATATGTAACTATAAATTTATTTTTTACACGAACATCAATAAATCAAATGGATGTAATTGCAGAGTATATGTAACTATAAATGTCTTTTTTACATGAAGATGAATAAATAAAATGGATGTAACAAAACTTAATTTTTTAGGCTCATTTAGTTTCACGCAAAGTTGCTATAAAAATTATGAACTACTGTACTTTGGTCATTTGTGACACGTGACAAATTCTGAACTGGAGTTCAGACGTGACCGCGTGGAATTCTGTCGTTATAAAAAATGGACGGATCCTAAATATGAGTTTGTTTTTTGTTATTGAGTGTTCTTTATGTAAAAACATTTAGAGTTAATATACGTCATTTGTTTACAGTTCTACATGCAGCAAAGACCGCTATAAGTGAAAAATACGCATGTAAATGTAAGTATTTTTTTTAACATTTTTTTTTATTAGCATTTACACTTGGATATAGTTACATACACTTTTTTTTTTAGGTGTGAAAAAGTAGTTAGTTCATTTTTTTAAAAATAGAGGGCGAATTGTTCGGGACGCTAAAAGTCAGGATTACCTATTAACAAAGGTAAATTACATTTTAAATCTTATTAAACTAATAATAAATTTAACAATAAAAAATGATAATTATTATTAATAATGTACAAATGAAAATTGGTATTAGAAATATTTTTATTCTAATAGATTAAAAATGTTTGAAGTAAATTATTTATCAAATAAATTGGAGAGAACACAATTCAGACGTGAAATATTAATAAAATAAAGCAATTAACTTAAGTAATTAAAAGTTCTTGGGTACACAAGAGTCTCTTGATTAATTAAATGAAAGTCTACATCGGGGTCCTGTTATAAGCTTATTTTTACGAGTAGTTTGTAAAATGGTTAAATTTGTCACAATCAGGATAATGAAGCATAACTTACCGGTAAATTTAGTGAATTCAGTAGTAGATAGCTTTGCATAGTTTTTTGGGTAGAATGAGCTTGGCTTTTTGGTTATTATTTGATCTTGTGGTCCATTCTCCTAGTCGATCTCGAAGGCTTTTCCTGGTGTACATCTTCAGGCATGATGTCCGCAGAAGCTCTGGTTCACTCCGACATGCCAAATTATTTCAGTGTAGAGCAATCCTGGATGTATTATTGTTATTCGGGACAGACTAGAGAAACAAACAAAACAAGACGTTCTTCAAACTGACCTCTGCCGTTTATACTCTAGGCCCAGTTTTCAGACTTCTGCACATGCTAATATCATGGCATTTTTTGGTTCATAATCTTGTAGATTCTTTATAAAATTTATGTTATAAAGTTCTCTTTCCTTATCAAGTTTTTCGGCCATCTTTAATTAGCCAAAATATTTTTCTTTTAGCTTATCTTTTACTTGCTTTTGGAATTCTTTTGTTCTCTCCAATTCTATTTTTATTTCTAATTACAAAAAAAAATACGAAAAAATTATTTAACTTTCATTGTACGTTTTTTTTTTTTTTTTTTTTAAAAAAAAAAAACAAATTATACTAAAAAAAAATCTAAATTTACTTTTATTTTTTTAGCTTTTACCAAATGCCAATATATTTGTACTGTATATAAATAAACGTTACAATATATATATAACTTATTTGCAGTAGTTATTTCCATGAGATACCTTAATATGTAACTTACCTTTCTAAATTATAAAACTATCAAGATTTATATTTTCAAGTTGATAACTAGCCAAACTAAAAGTTGTTGATGATTTTTCTTCCATCACTGACTGATAAAGAATTTGAGATTTTAGAACATTAAATAATATATCAATCTTAATATGTTGCATTCAATAACATTAAGTACATTCTGTAAACTATCTTTTAAATTGGAAAAATAAATAAAACAATCGTCATCATATTATAAATCCAGAATCTAAGAAGTTCTTGTTTTTATTTTTTTATTGATACTAATTAAAAATTCTTCCATCAAACATATAACATGTTTTAATCCCTGATTGATTAAACTGCCTATAAATAATTCCAAAGACAACTAACATAATTACTTAATATCAGTTTTTTTAAAATTTCAAATGGCTTAGATTTTCCAATTGTAATTATAATACTTTCATTCATCATTAGAAGCTGTATAATATGAGTACATTTTAGTGGACAACCAATTAATTTCAAACCATGCTATAGACCTGTTCGATTAATTGAATCAAATGCCTTGATCAAATCAATAAAGGAAATACATAAATCATTCATTTTCTCATGACACTTCAAATTTATCTGGCAGCAAAAATCATGTTCATAGTGCTTCTTAATTCTATATTGAGTTTGTGGTAGCCATAGACTTGTAACTGGAAGAAATTTTTGCTGTAACAATGATATTCCATGATAAATATTGCAATCTTGTATATTTATTTTGGTTTTAAAACTTGGAACAATAAAGACATCTTTAAGATCAAATGGCTCAACTTTATGAATTCATGTATTCCTAGAAAAATTCAATATATTTGAAGCTACTATCTATATTTTAAAACTTCTTCAGCTATTTTATTAGGATTTGTAGCTTCTCCATATTTTAAGATTAGAAAGAACTATTTTGACTGCACTAAGTTGGATATCTTTATTTCAATCTAAATTTATAGATAAAATGGATATATAATTAAAAATTGTCATCTCTAATCCTTATATAATTATTCAAAAAGATGATTAAGATACTCTTTCCATTTTCTTCAAAATACCAGTATCATATTTTAAGCATGCTATTGCTGGATTTAACACAATTATGATATCATTTTTCAGGTCCATATATGTTGCTTTCAATTCATCAAAAAATGTAGAATAATTATGATAAGTAAATGCTTATATCTTCTTTGTAATTTTAATTCACTAATCATTTGTCAGTCTTATTGTCAGATATTGAACTAAATCTTTATTTTATTATGACATCCTACATTTAATCTACAATTCTGCCAAACAAAAAATGCCACATTTCCTTTCAATCAAATCACCAATAATATAGTCATTGTCAGAAAACCAATCATAATTATTGTTTTAGAAAGCTGAAGAATAGATTTACTTGTATTCATAACATACTTCTTAAGAGAATTCCATGTTCAGCAATGTGACAGTCTGAAGAACTAAATTAACAATTTTAATTAAAATTTAATATCTACAGAATAGTCTTCTAAAAAACAAACATTAGTTTTCTTGTGAATATATGATTTATTTTAATCCAACAATCATTTCAATTTTGTAGCATGCTAATTTATGATCTTTCCAACAATCTGTTCTTGTAAGTACTTATGTAATGTAAATTTCACTGATATTCTACCTATTAAATTCCACTGTTTTTAGTGTAAATACATTCATATTCCTTTATAATATTTTTTCTGCCTAAACATATTGATTGTAATAGACAACCCATATACAAAAATAAACCATTTGAATTTTTTTTTCATGTGTCATAGCATCGGCCAGGAAACAAACCCACTAACCTGGGACAACTGCTTAGTAAGGTCACTGTGCTGACCTCTCAACCACCAATGCTTGACTTTGTGGCATTAAAATCATTATTTCCAATAACTTTCAGTCAACGTCTACTATTTAAATCAACACATGCATTAATGTCTCCAAAAGAAAATTTTTATCTTTTAGTGACATTATTGCAATAATATTATCTAACAAGGAATACAAGCTTTCCTTCTCTCTATTTTCTGAAACAAAGATTGAAAAATAAACATTAATAAAAATGAACACTAGTATTATTGTATAGGTAAGTTTAATACAATTAGCCTTTCATTGATACATAAAGGAATTCCAACAACTGAAGATGCTATTTTAGATTCTACAGCAAATGCAAACTAGGCATTGTCTTTTCATTGACTGGCCTGTCTTTCCAAAAAAACTTGTATTCATCTATGTATTCTATTCTTTTCAGGGATGAATTTCTTTAGGACCAACTATATCAATCTTAAATTTTGACAGCTCCTTATTAATCAGTGCAATCTGGTCTTGAATAGTTTGTATCAAATAAAGTTTGTAAATTCCATCTATTTATATTTTCTAAAAAATGGATAATCCATCAGTCATGACAACCTAGCTGGACTATGTGATGCAGATCATTTTTAGACCACACTTTCTATATCTTCCATTTTCTTAGTAGGCAAAAAGATTTCTAATAGGGTTGCTCAAATAACTAGATTTCCAGCCTACTAAGCCTGTCCTTATCATTCTTAATTCTTGAGAGCTTCAGTTAATAAAAAAAAAAGGAAATTAGAGTCAGGTATGCTGTGAATACACTTAAAAGATTGAAATGTGATTGCACAAGCACATAATCCCATTGTCACAATTAGTATGACAAGATGTCTGATGGCAAGAAAGGCTCACAATGACTGAACCTATGATAATTTAAAAGACTTAATGCAAAAAAGAGACAGAAAAGATTATTTGTATTGGAAATAGTACCTAGTCTTTACAAGGCAGTAGAAGTTTTTGATTGGTTGTTATTTATTTGTTTTCATAGTTGGCCTTCATATCTGAAAGTCATTCCATTATCTGCCACCTGTGGAGTCCATCCGTAGCTTAAGCACAGCGCCTGACAATTCATACAAATTACTGTATAAATACAACCAAAATTTTATTTATAAATATTTTATTAACTTAAAAAGTAAAGAGATGAATTTAAAAAAAAAAACTCTTTTATTATTATTTCATTCGCATTTGCAAATTTTAATAATAAAAAAAGTTAAAGTAGAATATTTTATTCATTGAATATGTTTTATTGCGATCAAAATTTAACTCGTATTTTATATATTGTAAAACCAAATTAGATTTTTTTTTTTATAATTTCTGATTTTTATTTCAACATTGTGAAAGTAAAATAAAATGGAAACAAATTTTATTATATATTTTTATCTAATAAATTTATGTTAGTCTTAACATGTGACCAGAAAACATAAAAAAAAAAAAACAACTTTAGATTTTAATGAGTTTTCTAAAATAAAAAATAATAACAATCACTAGAAATATTTATTGTTTGTCAAAAAAAAAAGAAAAGAAACAGAATGTCGAAGCACTGACACAAGAATGTAAATAAAATATGAATACTTTAGTACATTTTTAAATTTTCTTTTTTTATATAGATAATAAAGTAATGTGCATCATTCTGTATAGGTATCCAAGGTGATGACTTCTGAGAGGAAATTTTGCAGATGATGGTTGCAAAAAGCGAAAAGAAAACAAAAACAAATTTAAAATTTTAAAAATGTAGATATGTTGCTATTCTGTTTTAATTGTAAGGGATTTGAACCCAAACTTTCAAACTCTTTTGTCATTCATTCCATCTTATACTACCAATACACATGACATATACATGAAAAAAAGAGAAATGATTTCCAATAAACATTTCATGCTGAACCAGCATCTCCCTCACACACATATATATAATCAGTGCTTGGTTTATATTAAGATAGCAAATCTTCAACCTTTAATGGACAGGCATTGATTATATATATATGTGTGGGAGATAATGATCAGGACCAACTGATGAAGGCTGGTTCAACACAAAATACTATATTGGAGATCATTTATTTTATTTTTTTTGCATGTATGTTATGCATATTGGTTGTATAAGATTGAGTGAATGACAAAAGGGAGTTTGAAGATTTGAGTTCAAATTCCTATAACTACATTTATCTTAATATATATACTTGTATTTAAATATTACATATTCTGTTTTAAATAGAGGTTAGGAGAAGCAAAAGAAGACTTCTGCAGCTTGTTTCATGATATATGGCTATAAGATTTGCTCTGTGAAATCTCATAAAAAAGAAAAATGGACAGAACTATCAGTCACATGTAATTTCAAAAGATCACTGAATTAGACTAAAACAGGCAAAACTCACTATATGTATTGCCACACACAACAAGCTAGAGTAATCAATGGATGCCAGAAGGCTTGTGCATAAAATCCCCATCTAGTGCCTACTCATCCAATATCCCCAGACTAGTTTCTGGATTGTGGAATCCATTGATTACTCTAGCATGCTGTGTGTGGCAATACGTATAGTGAGTTTTGCCTGTTTTAACAACAGTTATACATAAGCATAAGAAGTGGTGTTCATGTGATGTTTATTGAATTAGACTAACTTAAACAATAAAATTTGATAATATATAAAATCACTTTATTATATATATATTTTTAAAAAAATCTTACATACAGTATTGTTACTAATTTAATAGTAAAGCTGTAAGAGACAATTTTATATAAGTTATTCAAAAATAAATTACAGAAAATCTTTTTTGAAAATAACATACTTTTTATTTTAAACTTACACATTTATCCTGAACATTTAGCCCCATGATAAAGTGATTCCTGAATTGCAACTGAATTTGTCATTTCTGTGGCTTGAATATTATATATTATAGCTTTCTGAGCTATTAATCATTCAGTTATTTTTTTAAACTCTTTTCAGCATTCTATTACTACCATAATTTTAAAAAATGTGTTTTAATTAAAAATTTTATTTTGCAACAAATATTATGGATTAAAAATAGATCAAATTTTAATTTTGGTTGTTACTAAATAAGATAATAGTTTGTATTATTATAAATGGCAAAAAAGGATTCATATGAACAATTATAGTTTTATCTACTTACAGAGAGAATTCCAAGTACTGATGCACAGTCATAGGTATCCAACCATGTGATGGATATGTACAATTATATGCAATTATATCTGTGCTATCATAGCTGATCATGACTATATATGCACACAGTATTTTACCACAATGTCTATCTCCTAATCTTTTAGAAGTCAACAAATCTTTACATTAGAATACTTAATACTCATTTAGCTTATAGATTAACATATATATTATTAATTAAATAATATAATTACTTTGCAAATAAATGCAGTTGTTCGATATTTGATAAATATTAATGGTACTTATACCAGTTTAATCTTTAACATAAATTGTAGTTGTAACTGTGTAGGATTTATTTTAAATCAGTCTCTGAAATTCATTAATGACATCTATGCAAATTTTGGTAATCAACAGATGCTAGAAGTTTATGGATCATATTTTTTATCCAGTGCTTTCCCATATAATATCCCCAGACTAATTTCTGACTTATGGCTTTCATCCATGAAAAGTCTTGGAACATTGGGACCACTGCACCCACTTTTTTGCTACTATTTCAATAGCTTGTGTATGCATAAAAGCATGATTATGTGATGTTTAGTAACATCAAAAAGAAAATGTAAAAAAAAGAAGACAAATTACATATAAGATAATTTATCAAAAATACATTATGATAGGTTAAAAATAGTTTTTAATTATATAAATTGACAAAAATATATTGTAATTAAATTCTAAGTGCTAGGAACATTTTTGTTATTTAGCATCCCTAATGATTAGAATTTAATTAAAATAGATTTTAATAAGAAACAGAAAAATTTGTGAGTAAATTGGTTAAAATAAATTAATAGTTATATCAGCCTACTTCAAAGAGAGAACTTAACATGCTGAAGTAACCATTCCACAGTAGTGAAATTATTATGGAAAGAATTAACATTAGGAAGAGAGAGTGAAGTAAACAAAGCCATTAGGAAGATAAAGAAATTCAATATGTATATTAATTTTTTTATACTTTTAATAGAGACTTTTGTTTAAATAAAATTCAAATAAATATGTTAGCAATTTTATTGAAACAAGTTAATATTTTTACCTAAATTAATTAAAAGTTACATTAGATAAGATATTTTGAAATAGAAAAAGCATTAATTAAATTTAAAACTAAAAGCAGAAACTTTTTGTATGATGTTTACCAGATAGCCAGAGATGACTTAGTGCATTTTGTTTATGTGTTTTCTGTATTCAAAATGCACCATAATTGATTAGATTTTTTTTAACATTATAAAAAGATATCATTATTTTATAAGTTGATCTTATATTATGTCTTGTAGAGACCTGTCTTTAGTCCTGCATCTATCCACCAATAACATGTTTTTCTATTAAAAGTAAAGTTCCACACTCAATGCATCAGTATTGTGAAATAGAAAAATAACTTGCAAATTCCAATAAAATGAAAAATTATACTTATTTGGCTATAAATGTTATGTCAGTAATTAAATAATTTTTTTTCCCAATGGCTACCACTCATTCCAATAGATAAATCAAAATATAGTTTTCATTTTCAATATAATAGTTAAAATTTAATATGCGTTATTAGTAGTAATCCATTATATGCCTGTTTATTTGATTTAACTAGCTAAAGAAAATATATTAAAATGAAAGTATTTAATTTCCAGTTACATAAAATACAAATTTAGAAAATGATATTCATTGTTGTGCTTTAGCTAATATTTATTTGTAAAAGCATCCCAAATATCAAAAGTGATTTATTGCACAAACATTTTCATTTGAAAAACTTTTATAATCAGAAAACTTAGATGCCTTCTCAGAGAAATAACAGAACAGGAATGTGTAAATAAAGTTTTAGTTTTTGAAAATAGAAATAATTGTGTTTGTCGATTTTATTAATTTCTTTCTAATAGTTTGAACATTGAAAAAGGAACATTGCAACAAAAATTAATGTAAATTGTTTCCAACAAAAGCGTTTTATAAAATTTAAAATAGAATGAATTTTCTCAAATTTAAAGTTATAGTTAAAATTGTATGTGTAGCGGAGTGAATTGAAAAGAAAATTATTAGAACTAAAGTTAAAAGTTACCTCATGACAATGTATAAATAAACACATGGCAATCATTAATCTGGCTTTTGTTTTAAAAATGATTTAATTAATGTTTAAAATTAAGTAAGAATGTCTCTTATTAATAAATATACAGGCAAAATTCACTATATATATTGCCACACACAGCAAGCTAGAATAATCAATGGATGCCAGAAGGCTTGTGCATAAAATCCCCATCTAGTGCCTACTCATCCAATATCCCCAGAATAGTTTTTGGCTTATGGCCTTCATCAGTGAGGAGCCTTGGATATGAGAGCACTGCACCTAGATCTTAGGATCTAATGCAACCCTCCAGCAAACACCTTTTATCTCCATTTAACTACAAAACTATGAGTCTTAAACTGAAAACACCTTAATGTTTTCAATCCAAACCCATCAGCTTATATAGTCATATGGGTCAGAACCCAGTTCAGTACCCTTATATTTTGGGGTCTTTGGTTCTTTAATAACCATAGACACCACTATCCTATTAGGCAGGATTGGTTTTAAGCCAATAAACATAATATGACCGTTGTTAAAACATGCAAAACTCACTATATATATTGCCACACACAGCAATATTACTCTAGCATTGATTACTCTATCTTGCTGTGTGTGGCAATATATATATATATAATGAGTTTTGCCTGTTTTAACAGTTATACACAAGCATAAGAGGAGCTGGTCATGTGATGTTTATTGGCTTAATAAATATATGTGTAAAAATATAAATGTTTACTTATTATAAAATTGAATATCACAAATGGGACACTTTATTAATTTAATAAAAGTAAATCTATGATCATATTATATTTTAATGGTCTAACTATTAATTGAAATATTATATATATAAATATAGTGTAACTGTATGTGAGAATTTATCTTTTAAGTGAAGTAACATATTTTAGTTAATAAATGCAAAATTTTTAAACTTCCCTAAAAAATATTTAAAATCACAATAAACTTTATTTATATCATCCCAATACATTCAACTGAGAATAATAATGCTTAATATATAACACAATGTTTTAAGTTGTTACTACTAATAGGTACATGTATTTGGAAAGGTATAAGTAAAATTCGAATGCTTCTAAAAACCTTTAAAAAAATAGATTTCGATAATAATTCCACATGTAATTACAAGAAAAATGCTATCAATACAAACTTTTAGACAAACAATTTTTTGTTTACTATTGTTAAGTAAAATTTTTGAAATATTCTAACATTTTAAAAGAAAATAAGTATTATGTCTTAAATCAAACAATTTTAAATATATTTTATTGCAGAATAAAAATTAGCCTAACTTTTAATAATGATTAATAGACCAATATTATATTGTGCTTTGTTGATATTTGCATTCATTTTTATATGTTACTGAGTATTGTATATGCATTTTGAAAGATGATCAACATAACCATAGAACTGTATTTATACGTTCCGTATGAGAAAAAAATCATACAATAGGTTGTTATAATAGCATATTCTCAGAAGACATTGTAACTAGAAAGAGTTGTGTGTGGCATAATTGTTTTCTGATTTACATAAAAATCTTAACAATGCTCAATTTCATACATAGATTTTCACTGATGACGCTAGAGGCAGAAACCGCGGTCTGAGGTTGAGGGTATTTTTGAAGCTTCATAAGAGTTTGTTTTTTAACTTACTCTATATATAATATTCCAGCTGTATATCTCTATTATTTCATCTATTCTTTCAGTTATTTCTCATATATACCCTGCATATGATGTATAGCATCCATTTTTTTGTCCTGCTTTTTATTCTTTTTCATTATTTGGGTTGTATTGTGGATAGTTTTTTGAAGTTTTTGTTTATCTCTTGATAGTCTGCTTCTCTTTTCTGATCAATTTCCTCCATTTCATCAACATCTGTTGATTCTCTTCATCACTTTGTTGATTGCTTTCTTTTATTTTCCTTAGTAGCATCTGATTTTCTTTTGCTCTCTTTTGATTGTCCTCTTGTCTTCATTGACTGCTTTCTTCTATTTTCCTAAATATTATCTAAATTCCTTCTGCTTTTTTTTTAATGTCTTCTTCTCTTTAATGATCACTTCTATATTTCTTAGCAGGATTTGTTCTTTTTGCTAAGTGTTTTCTTCTATTTTTCTTAACTGACTTTTCTGTGCACTCTGTTGATTATCATTTCTTTGTTAATTGCTTACTCCTACTTTACTCAGCATCATCTGCACATCTGAACTGACATGGTCACCTCCTCTATTCTCTGGGCTTCTTCAGTTGATTGCTGATCTTTTCCTTGGTAATATTCTTTCTCCATTTTTTTTAAAATTATTCAATTACTTTTAATCTTAACTTTTAAAATAATATTTTATAAAATAAGTTTCACATCATCTCTCTTTCCAATCAAGATTTTATTGTTATCTATTATTCTGGATTTGCTTTTCTATGAACTTGTATGTTTCAGCTCTGTTTTTAGCTATCTAGACTAATTTATTTCTCCTACTTTATTTCCCATTTTTAATCCTGTTAATAATTAACTTCCTTATCCATTTCATTTTTTCACAAATATACATACATTCTTAAAATAAAGTTCTGCATATATTTTCCAGAGACCATCTAGCATTTAACAATTAGAAGAATGAACAGTACCCTGAAATCCTGGGATAGATAAAGAATTCAATTACTGTATAATAAATACACCTTGTAGCATGAACAAATAAGAAGAGATATCTCAATTTAAATTTTATAAGCTATCTAAGACCATAAAACTGAAATAGTAACAAAATCTTTCCAATACCAAGCCTTGTTCATGGGAATTCTAAGATGGAGAGGATAATTTTAATGAACATATGAATATTTGGGATTTCTTGAAAGTTATTCTTGGTCTTTTTATATCTTAGAGGCTTATAAATATAAAAACATGAACATAGCTTGGTATAATACTTGAGATAAAAACACTCTGTGGATCTACATAACAATGTTGCATACTCATGCCTATGATAAAATCCTACATCAATCATTAGTAATGAAAGTATAGCTAAACAATCTTTAATAGCCAAAAGTTTCATCCAAACTCCAAGAATCTTGCTGTTCTTTTGTTCTAATTTAAATGTGAATTTTCTTGATATGTACATTAATATTATATTTCAAAATTTATAACAATTATTTATCATTAAATAACTAAATAATCATATATACTTTTGTCATATATTTCACAATAATTTTTTTCCCTATTAATTTTGGACAAAATATATACTCTTATTTCTCAGAGGTAAAATTATATTTAAATTCCGAGTTGTACAGATGTTTTGTAGTATTGGCCACCAAACTTCAATCATCATCAGACCCCATGTTGGGTACCATTTATAATGGTATGGATATGCTGTATATAGAGTAAAATAAGTAAAAATCAGCACTGGTAATAAATAATATAAACAACATATAAATGACTATAAATGATAAACAAAGAATCCTTGGAAATACTCATTGAGATTCAATTGTCATTCCTTGTGATTGGATTTAAAAGTGATATGATATAAAATTATTGGTTAATCATGATAAAGTCAATGCTAAACTTAACGTATATTATAAAATCAATCATTGAGATTTTATATGCATGCATATTCTTCCATGCTAAAATAGATACAATAATAAGTATAAAAATACTGAGTATATATCAATGCTGATCATCATCAAAGCTCAGGACCATCTGGAACCTTGATAATAAAGACCACTAAGAAACTAATGCACAAATTTATAATGTTTTCAAACTTTAAGATGGCTTTTATGACCTTACTATCCATATAATTCTACAGAAAATTGTAAAGATGTCCATACACAATACTAACATAAATACTGTATTGCAAATTCATTATTTCTAACTAACTCTGGGATTGCAAGAACCCTAAACACTGTGAACAAGAGAAACTATACACTTAATCACTTCCATTATTAAATAATTTTACTGGATTATCTAAAAATTCCTTAAAGCACAACTGCAACATGAAATCAATCACACACACAGTTAATTCAAAGAATAGATGTAGAAGAACAAAAATGTCAAAAAAATCAGAAATTACTTACTAAAGTTAATCAATATTTAAAAAAATATTTAGAAAATGGTTGGACAAACTCAAAGTTAATACAAATTGACCAACTCTATCCATGTAATGCACATAATTTCATCTAATATATAAATATTATTCTTTTCTAAATCTTGTTAATTAAATAATATTTAATTTAGTGAGATATTGCCTTACATTAATCAAAGCTCTTTTAATTTGTCTTTCTTTTTTTCTTTTAAAATGGGGATGTTTCACACAATTTTAATCATATAAAAAAGTCTTAACAAAAATAACTAAAAGAAAAGTAAAAATTAATCAATATTTTTAATTATCACTTTCTTTATAAAATAATATCCATAAATAGATTAAGTGTTTATCCTACAATATCTCATTTTACCAGGGATATTTTCTTTATTTTTCAGTTCTGGTAAATCTTGCAAGTAGTAATTTGGTCAATTTCTCAGTTTCAGTTTTTCTTCTTATAGCTTTCTCAATAGGTTTTTTTTTTACATTCATTTAGCTTTGTCCTTTTGTAACTCCTGATTTTTAATTTAACAATTATTTTTATTTCATTTAGCTTTGCTTTCTAATTTAATAATTATTTTCATTACAGATTAACATAAGTTGAAATAACCATAAATTTGGATGGATCATTGCATAAGGTTAGTTGAATTTTTCTCTCAGGTTATTTTTTCCTCTTACATTCCTTTTATAGAAATAGGTTACATAGTTGTGTCAATAATGATTTCTACTATTATACATATTGGCAAAAATAATTATTTTTCAAAAGACAGACTAATTCTACTGCCTACATACTCCTTTGTTTTTAAAAAATAATCCTGATATCAATCTTCCATTCAATCATATGGTTACCTCAGATATTACTGCATTAAACCTTGATCAGTTACTTTTATTTTTATATAAAAGATTATCTTTCTTCCTTTAAAAATATAATCTATTTATACATCAATTAAAAATAACCTTTGATTTCTTCAAAGATAAAGAATCTTATTGTTTTTTTTATTTTTAAAAAATAAAACATTAATTGAAAAATCACTTAATTTCTTCAGAGATAAAGATATTAATCTCTTCCTGTTTTTTATTTTTTGAAAAATAAAATATTCCATTTAAAAAATAAAACTACACAAATAAAAAATATATTTTTTTACAGCTATGCCTAATTAAAAAATAAACATTTATATTAATATTATCATGATTAAAATAGTCTCAAAAATTTGTTGAATGATCATTTTATGTATGTAAATTTTTTAATAAATATAATATAACAAAATGTCTATTTAACAAATATTCTGTAGATAACATGAAATGAAATAGTTCTTAATAGATTGTTATCATAAAAAGATTTTATTGTATATGATAAAAAAGAAGAATGGATATATTTTAAATGTTAATGATAATTTAGTTACATTATACTATGAAAATTTGCATTATCTAAAAAAAATAGTATTCAGTTTAAATTTAAATATTTTTTATGAAATTTAAAATGCACTATCTCAAATTTAAAATTATAATTAGAATAATACATTAATATTAGTTGTATTAATAATGAAAAAAATATTAAAGTTCTAATTATAAATTTATTTAACGCACATTGAATACGTAAGTAATATTTACTAAGGCAATAAACCTAAAGCTTGTGCGGTAAAAAATGTGAAGGTAGGGCCTTCTACAGGTCTTAACCACAAGCTTACACACTTCTTCCAATGCATAAGCTTGTGGTTAAGACATGTAGAGGTTCTTACCTTCGCATTTTTAACCGCACAAGCTTTAGGTTTATTGCTTTAGTAAATATTAAAGTTCTACCAAACTGATGTCTAAATCTTTAAT
The DNA here is from genome assembly GCA_028023455.1 of Epiperipatus broadwayi. Classification (NCBI taxonomy): domain Eukaryota; kingdom Metazoa; phylum Onychophora; class Udeonychophora; order Euonychophora; family Peripatidae; genus Epiperipatus; species Epiperipatus broadwayi. The sequence goes on along the minus strand of JAQFVV010006245.1, from coordinate 1,247,416 downwards.
GAAATTATTTGAATTAAGAGTAAAAGTTAACCTTATGATACAAGTAAAAGAAAACACATAACAATCATTAAGGAGGCATTTCTTTTATTTACTTATTACAATTGGTTATTTTATTTATATAACAAACCAATAGCTGTTTTATTTCTATTTTTCTGACTCCAAATTTTGATGTAAGATATATTTTTAATGGAGAGTGTTTTTGGTGTAAATAATATTAAAAGGAAATATGACTAAGTATTTGAAAAGGAAGGTCCATTTCTTACCTTATGAATGTGTGACTTGGATGCTTAATGGAAAGCCAATATAGATACTTCAGGCTACTCAATAAAGTATGAAGAGATGCCTGTTAGAATTGACAAGAAGAGATCAAAAACAAAATATATGGATGAATAACAAACAAATGTTACTGACATCATTAAAAAAATTAAGAGACTGAAGTGGAATTGGGCTGACATGATTATCAGAAGGGATGATAATAGATGGACAGATAAAATCTTAAACTAGATTCTAAGAGATTGTAAAAGACCTAGAAAGGTAGCATATGTGAAATAGATGAATGAAATAATGAAATGTGCTGGGGTGATGTGGAGAACATAGGCTAGAGATCAGAGATGGATTGAACTTGGAGAAACCATCCTGCAGTTGATCAATGATGGCTAAAATGTTGATGATGATGATATAGGGTGAGTGAGTTCACTATAATTATTATATTTTTATTTTACATTTTAGACATATAATGCAGCCTTTAAGTAATTCATTGTACTACAAAGGCACATTAGAATTCATCTATTTATAAATTTCAAGAGACAATAATACCCACAGGCTGATGAAATAATAGATGGTGAGATTGGTATTTATCCATTGTTTACATTCTAGATAGATATCCATTTAATGATCAGCAGTTGGATAGCTACTTGAGATGGCTATGGGCTAACTACCTGTAAAAAGTTCCAAACTTGATGCAAAATTCCTTCAAGCAAATGTGCAAGCCACAATATATTAATTAGTCTACGTTTGAAATACGTTATATACAATGAAACTCTTTGCTTTTTAAAATACATTTGCAAATTTTTTTTTTTTTTTTTACCATGGCATGGATTATATAAAATTAAAATAATAGAATACTTTAATATCAAAAAAAATATAAGCAGAAACATTATTATTAGGGGAAAGGGGGTTAAATAAAAATTTAAAAAAATCAACCGTTATATCAAAATGAGTCAAAACGTTTAAACTATTTTTAAGTATGATTCATCTTTAAAGATAATTTGAAAGATTAGAAATTGCATTTTAGTTAGAGTACTTTAGCATTAATAATTTATCATGATAAGAAAAAAAATCAATTTTTTGTTACTAATTTAAGAAAAAGCAATAGATCCAAACTTCTGGTAAAAGGCAAAAAAAAAAAGTTAGACATGAATATTATGACCAACATTATTGCAGAATTGATTTAGATTTGAAAAAGATTGTAGGATAATAAATTTATTAAACATGATGTTTTGATTTTATCAAATAATAAAAAATGTTTTTTTGACATTTTTAGTTAAAAATTATTTATAGAGTTTTTAAGATTAATTTTTGGTAATGTTAATTCTACACATTTTAGCATAGCTTGGAATTTTTAATTGTTACTGATATATTTTCTTTAATATATGTAAAACATTGCAAAACAAATGTCATCTTTCAGAGTAGTGAAGAAGTAGATACAGTTTATCAGCTTAAAAACTGTTCGTTGGAGAAGATTTGTGATCCGTTTTTTTTTTTTACCTTTATCTAAATATATATTAATACTAATTTACCAGGCAATTGGTAGTGTAATGAAAATTTTTTCAGCTACTAAAAAATTTCTATTACGGACTTAATACCAATTCACAAATGTAGTGGTTAATGTATGAGCTAATATTTTCCAAAGCTCTTCAGATACATAAATTAATCTCAACTACAATGATATATATATATGGTGAAAAGCACGTGACTAATACTAAAACCAATAAATGGTGACTTCTGTTATGATATGCTATTATTAACCATAGGTTTTTAGAAAACGACAACAGTTTGTACAAAGTTACTTTACAAATATCAAATAAATTTTGTCCAAAGTTTAAAGTTATTACAAATGCAACATAAGATCCCCCTCCTCCCCACCGGCCTTCTATTATTCTTTTTTAAACATCTCTAGACATTAAATGAAATGAACAAAAACGTGAGTTATAATTTTATTTAAATAAACAATTTGTTAGAAAAGGGCAAAGAAAATAAAACTATTTATAGCTTAATATTTTTAGCATTCTGACTATATATATATTTTTAAGATTAATTTGAGTCGTAATTTCTTTTAGTGTACATTAATTGATATTGCAGAATAATATTATAAAAATACTATAATTATTTATAAACTTGCATAATACATATCTATAAGTAATTGTTACATTTCGATTTACAAGTGTCAAACTTACTCCACCTACAATTTTGACATTATCCACCTCAGGTCAATACAGTAATGATTATCAGTAGGAATTTACTAAACTAGAGATTATCACTAGCACAGATATAAAGTTTAAATCTCAGTTAAAAATTAATATATCTGAATTTTTAAATTTAAACATACACACACATGGAGTTATTCACTTTTCTTTTATAAATTAGTACTATATATTTCAAGATGTATTTTATTATTTTAATGCTTCTTTTGTAATCAAATATATAAATGTATTTATTTATTTTTTATTTTTGTAAGAAAATTTTAATTATACAATATAATTGTTAAAACAAAATTTACAAATTAATTTGGCACTATTCTTCTCCACCCCCTAGGTACAATATGTAACCCTCTTTCAAAGAATTTTTTATATTAGGAGTTAGCAACCTTTTAGTAGTGTTATACTGAATCTATGTTGCAATGTTATTCTGCATGCTGGGAAATGATTCTACCAATCTTATTATTTATAGTATCAAAATCGTTCTGGTTATAATGGGCATCAAAAATATATATATTATATACTTTTGAAGCCCATTGTAACCAGATCTTCATTCAATATTTTAAAATACATAGAATCATATGTGAAAAGTATGTTTTGCTAAATTATATTGCATTTGAAAGACATGCTTTACACCTTCAGTGGGGATTAACTGGGTATGATGGCCAGTGCAGGTCCTTTTTTGATCATTTGGGTTTACATGGTGGGCCTTTTTATATGCAGTTCCCCTTCCAGACTGTAAGCATTTGAATCCAGTGGACATCCTCCCTATTGGTCATTTATGTCATTGGACATTTGTTATCTATCCATATGTCTATTGGGCCATGGTGATAACTGCTCAATCCAATTTGAATCAGCTTGGGATCTGGGCAAGTCTCTAGAAATTTGAGTGCATGAATATTTTTGGGAGCACACAGCAGTGCTATAATAATCTCATTTCAAATATTAAGAAAAAACACCAGAAATTATAAATGTATTTATTATTTTACTATTAATGTTATTTAATTATTAAAGAAAAATATAATACATATTAGGCTTTGTGAAAAGAAGCATGATTATTTCTGGAAAGGTTATAATATAATTAGCTCCACTATTAAAAAGAGTAGATGAATATGAGAAATCTTGAGGATTGTATTCATTGTTTGTAAAAAAAAAAAAAAAGCAATGGACGTAATAGTTTTATTCTGTGATAAATTGGTTAAGAATCAGCTTGAAATATGGATCACCTGGATTCAAATCTGAATGTACCTTGAAAATTTTTTCAGTAGATAAAAAAAATGTAAGCCAACTTTAGATTATTTAAGATATTGTCATTAAATAATATCTATCAATTGTTTAGTTATCTCAACTAATGTGGGTTAGTCAGTTGAGTGTCAATGTGACAATTATAATGATTGCAATGTGAAGCAAATTTTGACTACTAATGAGGTAAAGAGTCAATTACAGGACTTTGAACCTGTGCTTTATTTTCTTCTCAAATAAATCAATGTCTAAATGATATTATGGAAATCTTAAAAAAAAAAAAAAAAGAATTAATGTAAATAAAATATGTGTACAGAATAAAAAAGGGCAACAATTTTTTTTAGTTATTTTACAGAAGCTTTATGTGATTGGATTACTGTAATAAAAATAACATTAAACTAAATGATATTTATATAAATGATATTATTACTATTTTTACTGATATTACAAAACTACAGGATGTGATAAAAGATCCTTCTATGCAAAATAACTAAATAAGAATAATGAAAAAAAAATTAATATAAAGATTAAAATTTGCATGTCATAATATTCTAAATTAATTTAAAAAACACCAACGTTGGTTATGAGAGCGCAAATAAAATGGAATAAATAAATAATTTGATAAGCCACGAATAGAATTTAATTGATAAAAAGTATTAAAAAATGTATGAGTTTTAAAAAGAAGAAATTTTTAAAATAATTATCAAAATGTATTCTTACTAATTCTTATCTAGAGTTCTTACACTAAAGACAATATCATTACAAAATATTGTAAGCTAAATATCATGATAAAGAACAAAAATTGTTTCTTCAATAATATGTTTTGTAATCATTTAAATTTTTTATAATATGGTATCTAAAATTTAATTATTTATTTAGCATATAGACTTTTTTTTTTTTTTAGATAACTAAGAATTTACAAAAAATTATAAAAGAATTTGGAGAGATTTTGATTAGAAAATAGATTCTCTAATAGTTTAATTAAATGCTTCACTTTTGCTAATGTTTACATGGATTTGGCAATTATTAATTATAGGGTTCATGCCTGCTATGACATGTCAGAGACTAAAAATATTTCTCTGGTCCAGATAACATTTCAACCATGGGTGCACAGAATCTATTGATGAGATTTTATAATAATGTATAGAAAATTTGAATCCATCAGGTTTTATTGATGTAGAGTAAAAAAAAAATGTTTAAGGTTGGTTGTCTGAAGAATTGCTTGGTTGATCATTCGGATAGTGTGTTTTAGTGGTAAAACTCTTTTGAATTAATGATAAATATTTTAATAAATTTAAATAAAAAAATAAAATTTAATTTCATAATTTAATTAAAGTTCTAAATTTAATAAGATTTAACAAAATCATTAAAATGAGATTTTAATTTTGACACGAATGGAATTAAAATCAATAAAATATCAATACCTTAGTACTTGAATTCATTCATTTTGCTGGTAACGCAAAAACTTAAATCAAAAAGATACCATTAGATCATATACATTTCTATATAAAGACATTTTTATTCTCATTATTATTATAAACTATTATGAATCTGAAAGTAAAAAAGAAAGTCATTATTTTTATTAAAATAAATAAAGAAAACAACAACAAAAAACCTTCTATACATTTAATGTAAAATTAAAAATCATACTTTCAAACAAATTTTAAAATATGATCTTAAAATTATTGCATCTTATGTACAATATATATATATTCAAGAAAAATTGTTTAAAAGCAGTCAACATCTTAGACAATCCCAATATCAATAATAATCAACAATTTCAACCTGTAATCAAAGCAACTTCCTTTTTACAATGAAAGTGGAATTCCATCTTTACTTATAGTCCAATATATTTATATAGACACTAAAGATTGCAACTTGACCACAGAAATATAGAAAGAAGTTTAAATAAACCTCCTTAAACAGGTCAATATAACCTGTTCTGGATGCAGACTAATAAATAAGTCAATTATAATATTACAAACTCCAATTATAATATTACTTAAATTATCAGTGCAATAATGTTCAAGGCTTTTATAAGTAATTATTAAAATCAGTCAACACTTAAAAATCCCAATATCAATAACAATCAACAATCTCAGCATGTCAAGATAACTTCCTTTTAACAATAAAGGTAGAATCCCACTTTTATTTATGATCTAATTTATTTATATAGACACTAAAGATTGTAATATATATATATATTACTACAAGCAGAAAATCTGAGACATTTGAAATAATGATTGATGTTAATCAAGATTATGTTCTTGCTCCAATGTTGTTTTCAGCTTTTATAACATTTGTCTTTAGATCTATATATAAATGACTTAATAAAAAAAAGATTAAGTTGCAATACAAATTTGGCATGGAATTTTTAATTAAAATTGATTAAAAATAAAAACTTCAACTTCTTGCATTCTGGATTTACAGTACACTGACGATTGTGTTAATTTTTGCCAGTTCAAAGGTATTTTACAGAATAAACTTAATATTTTGAATGCAACATGTAAACACTTTGATTTAATAATTAATGTCAGTGATGAGAGGAAAAAATTTTCAGCAACTTTTAACTTGGATGGTTATCAACTTGAGAACACAGTATAAGTTAGAAAAGTAGACCTGGATGCTAGTATACAACACATATTTTAAAAAATAGAGTATTTCATCACAGGAAATAACTATTGCAACTAAGGTAGCTATATGAAAGTGAAACTTGTATACTCTATTAACACATTCTAAACTCACTGAATGTGATACTATAAAGTTCACTATTATAAAATGATATCTTTATTGGATTAGACATATAAAATGAGTGAATAATGCAAGACTTCCTAAAAGAGTATTTTATGGTGAAATTGTGCATGGCTTCTGTAAGGGAGATAGACCTTATCTACCTTATAAATAATTATCTCAAAGGTATTCTAAAAATGCAATACGGATTATTTCCATTAGAAAGATATGGCAGAGAATATAATACTGCAGAGCTACAATTAAATATGATGTTGATATGTTTTCCTGAAAATTGTGATGAGGATGTTTTACTTGTATTTATATATTGGACTATTTCCATTCTCTAATATGAGTATTGAATGTCTTTAGAAAAATTTAACTTTATTTAAATATTGCAAATACATTCAACTGTTAGTAATAATGTCAAACAGGTTAGTATATGCACAATGTTTCAAGAGGTATTATTCTCCCCTCTTTTTCAGGTGTTGTTGGTCTGACTAGTGACAGTACTAGAATGGGATTCAACCCTCATAAATGAGTATATGAAATTTCTACTGACTGTTGCCTTAGGCAGAATGGCTCTGTTGGTTAGAGTATTACCTTAAAATTCAATACTCAAGAATCTAAGGACCAGGTTTGAATCCCATGCTAGTACTGTCACAGGGCTGCAACACCTGAAGAAGAGGAGAGAACAATACCTCTCAAAATGTTGTGCATATACTAACCTATTTGATGTGCTATTACTAATAGTTGAATGTATGTGGAATATTTAAGTAAAATTAAATTTTTCTAAAGACATTCAATACTCATATTAGATGATGAAAATGGTCCAATATAAAATTACAATGATGTTAACATATTTTTTTTAGAAAAAGTTTTCTGATGAAATAAATGAAAGTCAGCATCACAAAATATCAAACAAATAAAAAATGGGCCAGCATTTTTTATATGTGGATATATTTAGAATTAACAAATATATTTGTATAGTCATTGCAAAACTCGTTTCTAGAACTTTTTCTATTCATTCCTTGGAAGTGGAATGACCATACTCGTTTATGAATGGCTGTTATATGTATGCATATTGTATATATTTAATATACAATGTACAATTTTAAAAATCGTTATATTTTAATTAAACATTTAATTTGAATTGATTTTTATTTTTAATTATTAAAAATTAAAAATTATTAATTTGTTTTTTTTTCTTTCTATTTTTAGTTTTTATGCTTTTGGAGAATAACTGAAGTAAATTCAGACGGAAAAATATTTAAATTCTCATAAATAATAGTTAAAAATGTAATATCCAAAATTGAATATAATGCTTATAATGGAGAATGACAAAAAGATAAGATTTTACCTGAGAAATTTAAAACGCAAACTTTTGTCACTGCAGTGTGAAAGCAATTAATATTTATCATAATAAACTCTGCATTGCTTAGGAACTGTTTTTTTCATCTGATTGCATTAAAATACAAAGAGGATAAATGTTTTTGTTAATATAGTAAACTTTGAAAGGCAAGTAATGTTATCTGGCACACACACACACATATATATATATTGTAATCTGTAAAAATAGTTGGAGAGTCGATGACAAGCCACAAAAGGCCATAACAATTCTCATATTCTCAATGACCAAATTAACACATTGGGCAAGGCAAATTGAAATCTGGAAAGAAGGAGAAGTCCTTTCAAATGACTGATATCAACATTGGTCTAACTAAATCATAACCTAAAAACATGCAGATGTATAGGTTAAATTATCTCTCAATAGCTAAGCTCAGTGAGTTAATAATATAAATGTCATATACTACAATAAGCAGATATACAAGGGAAGCATTTAAAATAAATTATTATGTAAATATATAGCAACGTTATTAATAAATCAAGAGGAAGAGAAATCTCAACTCACTCTAACACATATAAAAGACTCAATATTGTGAGCATATGTCATTGAAGTTACATTTCTTTTTTCTACAAAGATCTACTACTATTACCACTTAATCCATCTCTTTAGTATCTGCTAAACATCTTATTGCTTCAATCGGATAAACATTGTTTAATTCTTATAACATTAAAAATATTTTTTAAAATCTATGCCATTTAAGATCCATCTTAAATAATATAGTTTGTTAAACAAATCAGGGTATTTCAGCATAAAATGATCTCATTTAAATAATAAAATAAATTCTTTTTGATTGTTTAGATTTATTCAATATTAAATGAAATCCTATTTAATAAAAGAAATAAAACATACACTTTCCCTAAGCTAATGCCTTCTCACAATTATGATAATAACAATACTATTGCTAACTTAAATAACCTAAATGGGATCTTTTAGTTATATAATAAGATAATGAACAATCTAGGATTATACTCAGATATTAAGAATGGGTAAGGGATTTAATAGCTATTGTAAATATCCTAGAATAAATGTACTTAAACATTTTCTAAATATGAACTAGATTCTTGTAAACTAAATTTTACAATAAAATAATAAATATAATATTCTAATATGAAAATGAGTTTAAAATAAGCATGTACAGTGATTGGAAATAAGCAAATCAAATTAGTTAAAGTGATCCAAAGTAATAAATCAGATTATAATTTTTTATTAAGCAAAATACATCTTTCTTAGATGTTCTACTAAGGCTTAAATACTTTAATAAAATGACTCATTAGTTTCAATGTTCGTGTACTCTTTTAGCAAATACACTTAAAATAATTTATATTTGATAAATATTTAGATTTCTAGTCAACATATGAAATGATTTCTGGTTGATAAGTGGAATGACGTGACTAAACAATTTGAGAAATTTCTTAAATAACAAAAAACAAATATTTATTCTACATTAATAACAAATACAAAATTACAAATATTCCATATTTAAATCCACAAAACTAAAGGTTTTCACAATGTTACTTCTTCAAAATTATGACAGAAGATTTAAAAATTTATAATGTTTTATAAAAATAAATTCAATTGGATTAAACAAAATTAATAAAGCAGAACAAACTTTCTATTGTTTAATTATCAAAATGTTCTCATTTATCAATACATTTATACAATGATAATAACCTTCATATAAATATTGTCCCTTTTATGAATATTTAACATACTCATTAATAATAATAGATTACCAATCTAATGATGAAGTGGTAATAATATATATATATAATCTATTTATGCCTAAATACATTTTTAAATATTTAAAATTAATTATTTTGTTCTCATATTAGCAAAGCTCAAATATAGGACTTAACATGTTTTATAATGAATTATTCACATTTAAACTAACCAAAAATGATATAGAGGTAAGGTAGAATTCTTCAATACCTTGATAATACCACTAAAATTTCAGGTAAAGCCATGATAAAATATTACATATCCTTTAATAAACCCACTACAAACAAAATTTATTTTTAAATAATTAAGTAAGGTAAAGTGAAAAGTATGATGGCATAGCTCATAAGATGCATTATTTTTAAGAGCTAATAAAGGATATAGGATTTTGTCAGTAGTCAGGAAAATAATAGCAATGCACATTAGGGCCAAAAATATTAAATAGGAATTGCCTTAAAATAGAACTAAGTTACTATCTCCAAAATATATGCTATGAGCATACAAATGCTAGAAAAACAATAAATATTAAAAAAGAGACAACTACTGCTATCTTCTAAAAATAAGCTAGCAAAAATGATAAGAGATCAATGCTACTATCTCTAAACATAAGGCATAAAGAAACATTCCTAAATAGAGAAAGAATAAATCTACTAACTCAAACAAAATACTATAGCTAACAAATGTGAAATATGATAAATAATAATAACTAATGCCAAATATGGCTTCATTTACATTAGACAATAAATAAGCATAAAATAAATTAGTAGATATATACATCAACTTATTCAGGTTTTGTGATGATAGTGTTTGAATTGTATTTTTACATTGGACTATTTCCATCTTCTAATATGAGTATTGAATGTCTTTAGAAAAATTTAACTTTATTTAAATATTCCAAATACATTAAATTGTTAGTAATAGCACATCAAACAGGTTAGTATATGCCCAATGCTTCAAGAGATATTATTCTCTTCTTTGCAGTTGTTGCTGGACTGACAAGTGACAGTACTAGCATGAGATTTTGCTGGACTCTTAAGATTCTTGAGTGTTGAATTTTAAGGTAACACTCTAACTAACTGAGGCATCCTGCCAAAGGCAACAGTCAGTAAAAATCTCATAAGCTTATCTATGAGCCTTTTTCTGATTTCTCCACTTTTTTCTAAGAACAAAGCTGATTAATGTTTTCCATACATTATGTTTGATTGGGAAAATACAAAAATATTGGATAGAGAAGAAAAGTACAAAGAAAAAAAAATTTAAAGAAGCTGCTCACATGACAATGAAAAAACAATCCAATAAATCAACCTAGTATAACTATACACAATGTATGGAAACCACTCATCAACTTTGCTCTTAGGAAAAAGTGGAGAAATCAAGCACAGCATCATAGATAACTATACGAAATTTCTACTGACTGTTGCCTTTGACAAGGTGGTTCAGATGTTTATAGTATTACCTTAAGATTCAATACCCAAGAATCTAAAAGTCCAGGCTTGAATCCATGCTAGTACAGTCATTGATCATGCCAGCAACACTTGAAGAAGAGAAGAGAATAATACCTCTTGAAATGTTGTGCATATACTAGCCTGTTTGATGTGCTATTATTAACAGTTGAATGTATTGGGAATGTTTAAATAAAGTTATTTTTTTAAAGACATTCAATACTCATATTAGATGATGAAAATAGTCCAATATAAAAATACAAATCTATTTATTCAGTTTATAACATAACAATATACTTTTATAAATAAATAATTCATATGTAAAAAGAGAAACACATACTATTTTAAAATATGCAAATATGATAAATTACTATTCAGAAAACTTAACTTAAAACATTTCAAAATATAGCATATAATATAAAAATAATATGCAGCTGGAATAAAACATAGTATGCAAAAATCATAAATACAAGTAAAATTCAATTTTTTTTACCATCAATAAATAATAAAATAAAGTCCTACTACTTTTTTCTTTCATAACCATTACACTGGAACATGAATAGGAAGTTAGCAATAAAATCTTGTGGACAGCAAACATATCCATCATAAAATATAACTATAATATCAAAATCTATAATATAACTATGAAATATGGGAGCGCTTTTGGATATCTTTAATAAAAATTTTAGATAATAATGCTAGTGAGTAATAAATAAATTTATGGTCATTCATTAAATACATCTATGGACTTAAATTATGATAAATGTTCGTGATTTTGCAATAAATATTCCCTTAATATTTAAATTCAGGTTTTTCAAAAATTAATGCATCAAAAGAATTATCTTAATTTGTTGTAATAAAGAAATTATTTTGCAGAAGAATGCTTTTCTAAATCATATTTATCCAAAATCACAAAAGTATTTAGCATGAAAAAAAATGCTTATTTCTAAATGTCATATTTATAAGCACAGTGGTCTCCATAGTAATGCTCAGGGAAAATAAAAACTTGCAAGATTTAAATATTTTGCAGATGTTATAAAATAATTAATATGCAAAAAAATCATTTAAATTCATTAAAACAATATCTTTTGCAGGTATATTTTATTTTATGAAATTAATAACTTTTAAATTTCATAATATTTATCACACATGTTGCTGCAAGTGGATTTTTTTATATTATCCCCACCTAAACAAAATGATTTCTTTCTTCCAAAGGAGAAGCAAGCAGAAACAATCATAGTAAGTGAATCCTTTCATTTGTGCTGTCATAAGTTAACAATATAATATCTTGATTTGAAGAAGCACAAATACAAGTTTTTATTGAAATATAAAATTATTATTGTTTTAAATTTTTTTTTCGTAGATGTAAATAAATCTTTTAAAAACATCCAATAAGATATAGTTTTTACACCAAAATATAGTTTTTATCTTGAATTAAAAGTCTTTTAATCAAGGTAAATAAATTCTGGACAATATTTAATATAAAATGGGTGTTGTAAAATATTAGGAAATTATTAATATTTTTAATATCTTTATTGCTGCTAAGAATTTTAAATATATTTTGGCAAATTTAAAAGAGACATTTTTGTATATTTTTAAATTGACAATAGTTTTCACATCATTATAATGACAACAACTTTAAAGTTTTCCAACACAGAAAATTTAAAAGATAACATTCTAAACATTGTAATAATGAAATAATATTACAACTACAGTTGACAGATATGAAGGTTTCAGTTTTCTTGGTGTTTCAGTTCAGATAAGTGTGCCTAGATATTATAGTTCAACCTAACATACTTAAGTGAGAAAAATATTAAAGTTTAGAAAAAAGTACACTTTAATTAAACTTCTGCAAATAAAAATAAACAAAACTAATTGAGGATGTTAAGCAACTGACAATCTCACCTATTTATACCACTAGTCATGTTATTACTTCAAAGACTTTTGATTAACCTTTTAATCTATAACTTCTATTAGTTCAAATCTTTGACCTATTTATAATTAGGGAAGGTTTTTAAGTAAAAATTTACCTAATTTTCAAATTTTAAATAAATCAATTTTTGTCTAGACAATTGAAAAAAAAATCAAAAACACTTCCTGATTGCAAATAAATAATTATTTAAAAGTTACAATAAAACAAAATATTATAAACACCAGGATAGATAAAAAAATACTATATAATTGAAATTTACATTATATTAAATAAAATAAATATTACAGACAATATTTAATATAATTATTTATGATTGTTTATATCTAGGCAAGTCTCAAAATATAAATTTTAAATTGTTTTTTAAAACTAGATATTAAATAATATTTTAAAAAATAAATAATGTCAAGATTAAATATAATATTTATTCATTCATTCATCATTCATTTATTTATTGCTTTAAAATTTTTTATTTTTATGAAACCTTTATAATAGCATATAAAAGCGATTTACCCACTGACGAAGAAGCTGCAAAAACCAAAACAATTAAATGGGCTGAGTACTTTCGAGGTTTTCTCTCATATTCATGGCCAACATAAGTTATAAATCATTTATGTAATGTTGCTAACTAATAAAATATGCAAATGCGAATGCAAATTAATTTATCCATTTTTTTGAGATAGAAAAACATGTGTCACGTCTATTGATGGCATTGTTATCACTGATAACAAAATATGCCTCCTTGATTTTTCTTTTGCAGTCATTGGCTTCAGAGCACACTATCTTGGGGTTGCCGGATTTAAACACATTGCCAGCCTGCTTCTCATGTTCGAAGAATATTTAGAAGTTATCATTTTTTTGCTCTTCTGTAAGTATAAATGTGTTGAGCAGCTCTATTATGAACAGTGACCTTGGTTTCCCCATAGTATGTGACACTGCATCCAGCCTGAGGGCATGAAATACTGTATATGACTTGGGGTGTCTGAGATGGATCCATTCTATCCTTCAAATTATTAATGTCTAGTAAATGAATTTAAAATATTTAAATAGAATATTATATGTTAAAATTAAAATGAATTAAAATATTAAAGATTTAATTTAAGTACCAGCAAACCAAAATATAGGATTTAAACCTGGTTTCTTAATCTTGAAATTAATACAAGCTTTTCAAAACATTTTAAATGATTAAATCACAACTATTATTAACTTAAAATACTTTATTTATCATCTAAATTACCATCTATTTAAAAATTTAAAAACTTTTATGTGATAAACACTTATTTAAGTTTAAAACTATTAAAATTTAAGCTGTATATAAATTATTTTACAGCTGTACAACCTGTAAAATACTACTATACTAATTTTTCTATGCAAAAAAAATTATAGCATTATAAAACATCTATCTATGATAAAATTGAACTATATATATATATATATAAATTTTTTAGATGTCTTGGCACAAAATTTGATTTAACATTTAGCTTCTGCCAAAACCAAAAGTTATAATATATATATATGCATAGGAGGTTTTCTTGATAAAAAATATTTATGAATAAAAAAAATTTAATATGGATCATTTTGTATTTTTAATTGTATATACTGTAAGTAAATCATTATAGCTTTATAATAAAGACTCAATATATGAAGCTACACCTTATTATATTCAAATTATAGATTTAAAGAAGTTATGATAAGCATAATATTAAAGCATATTATCTATCTAAGGCAAGTCTACCAATCAAATCAAGAAAATATTATGATGATTAGAAGTAATTTGCCATCTTTTAATGCTAATTTATTCTAGCACCAAAAATATTTTTATATATTACATAAATATGCAATCAATTAATATTATAATATATATAGTACTTATAGAAATTTATAAAAATTTACAGGTTTATACAGAGACCATTTGATGAAAAATCAATTAATGTCTTATAGGACACACATGTTCTGTCAATCAAACCTGATGTCATCTGTTACTTAGCAGACCAGTTCAAGTCACATCAAACATAGCAATTCTGTTTCTACACAAGTTGACTATTGCAATTATATTAAAATAGAAATTGAGTTGTTATGTTGATGTAATCTTAACTAGGATTCTGAGCAGCTGATGACTTCAGATTTGATTGATAGAAATGCATATAATACAAATGATTATTTCATTTATCACCAAATGTTGCTATACATAAGACTAAGTTTCTATAAATTTTTATAAAAGTCATAATATAATTAATAGATTATTTATATATATATATATATAAAGAGAGAGAATGAAAAAGTAATTAAATATAAAATATGTAACCAAAATTTACTGTATTGATAATTGGAGGAGGGAACAATGATAACATTTTAAATTGATAACCATTTTATCTACCATTTAGAATTTACTTGAAATTTATTTTAGAAGTGATTCAGCTATTATTTGTTTGATAATGGAGACAGAAATAGATGTAGCAACATCTGTCTAGCTTATGGCACCAAAAATGCTTTTGAAACTATGTGTATATATTGAAGTAAATAGTTAATGTATATTCATAGTTAATAATTGGCAATGTGCTAGAACATAGGGATTATCATCTAGATTTCCACATTTCATGGTCATAAGAAATTTTATATATGAGAATATTAGATTTATGTGTGTGTATATATATATATATATATGAATGATTAGGTTGAAGAAAATAAGTTTGTTGTTAACTGAAAAGATATCCATTGTCCATTTCATACATGCTCGACATTGCAGCTGTTATTATTATAGGGATTATTCATACAATATACAAACATAGATTGGCTACACATCAACATGCATCAGCCAGTGTGGTGAGTTTATTGATTTTTTTATTTCCAGGTTTAAGATAAAAACACCATGGTCTTTCATTTTAGTTGCCTGATAGTTCTTGAAGATAGAATGAATTTGTGGATGAATGAACTTTTTTAAAAAGATATTTATAATCTGACAGATCATGGCCTTTATTCCCAGATGGCTGTAAAGCACCAGCAAAGGCAATGGTGGCCTAAGGCCGAGGATAGTAAGAATTCCTTGATTGTGAATCCAGGCTGCCATTTGATGATGATTATTTAGGAGCTTAGACCTACATACCAGTTTCAAATGAAGAAAGATTCCAGAAATTTGAAGTATTACCTAATATTAAATATGATATTATTGGATTTTGTGAAGATATAAAAAAGGTGAAGAAATAATTAATTTAAAAAGTGGGTATGTACTCGATAAAAAAGACATAAATATTTGAATCTCAAGTTGAGTTGGATTCATTATAAATAGTGAAAGAATGGAAGATATATGTAGATAATTGATTTCATTCTGATGAAGAAGCAGAATGTTTTTGTATTTATGTACAAAAGACTTTTTATCAGATCAAAAATCTTAAAATTGTCACAAGAGACTTTAATGCTAGAATTGTTTATTGTAAGATGAAAGCATTGTGGAAATTTAGTACGAGAATAAAAATGAGAGGTCAGATTTGTGGAGCTTGTTTAAAAGAAAAACTTTATATTATGAATTCTTACTTTGAGAAAAATGCCAAACAAAAATGTACATGGAAGTATCCAAATAAAAGTAAAGCAAAATTCGATTATATTTTGACTAATATAATGTTCTTAATAAATTCAATACAGAAATTGATCCTTGATCAGTGAGATTTAAGATATGTGTTAAAGCAAAATTAAAAAGTCAAAAATTTATTAAGAAAATCAGTATTTACAATTAATAATTCTAACTTTCAGAAACATGCCAATGAATTTAAATTAGCATTTACAAATCGTTTTAACATAGTAACAGATTTTGACTTGATTCAGATTTGAATGAAATTAATAGGAATGTAAACAATATACTAGTAATAGCTGCAAGAATAGCTGGTCAAAGAAAGCAGTAATTTACCAATAAATTTTGTTCAGGAACAAGACAATTATATAAAATAAAGTAGGAGTAATGAAAATAGATAAAAATGATTTATTAAGAAGAATTGAATATCTAGAATCTTGTAAAATGGTATGAAAAAGAATTAATAATGATATAAGAAAATATAATTTTATGAATTAGAAAGAAAAGTTTCTAAAGAGAATAAAAGTTCTCAAAAGTGTAAAACAATATTTTGGAATTAGTGGCAAACAATAAGAAGAAGAAAATGGAACTATTAAAAAAGAGAGATTACATCAATAATGAACAATAAAACAAAGCATTCCCTACAATTACATCTTCTGAATTGTCCAGTACTTAAAATGAAGAAGTGAAAACTGCAATTAAATATGTGAAAAAAAGAAGAGCTCTGGGTAATGATGGAATTATGGTTGACATTTTAAAAGAAGTAGGTAAAAAAAATAGAAAAATTGTTGGCAAAATTATATACCAAATTTCAATACGATAAAGACAATAATAATTTTGATATTTAAACAAGATAATAGCGAAGATATTAGAAATTAGTCTTTTATCAGTTCTATACAAAATTTTTAGCAAGATAATTATAATTTATCTATAGCAATTTTTGGATTTTAATCAACCAAAAGAACAAACAGGATTTTAAAATAGTTTTAACACTGTGAATCACATTCAGGCATAGAGAGAAGTTATAAAAAGGATCAATAAATATGTATTCCTATTATGTTTTGGATTTCTAGATTATGATTGATTTTATAAACATTTCTACAATGATTAAAGCACAGGATCATCCAGATATAGATTCAGAACACTGTCGTGTATCAAAATGCAACATCCATGATTAAATTACATAGCTATACTAAAAAGATTAACATTGAGAATGGTGTATGATATGGTGATTTCATACCTCCAAAACTTTTTCCAGCAGTTTTACAGGAAGTATTTTGTAGATTAAAATGAAAAGCTAAAGGATTAAAAGCAAATTTATATTATTTAAATCAAGATTTTTCAAATGATATAATTGGTTTGCAAATAATGCTTAGGAGATTCAGGAAATATTGCAAGAATTATCAGACAAAAGTAAAAAAGTAGAACTAAATGTAAATGCTAAAAAGACTAAAATAATGTCCAATGGATTTTCTGAAAAGAAGAAAGTAAAGATTGAAAATGATAAATTAGAAGAAGTTAGAAACTACAAGTATCTTGGTAGATTTTTACTATAAATGAAAACATAATGGGAAATTAATCATAAATTTGGATGGAGTGTTTTTGATAGAAATAACTTAATATTAAAAGGATCTATGTCTTTGAAAAGGAAGATTTTTAATATATGTGTTTTACCAATTCTCACTTATGGATAAAATATTTGACACTTATCAAAAGAACAATTTTAAATCTCTCAAACAAGTATGAAGATGTGTATGTTGGGGATAACAAAAATATATTGAAAATGAAATACATAGGTAAGAAAGCAAATGCATTACTAGTAGCATTGCAAAATTAAGAGATTGAAGTGAAGCTAGGATGGATATGTTGGTAAAAGAGATAATAATAGGTGGACTGTTGAAATCTTAAACTGGATCTCAAAAGATTATAAAATATCTAGAAAAACATCACATGTGAGATGGATGCATTAAATAAGGAAGTTTTCTAGCATGACTTGGAAAAGTATGGCTAGAAATTTAAAAAGCTGGATTAAACTTGGAGAGACCTTCATTCTGCAGTAGACTGGTAGTGGTTGAATTGATGGTGATGATGATGACATGTAGAGTTATATAAAAAAATTTGAAAACTGGTATTTTCATGAAAGCATTGCCATTGATTTTACATGATTGAACTAGCTTCACCATAATTTGTTAAATTTGTTATCTAATACTGAGTGAGGAATAACTATCAAGATGAACAGACATTTATGCATATGTAAAGAATGTATGAACCAATCAATATAAAATGTATTTTGAGAATAACCGTAATTAATTTTACAAAAGTTTAATATATAGTAAATATGATATCAACAACATGATGATCAGTGATTAACCCAGACTGTATATATACACCCTGGTATCAATAAATAAAATATTTGCACACGTATGACACTCTGCTCTACAAATTATTACAAAGAGTTCAATAACCAAATCTGCTATTATTTTTATTTTATCCACATGGCAAAAAAGTATATTTGATTTATATTTTGGATTTAATGTATTAAACCAATGGGTAATTTATACAGAAATTTGTAAAAAAATAATAAAGATTACAAAAAAGTATAAATTTTAATAATGGTAAGCAAATATTTACACACAAAGAATATCTAAATCTGAAATTTAATTTATTACATGTAATAGCTAAATATTTCTGCCCTATATCTTGATTTTGTATGTTAAATCAGTGAGTTAGTCTACATACACATGGAAAATATTCAAAATTAATACATTTGAGTAATAAGGCTGTTTAAAAAATAGATATTTAAGTTTCAAAAAATTTAAATTCTCATCTATAATTTATATATATAATTTGTACACTTCGTAGGATTTTGATAGAGCTCTCAAATTTAATATATATATATTTTAATGTCAATCTTCAATATGGTCTTGTATATCAGGTATGGTTTACTTCTGGATATCTTGATATTGGTTCAGATAATTTGCATTTTTTAGGTATTCAAGATCTTGTTGTAGGTAATGTACTTCAGCTAGTCATGTCTTTTCCTGTATTTTATATTTAGTAAAAAAAAATGATAGTTATTTTCTTGGGTGTTTGGAGTTTATCTCTTCATACTCAGTATATGGTTTAATGGTTAAAAAAAGAAAACAGATCCAACAGAAAGTACCATTAATTAATCATTCTGGAAGTTTTATTCACAAAATTGAGGTACATCATGATTAGAATAGCGATGAATTATATTTACAAATCAATGTGCCATAGTAAATAGCTATCTTATGGGTAATTTTTCTACTGACTGCCTAATACTAGGACATAGATTCTTTTGCCAAGTTCTCTTTAGAATTTTTAACTCTAACAAAATGACAACTTCAATATCTCAAATAGTCTATAATTCAATCATTACTCTCATTTATAATAAGTTAAATATTTACACTATCAGTGTTATTTAGTAAACATATCATTACTGATGATAATAACAACAAAAACAACAACATCAACAACAACAACAACAACAACAACAACAACAACAACAACAACAATAATAATAATAATAATAATAATAATAATAATAATAATAATAATAATAATAATAATAATAATAATAATAATAATAATAATAATAATAATAATAATAATAATAATAATAATAATAATAATAATAATAATAATAATAATAATAATAATAATAATAATAATAATAATAATAATAATAATAATAATAATAATAATAATAATAATAATAATAATAATAATAATAATAATAATATGGGATTTGCCTGCTTTTTTAAAATTAACTTTTATTAATTAATTAGCTTTCTTAATTAACTTTTACATTTAAATTTATAATACAAAATCTATATAATTTTAAATATCATCACGGATGCATGTATAAAGATGTCACATTATTTTAACTTTTCACATTCTTACTAAAATTGATTTTAACAACCAACATATTTTTTCCTTAATGAAATAAGAATCAAATAATATTTAATTTTTTATATATATAATTATTTTTAACTCTTTCCTAAATTATTTTTTAAAAGTTGGTTGTAAAAATAAATTTTCTTTTTGCATTCATTAATGCACCAATTATATTGATATCATGCACATACTCACTTTACAATTTACATTTTTAATATTATCTAAGTTTTGTTGATACTTGGCAAGTATAAACCTTTATAATAATTTAAACTCTTTTTGCTGTTTCAGCATCATCAATTTACATATTAATTAGTCTAGAACTTAGTTTCTGAAATGTTATCAAAAAGATATTTTCATCTCAATATATATATATATACATCAATGGTTAATGTTTATCTCTATTTCATGGATATTATCTCTTCATTTCTATTCATTATTATAATAACAATCCATAAAAATATTTAATTTATATATATATCAAAATAAAATTAGTTAATAATAAAAATATGAGAAAAATAAAGATTTATACATTTTTTTCATCTAACAACTATAAGCTTCATCTATAAAACAAATAGATTTCAAATAAAAACTATAAATAAAAACCACACATTGAATGGATAAAGAAAGTATGAGTATGGGAAGATAAATAACATCATCATCCCAAATAGTCACAATCAAATATCACAATTATCTCACTTAACATTGTGAATGAACATTGTCAATGAATAAATATGTGGTGAGCTGGGAAAAATCATTATTCCTATTGAATAATCAAAAACAATGGGACAATATAAATGAATAAATATACAAAGAGCATGATAGTATCAGCATCAAAGAAAATAAGTCATATATAAGTTATATCATCAGAAATAACATAAATAATCAACAGTCATTCCTAATGACTAGATTTTAAAAAAATTAATATCAAAAAGTAAGCTATACATCTAGCTAATGCCAAATTTAGAGAATAATATTGAATAATCAACCATCTGCATGCACATAATCAAATGCTAATCTATCAATCATAATAAAAAATGTTGGGATTCTTATACATTCTGGTCATCATCAGTGTTCCGGCTATATGGTACCATGACTGTGCAGACCAACTATAAACTAACTTTTAATCTGCATCTTTAATTTTTTTACAGAGTTAAAAAGAAAAGAAAAATCAACTTTAATTAACTGTAAAGAGCATTATTTACAAAAATATTAAAACTATATTTTAATCCTTTTTTTAAAAAAAACTGATAAGCATGAATTAAAAGTTTGCCTTTTTATCTCTCTTATTACTTTTTTAAAATTAAAAACTAAAAGATAAAATTACAGAAGAGAAAGGAAAAATATTATTTATTGTCACTTTTTTAATATGTTTCTTTCTCTTTTACAACTACCTTAACAAACTATAAATATTCATATTCTTATTATTTAATTTGGTTTGAACTTATATTATCATTTAATAGATGTAACTTTAATAAGCTTAATAATTGACCTTCTAACAAAAAAGCACAAATTTATCAGTAATTTTTCTGCTGAAACCAAGACAATGTATGAAAAAAATAAGAAATATAAAAATATATAAAAATGTTTCATTAAAAAGAATTGAATATCTAGGGTTTTGTAAAGTAGAATAGAAAAGGTTTAATCATGATATAAAAATTTTTAACACAGATAGCTATAGAAGAGAATAAAATTATCAAAAGTATAAAACATTTTTGTTCAGCAATAAAAATAGAACTATTATTTTAAAAAAAAGAAACAACATCATGGAATGTGGGGAAGATTTCTATAAAAAATTATATAGTAATAGAGGACAAGAAAATAACCCCTATAATTATTCCCTCTAAATTGTCCAGCATTTTAAATGAAAAAGTATGATATGAAATTAAATCTATAAAAGAACAGAAAAAATTCCAGATAATGGAATTATAATTGATAACTTAAAAGAAATAAGTGAATAAACAGAAAAATTGTTGGCATAGTTATATATCAAATGTCAAATGATAAAGATATACTGTTGATTGAAAAAAGCAGTAGTAGGATTGATATTTAAAAAAGAACCTAAAAAGTTATAGACCAGCCTTCTATCAGTCCTATGCAAAATCTTTATTAAGATCATTCCAGCTTATGTTTAGTGAACTTCAGATTTTAATCAATCAAAAAAGTAAGCTGGATATAGAAATGATTTTAGCACTGTAGATCACTTTTAAGTATTGAGAGAAGTTACAGGAAGCATGTGAGTTGAACTTATGCTTTGGATTTGCAGATTACTAAAGCATCTGATTCTTTAAGCATTTCTATGGTGATTGAAACATTAGATCATTAAATATAGACTCACAAATATCACATTCTGAAGAATGAGCAAAATGCAACAGTAATGGTGAGATTAAATGCTGATACTAAAAAGATTAATATTGAGAAAAGTATATGATAGGATGATTCCATATCTCCAAAACTTTTATAGGAATTTTGTAAGAAGTATTTTGTAGATTAAAATGAAATATTAAGAGAATAAAAATAAATGGAGATTATTTAAATAATCTACATTTTGTTGCAGATGATGTAATTGTTTTTACAAATAATGGTTCAGATTTTCAGGAAATATTTCAAGAATTAGCAGATTAAAGTAAGAAGGCATGATTAAAATAGTAAAAAGACTCAAGTAATGTTCAATGGATTTTCTTAGAAGAAAAAATAAAAAATTGATAAAGACATAAATTGATGAAATTAATCACAGAATTAAGTTTAGTTGAAGTGCTTTTGGTAGAAATAATTAAGAATTAAAAGAAAGCATGCCTGTGTTTGAAAATGAACGTTTTTAATATATGTGTTTTATCAAATTTTATTTATAGATTTAAGAAATGAACACTTAACAGAAGAGAAATTCAGAGACTGCAGACCAAAAAGTATAAATAAGTATATATTAGGAGTAATAAGAAGATATTGAATGGATAAGAGAATAAACACCAATCACTGATATTATTAAAAAAAATGAAGAGGATAAAATTGGAGCTGAGCTGGACATATTGCTAAAAGAGATTATAATAAATACAGTTTAAGTTTTAAATTGAATCTTAAGAATGTTGTAAAAATTCCAAAAAAAAATCTATATATGGGATTGATTTGATAGATGTCAAGCGTTGTTAGCCGAGAGGTCAGTGCAGCCGCCTTGCAAGCAAGTAGTTGGTTGCAGACGGTTATGGGTTCGCCTGCCGGCAGATACTATGACATATGGAAAAAAAATATGGGATTGATAGATGAGATAAGGAAGTTTTTTCATGTGTTATGGAGAAGAGAAGTTTGAGATTGGAGAAACTGAATTAAACTTGGATAGATTCATCCTGCAGTGAATTGATAATATTTGAAAATGATATATATACATTCTTAAATAGTTCGACAACGTAAATAACTCCTCAAATAGGTAAAACAGTGCCACGTAAAAAACTTTTTTTTTTGATGATACATAATTAAAATATATGTGTTGATTAGATAGTTTAAAAAGCACATAATTAATTATTGTAATAATTATTGGCTCAAGGAAAAAGATTTAAAAAGCTTACGCTTATTAAAAGTATGATATTTGCAAAAATTGAGCCAAAGGAATTAGGTAATATAAATTAATTTAAATCTAGCAATTTAATATAATACTTTTAAAAATTATTTTTTTAATTTAAATAAATTTATCGATTAATTTAAATATAAAACTTTTTAAATAAATATATCGTTTTCATAGGATAATTTTAATTGTTTCAATGAAGAGAAATCAAGATAAATTGATAAACTAAAAAGCAATCAATTTCACGGCTGAAAATAAAACCCAACTAAAAAATAAAATTAGTTTTGTCATTTCCAAAGGCTGCTGAAGATTTAAAGATTAATACTATTTAATTAAAGTGACAGAATTATTTAAACAAACCTAAATTATATTTTGTTACAGATTTAATAAAATCTATCATTTAATGGTGATAAAATATTATTTTTAGGAAACATGATTAGTATCTTTATTATAAATCACTTTAAAAACAAAACAAAACATGGTAATATTTATCATCAAAATTATAACTGTCGCTGCAATGTTATTTTATTCCATACAAATACCTATGTGCGTATCAACTTTAACCCGTACATGAAATATTCTAAAAACTAATCGCAAAATAATCAGCACGGCTGCCTTACGCAGTTGTCCCGGGTTTGCGGGTTCGCTTCCCGGCCGATGCTTTGACACATGAAAAAAAAACAACAATCAATAGTAAAAACAGAAAATATGCAGTACAATTAAATTTCTAATTTACAACTCACTTTTGTCAGTTTTATTTTAATTGTTCATACTATATAATTAACAGTTATAAATAAAATCAGAATTATTTCGTATGTTTGTAACATATTAATAGAAAGAAGGATTATTCAGATAAGAAAAAAAAATGAAAAAAAAAACCCTTACAATTTAAAAATAAAATAAAAATCTTACCTTTTTAAAAAATTATTATTCCATTTATTGATTACCATCTAATAAATTACTCTAGCTCTTTTTAAAATTAAATTACGGCACTTTTTTAATTCGCATAAATAATGTAAAAAGGTTCATTTTAAAGAAGTGTCACGATTTATGAAAACGATTGACTATATGACTATAAAAATATATGATAACAAATGCAATCTACATCAAATAAAAAAAAAAAATTGCGTTGACCGTAATTCTTCTAGCGTCTCCTTTTTCTCCGATTTCGGGAAGACTGCAAGAGTGGATTCATTGTTCCCGGTTCATACTGGACTGAAGTTAATTTATAGCGATTTTTTTCGGATCGAACAGATTTGAATTTTTTGATAATAAAATGAACAAAGTGATTTTTCAATCTTTGAACTCTACTGGCATCTCTTTTATAGCGATGCACACACGTTACAGTCTGCACACGCGTCGCCATGTTTTGAAATTGCGATGTGGGAATTTGAGTGAAAGAACTTAAATACTGTATAGTGGTCATTTACGCATTTCATATATAAATAACGCGATCACGTGATTAACCAATGGCTGCATTAATCGTAATTAGCAATACTTATTAATGACACAAATTACACTGCTTTTCTAATAAATGAGGATTAAAATAATATACAGTATTTAAGATTTTTTTTTTTTTAAAGCGATTAAATTTAAGATTATAATCTGAATTTTATAATTAAAAGCGTTAATCGGACAATTTTATTTTTCAGTCGAAATAAATTAAATTGAAAGCGATATTTAAGCTAAATCCTGCTAAAGATTAAATGTTCTATTAAAATGAATTTTAAATTCATTTAAAAAAATTATCATTTTTCTTTTTGTCTTTAAAAATCAGTTGATATTTGTTTTGGGACAAGAGTTCAATTCGGTAAAGATTCTAAGTTTGGGAAATTTATTTAGAAATAGCCTGCCTATTACGGCAGTGATGTCACTATGCCTGATGGACTATTCATTAAAGAATTACAAATAAATTATGTTAATGTTAGTAAAGCAGGAAATAATAGAAATACAAAAAAGTATTTATTTATTCTTCTAAATATAGATAAATGGAAAATGCAATTTCATTTGACGTGAGCATTTCAAAACTTGACGGAAGAACAGAACTAATAGTTAGAAGCTTCAGAGTTGTAAGCTGTAAATAGTTGCAAGTTTTTGAAAAACCATCAAATTAAAAAAAACTGCATTTTAGTGAATTTGTCCAAAGTCTAATTTGGCATCTTCTATGCTTAAAGTTGTAAATATATTATTGAAAGGCAAATGATATTGAAGCTTATTTTGTGCAGTGATAGTTGTGCTCATTTTATGAATCTTATGCCTAGTATCTTTGATCCTTTAATGGTATTTTTTCTATATATAACGTGAATATTTTAATGCACTGTTGATAGAAACAATAATGTTGGTCTGAAATTATTATAAATAATGGTGCTACAATAGAAACTGTATGCTATTACTGAAATTTTGCAAAACACATTGATTGAGCATTGCAAACACTTTGTTTAGAAGAAGAAAAAAAAACATTATACAATAAAATTTGAATACATTAATGCTTAAAACAATGACATTTAAAAGTTAATATTATAATTAGAAGTCAGAATGCAAAAGAAGCTTGTATTATATAAGCATCCACAAGTGCAGATTGCTGACCTGATAGTATCAACTAGTATGATCCAAAATTAAAATGATAGTATCATTAAATGAGGTCCTTTTCTTATTATAAGCATAAAAAACTTGATAGCTCAGTTGGTTAAAATGTTACATTAAAATTCAATATTTAATATCTAAAGGCCCATGTTCAATTCCCATACTAGTATTGTCACTGATAGGCTATCAAGACCTGAAGAAGAGAGGAGAGTAATATGACTTGATATATTGTGTTAATACTAATGTGTATGTTATTTCTAACAGTTGAATGTATTTGAATGTTTAAATAAAATTTTAAATTTTTCTAAAGATATTCATTTTTTAATATTAGATGGTGGAAATAACCCAACAAATAATTAATATTAAAATGCCATCAGATGTTCATTCTCTATAAGCATCTATTATCCATGCTAATTTTCAACAGTTATTAAATCATAAAATTTCTAATTTGAACTTTCAAGATTGTCACATTACTGATGCATGGATTTCTTTTAAGAAATAAGTTGTGGATGCAAGTAAATATTTTCTTAGGTTCACCCAAAAAAATCATGAGTAGTTTTCCAACAGAATTTTTATTATTAGTGACTTGATTAAAAAGAAATGTGGAATTTTTCTATGCAAAATTAAATGAATTTCAGTGATTAATAAAACGTTTGGTTGATTAAAACTGCAAAAAAGACATTATTCATTGTTAGTCACTTTAGATCTTTTAATTGATATATTAAAACTACCCATAAACCCAGAAAATGATGTCATAATTCTATTAAATTCATATATGAATAACAAATGATATTTCAGACAAGTTGAAGAAATATTTTTATCACTGTTTGAATAATATTAGCAAATTTTTCCAGGTGATAGTGCCACCTAAAGCAAGCTCCATTAATCAATAAAGGTTAAAAGATTCTGGATCATAATTTCTATCCAGTGCCTACCTTTCCATTTTTCCCATATTAATTTCTAGTTTATAGCTTTCATTAGTGAGCAGCTGTGGATCTTGGAGCAGTGCACTTGGATCTTTAGATCTAATGCTCCCATCCAGTACCCACCTTTTACCTTTTTGGCTAACTATAAAGATATTATTTCAAACTAAAAACACAATGTGTTCAATTCAATCCACTTCACTTGTATACTCAAATAGGTGGCATTGTTTGTGTGAAAAAATTTGCTACTATTAAGCATAAGAAAAGGTGATAGTGTGATATTTTAATGAAATAATTATACAAGAATTGATACGATGGCTTTTAATAATATATCTATCATATCTACTCATTTCGGTTTGAATGAATATATCCAGTTTAGTGAAAATAAAACAGCTTTCTGTAATCTTAAAAATGAAAAGGCTGAAGATTCTGATGATATCTAAAAAAAAATTTGAAAATATGAAAATAATGTTAATTTCAAAACTAGTGGAATTTTTTAAAAATATTTTGGGCAGAGGAAGTTATCCCATATAATCCAAGGATGCTTCTATTGTTTCAATTTATAAAAATAAAACAATAATTATAATGGAATGTTATTGTTAAATAAATTGCTTTTAAACATAAATAAATGATTACTGGAAATTCATAGTGATTTTAGAAAATCAATAAATTCTATAGATATGGTTTTTGCTGGAATGCAGAAGCAAAAAAGGATAGGATCAAAAGTATGATTAATATATTGATTGCTCAAGACATTTAATTTGTCAACAGGTTTGTGACAATATTTGAAATTAATTCATTACCCACTTGAATTTATTCACATTATATAGCTTCTAAATAATGGAATAAAACAAAATATTATTAGCAACACATCATTTACTCAGCTTATTATAATATAAATAAGACATTTGTTCTCCATAATTGTGGGTATTTATTGAAAGTTGTATCAATTAATGGTTTACATGAGAAAGACAAAAGCTAGAAAATGGTCTGAATGGGGATTAAATTACACCAACATCTATTAAATTCCTAATGGTTAAGCTTGCAATAAATGATATTGAAATGAGAGATGGCTGTTTTTGTTAGAAATTGTTATTTCTGGTAGAAAGTTTGAGATATTTGGAATGAAAATTAGTGTTAACTAAAGATGTATACTATGTCCAACTTTGTTTTCCATTTTTATGATAGTGGTTTTGGGAAGTACTTATATATATTTAATTAATTAAAAGCAAAAAAAAAAGAGCCTTTCTTTTGGATTCTATACTAACAGTATGCTAATGATTGTGCTAATTTTACTAATTTAAAAAATGACCTATAAAATGTTTTTATTTTTTATATAACCTTAAAATTTCTTTTAATAATTGATGTTAAAAAACTCAAATTCTTTATTAGCCACTAATGGAAATAATCTTTAATAACTTTTAATTTGTAAGTTTAATAAGGAGAGAATATGTGTCAATTTAAATTACTTGATAGATTTTTAAACAGAGAGTTACGGAGGTTTAGCATATACTCTGCTGCTTCATCTAACAGGTTATAAAAATATTGATATTTACATATCATATTATTTACAACTTTCTTAAACACTTCAACAATACTATTTTTTAGCAAAACTTTATTCTTACTGTTTCGACTGTCCTGCAGTCATCATCAGAGCTCTATACAATCCTATTTCCAAATCAATATATAGGAAAAGGAAGAAGAAAAAGAAATATTAATGTTTAAATCAAGTTAATTGTGCAAAAAAATGTTGGTTTGTCCAATTTATTGTATAGAAATGATACAGGGGCTCTTATTAAAGCATAGAAGAATTTTTAAAGTGTTCACATTTCTTGATTTAGTGTAAGAAGTAAATGCATGTGTTATCTTAAACATTATGGTGGAAAAAAATTGATTGCTTTTATTGAGAAGGTATGAATAATAATAGAATACAACGGAGGGCTACAATTAGGCAAGAGTTATAATATTTCAAAAAGTAAAAATTTATTATAGAAGATGTTAAAAAACAACATCATAGTATACCAAATAAATTAACTAAACAGCACATGATATGAGTGAACTTAATTGTGTTTCACAAATGAATTATCTAGCTATCATAAACTATTTATTCTCTTCATCCTACTTTAGAGCCATCTAAGCTTGAATAATGAAGAGAAACTAAATAATAATTCTATTATGTTTACATGTCAAACCATATTCTAATTAGTTTTTGTTTTTATTAATAAAAACTTAGGATTCAAAGCTGGAACTAATTAACTTATGCATTTAGTAGCTGCTTTAATCAAATTAGTAGTCTCAAATTAAAAATACTAAAATTCTAAATCCAAGTCAATCTGTTTATCAATTTATATAGATCTAACATCAGATCAGAAACTATATGTTTAGTGGCTTCAATTTTTTATTAAATGCTTTACTAGGAAGATTAATACTACCAACAAAACATCATATAATGTTTTCAGGTTTCAAAACAATTATATGAAGAGAATTACATTAAGAATAAACTGAGAAAGACATTTGGTATTTTGTTGGTTTAAAATTTATCTTTATTCTATCAATATTATTTGTCTTTGGAATGACTTTACTCATTTAAGAATAGCTGCTGTTAATAAGATAAATGAAAAATATATATTAAAAAGCAGTACATCTAAGTATATTAAATATCTTAAGCAATTGCTTAAAATTTAAGAAAAGTATATATATATTCATTAATTAATAATTTTTTCTTGAAGTATTTATATTTTTATGAACTTTTGAATGTACATTTAATGATTTTGATTGTTTATCATTTGAAGTCTCTGCTATTTTTAAAATTTTCAGGAAACATTATTTTAGATTTTAAAATAATTTGAGAGTGAAATAAAAAGTTTAAATATTTCTGTATTACATATACTTAAAACTAATTCTGGATTTCCACTTAGTAATAAGACTGGTGTAAATTGATAAAGTATTATTACCAACAGTTACTCTTTCAAAAATAATTCTCAGCCAAATTCTAAAAACTGTTTTCTGGATATAAAATCTGTATTCTTTTCTTATTCTTCTCTGGTTCATCTTGTTCTTGAAATGCCAAGAAATTTTCTAAAGAAAGATTATCCCATTAGTATTTTCAATAATCAATGCTAGAAACAACAGAAAAAGAAATTCATTGATTCTAAAATCAAACCCAAACTTCAGTTACTGGCTATTTATTCACCTTATAATGAAAAACCAAAAGATTATCAGTCTTTTCCTTTGCATAATATTTTATTAATTTCAAGTCTATGGTAGCCAAAAAACCGGATAGAAAACATATAAACTAATTTTATTTAAACAGAGTTCTCAATTCTGTATACTTTGTAATTTTATATAAAACATTAACAATGGAGTTCATATTATGTATCATCAGCAAAACTATTAATACATCTTAGTATGCAATTAAACCAATGAATTCATAAACAATGGAATTAATTTTGTACATTATAATTATTTATTGCAATATTATTTTATTGTAAGACATTCTCTTTATACAATTAACAAGTGAAAGAAAAACAAGGAAATTAGTACCTACGGTAGTAGAGAATTTTAAATGAAAAAAAAATATTAAAGAATAAACTTCTGATCAAAAATTGTTTAAATCATTTAAAAAACACTTTAAATTAAAGCATTATTATGATTATTACAGTGATGAAAGCAACTCAGAAAAAGACAAATGCATTACTCCATGAAAAAAGTCAACACTAGGAAGTGAAAAAACAACATCTATTTTATTTAAAAAAAACATTAATTAAGATTATTTTTGAAAGACTGGATATATATATAAAAAAAAAAGAGATTTCAAGTAAATAGTTTGTATATAAATAGTGGATGGAAGAAGATTGTAAAGTATATTTACTAATTGAAAAATTCTGGCTTATCAATAAATAATTCTCAAATAGAAAAATTTACATATTGAGATGATAAGCTCAAGTGATTTAGATAGATAGTGAAGTATTTAAAATAGTAATAAATAAACATGTTGTTTTCCAATAGAATAAATAATACACTAGTAAGTTTTGATATTAGAAAAAAATATTAAAAAATATAAATAAATAAAAAAACAAATGAATAATTATTTGTTGTTTAATTCTTCGTAAGATTAAATTGATATAAACAACCACGAAAAAAAAAAAAAGCAACAAAAAAGAGATAACTACCAGTTACTAAGATTATGTTGTTATTATTATTAAATAAAAACAACAATTATGCTGTAATTAAAATGTAAAAAATTGCCTATTTGATATGTTATAAATTAGAAAATTAAATTTGTTTTTGTTTAAATAGAGATTTGAACTTAGGATTTTTAATCTATATTCATCACCCATTCCTTCTCAAACAACTGATACACATGACCACACACATGTTAAATGATCCCTAATATACATATTTCATGCAGAACCATCACTCATCAGTTGGGCCAGAACACAATCTCCCACACATATATACAAACAGTACTCTGCTTATATTAAGATAGCAATTCCTTAAACCTTAATGGAGAAGCTTCAATCTTCTCACCCTTCCAAAAATTCAACCATCCATTTCATTAAAAAACCAATGATAGAATGCTAAAAGCCCTTGGTGGATTTGATATTGTAGTCATACCCATATAGACATTATGCCAATCTAACCCCTCATATTTTTTGATAAAATAATAGAAAAAAGAAAAAAACAAGAACATTGGTAGAGCATCCAGTAGAAGTAGTCATTTATTACTGTATTCTTTATGACTTTTGGAAATGTCTTCTCTTCATTTCATTAATGCAAAGCAGCCAGCATTGATTAAAACTTAATATAAAATGCAAGGTGAAACAAAATATTAACAAATTTCACATCCTATTTATACTGACCAAAATTTTGAAAAGCTTTTTTTTATATTGAGGGATTGCAAGTAAAAACTACTGTATTTAAATAATAAATTATATCAGGTACAAATATTAATAAAATCTACTTTAAAGTACTACCGTATTTTTTTGTTTATATAACCATCATTAACAGTTGAACATTGTTTGCTATGTGATCATTAGCAATACATGCATGTGATATATATATATTATAACGGTCCAAAAGAAAGTGAAGATTGAATCTTACCATATCTGCACTACAAGGGCGCCATCTAGGCATTTGAACATAGAAAAATTTATAAAGTAGGCAGATACGCGCTGTTAAGATCCCACTATATTTATTTTAGACCATTAGCCCAAGTCACTAGCTGGAGTGGAGTAGCAGAGATTTAAAACATTTTTTTTTTTATAAGTTTTGATAAAGATTTATATTCTCAAAATATATTAATATCTAAAAAAAGAATAAAATAAGCCACTGTCAGTCATTAACACACAAACAATATTTATTTATGCACATATATAATCATTTTAAATTTGAGGAATAACATTTATTATTTAGATTTTAATATTAATTTTTAATTTAAATTATTATTTTAAGATTTTAAATCATCCACACAGATGAATTTTATATTTATTTTAAGATTGTCGAGTATGAATAAACTACATAGATTTGCATTTGAAAAAAAAAATTCTATCCATTATTTAACCTTAGGCCAAAAGTTCAGAGTCAAACTGGCATCAATCCATCTGATACATTGATGTATTCAATGTAACATGAATATGGCAGCACAAAATAGGTTAAGAGAAGAAATTGACTCTCGTCCAGATAGGAATACTGCATCTATCTGATGAGAAGAGCAATAAAAAAAACTCCATAGGAAGGGACTGCAGTGACTATCTTACCATCCCATTCCATAGGCAAACAGGGGGTGTGCGGCATATAAAGCGATTCTGCCTGTAGCAAATCTCGTATTACTAATTACACCAATATATCCAATCCATTGGCCTAATTCAACTATGGAACGAATAACCTAAGATTACCCTCCCCTAATATAACTTTACAAATCTATATAGCCATTTATGCCTGACTTAAATTTAACATTTATATAAATTTGCATAGAGGAATTTATAAAAGTTTTTTTTTTTTTAATGTTGAGCATAGATCGACTACACAGATTACACACTCAAAAACATTTCAAAATAAACATAAATGATCAAAATATAAAGTCATTGATGTAATTGCAGAGGGAATTCACAAGAAACCCAATGGCATTCAACATAAGATGCCGCATTGACACCAATAACTAAAAAAACATCCGAATAAATACATTTTAGATATTCAATGTAAGATATCATTATTTATCGAATGTCTATATATTTTGATCAAATATGAAAACAAAAACATAATTAAATGTGAATGAATCCATGCAAGCATCTATGCCCACTTAAATTTAAGGCATTTAATTAATTTATACAAATAAATATTAATAGAAATAATAAAAAAATGGAAATGATTTTTTTAGCAAACTTAAATGTAAAAAAATTAAACAATAATTGATTTGGAAAAGTCAGATTATAGTTCATTTTACAAAAATTAGATTTAGTTTGTTTATTAAACTTGTCAAATCTTGACAAAAGTTCTTAATTACTTTAAATTTTAAAATTGTTCAGTTCAATAGCTTACAGTAGAAGAGTCACAGTTCTTGGTGCCAATTCCCTCGATGGCCCCAGTGGAAGACCAGTCTGATATTCTGGAGGTGGCCTTAGCTGGTTCCATTCTGGTATCACAGTCATTTCATTTTTAAATAATTGAGAGAGGGTGATATGTGCATCCTATCACACCTCTCAAAAATGATCAAGCTGTAACTGTCTGGAACTGTCTAGCACTGTCCTTAATTTTAATATTTTCCCTTTTATAATCATCCTCTGGATTCCACAAACAAAATGTTACTAATCCATCATTTTCATTAGGATCCGAGATGAGGCTTGGTGCTTCCATTGGTCAAGCTAATTCTTTTTATTCTCTTATCTATATCTTTCCCTCTGACTTTTTAATTATATAAGAGCCACAAGGGCTAGTTTGTTTTTCAATTAATTTATAAAACAATTATTTCCATTTACAAAAAAATATATAAATCTTTTCACAAAAATATTTTATTTTTATGTCTTGTACTTTTTTTTTATAAAAAAATACGTTCAAACCCTTTTTTTTTTTTTATCAAAAAAAAAAAAAATACTTGTAAAGTTTTGCACCTGTGCGAATATATATATTGAATAACTCTTTAATTTTTTTTTAGTTTTTAGTTTTTAATAAATTTATTTTTATTTGCGAACTTAAAGTTTTTATTTTAAATTAATATAACGGCATATTTATATATCGTTACAATATATATATATATATTTAACCCAAATATGCTAAAGCTAAACTGGCTAAGATTAATTGCAATCAGATAAAAAAATAAAATGGCTATACTCTTAAATAGACTCTAAAATAGATAATGATAAATAACTTGTTGAATTTTTAAATCAGTTAAGATGTTAATGAAATTTCATTCTAGTCAGCTTAAATTAAATTTTTATAAAGCAGAATTTTTATTTTATTTATTTTAATAATCTTATAAACCAACAGTTGTAATATATTGAAATATATAACATAGCAAATGTTCTATTGCTAAACTGGCTATTACATAATAAAATCATTCACCAACTAATATTTAAACCACTATAACATCATATGATCACTATTTCATATGCTTATACAATCTTTTAAGACAGTAACAACTTTCTCCATACAATATTCCTACTTAGGTATAGTGCTCTCATGTCCACATCAATCAATACCTCATGGATCTCCCCTCAGTTCACTTCTTTTCATAACTTCTATTAATTAAAAAAAAATAGAAAAAAAAAAACTTCCAGGAATATACATTTCTATTTTAAATGAATCCATTAATCATATAGCTTATACAGATAATTTGGTCATTATTCTACCATCCAAAAATTATCTACCCAAGCTCATAAATATAATTGAATAATATACAAGTAAATACCATCTAAAAGTTAACAATAATAATTTTTCTTCTTGGAATACACTTACTGGACTTTCTGATTAAAATCAATCTAGGAGCTCTTTTTATAAATACCTTTTTATCCAATAGACTGTTAAATGCTACCATAGATGGAATATGTTTCTTATGCCATAGAGAAGAAGAAACTATAGATCATTTTCTAGCTCAATGTCCAGCTCTACAAACATATTGCATTCTTATAAGCACAATTACCCCTCCTTTCCATATTAATAAAAAGCATAAATAGAGGTCTATTTCTAAAAATTAGATTGCATTTTTACTTTATGGTTTTTGAGATACCATTTCTGTTTCAATCAATATCTTGAAAATTATCATCTCTATTTTATAATGAATCAGGGAATATTAAAATCAGGGATCATACTCTTGCACCCACTGACATTTGTGAAGCCACATGGAGCTTAGTGTCACTTCCACCAGCACTAAAATTACTGAATTCTATTTATAACAATTTATAATATTTTCTGTTATGCCTACAAAATGTATCATAATTCATTTGTCAATGTAATAATTACCCGTGTAATCTAAGAAATATCACAAAGTAATCAGTGTTCTCATAAATAAAGTTTACTCTAAAAATTAAATAGTAGTAGTCATAGTAGCTGTAGTAGCAACAATAGTTGTTGTAGTAATAGTAAGAAGTAACAGTATCAAGTGATGGAATGTTATACAATATGTTTAGATATGTTTTGAAGAAGAAATGTTTAACATGATTTTTGCTTCCAATGAAATTAACTAATTATAACTAAAAGATCAGGGATTAAAAAGAGCAAAACAAAAAAATAAAAAAACAAAGGGTTAATTAACAAATATTAAAATTATGTAAAGTATTAAACAAGCTGTAATTAAGGTTTAAATTGAAAAAAAAAAGCATATTTGTAAACAAATTGTAAATTGTCAGATTAAATATGCTTTTGTTTGTTTTTATAATCAAAGAAGAAAAATAACAAAAACATCTATTCAAAGAAAAACAATGACAAAGAAACATAAAAATGATGGAAGTAAAAAAAATAGGAAAGATATTCTTATAGAGATTTCATGGAGAATATTGATGATCCAATAGATATAATTTCATCACTTAATAATTAATTGTTATAACATATGGAAGACTAGAATCTAGAAAATGTGAAACAGCCCAAATTCCTTCTAAAAATGGCCATTCATTTTCTTCACTAGATAAATAAAAATAAATAATTGAAAGTTTTTGCTTAGAAGTTCATAAGAAGTTTGACTGCCCAAAATGCCAGAATGGGAATCAATTTGAGGACCTTATACTTCAGTCTGACATTCTATCTTTGCACTATACCATGCAAGATTACTGTATTAAGTAGTTTTGGGGTAAAACCATGCTTACTTTCCAACATTTCAATGAAATAGTATCTACCATTATCAAGATTAACTTTTTAAAGAAAAACCATTAGATTGCAAATAGTAATGAGATTGAGTGTGACATAAAGAATGAGATTGAGAGTGAAGTACTTGAGCATGCAGAATATGTGCATTAACTAAATGTTTGTTTTCTTCAGTTTCATCATTAATTATTTTCAAGTTTATATTAAAATAAAAAAAGAGGTAAGTGATTTCATAAGGCTGGAATATGTTGTGATTCATCAGTTCTATTTAAACCAGTTGAATTGATTTCCTCATGGTTCCCAATTCATACTTTTCCAAATAAGTAAGAATTTTTGCTTTATCAAAATCAGGTTTAGACCAATTTCTAAAAAATATGAAGTAAAGGCTGATGTATTTAACTTCTGATTAAAGGCATTTTTATGTTCATTAATTCTGACATTAATTAGTCTATTAGACTGATCCACAAAGCTTTTTGAGCACTATAAACATGGAATCTCATACCCCCCCCCTCTAATATTCCAAAGTATTCTGTCTAGGTTTATGGAAAAAATCAATTTCTTTTGCTAGTGAAAAAAGTAGTCTTTATAATAAAATTAGATAGTCTTCTATTAATTTTATCAGTGACTCCTCTAATATAAGGTAAAACAACTTTATACCTAGTTGAATTACCAATTTTATCCTTACTTCTTTTTAGTATCAGTGCTATGTAGCAGCTTATATATTCAGTTTTTATTATAACCATTATAAAGTAGAATATTTTTTATTAATTCTATTTCTTGAGTAAGATGATCTTCATTGACAGAAAATATTTGCACAGGATGAAAATTAAAAATAAGATATGTTTGTATACATAGATTTTCTGTAAAGTGATATTGATAAGGAGCCATCACATTTCTTTGCGATCAAAACATATATATATATATTGTAATTTGCTTTAACAATCCAATTAAATTTAAAACTTATGAAAAAAGGAAACAAAAAACAAAACTAATTAAGATTACTAATAAAATTTAATTAAGATTAAATTCAATCAAAATTATAATTAAATATAATTAAAGAAAATAAAAAAAACAGTTTAAAGATAAGAACAAAAACAAGTGAAAGATATCTGTGATGATCTTTTCCTGAATATATAAAAAAAACTATAAAATAAAATAGGAATAAAAAAAACAATGGTAGTGGTAAATCAAATTCACATGATGTAAGTGAATATCTAAAAAAAATTCAATTCTGATTGGACTGTCATAGTACTTTTCAGTGTTGACACAAAACCCATCTAGGATGTTGAAATAATAAGGAAATTACTTGCTAAGCCTACCCAAATTACATCAAACTGTGCCCAAGCAGATGTGAGTTTGTTGATTTCAAAGAAACACCTACTAGAAGTCCAGAGATAAAGAAAGACTGCAACACAGTTTTTTCCTAACTGGCTTTCATTTATACTACCTACATATTTAAGCAATAGACTTCAGAACCAGGTAAAAAATTCCATCAAAACTCAATCAAAAAAGACTTTATAATAATCCAGACCTGAACTAGTCCACCAGTGGTAAGCTTACTCAATTATCTTAAAGTAAGAATTTAAAGATATATGCACATATATAAATGGCCTTCTTAAAATATGAGTACATATATATATATATATATATATATATATATATATATATATATATATATATTGTAACCTAATAAGAGAATTGAAGAAGAGAAAGAAGATGATCTAGAAGATGATCTCCACTAAACAATCATTTTCTATCACCTCTTAAACATCAATTTTTTCAAATAATAATCGCTCTCTGATTTTCCCTAATTTATAAACCTTCTCTCTAACTTATAGAAATATTTCAAACAAAACTCTAACAAGTTCTGATTGTTGGACACATATCTTTTACATAATATCTGGGTTGGGTTAAGACTCTTACAGATAACAATAAGAATTATAAAGTAAACTAAGCTCAGTGGTTGGTTACATATAAAGAATTAGCTACAGAGATGTACAATCAAGACCAAGGAAGAACTTAACTCTGATAGAATAAATTATTCCAAATAAAACATATAATTTTGGGAAGAGATAAAACCTCAATCATTCCCTCATAAATAATTTAGAATAAAGTAAATCTCTACCTTCATCCCAATCAAACTCTCTGAGCTATGAATATTTGCACTTTCAAAAGTATCCTTCAATAGACTCTTGTAATTAACAAACTCTATTGTATAGTTTAATATTATCCACTGATACAATTTGACTTCCTTTACATCTTGTAGAATAAAGAAATAATCTTTTCTTATGATGCCAAATAAAGATCTCAGGGTTTTCTTTCTGGTATTTTATCAAATAAAATGATGGTATAGTGTTGCAAGGCAAATGACTGACGTTCTAGCAGGCTTTAGGAACATACCCTTCCTAATAAACTAATGTATCTGATTAATATCATAATAATAATCATGTAGATTACCAAAGAAAATGATTACTTTATTCAACCAATATCTAATATAAAAAATCATGTAAATAAATTTAGAATATTTATAGCCTTTTACTAGAATGGCATTCAAATAATAGAAGGAAAAAGGTACATTTCATTTCCCTCCATTATCCCAAACAACACAGATAAAATACTTCATTTACAATATTTAAATGCTGATAATAGGTTAATAATGTGCAGCCTGAATTATGGATGGATACATCCATTGCAATACTTAAATGAACAGTTGTCAATTTAAAATTTTAATTAAAACAAATTAATATCATTTTTTTTAATTAATTATTAGTAATTTTTGGATCATGATAATTGTAATTATCTGATTTGAAAATATACATTTATTTCATTTTGTGGGTTTGTGGAACCAAAGAGAAGAATTTCACACAGAAAAATACTCAAAAACTAAATTTTAATAAATTTTAAAAATACATTTATTACATTTAGACATAAAAAAAAAATATTTACAGCACACTATATAATCACAGCTTACACATCATAGCTACTAGATCCTTTTTATTTTAACTCTGAGGAGTTAATAATTTAAGTTCATTTTATGTCAAAACTAGTGCTTCTTGGTTTTCAAAATTGCACAATAAAATCTATGATCATAAATGATTATGATTCCTGGCTAAATATTTATTTGAAATCACAATCTATTCTACTTCAATTAAGGCATTAAACAAACATTAATGAACTTGAAAATAATAATTGTAATAGTTGGCTAGCTTGCACCATAAGCTAATTAATATTTTCCATATATTTCACATTCCAACACACTTATGATATCTCATATTAAAATAATATAACAAAATTATAAAAATTAACTTCAATATGTTCTATTGCTGCTTCTAACTTAGCTGGCTATTATGATGATGATAACTGTCATCATTACATTACAACTGCCTCACACTATGTTAATTTTAAAACTAAGGATAAATAAAAACATTCATCAGAAGTCGCACATACATTGCTAGTTAACTTATTTAAAGTCCACATAATAATATTAAATTTAAAATCTATGGAACTTACAAACCCCTCGGCGAATTTCTCCATATGATGTCTATAAATAGCATTGTATCTGCATATTCCCTTCATGCTATGCTTTAAATTAAGGAATTAAGTTATTAAATCTTATGGATTTATTGTATACTACTGGCAAAGCACTGTAACACGATACGGATATTATTATGACCAACCAAAGCACTGAAAATTACTACCTCAATAACTTGCTATCATTGCCATAAATTTTATAAATACAATAGTCTATACCTTCTGTGATGGACAATCTAGTCTTTTAAATAGCACATGAGGGACAACATCACTACATAATCTCCTTAGAGCAAGACAACCTGACTATACTACTGGTGGCTTCCATGCTTATCTGTCAAGCTTAAGTATAGGCGAAGACAGTCTTACCACCTAAGAAAATGGAAAACACACCAAAGATGAATGATTCTCTCCATGGAATCTAACTAAATAAGCTATATAAAATATTTTGGAACACTGTCATCTCATGGCAATACATATAATAATAATGGGATATCATTTCCATCCCTTAAACATAATAAATAGTATATTATTTGATAAATCTAAAGCTATAAAGCATAACTATTTCTCACAATGGCAAGATACAAATTTATCCCTAATGATAAAGATTAATAGCTTGTACCATCATTAAAATCCACACATTAAATAATATCCAAAACCCACAGGAAAGTATTAGTCAAAACGACTATAAAGCACATTAAAATAGCATAGTAAATATTTTCATAAGATAAGGAATACACACATGAACAATGAGCATAACAAATATTTATGAAATTAAGTGGACAGGTTGACACAATAAATATTATTAATTAGATGGTTAATGAAATAAATTTGTTCTCAGAAAAATTCAAAATATAATTTCTGTTACAAATGATATTAAGAAAAATTATTAAAACTTCTGATAAACACACCTGTAATGATTATTTGTCCCAAGTTATAAAGAATAGGCAATTTTAAATTTAACCCCTTTGCCAATACATTTAAAATTATGTGTGTGTTATAAAAATCTCTACACACTTTATTGTCAACTCCTAGAGACAATTTCAGATGGTACAGTAAGATACATTGACATGTAAAATAAAGCATAAAATATATAACTATTATATTACCCTTTACAATAATAATGATGATGATGATGATAAATTCAGTTCATTAGTAAAGTTTTCTCAACAGTAGGCAGATAATTTACGGTGCGAGGTCCCAAGTCGTTACTTATGGGAATAATATCGATGCATTAGTATTTTTCAAACCAATATATTTACTTATTTATTTTGTATAAAAAAACAACAAAGCAGCTACAACTTCACTATGATAGTAGACAAGCGCACGCATATGATATACTACTTTAAACATGAACAAGTAGTATGGATTCATTATATGACACAATTTAATATTAACTAGCTAGTTTGAATATGACTATTTTGTACAATTATTATTAACTGTAAAATTTTAGTAGTTATCCGCGGTTTCATTGAAAAAATATTTTATTAACAGTTTTCCACTCTTTCTGGAGAAGCAGATGATAAAGCAACATATCCGCCATAAATAAAAATGATATGCCAATTTTCATTAACAAATTTTTTAATTTTCAGAAAGCAGTATTCAATTTATCTAGGTTTTTTTAAAAAAATCATTTAGACATTTGTTGGTTTTTTTTTTTTATAATTAAGGCCCGAATATTTATTTAAGTTATTTTAGTTATGAACAGTTTTAACATTTTTATTATTCTTATTCTTATTATTATTTTTTAAAATTGGTCTTAAATTTACTGCCACTA
Organism: Epiperipatus broadwayi; assembly: GCA_028023455.1. Taxonomy (NCBI): domain Eukaryota; kingdom Metazoa; phylum Onychophora; class Udeonychophora; order Euonychophora; family Peripatidae; genus Epiperipatus; species Epiperipatus broadwayi. The sequence continues at coordinate 1,205,333 of JAQFVV010006245.1, read as the reverse complement.
AAACCCGCAATTTATTAGCATAAAATGACTGTTTATCATTTTCCATATGATCTCGGTTAATATTACTATTTTCACTTGTTGAAAGATTTTAAAGTTATCTCTTAAGTTAAAAGTATGATCTTGGCACATTATAATGAACTTTAGATCATCTAGTTTAAGAAAGCACAAAAACCTGATACCTTAATTTCTACTTCAGCAAGCCATTGATGTGAAGATTTTAAAGAAGAAATATAGTTTATACTTGTTTTAAAAACAAAAAGCAAATAATAAAAGTTACACTGTTTTTCTTTTCTTCTTATTAGGACAACCTCGTGATCAAACTAAAAAAAAAATCTCTTTCCTGCTTTTTCTTCAATATAAAAAAAAACAAAACAATATCACATATCAGCAGTCTGTGTTTCAATTTTAAGTTTAATAACATGAATAAAGTTTTTTTTTTTTAAAAAAAAATAATAATAATAAACAGAAAATACATGTAATAATTTACTGATTTTCATATTTTGATTGCTGTTTCTATCAAAAGTTAAGAATAATAAATATTTTATTTGCCAAGTTTTATTATCTATTTTACTTTTAAAAGTTAATAAATAAATTGAATATTTTAATAAATAAAAATAAAGATCTAAAAAGTCAACGTATACATCCATGCATGCACACACATCTAAGAATGTAAAACTAATCTTATTTAAGGCCAGCTTCTTTTAATAATCCACTTCAACTTTAAAAAACTAAATGCTATTGAATTATTTTGAGACTTAACTGAAGTAGAAATTATGAAGGTGATTAAATGAAATAATTTAACTAACTCATTCAATTTAATAACCCAATAAGTTTTCAACACTAAAATTAAAATATTCATTCAGCTAGCTTTCTTTCTTTCTTTTAACTTTTACAAAATTTTTATATTATGAATGCACACTTTATTAAGTTTTAATTACATATTAATAGCAGTTATATATTTTTTAAATATCTTTTATTAGATAACTATTTAACTATAAATATATAAGATATTGCTTATTAAGTGAGATCATTTTATTAATAATATTAAATGATATAGTTTCATGTCTCTAGTTATTAGTTTTATTTTCTTTTATGACTAAGTATTATATATTGCACTGTTAAAAATGTCTTAATAAAAGTAGGTGGCATATCACATGGTTACAATATATATATATATTGCAAATTGCAACTGTCAGTATTGTACAACCCACATGCAAACATCTGAGGACAATGCACATATGCATTCCACAATCTGACATCACCGAATATCAACTTTTGCTTTTACAGACCACTAAGGTTAGAGGGAAAACAAGAAACTCTTAACTATTTTACCTAAGTTATTGACTACCAATAAAGATTACAAACTGCCAAAAATAATGAGACAACACTATTTATTCATGTATATACAAAACAAAACATATATTGGTGTGACTTTAGTTAATTAATTTATAAATTCACTTATGACAAATAAACCTTTTTAAATTTTATTAGATGCATTTAATTTTAATTACGCACAGATATAGAATATGGTGGTATAAAAGTTTAATTTTTTAAAATACTTTTTATTTGACACTATTAATGTAAAATACTAGTAATGTTAATTATTTGAATGGATTCCAATCTACTGCATAGACCTCATACATGCTAATCTAGTGCTAACTAATACAAGCTTATAACTTAAGGCTGATCTTATTACTCAATTGTTGTGATCAATTACAGGTTATGATATTAGCATGTAATAACTAATAAAATATAATTGCAAAATACAGGCATTCATATCTGTATTACAATAGTTATATAAGAATGTATACATGGAGAGATTATATGCTTACAGAAGGAATTAAACTTCTACATTGTATATAGCATACAGTGACTGGCAGTCACATACATATCACTACACAACATGTATGAAAGTAAAATGGATAATATGTGTTAGGAATGTATCATCTATCTCACATAACTGTTAAATGAGATAATGAATGTAAGAGATTAGCAATTGCAAATGATATTACAATCATCTAATACCAACATGTTACATAAGAATGAGAAACAGATGTAACTTATAATCTGGATTGATGAATACCATCTATACATTCTTCTCAATAATAATAATATCAAATACAAAACTAGTTAACTAAAACTGGCATGTATTTCACAGAATGCCAATCTACCTTGTCTATGTAGCAGGCTTGCCTCCCTTTGTAATTTTATACATTTACTGTTTTAACTTGTTATTTATCATTTAAATAAAGTGTAAATAATGATATAACTAGTATAAACCTTTTGAAAGACTATTATTACAAGATAATTTGCCTTTTATAAATTAATTTATTACAATTAGCACTGATTAAATGATGGCATGATATCTACATAGAACAAACTACAATCTCTTATCATACCTTCTCATAAACAGATTAATGAAATAACTATTTGTTAACATATTTCATTAGATTGGAGATAATAATTAGGTAAGTATTAGTTTTAAAATTATACTTATTCTTCTAGCTTAACAGTTCACATTCAATCTTTATGTATTGGTGGAGTGGATTCTTAAAACCATAGCTATGATGAATGAAGGTTTAAATTATTATTTAACATTCATTTTGGATATGCAGATATCAGTTAAGTATTGTTTTGGTGGCTGGTTTTTCCTGTAGTACTGGATATCAGCTTTTTTCTCTTTTAAGGTGGGGATACATAGCAGGCACATGTTTAGGTGGTTTCTTCTGGTTGTTGGTGGCTTCTTTGATGTGACCCAGTGATGAGTTTTTGGCCTTCCCTCTGGCAGCTTGACAAAGTGGAGCAGATAATGGCTTCTCTATTCTTGCATGGTAGACTTGCTGGAACTAGCAGATACCAAGATAGAATAATGGAATGATAATCATGAACATAATTTTCAGCATTCATTTATATGATTTGGAGTTATGAAACCTCTGATCTATTAGGTATTGATAATTCCATTACTTTCATTGAGGTCTGAGTTTATTTATCCAATACCCTATGTGCAAGCGCATATTTGTAGTAAAAATAACAGTTTTTTAATTAAATTATTTTAATCATTTATCTCCTAAATTTTAATCTAGTAATCTGTTTTCAAGCATTTAAGTACTTTTCCTAGAGTGTCATTTTCACCTTTTTTTTTAATTGTTAAAAGAAAAACATCTTTTTCTTTCAAACTACTTTTAATTTAAATTTAAAATCTATTATCTTTTTAAATTTTAGAAAATATTTTGCATTTAGCACAAAATAACTTTATAATTAATTATATAATATATCTTTATCTGTGCATTTATAATAGATACTTAATTTTGATTTATAAAAATTTATTAAAACTTCCTATTTTTAAATTTTGTTCATACTTTTCCACATGTGTATATGTGTGAGCATATATATATAGTTTCAATGTATATTTTACGAATGGAAATATTCTTTAAATTGTTTAAATATTGACTTTTTGTCATCAGCAAATTTTGTTAATAATTGTAGGATATATATATATGTTATAACAGGATGGGAAATCAGGGGGCGGTCATTACTGGGGTGATGGAAAGAACATCCCAGTTACTGACTCAAAATTTAATATATAACATTTAAGTATAATGTTTAAGATAAAGGATTATTAAAGATTTAGTATTAAATATTAAAAAATATATAAGTAATTTTATATTTCAAAGAGTGTGAGCAACCTGAAGAGATCACTCTGAGAGATTATCCCAGTTAACTCCTTAGAGCCACTAAAAGTATAATTAAATAAATTCACCATTATTAACAATAAGTAAAAATAATTTTAAGTAATACTCAAAAAAAAAAAATCATTCATCATGAATGACCAACAATGCCATTAAATCAACAATCAATCTGGTGACTGGATTTAAACTGAGTCTACTATAGACCAGGCTAACTATTGAGCCTTTGTCAGGTTGGGGCAATTATTAAAGTATTAATTTGGATGGACCAACTTAAGAGCTAATCCATTAGAATATATAATTATAAAACAATAATGCTGGGATATTTAAACATGCTGGTTATCATCAATGCTCTGGACACTTAGTACCATTAATGTACTGTCCAACTATATCTTAAATTCTAATAGAAATTAAACTAAAATAAAATGCAGTGCTCAGACTTTAAAAAAAATTTCTTGGTGTCAACCAGGAGATAATGATGATAATTAATGGTGATATCATCATCATCACTAAATTCCCATAAACACTAAATGCACATCTTCTTTCATATATCAAACTATTATGCTCAAATCTAGTTCAGAGAACTTAAGCTCTATTACTGTTATTGTGATCAAGAGATGATGCAAATACATAAAACCTAAAAAACATTTAGAATTAAGTCACAAATAATTTTAATAATTGAATACAAGTTTATTAACAACAATAAAAAATACATTGAAATTCAAGTCTTTAGAATATGGCTATACACTTACAAACCTTCTGATACAAAGTAAAGAATTATTACATTGTGATTTATATGATTAATATGTGTGTGATAATGATTTCTAAACATATTTGTCTTGCCATAAAATGAAAATCTTAAGATATTACTTTTAAATGATATAAATACCTTATACTAGGGTTACATCAAATACATATACATATCATTAGTGTGCTATAATTTATTATTTAATACTGTCATAACTCTATAAATGAAATTCAGCTTTATACATATTTATAGCATATTTAACATACATGTGTGTCCATATTGAATTTCAAGCACATATTGACAACTATATCATATATTTCAACTTGTCAAGATTATAAAATTATTAAAAATACATTTCATAATTAATTCCATTTGGAAAATATACAAAATTTACACATACACATGCATATCAATAAAAATATAGATGATATGAATCAATTATCAAATTCTATTATTATAGTTTATAGTTTCTTTTTTAAAAAAAACAAAAAGTACTATCCTATAACAGTTTCTCCCTTAACAGGTCACTGTTGATTAAAATTTGTAAACAACTTTAAAAATAATATAGCAATTATATTTTTTTCTATTTTAAAAACAATTTCTCTTTTTTTTTCTTTTTAAAAAAATAGTCAATCTTGACAGGATTACTGTTGACTGAATAATTAGAAACATCTTTAAATTTAAAAATATAGATTTTAAATATGTTCACTTATTTTCTCTCTCTCTCTCTCTATATATATATATATATAACTATTACAGATTGCTTTTAATTATAACATTTAAATTAAACTAAATGGATTATTAAAATGTCTTTTAAATAAATTATTCAAAAAACTCACTTTATAGAACTATGATACAATGCATTTATCTGTGGTTCCTTGCATCTAGATACATCAGCATATGTATAATTCTTCAAGATTTCTCTTGGTAAGACAGATATAGTCCAGGATTGTCAACATTGGGAAAGGTATAATCAGGTAACTTGTGGCATTAATCAGTTCCTTTCTGGCTAAGATTGGCAGACTTCAGGCAAGCCATCTTCTAGAACACATTTAAGCAGTCTAGTAAAGTCAAAACTCATCCATAGTGATTCATAGAGTAGCTTTTGGCCTTGTCCCAGTCCTTCCTTTAGATTTTCATGGGAGCTCTATATAACACTCCAGCACTAACTTTGCCAGTCAACTCATAAAAAAACTATTACTAGTCAAATTTTTTACAAAAAACTATTAGCCAACTCTTACAAATACTATTAGTGAAACTATCAACTTCTTTTATATTATCAGCTGAGATGACAAAAACACTAATTTAAAAACTGTTTTATCTTTGATTAAAAATAATTTTAATCCTTTTCAAATCACTTTTAATTAAAAGTTGCTTTTGAAAGCAAGTTTGAAATTTTATCAAAGTATATCATGTTTTTACTCAAAAAAGAGATTTTTTAATAGATAGAAATTTTGTTTAATTAATTAAAAAGATTTCAAAATAGATAATATAAATTTTTACAATTATCAGTTTAACATGTTGTTTTTAATTTCAAAATCAGAAGACAATATTAATATTTATTCAGACCTTTTTAAACTGTTTAATTTATAATAAAATTCTATTTTAAATTCAAAATTATTTAATGTTTTACTATGCTTATTTTATTCTAGGAAGTGCAGAAAAATATCCACAAAAATTTTTGACTATGTTTATTTCTACTTTTCCTTTCAACTTTATATATATATATATTGTAATGATATATAAATATGCTGTTACATTAAATTGAAATAAAAACTTTTAAGTTCGCAAATAAAAATAAATGTATTAAAAAAACTAAATGCTAAAATTAAAATATTTGTTAAACGTATATTTATTCGCACAGATGCAAAACTTTAAAAATATTTTTAAAAAATAAATAAATAAATAAGTATTTGAATGTACTTTTTTATAAAAAAGTACAAGATTTAAAGATAAAATATTTTTGTAGATGGAAATGATTGTTTATTAATTATCCAAAAGCAAACTAGCCCTTGGGTTCTTGTGTAATTAAAAAGTCAGATGAAAAATAGATAAGAGAATAAAGAGATTTTAGCTTGACCAATGGAAGCACCAAGCTTCTTGGACCTTAACAAAAATTTGGATTAGTGATGTCTTTGTTCAGTCAATCTGGAGATTTACTATAAAAAGAAAAATATTGAGTTTCTGACAGTTTCCAGCTTGATTTGGTGAGACGAACCATAAGACACACTTCTCGTTCTCTCTCATTTATTTTAAAAATGAAAAGACTGTGATACCAAAATGGAACCAGCTAAGGCTACCTCCAGAATATCAGACCGGTCTTCCATGAAAGTGTTCATGGGAATTGCCAACAGGAACCTGGACTCTTCTACTGTAAGCAATTGAACTGAACGATTTTAAAATCTGAAGTAATTAAGAACTTTAAAGATTCGATCAGTTAATCTAAATTTTAAAAAAAAAGAACTTTTCTCTGACTTATGTTTCAAATTAATTATAAATATTTAATTTTTACATATTTGGTTGCTAAAAAAATCATTTCCATTTTATTATTTTATTTGTATTAATATTTATTGTTTAAATTTTAAATGAGGAAATTTAAATTGGGTATGGACGTTGCATGGATTCGTTAGCGGTTGATTATGTTGTGGTTTTCACATTTGATTAGAATATATAGGCCATTGATGTCAATGCGGCATCTTATGATGAATGCCATTGGGTTTCTTGTATTCCCTCTGCAATAGACATTATCGATGACTTTGTATTTTGATCAGTTATGTTTATGTTGGAATGTTTTTAACCGTGGAATCTATGCAGCCGATCTATACTCAACATTATAAAACAAATTTTATAAAATTCATCTGTGCAAAACATATCTAAATGTTAAATTTAAGTTGGGCGTGAATGGCTATATAGTTTTGTAAAGTTATATTAAGGGAGGGTAATCTTAGGTTATTCATTTCGTAGTTGAATTAGGTCAATGGATTGGATATATTGGTGTAATTAGTAGATGTAGTATGAGATTCGCTACATGCAGAATCCCTGTATAAGCCGCACAAACCCTTTGCCTATGGATGGGATTGTAAGTCGGCACAAGGACCACGGTCCCTTCCTATGGAGTTTTTATTTTATCGTTCTTCTTGCCATACAATGTAACATTCCTGTATTGGACAAGAGTCAATGTCTTCTCTAACTAACTGTTCAGATGTCCATTCCTGACAGTATAGTATATTTTGTGCTGTTGTATTTTCATGCTACATTGAATACATTAATGTATTAGATGGATTGATGCCGGTTTGATGCAAACTTTTGGCCTAAGGTTAAATAAGGGATAGAATATTTTCTTTTCAAATGCAGATCTATGTAGTCTATTCATACTCGACCCTCTAAATAAAATATTAAACTCATTGCAATCTATTTAAATGTAAAATTAAAAGTTAATATAAAAATCTAAAATGTTAAATTTATTCCTCAAAATTTAAAATGATTCAAAATTTATATGTGCATAAATAAATGTTTGTTATTTACTGGCAGTGGCTTTTATTTTTTATATTTGGGATACAGATTAATCAAGTTATTTATTGTCTCTGCATCTACATGGCCTAGTGACATTGGGCTCACGGTCTAAATATAAAATAAAGTGGAATCTTAACAGCGTGTATCTGCCTACTTTATAAATTTTTTTAGGCTCAAATGCCTAGATGGCGCCCCTGTAGTGCAGATATCGTAGACTGCTGTCTTCACTTTTGTTTGGAACATTATAATATATATATATTTGTGCACACATACTATGTTATTGTGTACTATGTAACAAAAGTGTTACAATATATATTGTATCAGACACTATATACCCATGCACATGAGGTTGCCACCAAATGGAAAATTTATTCTGGGTGAATGAATATGTGATAATCTGGACATATTTTAATATAATAATGGCTCTTGATGTTATGTCATCTTAGAGTATGAGACATATAACTGTTAAGTGACTGATAGACAGATAACAGAAAAAAAATGACAGATAAATATAATAATACAAATAATATTTATTAATTACTAAAGTGAAAATATAACACATAAAAAATATCAATCAGCATTTATTTTTTATAGCGTCTGTATACAATTGTAATCACATTCATATCGGCTTTTTCAAACCAAATTGTGCAAACGCTTTTTGCGAGTGTTAAATAATAAATGAATACCCTCTGACCCATACAAGATATAGAATTTATGCAGCAATGAATTCTATATCTTGTATGGGTCAGAGGGTATTCATTTATTATTTAACACTCGCAAAAAGCGTTTGCACAATTTGGTTTGAAAAAGCCAATATGAATGTGATAAAAAATATCAGTAAATTTAAAATTGATTAATTTCAATTATGAATGGTTTTGTTAATTAATTAATCCACATCTTGGATTTAACTAATAAATAAATCAGAATCTTAATTGTCTTTTGCTCCAATAGTTCTTTAAACAGAAGTGCAACCTCTTTAACAATATAATATCAAAGTCATAAACTTTTGATTTTAATTAATTTAGAACCTATATTTTATTTTATTTGTGTGTGCCAATCTTGTTCAAAATAATCAGTGCTTAAACAAATAATATAAAAGTAATAAACATAGTACATTGATATGTCAACCTTTACAATAATTACCCTGACTGCCCTACTTGTGGTAAGTAACATGAATAATTATAAATATTGAAAAAAGAGATCATAGCTTATTAAAGACTTTGCCATCAGAGGCTCTAAAGATTAATACTGGATATATGTTAATAAAATGGAAGGCAATGGTTGTCATACTAATCAGGGTGAGAAAAAACAGAGTGCTATTCAAAAATTTGTGGCATGACATTCACAATGACTTGTGCATGTTTTTAAAATCTTAAGATGCATGGACCTTATTCAGACAATCCATTATTTTATTTGTCTTTTGCAATTGGAGAAATAATATCAGCAAGACTTAAAACAATCTTTCATCTTGTACTTTATTATTTTAAAAATATATTTAGTTACAAACATTTTCTAAATATAAAACTTATTGATTAATATATAAAATTAAATGATCAATAAACTGCAAAAAAGATAACACAGTTATTAGCATTTAAAAATAAATAAATAGCATCACATATTAATAGAATGGATCAATAATATTAATCAACAACAAATAAAGCATCTATAAACTTTGGTTCATTAGTAAATAAAAGTATTAAATGTTGGTTGAAAAATAGTTTATATTAAACAATGAATTTTATCATTGATAAATAACAATGACTCAAAAAAATCACTCTCATTATAATTAGAAATAGGAATTCATAGGCACTTAGTAAGATAATATCTTTTGCCTATAGACCTAAAATGATGAACACCATAAACATTATACAAAATTACTATTGTTAAAAATAAAATTCAAAATTTTTTTATTGTGGAAATTGTTGGAAGCAAGCAATTCAACCATTAGCAAGAGCTCCTCAATATATTTGAACAGAGAAGTTTAGAATAACTGCTGGCGATGAAAAAAAATACCATTGATTATTATGCACTATATGAATCTACAAAATAAAATCATTCAACTATAAAAATATGCACAAAGGCTAAACTCTCCATACAGTAGTGTCACTCAGTGCAAGCTAGAGTAATCAATGGATGCAAGAAGATTTGTGTATAAAATCCCTATCTAGTGCCTACTCATTAGTATCTAGTTTGTGGTTTTCATCAGTGAGGAGCCTTGGATCTGAGAGCACAGCATCTAGATCCTTGCATCCATTGATTACTCTGGCTTGCACTGGTGGCACTACTGTATGGAGAGTTTAGTCTCTGTGTAACATAAGAAATGGTGAATATGTGATGTTTAGTAGTATAAAAATTTGGATATTCAGAAATCAATATTGTAGTTCAAAATATGATTCTCTAAATATAATACAGAAATGAAAATTTTTTATAAAGGAAGATTTTCTATCAAGTTCAAAATAAAAATAAAATAATGGAAGGGATTGTATACTTTAATCTTTTTTTTTAATATCAAAAGAATAATATTTGCTTTTGAGTTGATAAGAGGTGCAGTGATTATAATTTTTTTAAAATGTTTTCTATGTTTTATATTATTTGGACCCATGAGTGAGTAAAATGAGAATGATAGAAGATGGATCCCAAAGATGCCTTGTTGTTTAAGAATGAATGCCAATTTTCAAAATGTTATTTTCATTTTATGAATTATTGTTAGTTTTTAATATATATATATTATTTTGCGTAAATGAATTCGTAGAATCTCAAATATTTTTCATTGTACGAAAATTTCATGATATAATATTTGATATTCCATAAAGATTAACATTGTTAATGTTATTACAAACTGCTACAGAATAAAAATACTTTTATCCATATTTTAACTATTTCATTGGGATCAGGAACAATAGAATACCTTTATCTATTTAAAGAGTTAGTAAAGTAACTTTGCATGAAAAGTTTTATTTTTTTTCTGCTGTTGATCTGAATTAAATAGAAAATTATATTATTGAGAGATATGATCCATTTAATGTTTTTGCCTTTATCATTTTTAACTTTTTAATCTTATGAACATATTCAGGAAAACTGATAAAAAATGAAGAGATTATTATCATAACACCTTTTTTTCCTGAGTGCTTGTTTATAAAAATGAGTAATTTATATTTAGTATTTCATGTGTACTTCAATTTATGTAATGTGTTCTACGCGGAATGAAGTTGTTGTCACTAAAGTCAGAAAATAAAGGATTAACTTTTTTTTTTCCTGAAAAAGTTTATAAACGACTGAATAGAACTCAAAGCAATATTTGATTTCATTGAAGCAATATTTTTCGTGTTCTCTTTAATTTTACTAAAACATAATTGCTTTATTTTCACAATTTCTATATTTTGTCAATGACTTTGTATTATTTAAAAACTCTCCTTTTTAAACTGATAAATGCCGCATTGTTATTGGATAATTAAAATTCATCATCAACTACTATTTTTTTTGCTTCTGAAATAGATAAAGGTATCAAAATTACCAAAAAATGATTAAATATAAAATTAAAAATTGTTAAATTAATTATGAACATAAAGTCTTTAAAAAATATAATTTTTATATGACTCAAAAAGCATGAAAAAGTACTGGACTACAATAAATATATTTAAAAAAATGAAAAAAAAATCAATTAAAAAAAAACAAACAAATAATATCAGAAAAAGAATTTTGCTCATAAAACATCAAGAATGATTATGAAATATTAAAAAGGAAAATCACATTAAATGAAGAAAGGATATTTAATAGCATTTTAATTTATAAAGAAAACATATTAAAATAAAAATTATACATACCAACAATAAAAAACAAACAAATCACATTATAAAAAATAATCACAATCAAAGATACATAGAAAACAAAAACATACACAACAATGAAAATATTTATAAAAATAGTGTAAGTAAAGAAAAAAATGATAAAAATTATACCAATATATACAAAAAAAAGTTTATAATACACTTGTCTAATAAAGAATTTCAAACAAATTAAATTGAAATATAAAATAAAGTTCTAAGATATATATACATAAAACATATATATAAAGAATTTAAAAATAAAAACAATCAGAATTTTTAATAAATAATTTTATAAATTTAAAATTTAATTTAAAAAAAACATAAACAAGATAGAATTTAATGATAAAATATTAATCAATGATTTGAAAAATGAAACAGATAAAATAATTAAAAAACATGAAAATATTGTTCGTAGTTATAATAATAAAAACAGAAATAAAATAGAATAAAACAAATTAGAACTGTTGACTTTTTAAAATATCAGCAGTGAACAAATATTTATTAATGTAGAGAACTGTATAAAGTTGATCATAATAGAAAAACATATGTATTCAAAAATGTTTGAATTATTCAATAAAACATTATTTATAAAAATAGAAAAAGATAATAAATATAATACAAATAAAAAACTAAATCACATAACAGTAAATTTAAAATGTAAAAAACCATTAATGATAAAAAGAATGGATATAAAGCTGCTACTATAAAAAGATACCAAAAATTCATAAACAAATATTATCCCTTGAACCAATTATAAATGATACTAACACATATTTCAAAAATGTATAAAATAGTTGGCTAATAAAATTTTTACAAAATATTACTTGGAAAATAATAATACTAAAGTAAAAAAAAAAACAATTTTTTTAAATGAATTAAAAATATTCATTAATAATGATTTCCATATATATTTTCCAAAGTTTTACATTGTTAGCTTATATTAATGAAGCTAATACAATAAATTTAGTTTTAAAAAAATACATAATACATAAAAATAAATACAAAAGATATTGAATAATTATTTAGAATACACTGCACTATTGTTACTTTTAAATATGAAGAAAAATATTACAAACAAATTAAAGATTTGAGCATGGATGCATTTTAAGTTGATGTCTAGCAAATATATACATGAAAAAAAAATCAAAAATATATACTACAAATTCAAAATACAAAATTTGCTTACAAAAGATATATATATATCATTCAATGTAGATGAAAATAAATATACAAAAGTTAAAATAAAAGTAAAAAAACAATTACATCAACATTATGAATATACATATTTATAAAAATATATATTTAGTAGCAAAATAATAAAACTAGTGCATATAAAATGCTTTTTATATTTGTTTATCAAATTGAATATAAAATGAAGACAATATCCATAAAGAAAACAAAAAAAAAATTCACAGAGTTATTCATTTATGTTCCATCAATCAATTACTAGAAAATGAAATAAATATCACTAAATAATAAAGATAATTTTTAAAAAATATTATATGCATTTATTGACTGTGCACTAAAAAGAAATAAAATAATTGTTTCTTCAACAACAATTGAAGTTTTTAGATTTAATTTAGAATAAAAGCATGAAGCAGGGTCCAGAAATTGATAAAATCAATCCCTTGTTATAAAAAATAAGAATTGATTTAATTAATTTCAGAACCCCATGCTTTTATTTCATGTTGAATCTAAAAATCCAATTGAGGTTTAAAAAACAATTATTTTATGTCCTTTTAATGCATAGTCAATAAAAGCATTTAATATAAAAAATATTTCTATGATTTTTAAGTTTTTAGTATTGGCATAGTAAATGAAAATGTAAAACTATGTTGTACTTTATTGGCTGGACACTTATAGCTGATATCACTAGATATTTCTGCTATAAAATAAAATATATACCCTTATGTATATATCATATTTAGTATGTATGCACATAATAATACATCTGGATATATTGTAAATAAACTTTACTTGATACATATAATTTTACTTTTAATCAATATCATTCATATAGTATATGTAAGTCATTAAATATTTCTGCAATATATATATACTCTTAATGTTATATTAATTTCTATTTTATACTCTTAATGTATATATTATATTTAGTATATGTACATAATTATATCTATATAATAAATCAGTAACAATGTTTCTATTTAAATTGATAGATTTATTTTTACTTTAAAATAGTTTTTTTTTTTAAAAAAAATGCACAAGAAAAATATGTGAGATTTTGTTTAAATTTTCACAATTGTTTTAAATAATGTGAGTTTTCTAGTTTACTTTTAAAAAAAACATTTGTTTTAAAATAAAAATAATTTTAAATAAAAATTTAGTTACTGATTTATTATACATATATAAGCATGTACACATACTAAATATGATATATATGGTAAAAGTTTAAAATGGTTTTAAAAATGTTATTAAATTAACAAAAAATGTAACTGCCCTCTCATGATCATTATTTAAAATAAATAAACATTCTAAGAATAATTGTTATCTACAAAACATAAAATTATTGAATATTTTTTTGTTTTTCCCACCCTCTGTTCCATATCCATCAAAATAGTTGACATACTAAAAAGATACATATTTCAAATAGATTAGAATGATATAACTTAGTTATATATAAATTTTTAAGTAATTCTATTGAATTTAAATATATTAAATCACTATTTTAAAATTTCATTATAACTTGAAAAAGATCAAAGTTAACAAACAAATAAACAGATTTTCCAAAATCAATAAAAGCATTTAAAAAGAAATCACAATTAATAATATTTCTCAACACATTATAAAAAATACACAAAAAGTATATTAATATTTTTTTTAAAAAAATATATCTATTAAAAAATCATAAAGTACTAAAACATGCATTAGCTTAAAAGTAAGAAAAATATATATAAAATAATGACTAAAATTATCAAAAGATTAAATAACTATACAAACAAGATATAAAATTCAAATTTGTATATAAAAGAAAATTCAATATAAATAATTTATTAAATGTCAATAAAAATACAATTGAAGAAAATATGGGAGATATATGTGAAATAAAATGCAAAGACTGCTATAAGAGCAAGGAAATAATTATGTAATAAATGCAAAAATAAATTACATATATGATTATTGATAATATGTAAATGACAAAAAAAACAATATAGGTATAAGATTTTTTTAAGCACAATAATTACATATTAGAAATGATAGAATTTGTTAAAAATTGCAAATAAAAAACTATCAGAGAAGCATTATATATAACAAAACACAATTCTTGTCTTAATATTTTTAGAGGTAAAGATTTATATTTGTTTAAGTAATATTATATATATATATTAATATTTTAAATTGCTCTGAAAGTATAATAGTAAATTTAAATAAAACTTTCAATTTAGCACTATTTTGAAAATTTTATCAGAAACATAAAAAAAATTAAAACATAAATAATACATTTTGCTATAATTTGGAATTGAAAGTAAGGTAGTCAGTAAAAATAGATATCAATTATAATAAAATTAATAATGTTAATGATAAGCATATTTATAGTATATAGGAAATAGAATAATATATGGTGATATTTGTAGAAGTGATGATCAAAAATCTGATTTTGATGTTTTCAGTATTTTGATTTGTTTACTTAATTGTAGGATGTATGCTTAATATTCCTGAAAAATAATCTGCTTATAAGGAGGTTAAAACATAGGAAATTTGTAATAAAAACTATATAAAACATAAAATTTCAGTGTTTTTAATGTCAGATGTAAAAAACTGTGATCACAGAAATAATAGTCATATATAAAGAATATCACTGAAATAGAAGCAAACTAATAGTTTGCAGCAGAGAAATTAATGAAAGTCATTGACAATATATATTTTACAATTTTAAAATATCTTTTTTATAAAAAAAATATAGATTATTTCATGACATTCAGTGGAAGTAAAAATAAATTTAAGTTATTTCATAAGAAAAAAATCAAAAAGAATAAAAATTTAAAATTGAAATAAATAAATAAAGCAATTATATAAACTTAATGGATATAAATATTTATAAAAGTATATTAAACAACAAAATAAATATTGAATACTGATAACATCCATTAAAAACATAATACAGACTATCAAAAAAATCTTTAATTTTATCTTCTAATAATTAGAACATTAAGAAAATAAATTCAAAATGCATGTATATATAAGTGTGTGTGCATAAAAACAATTATTATAGATACTGATTATAAATGAAATAAAAGGATGAAATATATTCAAATTATATTCATTCAATATATATATACGGAATATCCCGCAAATAGTAATAATAATATGACATCTTTTATCCGTGAAAATATTAGAATTAATATATATATATAATTTTATTCATCAAATGTTTAAAAGAATAGAAATACTAAAAATATTTTTTTCTTTCAAAGATTATTTCTAGAGAGTATAAATTATTTTGAGATATGATTAATAATTTTTATTAAGGTTACATTTATAATTATTGTGGGGGAAATGTTTTAAATAATTGAATTAGTTTATTATTAAAGAGAAAAAACCAAAAATAAATTATTTAAATCCAAAAAACTTAGAGATTAATGTAACAATATGAATATTTAAAAAAGTTAATCAAGGATTAAGTCTATAATTATATTGGATTAAATGAAAATAATTCTTTTTACTATTTAAAAAAGAAAAATTCGTTTATGCTTATTGATATTTATGGAGTAATTAGATTAATTGGGAAAATACAAGTTAATTGTGTTGATCATAAAATTATCAGAAAAATTTAGATAAGGAGAGTACCTGGTTAAAATTATAAATAAGGTTTAAAATAAAAAAAGTTTCAATACAATTTTAGCTTGTGAAAGAGAATGATATTGTATTCTGGGTAATCTCCAGTAAGTTTACTAATTTTTTTATGAATAATATAAAAACTGGTTTGACCAGCAGCCAATTCTACATAGAAGAATTAAGAAAAAAGTTTGATTTTCCCAACATTTTTTTGAGGAGACTCATGAAGTGAATTCTAAATGTTAGAAATATATCTAAATTGCTGAATAGAAATCAAATTTGCACCAGATGGGCTCTATATCTAAATATATTTCCAGTTTCCTAGGAATATTGTTTAGTCTGTAAATATCGTTGTGTATATAATTGTTTGATATTATTTCTTTTATATAAAGATTTTGTTTTAAAGATTTTTTTTAGAAAAGGAAATAATGTTTAAGCACACTAAACTAGAAAATTGAACAAAAACATTTTTATCTTATTATTAGATTATTTTAAAAAATAAGTAATGCATTAAAAAAGAAAAAAAAAGAAAAGGAAAAGTTTAACTTACTTAAACTGTCCAGTTTAAATATTAAAAAAACCCACAACGAATATCATTTAAATATTTCAAATTTCGATAATTAGTATCATCATCATAACTTTCACATAACATTAATTTACTGTAGGATGAAGGTCTCCTCAAATTTAACCCAGTTTATCTGATCTCTACCCTCTCTTCACTACATCAACCCAGCATATTTTATTATTTTATCAATCCATCTCACTTGCAGTCTCTTTCTAGATCTTTTACTATTAGTTGAAAACCAGTTTAATATTTTAGCTGTCCATCTATTATCATCTCTTCTAGCAATATGTCCAGTCATTTTGGATCTCTTTTTGTTACTTTTAACATATATATCTCCATACTTTATTGAGTGATCTGAAGTCTTTGCATTGTTATTCTGTTAAATGTTCAAGACTCAGATCCATATGATAAAACGTGTATTAAAAATCTTCATTTTCAAACGCATCAACATATTTCCCTTTAATATGAAGTTATTTCTACCAAAAACATTCTAAACAAGTTTAATTCTATCATTAATTTCATCTATAATAATAATCTAACCAAGGTATTTATAGTTAAATTCTTCTAAGTCATCATTATTAATCTTTATTTTCTTCTTTTGGGAAAACTTATTTAACATTACTTTAGTTCTTTTAGCATTTACCTTTAGTTCTACTTTCTTATTTTCATCGGATAACTCTTGCAACATTTCATGAAGTTTTGAAGCAGTATTTGCAAAAACAATTACATCATTTGCAAAATCTAGATGACTTAAATAATCTTCATTTATTTTTACTTCCTTAGTTTCCCATTTTAATCCACAAAATATTTCTTGCAAAATTGCTGTAAAAATTTTGGAGACATGAACTAACCCTTCTCACAGTTATTCTTCCTAGTCATTGTTGTTGCATTTTTATAAATATTTTTCAAAATATTACAATATTCTGGATCTATACCTTGATGACCCAATTCTTTAATCCCTGAAGAAATTCCTATAGAATCAAATGTATTTTCATATTCTACAAACCCAAAGTGTAATGGCAATTCATATTCATTGAAATCTTTCTATAACTTTTCTCAATCCTTTGATATGATCCACTGCATTAAAACCATTTTTAAATTCAGCTTATTCTTTTGGTCAGTTTAAATCCAATGTTTGATATAGACAAGTTGTACTTATCTTTGTTTTGTATAAAACTGATAAAAGACTGATAGGTTTGTAATTTCTAATATCCTTTTTTATCAATTATTTTATTATTATTCAATGTTTTTATTTATTTTGTCAGTGTGTTTGTTTGTTTGTAAATTCTTATAATCACTTTTATTATTTAAGTTAAAATACAATTTTAAAATCAAGATTTAATAGATTTAAATTCAATAGAATAAATTCAAATTTGGTACATAAGAAAAAATCTTGGGGACTATAATATTTTAAGTAGGTGACCTAGTTTCTTAGATCTGAACCAGTGGATGGGAAAATTTTAAATATTTTGATATCAAATTTACAATTCACTTTTATAACTTTAATAAGTTTTAAGTAAGATCTGTGAGAGGGAGGCATAAAATTTTTTTGGTTTTAGTTTAAAGTTATAATAACATTTTAAAATCGATGTTTAATGGATTTAAATTCAATATAATTTCTTAAAATTTGATATATATTTTTTAAATCACTACAAAGTAATAAGGCACTTTAATAATCTAGGTAAGTGATGTAATTTTTTAGATATGGAATACTGGGCAGGAAAATTTTGAATATTTTGATAACAAATTTAAAAACTGTTCTTAGAATTTCAATATATTTTAAGTAATGCATGTGATTTTCTTGGTTTCAATTGTAAGCTTTATTTAAGCTAGAATAAAATAAAGTTAGTTTACAATATAATTTTATTAAGCATTAAAAAAAATTCAAATAAAAAAAAATGAATGTAAACACTTTTTAATAACAGGATGTCTTAATAAAAATTTCCAATCAAAAGCAAAAATGTTAAACACTTTTCACTTAAAAAAATATTTTCATATTTTTAATCACTTCATAATTTATTATACACTTATAAAATTATGTGCACATATTAAATATGATATATTAACTTATAACAGAATGTCATCTTTTCCAAATTATTTTATATATATTACAACATTTAGATCTTATGCTTACTTTCCTGATCCCAATAGCTTCCACTAAATATAGCATTGCATTGATCTAATTGATTTGCTTAATAGACATAGTCTCACATCCTTATTAATTATTTATAAACTTAAGGCTGTTTCAACAACCC
Source organism: Epiperipatus broadwayi (assembly GCA_028023455.1). NCBI lineage: Eukaryota > Metazoa > Onychophora > Udeonychophora > Euonychophora > Peripatidae > Epiperipatus > Epiperipatus broadwayi. Next base: position 1,185,945 of record JAQFVV010006245.1, on the reverse strand, counting down.
ATTAATCATACATTCAAACAGAGGGATAGAATATTTCTGATAGATTAAATCTCAATCATACCTATGATCAGACCTGCATGAATGTACAAATTTTGATCACTTTTCCTGATCACAGTACCCTTATATAATTTCTGGGACTATGCCAATTCTCCAAAATCAATTTATTTTGTTCTAGATAACTCTCAGGCATCATCCAGCCATATAAACTTTATATAACTGGAATGCTGTGGGTGAAAGGCAAAGCAGGAACCAGCACTTGGAAAATAACCCAGACCAACACCAACACTATGACAGGAACCCAGTGCATAACTCAAGAAGTCATATTAAATTTGCCCAATTTTTTTAATCATGGAGATTCAGGTAAAGGAAAGGGAACAGACCAAGTAATCTTTAGCAAATACTTTTTATTTCTATATACAAGTATGCTAATATTTCCATTATGCATATATTTAACATCAAAAAAGAATATATAATATTAATTAATAAACAAAATAGAGTTTAGTAAGATCTAATTTATCACATATTTCTTCAATTATGTAATTCTAACATGGTTAATCTTAGTAGTCCTTCCTTCTGATTAGTTCATTTATACCTAATAATGTCTAGACATTTACTGATAAAGTTCAATATATTTACCTAAATGTTTCTTGAATGTAACATTATGTCTATTTGTGTCCATTTTTGGATGATCATCCCTTCACTGTCTATGCATTTTTAAGTCCATGGTGCTCCTTTCACTCTTTGGAGCTGGCCATTTGGTCATCAGTTTTGGCTCCTGATTTATTTCCTGAAGCTTTGAAATGGCAATAAGAGAGAATATAAGTCACAGAATCCTACATTACTGGTGAGGCATTTATGGGAGGAGAGATTGATGGTTATAAAGACCAGGGAACAAAACCCTGACAGGCATTTTCATGATTTTCTTAATAGTGCATGGTCTTATTTAGTCAATTATTAATATTACAGTCCATCACATACTTTCTTAATAAGCTGCAGTCTTCTTCTTTTTGGTCTCCTGTCAGACTGTCTATAATGAACTTCAAAAATAACTCTGCTAAACTCCAATTCTGGGTAACTGCAGGACACCTTCCGAGTAATTGATCCCAGCAGATGAATAGATTTTACTCCCTCTTAACATAAACACACAAAAAAATTTAACTCTAAACTATCAAACCTGTTATTTTTATAAACTCCCCTCTCTCCTATTATTCACTTTTATTAATTTTTGCTTTTAGTTTTTTTTAATTAAATGATCTTTTTTTAGATTAATCTATTGTCTAGGAATTTTCCAAAATTTAATTGCATTTCTGCTGATGAGATGGTTTATAAAAATTACTTGCTATTAATTATTTTATTTTCTATTTTTAATTTGAATTACATTTTATTTCCATTTATTTCAATCACCATTTTTTTCAATTACATTGTGTTGATATTATATCCTATTTCTTTTTCTTTCTGTAACATTAATTCTTGCTTAGAATTCTATAATTAAAAGTAAAAAGAAGAGAGCAGGTTCTGAATCTTATTTTAAAATGTAAATCAGATTTTCTTTTCCCCACTCTTGCAATTCAATTAATAAAACTCTACTATACTAATTTTCTTCCATTGTTCTTATCTTATCAATATATTTGTTACTTTAGTTTATATTACTGTATTCTAAATATAAATATGACTTATGCTTTATTTCTTAAATTCTTCTCTTTTATTTATCTTTTTTTCCCCATTTCAATGAACTAAAAACAATTACATGTAACACAATATATATATATACTGTATATCTGAAGACATTACAATATATATATAAACTATAAATACCAAATTGATTTAAAGTACAATATATTTTACATTTTTTTTATTATGCCAATATTAAAAAATTAAAAATAAATAGACAATAAAAAATTTATATTGAATGCTTTTTTACCGTGCAATATAAAGCAAAAAACAATTGTTTCTTCAACTACAATTGGGTTTTTTAAATTTAACTTGAAATAAAACATGGAAGGAGGGTCCAGAAATTAATTAAGTCAATTCCAATTTTTTATAATAAAGGATTGACTTAATTAATTTCTGGACCCCTGCCATGCTTTATTTTAAAATTAAATCTAAAAATCCCAATTATAAATGAAGAAGCAATTTTTTTTTCTTTTTAGTGCATTGTAAATAAAAGCATTTAATGCAATAATTTTTTTTTATCTCTATTTATTTAAGTATTAATATTAATACTGTCTTCTTCCAATCATCTAGAACATGTTTATCATTTTCACATTTGGTAACTTTGCCCAAAAAAATTTTATTCTTCACTTGCTTTTTTTAAGATATTGATTATAATTTCAGAATTAGCTGGAATGTTTTCATCTTTATAGATTTAATTGCATAAAATGTTGGCACTATGAGTATGATTGAGATATTTTTTTATTTAATGACCAATTCATAGATTTTATATTTATATGTGAAGGAAAAAATGATATCTATAAATGTGTTTGAGTATGTATTCATTTTTGGGGGCAGAGATTGATTATAAAAATAATTGTTATGAGATAAATATGAATGTAATGATATTACATTGAGAAATAATGGAATTAAATATTAAATGATTAGGAAAATATTTGTGGACATTTATATCAGTTAAAAAAGAAGTTTTTGAGTTAAATAATATATGTGAAATAGGAGAATGAAGTTATATTAAATAAAGTGCAATAAATTATGTCCAAAATTAATAAAATAATAATAAACATATAGCAGACATTTAAAGCTAAGTGTTTCTAAATCCATTTTCTATCTGCAGTGAAATGTTTATTTGAACATGTGTATTAAAAAACTATTCACATATTTAATATTTAACAATTGAGATTCAGTTATATCATTGCAGGGATCATGACACATAATTATAATCATGCTAGTATATTATTTTACTATATATGTATAATAAATCATTAGTGGCTACAACAATTATAAAAATTTTCATACTTGCATACAATGAAGTGTTTAATGTTTAAATTACTTAATGATGTATCAATAATAATGTTTGGTGTAAGTTAGTTAAAATGGATAAATGTTACTATATGTCTTGTTTTGTCAGCATACATGTTCTTTTTAGCTTTGTAAGTAATGAATTTGAAATAAAACTAAGTCCATTAAAAGAATGAAGATATAGATAAAATTATTGTCATCAAAGACAGAGTTACATTTGAAAGAGTAATTATTCAACTGAAAAATATATTATAAGAGCTAGTTAGATTTAAATGTATACTTTTAATACTAACCACATTAATAAATTGTGCATTCTAATTTCATTTATTTAGGAGTTAATCTGAGATAGAGGTGAAATCATCTATATGAGAACTAAGAAACTAATACCAAACTAAAAAATAAATCAGACAATTATAGTGTGTGAACATCAATTTGGTTCTCTATGAATTAGATAGATGATGCTGAAGTAGTGAATAACCTTTAAAGTCCACACTCACTTATTCTTTATTAATTTACTTATTTATGATGGTTGTTTTGGTTTATATTCGTAGAACATGTTTTAAATCTTTGATTAATGATAATCCAACCAGACCATAACATAGTTATATTTATCAAAGGTTTGCTTGAGGATATGATAGACCATCACACATGGTTAGATGTGTATCACTTGATGATGATTGGTGGTTTTTAGATTACATTAAGCATTGTTCTTCAAACACAATCAAGACTGAATCATTACCATATATATCATGTTAGTTTTTTTTTTTTTAAATAAAATACAGAAGTGTCATTTGAATACAAAGATGATACAATAACATAATTACTTTTGTACAATTAAAGCATAATCCACTGAGAAAGAGTCAAACAAAACAGGCATCATGATTAGTTTAAATAATACATTGACATTAGTTAAGTCATTCTCTTTGGACATACAATTAATACATTCAAGTGGTAAACAGACAATACAAGGCCAGATATATTATAGATTAAAGTAATATGATGTTTTATGCAGCAGTAAATAATTTAATCAGATATACAGCAGTCCTTTTCAGTACCAATACCTCTTTTGAATGAAGAGCAGATAATAGTAAGCTTAGAAAAGCTTAGTTTGAGTTCCATTAGAGTAATTGTTTGAACCTGTCTTTTCTGTAATATTTTTTTACCAGTAGGAGAACTAAAACAAACATAGAGAATATTCTGTAATTTGATGTTTTTCACAATCCCAAATATTTAGCAATAATCACTCATATTAAATCAAATGTAAATGTTGATTTGAAGTAAAGATTCATAAATCCTTTCTCATTCAATCTATCCTTGCCATCATAAATTACTGACTAACATAAGGAACTGCTTGGCTCTCCTAGATTTTATTAAGTTCTGAAGAAGCAGCATAGATTTCTGGAGGGGAGGTTTTCAAATCTCTTTCTTTTATTTTTTTAATCTTATACAGTAATAATGTTTGTGGCATGCACGCTATGTTTGTCTAAAGCACAATTGTCATCTTACTGTCTGTAGTGCAAATAGCAAAAAAGTGGAAATCCTTATGTAGGGAAATGCACCCTTTTTATACTAATAATCAGTGTGTTTATTAATTCCCAACTCAATCTGGAAATATTCAGAATCAAGGACCCAAGATCTTGCAAAGCAAGACAATCAAAAATGAAGTGTCTTGTGGTTTTGTCCGCTCTGCCACAGAGCAGGCATGTTGGGTGTATTCTCAAAATACCTCTTCTAGCATATAGGAAATGATTGGTTGGTAATGCCTCAATGTTTACTTTTATTAAGAAATCCAGAAAATTTGGTTCAAGAGACCATATATAAATCTGCTCATAATCAATTTTTTTGAGGCCTGAATCAGTGTGGGGAGAAGATGCTCATCAGAATGGGTGAGTTGATAGGCCTCCCAGTATTTAAGTTTTTTTTTGCAGGTCTATTATTGGATCACATGCAATCTGAGGCTTGTTTGACTACTTTATCAAGCCAGTGGTTGGCAGTGGGAGGTGGTCTGTCTGTGGGAGGGGTTGTGGTGAATTTTACAGATATCAGGGAATGTCAATCAACTTGACCAAAGTGTTATTACTTCTTTGTATAAGACATGTGCAAAGTGAGTGTAGTGAAAGGGCTATTATACTTTAGATTCTTTTGAAGGTTTTTCAAGCTGATAGCTGCTACTTTCCCTTGCCACATTAGTTTTGAACAGATGGTATTAATCTTTCTTTCAAAAGATTTTGTAAAATTAACTGCAGGCATGTAGTAACACAGTTTTGGAAGAATAAGCATGTTGATTAGTGAGGCTTTGGCATGTATTGATAGGTAAGCCATGCAAGTGCTTTTGTGGTAGTAGCTTGGATTGTTGGTAATATTGCTTCTTGAAAAGTTTTCCTCATTTCTGTTTTAGACTTGTGCATTGGTATGCCAAGGAAATTATGTGGTTTTGCTGAGAATTGAGAATGCAGATACTGTCCTGTCGCAATACACCATGTTGAAGATTTGTCCAGATTAAATTTGAGACCATACTCAGAGGAGTATTCATCAAGTATTGTCTGTAAAGCAGGCAGGAATTTTTTAGAAGGTTAGGAATATTGCAATATCATCTATATAGGTGATATGGACAATTGTTTTCTGTATTGATGGAATTTATATGCCTGGAAGCTTGTTTTCAAGTTCTATCAGTAGATGATTGATATATGTGATGAAGAACAGAGCACTCAATGGGAGCCTTGTGAGACATAAACAGATTTATAATTAAAAAAAAAACATTGAAATTGTAAATTGATTATAGGAAGTTAATACTATTTGTTCAAATAGCCACATTGACGGATTTAACAAAGTCCATTCAATATTGTAGATTTTTTTCAAGAGTTACGTGCTAGCAAAACATTAGTAATTTTTCCAAAACAAATAAGGATAAAAACTCATTCTTGATGCAGGCTGTTTAGTTCTTGATAAAAGAATGAGTGTGGATAATAAATACCTGTTTTTTTATAAATGCAAAGTCTTTTCTTATTCGTTAGTCAAGCGTGACTTTGCTATACTAATATATTCGAAGATTAGAATAGAATTTGTATATTCATAGTAAGACATGCTGTTAATAGCAATTTTATAAACGATAATTGTCTATCTGAATTAAAAACTGCTATTCACTTGATTAATTAGTTTTGCTGCCTTTTATATAAATTTTCTTCGTAAACACATTTGATTTTTTAGAAATATTTTTTCATAATTGTTTTTATGTTATTCAAATTCCTTAATTATTTTATTTATCTATTATCTCCATACCAAGATCTTTATAAATTTCTTTTTTTTTTTTTCCATATGTGAAAACATCGGCCGGGGAGCGAACCCACGACAACTGTCAGCAAAAAACTGCTTGTTTGCAAGGCTGCTATGCTGACCTCTCGGTTACCAACACTTAATTAACTAAATGATGCGAGTTTATCAAGAAATCTATTTTAAAAATATTTGCTTCTTTTTTTCAAGTTAAAATTCTTACTGCATATTATTTAAATAAACAGAAAATCTATAACTTTATTTCATAATCTTTTGGATTATATGAAATTCTTTTAACTATGATTTTTTTTTTAAAGTCCTATATGCATACACATAACATATTATCACAATATATATATTAACATCTCCTGATGATGATTATTTACGTAAACTGACTATCCACATATCTATATCCAGATAAAACTTCTGGTGGGAATATGGATTATTTTGCAATAACATGTATTTTGATAGTGTATCTAAAGATTATAAAATTGGATTTGATGATGATGATAATCAAACCTATTTCCTATATTCCCGAGGTTAGAGCCTCAGTAAATATTACTTACGTAATCAATGTGCGTTTAATAAAATTTATAATTACAACTTTATATAACTATTTATATAAGATATCTGGTTATATTTCCGCATAACTATATATCAAATTCTATCTCAGAGAGTTTCACTAAACATTTGTTCAAAAGGGTTTTATTAAAATTGTCTAATTCAAGATGCCATTTTCATTTAAGAAAGACCATATACAAATATTTTACCCCCTGGTATCATCACCATAGTTCATTCAGTAACATTCCTGATTTTCTCAGCTCAGAACATGAGTGCTTCAACTTAATTGAAATTAATCATACACATTGGCAATAAGATTACTATAAATAATTCACAAGTATTAAATAAGTTAAATAAAAATATTAATAACTAAGTATCAAAATTTCTAAATTATTAATATATCTGTAAAAAACTTAAGTTCTATCTTCAGGTTGCTAGCGCATTATTCAATATATAAAAATCGCCAACACTAACTGTTGGACAATTGTTTGTATTGCTTTAAGCTGGTTATTAGAGGCTAGCTGGTTGCTTGAGAAGAGACGAAGTTTCCGCATGTATGTCTGGAAAAGCAATTCTGGAATTCCTATTAAGTAGCTTAAGTTTTTTATAAATGATGAATGTCGCCTGGTATTATTTCCTAGAATAAATATGAATTACAAATGATTGATGTAACTTTATATATTGAACAATTTAAACCCAAAGAAAAAAAAAGATTGTCACTGTAACCCTATAATTTTTGTAAACAAAGTTTAATAAAATTATTGTTGAAACATAAAAATAGTAATAATTTATCTAGACAGTTTCAATTTCATAAAAAAAACAACAATCAAACAAAATAATAAATTTATTGATCATCATATAAAATAAAATTAAAAAATTAAAGATTAATTAGAAGTATTCAAATACATCTAAATAATTTATATCTATATGTTAGATATATTAAAAAGATTCATGAATGAAACAATCTAAATAATATATATTCAAATATAAAAAAAAAAAAAGTAAAGCAATTAAAAATACCAGTGGTTGACATATACAAATTATATTACTATTTTAGATCTTATATATATATATATCAATAAATTCATACTACAGACTGTTTCAAAAGAATTTAGTAAGCTTATTACCTGTGAACTACTTACGATCATAAATTCTTACAAAATCTCTGTTGGTTGTCTTTATTATGAGGTTTCCTGTATTTTTCTTCACTTATTGCTTGACTATATATGTATGGGTGACTAGAAAAACAGTTCAGTAGACAAAAGGTTACATTTCACAGGATCCTCCGTTTCTGTTCTTCTTATCAATTTTCTAAAGTTGGAAAACTATCTTGCATTTTCAGACTGGCACATCTTGATTGCACTTAGCAATTCATATGTTAGTACTAAGAAGTAATATAGCAGCAGTCTGAAACTAGCTAAAATGATTCTTCTAGAATTGTATTTTTTCCAATTTGTACATTGCTGACAATGTGGATATTGGACTTTCTACAAACATTATAAATGCTTTCCTCTTCTTCTTTCTCCTTTATAATGTTTTTTAAGCCAAGGAAAACTTTCCCAGAAAGCTTGCATGTTTTTCTTTATTGTCATACCCTGGTTTTAATTTTCTTTTTAAAATTTTTTTTAATTACATTTAATTCGTTTTGATTAAATTTAACCATAATTAAATCTTATCAGAAAAACATTTTTTTTTTTAGATTTCTCTAATAGACTATAACCTTAATTAAAGTATTATTCTTATAATGAGATCAATTGAGAGAATTTTTTATTATAGTATTTTTCTTTTATTTTATACATTAATTTTCAATTTTATTCAGAATATTTAATAATTCCCATTTTGAGTTTATTTCATTGAGTTAGTTTGTAATATATGAATTGATCAGAGTATGCTAAGTCCATAATATTATAATATATGTATTGAGATAGTAACTCTGCTATAATCAATATCTAAGTTATTTTAAACATTTCGTAATTGGCAAAGTATAAGTAAAATTTCAGCTCATTAAGTTTTTTATACATGTTTATGTTATATTCACTCACTACTTTGATATTATTTCTGCTACGATATATTACTCTACTGATGTATTATCATAAGTTTGTGATATATTTAAAATAATGTCTCCAAGGAATGTGTGGACAAACTTAATTGATAAAATCCTGTGGGGGCATTATTTTAAATATATCGCAAACTTAGATAATACATTACCAAAGTAATACATCATACTACATACTATGTGTAATATCAAATTTCAAATGTAAAAAAAAATGGATATATTTATTATGGAAAAAGGAAAAAAAACACATTATAATGTTTTATTATTTATGTGACTATTTATTACAGCATTTTGTGCAGTCAAAGCCATTCTTCTCCCTCCTGACATAATACACCACTTTGTGCCACCATAAATACCCAGCACATGTAATACCAAACTTCAAATCTAAAATAAAAAGCATCTTATTTCTAATGATAAAGAAATATATTCATTATGGAAAAAGAGAAATATGAAAAAAAAACCATAAACATGAATTTTTTTTTTTTAAATGGTGAATTGTAACAAAGTTTTAACTTTATGCTTTTTTTTTAACATAAAAAAATGGTGAACTATAAGATAAATTTTCAGTCTTATCTAAAAATGGTGAACTATAAGTTTAATCTTATATTTTAAATATTCTTTTAAGTATATATATATAAAGGTTAAAAAAATCACAAATATATAAAGTTTTAACTGTAAATGTATTTTTAAATATAAAACTGTATTATTTACAAATGATGTGAGAAATAAAACTGTGTTTTTTTTTAATTTGGTATTACATATGTTGGATGTTTATGAATGCACAAAGTGTCATATTATGCTGGGAGGAGGTCTGATGTTTCTGATGACACAAAGTGCCAAAATAAAATCTCACAAAAAATACTGCACTAAAAACTCACACCTATCTTTTTTATTTAGTATTGTAATGTGTTTTTCCTTTTTGCATAATGAATATATCTTTCCATTTTGATAGCACAAAATCAGTAAAAAGCCCAATATTATACAGTCCAGCACATTTTACAACTTGGTGATGTGAATATATATGAAAAGTTTGTAATCTATGTATAGTTGACATAGATTATTCATGCCAAAAGGGAAACTTTGAATAATTATTACTGGATGAAAATATCACCAGAATAATACAACATAGCCGAATAATACCAACACACCCATACACATAAAAAAAAAAATCATCCTTTATAATGTAATGGTCATATTTGCACATTCATGCAACAAAATCCAAAGTTCTGTCAAATTATCCCAAAGCTGATCTTGCTGAGGGGTTGAGACCTCAAATCAGTTTGCACCTCAGTTCCTTGACCAATGCTCCATGATTTACTACCCTATGGATGGCATATATGAGGTTACACTCAGTCTCATTTAATTCACAAGCCAGCCAGCAGTAGAATAGTGTCAGTATGAGACTCAGGGGATTATCAATAAATCAGCAATCAACTAATAAATACACACACATAGCATTCTGAGATGATGCACATATTAATATTAAAATGAATAGATTTAGATCAGATTTGGGATGAATTGTGAATAACCCACTAAACATTATTATAAATTTCATGTCTTTAAATATTAAATTATAAATTAATACAAAACAGAAATGCATTGGGATTTTACAATGAGCTGAGTTGGATACAGGGCTCAGCTTTTATTAACTTTAAGTTTATTACAATTAATACCTGCAGTTTATAATCATGCCTGAATATTGTATGCCACCTATTCTAGATTTGCTGTAGGAGTTAAATCTTACAAGAATGATAACTGACAAAATATAATTTATTCTGATTAACTTATACATAAAGAGCCATAAATGTGCTCCCTATGCAGATTATTATATAAACTAGATATGGTGTTCAGATCAATGCTGAACTGAATAATAATATGGAGGAATGAACTTGTGATTGTAGTGGAGCTTCAGACACTATGGAGCTAAATTAACTAAATAAGAGTTGTGAGATGAATTTGTAATTAGTCACAGGATTCAGTAACAAGTACTCAGTTCCCTTGGACTGTATGACTTGCTATTAAAATATGAACTTTAGTTCAGTCGATCAGAGCAGATTTACAAATTTGTCTCTGAACCTTCAATATTTCAATTTTAAGAGGCTGTCCGAACTAAAATAATGAGATGGCATGTCCCATAAGCCCATTTACAAAGAAATATAGCAAAGTGTATTGCACCTGCATGGTTTGTAAGAACACATTCGTAAAACTTACTAAAATAATATTAATATAATTAAACTAATGCACAAAATACTTTCATTCTGAAAAACTACCTTATTCCAGTTCTCTAATTAGCATACTTAAAATATGCTAAGAAGAATTTCATTAAAGTAATATAGTTTAAAGACAAAATCTGGATAGTTTATATAATAAACTAAGGAGGAGAAAAGCATATTTGGGACTTAATTAATTATTTATAATATTTTGCGATTATTTAACTATACATAATTCATTAACATACAAACTTTAACATAAAGCTAAAATATAGAGCTTAACTAAATATACATATTTGACAATAGTATCAAAATGAAGATTTATGTTTGCTAAAAAGCAAGTGTTTCATTTATTAAGTGAACTTTTAGTGCTAAAATGGGGGGGGGGGATATATTAATTCTTTGATCCCCCCCCTCCCCTGCAAAATCACTAACTTGTTTACAATTTTAAATTTAATATAGTTTTATTACTTGCAAAATTCAGCGTTAAAATTTTAGAAAAGACAAAAGCAAAATTTAATGAATAGTAAAATAATGCAGGTTGAGTGATTTTGCTTTGTCTTAAAATTTATTTTAGACTTATTTTTAAATCTGTTCTTGGTTCCCACACAAATTAAACAAGGTGTGTGTGACGTGATATTTTCCAAGAAACATGCAGTCTTTTAAAACAGATTTAAGTTGTGTAAACATTCTGTTATATATGTATCTTGTCACTTCTAGAATTGAAATAATATGCGAGTTTTAAGCTAAACAAAAAGAAACTTGCACATTTACATTCTAATAAATTAAAGATTTATAACTAATAATTTAATTCTAACATTAATAAACAGTTCTGCATTACAGCTTCCTCGCATATATATGTGTTCATACGCATTTAACGATGCCTACACAGATACATGCTTAATTTAAAATATACAAATATACACTATATATGTGTTATTATACCTGGATGTACACAGACTTGGATGGATTTAAACATAGGATAAATAGTACTATGGAACATAATAGGTGCAATGGGATGCTAGTCAATAAATACTGTTTCAATAATTAAGTTTAGTTAAATTTATTTTAGTTTGAAAAGATAATAATATAAACTCTTATATTGTAACTGAAATTATTTGAAATAAATTTATTTAAAATTTATATTACAGGAAAAACACACTTAATAAGAATCTATAAAACTTTTTTTAATTATTTCATATTTTTAATCAATTAAAACTCTATAAAAATCAGTTTTTATTGAGTCTTGTTCCTGATTTTAATATTTTAAGTATTATCTGTAAACATACAGATTTATCTAATTAAAAAAAAGTCTGGTAAATCAATAAAATGGAAATAATTACACAGAGACTAAACTCATCATACAGTAGCGTCACTTAGTGCAAGCTAGAGTAATCAATAGATGCAAGAAGGTTTGTGCATAAAATCTCTACCTAGTGCCTACTCTCTAGTATCTAGCTTATGTCTTTTATCAGTGAGGAACCTTGGATCTGAGAGCACTGCACCTAAATCTTAAGATCAAATGCAACTCTCCAATGTCCACCTCTTACCTTATTAGCTAACTATAAAACTTTGAATCCAAAATGAAAACAATAATGTTTTCAATTCAATCTCATTAGTTAGTTCATCATCCATACTGCATGAAGAGTTTAGCTTCTTTGTAAATAGCTTATGTATGCATAAAGAATAGTGATCATGTGATGTTTAATAGAAATAATTAATTAAGAAATTTTTAGTAAATGAATTGAATGGAAATAATTACTGGCATAATTAATTAAAGAGTTTAGGTAAACTAAATAAATAAAGAAAAGTATTGGCTTATCTAATTTTTTAAAAAAAATGTAAACAGTATCACCAGCTTTGTTAATTAAAAAGTTATTGGTAAACAAGTGAGTTTGTTAATTAAAAATTTAGTAAATGAGTGGGCTTTTTAATCAACAAAGTAAATATAAAAAGATTAGCTCAGAATTATTGAGATCATTCTGCTTCTATTTGTCATAAAGCCTGCTTCATCTTGTGATTGTTACCTTTGCCTGCTTAACATGATGTATTCTAAACTTTTATCAGTAGTTGTGTTAATAACTATAAGCAGCTAAAGTACCAGGAAATAAACTTCACTTCTTCAGTATGTAGCCTATAGCCATTGGATATCGAACGTTCTTTGCTGAATAGCCAACAAAGTTCCAGCTACTCTCTTCAAATACACTATTCAACAAATGCACTTCTCAATATTAAATTTTTTTTTAGAACAAACTCTCTCTATAGGATCAAAAAACCCTGTAAATTAAAAAAACTTTATACAGAAACTTCTACAGAACTCTATTTGCAGAAATGTGTACATCTACATAAAATTCAATTTTTTCCAAAAATCATATTTCTTTCATCATCTTTTCTTTTGAACTTAAGATAAACTTTTATTTATAAACCATTTTTAAAAACGTTATCAACAAGCCAGTGAAATGTTGAAAACAAGAAATTATCAACTGTTTTAAAAATCAAGATCAAAGGTATAAAAGCAAGAGATCAAAACCTATATATTGTCAATTTTTCTTGAAATTAGAAGCCCAGATTTTTGTTTTAATCAAGATACATTAAACCATTATTAGGATGACCAAGTAGAAAAGGGGAATAACTGCCAATTTCTGAAATCTTATTTGAATCTCTGTGAAGCTTGACCAAGCTATCTCTAATCAAAATAAATAAAAATGTTTAAACCTTAAATTTCAAAGCCAGGAGAATAATAAAGTACATTATAGCAACTTTTAAGAAAAGAAACAGGATTATAATAAATTCAATTAATGGTAGACATCATGGTAAAATCTTAGCTCACCTCACAATGAATTGTAAAGAACCTTGCCTATAAAATTTTTGCTGTACCTAAGTTATAAAAAGCTGTTTTGAGTGTTATACTAACATATTGACCATTTAAAATTTTTATTTTATAAACTCTTAGCATATATTAAATTCTAACAAACTATATTCTATTATGTATAGAGTATTTATATAACATTATTTAAATGATTAAATGACTAATTAAAGGAGTAAGCAAATGTTAAACAAAAAAGTTAGCTACATTTTAAAGCAGCCAAAAAAAGTATTTGAAAAACTTAACTTTATCCTATCCTTATTATATATATGTGATTAAAATTTTATTTTATTTTTTTAAAACAAAAGAATTTTCTTTGAGAGGAAATTGTCAACAAATATGTAGTTGTAGAAAATCAATGTGTAATATCCATTTTAAATGCATGAAAGGGTACATGTAGAAAGCCATTAAAGTCAATTGTCCAAGGGTTAAAATAATGATGGTAATATAATTATTGGTATATTAAGTTAAAAGTTTATTTAAAAATTTGAACGAATTCTTTTGTATGTGAATTAACCTTCCTTTTGATTATTGTGAATTAGATTTTATATTTGTAGAACTTATAATATAAATGCTGTCGTTAGATCACTGTTGAATGGTTAAAATATTATGGTGGATTTGTTTACAATTGTATTTTGTAAATTTGACATGGATCCAAAGTGTTATCTCAGTTAGTTAACTAGGGTTATTTAAATTAGAGATTGGACTCAAAAGATTCATCTCTGTAAATGAGTTATTATTAAATCAAGATTCAGACAAAAAGTTGGCACTTCCTAGAATTATCCATAGCAAAAGCATATATTGATTAAAATTATTCCATATTATATATACATGTGCTACTGTGCTATAAAGTTTATGACAAATAAATGTATTGTATTTGTGAGAATCAGCCATAGGTAGGATTATATCCAGGATGTATAAAGGCCAGGGATTTTCTTTATGGCAAATATGCTTGATCATAAAACGAAGTTAGTAGTATAATATGTATTGAAAAATCAATGTTTAAAATTAATCAAAATATACATTGGACACTACAAATAATTACTATCATTTCCCACTGTGCATATAAACTAAAGGTTAAGATAGTGGAGAAATAGCTTATTAAAACAATTATTACAAATTATTATGATGCTCTCTATAATATAACCATATTTAGGTAAAAGAACATTATATCTTATCTGACAATTATGATATTTTGTAAATAAACTATTGTTTTATCAGTTTAAATAATATGTTAACTTCTTTATATATAATATTTGGTCTGCATATTTATTCCATTACTATTTCATCAGGAGTAACTTATGTTCTATGTATCTAGCCAAGTATTCCAAATAATGGCTGTGTAATGATTATCATCATTGCATATTAAAAAAAATATTTTCAAATAATTATTTTAATATATATAAATATGTCTTATCCTATTTTCTCATGTTTAATGTTAGGTGGCATCCAAATCAATTAAAATAAATTTAAAATTTAAACATACATAAACTGCAGATTGCAATATATATATATATATATATATAAACCATTAGAAACCAGTCAACACTTAGACAATCTTTATTTATAGTCCAATATATTTATATAGATACTAAAGATTGCAACCTGACCATAGAGATTGAAATTATTGATGCAAAAAAGTTTAAATAAATCTCCTAAAACAGGTGAATATAAGCTGTTCTGAATACAGATTAATAAATAGTTAATTATAACATTACAAATTGCAATTATAATTTTCAAATTGCCCCCAATGCTCAAAGATAAATAAATTTATAAGTTACCATTAAAAACTAGTCAACACTTAGACAATTCCAATATAGATAATGATCAACAATCTCAAACTGTTGTCAAGGCAACCTCCTTTTAACAATAAATATGGAATACCATCTATATTTATGGTCCAATATATTTATATAGACACTAAATATTACAACTTGACCATAGGGATTGAAATTATTGTTACAAAAAAGTTTAAATAAATCTCCTTATAAGCACAATATGCTTTTGATCACAACAATTTAAATCTTTCAGAAATTCTCCAATGAAAATAAATTAGAATTTACTAATCATTTAAAAATATTTGTTTAAACTTAAGTGAGATTAATAAAAACTGCAGCAAAGATAACTGACACAAAAAACAAGCAGTTCACTACTACTTTTAATTTTTTAATGGAGATAATGTATAAAAAACAACAAAGAATATTAAAATACTTAAAAATGATTCATTAAGAAAAAACAAATACTTAGAAGTTCTATAATATAGTATAAAAGTTCACTAATATTTAAAAAAATATAATTGTGAATTGATAAGAAAAGCTATAGAATAAAATAAAAGTTTCAAAAGTATAAAACAATATTGCTAACAAGAATTATATATTAATAAAGAACAAAAAAAACAATAAAATAATTACATCTATTAATTAGAATTGCCAAACATTTTAAATAAAGAAGTGAGAAAGGCAGTTAAATCTATAAAAAAGATATAAAATATAGGAAATGATGACATTATCTACTATTGATAGTTTTAAAAGTGCAGTGAAATAGAAAAACTGTTGTCAAAGCTATATTTCAAATGTCTAAATAATAAAGATGTTCTAAATGGTTGGAAAAATACAATAGTAATATTGATTCATAATGAAACTTGACAAAGAAGATATTACAAATTATAGAATTTTTAATCTTCTGTCAGTTCTATACAAAATGTTTATAAACATAATTATAAATCATCTACACAAATTTTGGATCCAAAGGAACTAATAGAAAAGCTTGAATTTAAAAGTAGTTTTAGCACAGTGACACATTAAACTATTGAGAGAAGTTATAGATAGGATTAAAAAGTATAAATTTCCATTATGCTTTGGATTTGTAGACTATGAAAAAACATTTGATTCTAAAGCATTTTTATAATAATTAAATCTTTTGATTACCAAAATATAAATCCAGATTATGAAGAATATCAAAATGCGAAAACAGTGATTACATTTCATGTTATATTAAGGTAATTCCATTATCTTCAAAACCTTTTACAGCAGTTTGTATATTAAAATTAAAGTTAAGGAAATAAAAATATATGGACATTATTTATGTTATCTATATTTTGAATATGATGTAGTTGTTTTGACAAATAATGCTTCAGAGCTTTAGATAATATTGCAAAAGTTATCAGATGAAAGTAATTTTAAAAACAAATATTAAAAATTAATGTTCAATGGATTTTTTCAGAAGAAAAAATTATAATCATAAACTAAAAATTAATAACTATAAATACCTTGATTAGATTATTAACACAGATGTAAAGCTAATAAATTGAATTAATTATAAGATTAAACTTGATTAGGGTACTTTGGGTAAAAATAACATAAAATTAAAAAACAATATACCCATCTATTTGAAAATTCTTCATTATGAGGCTTGAACACATAATAGAAAAGCAGCAAAAAATTTCAAACAATTAAATGAATCATAGAAAGAAATAAGTTGGAAAAAACGAGAAAATATAGAAAGATATAATACTTGAGTGAAAGAAGAAACAGTTTTCATTAATATCATTTGAAGAATTAAAAGGCTGAATTGAAGTAAGGCTAGATGTAGTATTAGAAGGAATGGTAAATGTCATAATTAGTAAAATGAATAAAATCAATTAATGTATTTACTAACACAAATCATAATCATAATAATATTTGAACAGTTCCACAAGTAAAAAAGGATACTTTACTCTCTCATATTGGTAGCACTAAAGTTAAAATAAATGAACTGACAAGTTGAACGAGTACTTATTATACACACTAATAAATTATATAACCAAATATCTCAAATTTTGATTATTAAAGTATAATTTTATGAGACTTTCTTTATCTAATTTATTATAAAGACTTCATGTTTAGCTTTTAGATTAATTTTATCATTATATATGATCCTATTCCATATGCTATATATGAATGCCCATGATATTACTTAGTTTATATATATTTAAATAAGAATGAGATATTTAGACAGTTTAAAATCAATGACATAGCATGCACAAAATGATAAATTATGCATGCACAGAACCTTCTAATATTAACTTCTCTATCAACAATAATATTATAACTCATCGTCATATTCAGTTCTCTAAAAAGAGGCAAAAATAAGACGAACATGAAAAAAAACACATTTATATATAGTATAACATTTACAATATGATCAGAACAGATATTAATTGGAATTCTTGTTGTCAGTAGATCTTAATAGGTATTTTTAAATAAATGTGTTTGCCATTTGTGTGCATACATAAATATACACGTTCATAAAATATCATAGTAATACACTTTATAATATGTAGTGAAATAATCATTAAATACCAGATTTCCTCTGCCACATACATAATATATTAAAATATAAACAGTGGGCATGCGTAACATTATTTCAAGATAAGAGCAGGAATACTTTATCTGCATTTATATTTATTTAGCATAAGAGAAGGAATAAATCTGCATTTATATACTTAAGACAGAACATTATAAAACACGTGTATTGAAAGAATCCTTATTTCAAACTTTTATTAAGTTAACATATTCACACCTGTTATTAATACTGATTATGTATGAATATAATATTAAATATATGCACATCTCAAGCTTAACATCTTTTTAAAAATAAATAACAGATAAATCCATACATCTGAAATATTTAAGTTATATTATTATTATTTTATAATAACTTCCAGAAAGTTATAGCAAACCTTCGACATTTGACATGAAAAAAATGAACTTCAAAGAATTATTTAAATTCGGATCAGCCATGCTTTCTAATGTTCTTAATTACTCACTCAATCTCACCTACATTCATCAGTTTTTTATATAAATTGTGTAAGATTATTATGACATTCAACGTTAAATTGTTTATATATTTTAAAATCAAATTCTGACAATTTTATCAATATAATTAGTAAACAGTTTATTCTTTTGTGTTAACCATAAATAAAGTTATTTAAAGCTTTTATTATCTAAGAATAAAATTAAGATATTTAAAATCTTATTAACTTATTATAAAAAATACCACTTATAAAACATTAAAAACTCATGAAACAGCAATAACCAATATATATTTATGTATTAAAAGTTCATTTACAAATTTCAATAGCTTTTATTACAGTTTATATATACAATTTCCAAGTGACTTATGCACAATTGGGGATGTCAATAGCAGTTAACTTTAATTTAAATTCCGACAAGTTTGTAAATGTAACCATGAAGTATCCTTTAATTATTTATTTCAGAGCTCTGATATATGTATTCCAGCTGATGATTACAAATCCTTATTATTTTTTAATTTCATATATGATATTTAATGTTGATGAGTCCTTTAGAAGCTAATTCTTGTTTTATTTATAATGTTGTTATAGAGGGTGAAGCGATCCATATTATTTTAATAAAATCTTTTGAAGACTTTCTATAGGAAGTCAATCTAAGAAGGATCTTATTACTTCAATCTGCCATGAATTTTAGGATTGGCAATGAGACTAAATTTATGCTAGATATTTATTAAGATTTACATTATAACTTTAGTGATTTCAGAATACTATAGAGTGTAGATAATAGAATTTCCTTACAGCAATTTTTAGAATGCTGACGATCATATTCCTTAGAAATGCAGTTTTCAAATTATTATTTTTTAAAATAATGTCAATTCTAACACATGACCCATGTGAGTTTATGAACTACCAAATCTTTTGTTAAGTGTTTTATAAGTTTTAAAACATTAATTATACATTATTAATATTATCTTTTTTAATAATTAAACTTAAAATTACCTTACACAATATTAATTGAAATACGGGCTTACTTCACTCTATCTCATAAGACTGATGCACTTAAACACATATCGAATAGATAAATAAACACCAATATACGTATTTCACGCTAAACCAATATTAAAAATTATCTTAATATTTTAAAGAGTCCTCACAATATATATATATTTCAATATATAAATAAATAGAAAACGATATACACATACATATATGTACATATATTATAACTGACAGAATTGCACAACTCATATAAAAATCACCTGAGTACAATCTGCATGTGTGTTCCACATTCTGATGTCACAGACTAATAATTTTTTTCATTTTCATCCCGCTAAGGTCAGGGAGAAACAAACGACTGTTTACTATTCTACTTAAATTATTGATTGCGAATAATGACAAAACGCTAACAAAATAATGAGACAGTTTATTTACATATATATATATTAGAAATTAACACTCACAATGGCATAAGTTTTATTTAATTGACTTATTAATTTTGATAAATTCATTTATGTGAAATAAACATTTATAAATCCTGCTAGTGCTACTGCTACTGCTGCTGCTGCTGCTACTGCTACTACTACTACTACTACTACTACTACTACTACTACTACTACTACTACTACCACCTAACCACCACTACTACTACTACTACTACTACTACTACTATTATTATTATTATTATTATTATTTTATTCTTATGTAATAATTTAGATTATGCACAGAGAGTGTACATGGTAGTATAAAGCTTCAATGCTTTTAAAAAATTAATATTTGTTATTTAGAATAATATTAACATCAGTTATTTTTGAATGGATCTCAATCCACTGCATAGACCCCTAATCACTTGTATATCTTATTATCACCATTTTAAGATTAGATAATTCTGCAAAATGAAGATAATACAATATTATAAACTAAGATAAATAACTTGTGAATGATTTAACTAATTGACTTTGGTGATCAACTCCAAGCCATGATATTAGTAAGTAATTACTATAAGAAAATAATTGTAACATACAGGAAATAATGTCTGTGCTGCAATAGTTTATGAACAAGAACAAATACATGTATATAGCATACACAAACAGTAGGAATTAACTTCTATCATGTTTTACTGCTTAGAGTATATGTTACAGTGTGACTGGTAGTTGCAAATGTATGTGGTAATTTTTTTTATCTATCACACATCACCACACTAAACAAATAATGAAGGTAAGAGGCCAGCAATCTGCAAATGGATTTACAATATCACTAATATGTTACAAAAGAATGAGTTTCATTTATAACTAGCATAACCTGAATTGACTGTTAACAGCTGTCCATTTCTATCAATGCCATTTCTTCAAAACAAAAGTGTAGTTTGCTCAAACTGGAACCATTCATATAGATAATTACAACCCTAATCTAGTCTCCCTATGCAGAATGATTGAACTCCATTCTTAATTTATTAATTTGCAGCTTTATCATATTGCTTACATTTAAATAAAATGGAATTAACTAGTTTAATTAACATACAAATCATTATTAGCATGGCCAGAGATTGCTAAATTATATTTTAACTGATTTAGATAAACCTACTATTTTAAATGATTGCTGATTAAATTCTGACATTTATAAAGAAAACAACATACCAAATCTCTTTTGCCATCCATGTTCATAAACACATTAAACACATAATTATTTACTAACAACTAGATTGTTATATATTCTAAAATGAATTTATGTAAATACCAACAAGTTAAACTAAAAAAAAAATCAAGAGAAATTAATGATAGTAATAATTAATTAACATTTATTAACCTTTAAACAGCATATGCAATATTGTAATTGTGCATATTACAAGGCATATGACAACATAGTGTGTATGCACAAATATATATATAAAGGTGAAAGGAAAAGTAGAAATAAACACAGACAAAAACTTTGTAGATATTTTTCTACATTTCCTGGAGTAAAATAATCCTAATAAAAGGTTAAACCATTTTGAATTTAAAAAAATTAAACAGTTTAAAAAGGTCTAAATAAATATTAATATTGTATTCTGGTTTTGAAATAAAAGCAAGCATGTTAAACTAATAATTGTAAAAATTTATATAATCTATTTTGAAATCTTTTTAATTAATTGGTAAATTTTTATTTATGTGGAAATCTTTGTATATCATACTTTGATAAAAATTTTGAAGTTGTTTTTAAAAGGATTAAAATTGTTTTTAATCAAGATAAAAAGTTTTTAAATGTGTTTTTGTCACCTCAGCTGATCATATAAAAAGAGTTAATAAAAAGAATAGTTTTATTTGGATAATAATTCTTTTAGTTTAGTTTGGCTAGTAGTTTAGGCTAATAATATTTTGAGAAGTGGTTGGCAGTAATTATAGCTGTGTTAGAAGAGTTTGCTAGCAGAATAGTCCAGATCAGGACAGAAACCTATCATGAAGATATAAGACTGCAAGAAGGATGTCAAAAAGTTGCTCTATAGCTCATAATGGTGGAGTTTGAATTCACATGGAGGAAAGTGTCAACTTCAATTGTTTTATAGCTACAAATGTTGACAAGTCAGTTTGCTTGCCTGAAGATATAAAATCCTGAACAAAAGGGGGATCAGTGCAGTTACCTGAATTATATTTTTTCTAATGATGACAATCCTGGACTATACCTGTCTCACCAAGAGAAATATCTCAGCTTGTTAAATGATTCATCTATATGCAGAGCATAGATAAACATATATACAATGATGAGTGACATTATATATAATGAGAATGAAATTTTAAATAAGTACTTTTAAATCATTTCTTAAAATGACATTTTAAAGAACAAAAAAAACAATTTTACTTGAGTTAAACATCTAAAAATGAAGATTTAATTAATAGATGCTGTTATATTTGGTTTTTTTTTCTAAGAGAATAAGTGAAAATATTTAAAATCTATATTTTTAAATTAAAGATGTTTTTAATTATTCAATCAACAGTAATCCTGTCTAGGTTGACTTTATTTTTTTAAAAAAGAAAGAGAAAGAAGTAGACTTATATTTAATAAATGACTCAAATTATTTTTTTCCAATATATGTAAATGTTATATAATTTCAGCAAGAAATTTAATTATGAAAGATGTTTTTAATAACCTTATTTTGTCAAATCAAAAACATCATATGATGTAAATGGCAGTATGTGCATAAATAGCTAAAACACACACACATATATATTAATTCTTGTCCTATAAAAGGAAAATGAATTTTTCCTATTATTAAATATGTATTATAAATGAATTTTATTTATCGAGTTATGACAATATTAAATAATAAATTATACTGCACAAATGATATGTCTATGTATTTGATGTAAAACTAGTATAAGTTATTTATATCATTTAAATAACTTTAAGATTTTTATTTTATGGCAAGTCAAACATGTTCAGAAAATATTTTGTCATGTCTGTGTATATATATATCAATGAGTGTCAAATAAACACATATGTAAAATTTAATCATTTTTTTAATTTTATTAAATGTCAATTAAAATATATCACTGTATATTATAAAATGCACATCTGTGCAGCATTTATATGCATTTTATGTAAACCCATTTTGAGATATGGTAAATCAATATTAATCATGTAAATCACAAAGTAATAATGTTTTTTGTATATTAATCAACATTAGAAGATTTATAAGTGTATAGTTATATTCTAAAGACCTTAATTTCAATTTATTTTTTATTATTGTTAATAAACTTGTATTCAATTATTAAAATTATTCGTGACTTAATTCTAAATATTTTTTAGGTTTATGTATTTGCATCATCTCTTGATCACAATAACAGTAATAGAGCTTATGTTCTCTGAGCTAGATTTGAGCATAAGTCTGATATATAAAAGGGGATATATATTTAGTGTTTATGGACATTCAGTGATGATGATGATATTCCCATCAATCATCATTATCATCTCCTGGTTGACACCAAGAGAACATTCTTTAAAGCCCAGGAACTATATTTTATTTTAGTTTAGTCTCTACTAGAATTTAAGTTTATAGTTGGCCAGTACATTAATGGTACTAAGTGGCCAGAGCATTGATGATGATCAGCATATTTTAATATCCCAGGAATATTGTTTTATGAATATGTATTCTAATGGATTAGCACTTAAGTTTGTGCATCCAAATTTATGGTTAAATAATTGCCCAAGCTGACAAAGGCTAAATAGTTGGCCTGGTCTACAGTAAATCTATTTCAAATACAGTTACAAGATTGACTGTTGATTTATTTCATTGTTGATCATTCATGATGATAAATGGCTATTTCTTCTTCTTATTACTTATACTTACTTTACTTATTGATAATGCTGGTGGATTTATAATTATACTTATAGTTGCTATAAGGAGTTAACTGGGCTGATCTCTCACAGAGATCCCATACTCATATAATATATAAAATTTCTTATGTATTTTTTAATATCACTTACTTTAATATTCAATATCTCTTACTTTAATATCTCTTACTTTAATATGATATACTTAACAATTAAATATTATACTTTTTTGTAAATTTACAAATTTGATATTTATATTATGAACTAGGCTTGATGATGATTCAACATCACCCCAGGGATGACACCCTAATACCTCATGCCATTATAATATATATCAAGAATAGTTAATATTTTAAGTATTTACAAACATGATCAATAAAACTTTCTCTTCTGCTTAGTATTTTCAATTCTCACTAATATTCATTGTTAACTCTATTCTCAGTCAATACGAATCTTAAATCTAGTTTGCAGTATTCATAAGTTGATTGATACAGTTCTCTTTTTGATCAATCCTATGGAGCTCATCAGGCATACGAAAATAAAATAAGGTCTGTGCAATCTGTTTATTACCCTAACCAGCTATTGGTATCTACAGAGGCTAGGTCTATAGGATCCAGTCCCTCATTGCAGAAAAGGTTCCCCGTCACATTCACAGGGAAAGCAAATACTTTCACTCCTTTCTGCATTCACTATTTATATATATCACTCTGCCATATCTTGTAATCCTGATTTTATTAGTGGCTCTCAATACTCTTTTCTTCTTCTTATCATTTCCTGTTTCTGCCATAAATTTTCTATGATAAAGATCAATATATTTCCAATATATTTTTATTTGCACATCTGTCTTTCCTTTTACTACAATTATTAGTTCTTTCGATCTTCATTGTATTAAACAATTTTTTAATCATTTCATTTAATCAGTTTTACATATTTGCTCTTTGCTTTATATACACAATATTATTTTTTTCACAAATATTTTAATGTAACATATGTTTGCTAATTTAATTATCATTTCACATTTACTTTATGTTTAAGCAATCTACCTTCATTGCTCTTTACTTAAAATAACATTTCCATAAATAAATTTTCTTTGTGTTTTCTTCTTTTTTGTTTTTCTGTAGACATTAAATATGGCTTCCTATCTTATACCTTATTAAAATTAATAAATCCATATTTTTAACCAAATACAACAGAGATAAATAATAATTAACTAGAGATTCATTTAAAGTTCATACCTATTATTTCAGCATAAAAAGTTTGTGTTCAGTCTCTTAAGTATTGGTTTATTTTGTCAGAGTTTATTCTTTGAATCATAGCTATGATGGATGAAGGTTTAAATCACAATTTTAATTTAATTAGGCTTCATCAGAATTTATTTTTGGTTTGATGTCTGATTTCTGACTGTAAACATCAGATTTTATGCATATAAGGTTAACACATAGTAGACACATATTTGAGTAATTTCTCCATTTGTTAATAGCTTTTACTCCTGGACTCAGCAATGAGTTTCCAGCTTGCACTCTGCCACTTAACAGAGAAAAGCAAATAATGGGTTCTCTACTTCTCATGGCTTCAAACTACACAAACAAATATAATTATGAAGTTCTAGCTGAGAATTACAGAAAAATTACAGCACATGGCAGAATAATAGAGCAACAGCTGTAATGCAGAATAATGGAAGAACAATAATCCTGAATCACAGTATAACCACAGAATAACTGCAGAATAATAGAATAATAATAATCTTAAATCTATTTATAAACACTATTTATAATCTCTAGAGTTAAATTACCAGTAAACTTTGGTTCCATTATTCATCTTCTGGATCCTCTAATTGTTTGGCTATAGATACTCCAGAAACCTCTGCTGAGATCTGCTGTTTATTTGCCCAAGATCTTATTTGCAGATGATTTTTCTTTTGACCTGAACTTACAAAATAACATCCTGTTTTTAACTACATTACATCAGATATTTTTCTCCCTAAGAAGTTAATCAATCTGGTTACAAGCATTTTAATTAATTTTTATGAATGTCATTTCCACTTTTAATTGTTAACAACAAAAATACCTTTTGTTTTTAACATACTTTTAGAGAAAATTTATATTTTTACAATTTTTAGAAAACTATTTTATTTTAAATTAATTAAAATATAACTTTATAATTACTCATACCATATACATTTATCTGTGCATATAAAATATATATGTATAACTTTTATTTATTAAAATTATTTAATACTCCGTAAAAACTTGAGATGAATCAAGCAACTATAAAATGGTATAACCGTATAGATATATTCTTACTTAATAGCCCTGGGTTAACTTTTGATGAATTCTCACCAGAATCATAGTGCAAAATTAATTAACTAACTGTGCTGGAAGTAGGATGAATATATAGTTTATAAAATATTCAAATTATTGCAGAGAAATGTAAATTATAAAAGTCATATGTTCCATTTTTTTGACAAAGTAAGGCCAGACTCCTTCCTGTTGACTGAATTCAGGTTTCTTGCAATAACCTATGCTTCCTTGAACTTTCTTTTCTGATCACCCCTCTCTATGCAGATGGTTTTAATGTTAGAAGGGAAAAACATGGCCTACAACAAGCTCGTGATCCAGAAAAATTGACTTATGTTGTCAGTCTTGTTTAGCCTTTCATAGATTTAGAGACTTTACTTTTTACAATGTCTTAGTAGTTATTAAATTACTGACATGAAGTATATATATATGTAAGCATTTATATAAGGATTTATATAAAAATGTGTTTAATGTTTCATTCTACGTTCCAAACAATATTAATAAATTAGTCAATAATTCTAAGGATGTCATACCTGTCAAGCAGAAAAGTAATGACATATATCAAATTTTTTCTGATTGTATGCTATCATATATAGGTGAATCTAGGTGCAATATTGAGAAGAGATTGAGGGAGCATGAATTGTTATATAAGCATGTAAAAAGTAAAAATAATGATGATTTAATATCTCCTTCAGTTTTCTTTGATCACGAAAAAACATGTAAATATAAATTTAATTTTGATTTTGAAAATGTGAAAATTCTTCATGAAGAGAAAAACCATAGTAAAAGAAAAATTAAAGAGGCAATTTTTATAAACAGGAATAAAATGCATTTAATAAATCAACAAGCTGCTAACATTAAAATACAAGATTTGTGGAATTTGAATTGATGACGTTTGCTTCTGCTTGTGTTTTTGAATTTAATGGCAGGTTTAAGAAATTAACCGAAAGTACTTCTGTGGATTTAAGGATTGTTTGTAATAGTTTGTAAACCGTTAAATTTATTATTTCAATTATAATTACAATTTTGTTATTAATTAACGGACATTTTATTTTTTTTACATATATGTAAGCATACATATTGTAACAGTCAAATACGTACATTCGCGTAACAAAATCTGGAGTTTTAGTAAATCATCCCAAGGCTAACCAGCATAGTGTAGACCACGAGTCTGATACAGCCCAAGTTCCTTTACTATCGCTCAGAGATTTACCACCCTACAGATGACACATATGAGGCCACAGCAGTATTTTCTTTCATCACATGCCGGCAGTATATCATCGGTGAAGTAAAAGACTATGGGAAACTGACATACTAACTAGTATAGCTATACAGATATCATGTGGCTAGGGCATGATTGTTAAATAAGGAAGTGATTCTTAATAACTAACACATTAATAATAAATAATGACTTAATGATGAGCAATATTGAGACATGACACAGTAGTTAAATTTAAGATTAATTTAATAAATGTTAAATATTGAAATAATAAATGAAATAATAAATACAATGACTATATGCATTGTCTCATTCGCAGGTGATTAAGGGATATAATTTACATTTAAGCTTTGGTTCACACACAGGTGATGGCTTTAGAAATATTCATTTGATCTACTGAGTTACACATAGCTTGGTTTACATATATATATATGGCAGGTAAAATCACTCGCAGGTGATATTAAATTTCTAGTTACAAATTATTCGGTTTGTCATATATATGTATATCACTCGCAGGTGATGATTTAAGGTATAAGCACTTCCAGTTTATATATAGCATTTCTAATCACTCGCAGGTGATTGTAGTTTTTAGGTTACAAATATTTTAATTTACTTAGCTATATATATCTATCACTCACAGGTGAAGAAGAAATTATATGTTGGAAGTTACATTTTCATGAGCTTTAATATTATCTTATAACTTAGTTAATTTGCTCATGACTATCTATGCCTAGTTTATGCTATATAACAGGATCTAGATTTGCCTTAGAACTAGTAGAAGTGATTATAAACAATTATAAAGAACATAATATTTTATTAAGCACGAATAATCAATATATTCTCTATATAGCTAATATGCCTAATAAATTAGATTTGAACTCAGATCAAAGCTGAAAAATACAATTACTATGGTGGGATGAACTGATGATTGGCAATCAGACTTCAGATACCAGGCAATTCTGAATCCCTGCACCTCGGATGTGTGCCTTTTTCACAGGATTTGTACCAAGTACCGGTTCCCTTTTACAGTTCTCATTGCTGTGGAAATAAGAGACATTATAGTCCGGATGATCGAACAACTAATTAAATGGGGAATCTCATGCTCTGTTTCTGAGGATGCAGAATGGGGTGGTACAAACCCGACCACCATCTGGAGAAGATAGTTGCCTGAACTAATAAGAGTAATGGTGTAGCTCTAACACATATGCCCATTAAAGAATACAGCAACAAGTAAATACCCATAGGGTTTCTTAAGGACACATTTGCACCACTGACTACATTATTATATAGTAAAATTAAGATGCTAAACAATAGTTTTCTTCATGAAACTACCATTGATCAGTTCATTATATAGCATCTATTATTATGTTATTAAGGAAAGCTTAGGAATCCAATTTATAAAGCTATCTATATAGGTATTTATATTTCTAGGGAGGATTACAGCATGTTATGGGAAATTACAATATAGAGTTATAGATTTATACTGTATTTTATCACTTCAACTGAATATTACTTAAATATTATATTTAAAGCAAATCTATCTTAGAATAGCTGTAAGCTTGTAATTATATCTCAAATAAGACATTTTATCCATTTCAAAACAGAGTTTCAGTTTGTGCGTTAATATACGTGAAATTATATATATACACATGAGAATATATAATTACTTCTCACTAATGATTTAACTACGAGTAAAATTCCATTTTGAATACATATAGCATAAACAAATACATAATAAAAATAATAAGATTTGGCATAGATTTAACTAAAAGAAATGTAAGATTTAAAATAAGATTTCACATAAGTGAAACCTGAAATTCGGCTTTGTTTTAGCCTAGTTTAAAATGGAACTTATACGACATTAGCTGAGATTTGATTGATTCAGTTTAGGATAATCTTAAGTTGTTTAAGAGAATTAACTGGGGCAAATATTATCATTACCCAAAATATACAAAATAACTTAGAAACTTAACAATTATTTTAAAATAGATCATTTTAAATTATACGTAATAAAAGTTATACTAAAACATTTAAACCAATTGATTTAAGCAAGTTAAAACTAAATAACTTTTAATAACTCAGAATAAGATGAATACGTAAAACTAAATCAATCATAAATAAATCAGCAAATAAGTTCAGTAAGTAAACCAATAAATAAAGAAATCAAATCAACAAATCAAATGTGTTATCAATGCAAATAATAACTCAGATAAGAAATCATAACTCAGTTAATAAATCAATTAATAAGATAATCAATAAATGAGTTAACAAATCAGGAAATAAAGATATCTATCAGAAAATCAACCAGTAAATCAGTCAGTAAATCATAATAAATCAGAATAAATCCGAATAAGTCAGAATAAATCTGGCAAGATTTTAGCATTAAAATAATATAAAATTACATTTAAGAGATGAGTTTAAATTACACTATTATTATGTCCATAGATTTTAGATTAAGCTAGCATATAAGAAGTAGTGGACTTTAGTTGAAAGGCTTTAAAATTGAAGGAGTTTGTTTACCATTATCTTCTTTCTGCTGGCAAGCTGTTTCATCGTCGAGGGACTTCGTTTAGGTGGTGGCAGCTCTCACTGCATTACTTCCTGCATCAGGTAGCTTTTACCAAGGTCCAAAAGACAAAGAAATTAGCCTTCTACCCCAACTTCATCATCATCACAAATTTTACAAGAACTTTTACTGAAAATAATGTCCGACTGCCTTAAAGATAGAGGCCAAGGCTTATATATTGGCTCACTCCCCTCTCCTTCGTTACTTTATTTTTAGATTCACTTTTCCAGCCTTCTTTCTGCTTCTAAAAAATTTGGAATCCTGCTGTGATTGTTTTTCTTTTAGGTCAGTTTTAACCACGGTCACTCGCGATAATTTATTCATATTTCTATTTTTAAATCTAATTTTACCCTTAAATTGGAACTAGGTCATTTTACAGTAAGAAGGATTAAATTTTATGAAGTCACCCTTTCTAGAAAAACAAATCTAAAAGATTAAAAACATTTTGTTATATATGTAACTCTATCATTTAATAGCGATATATGCAGAATTATATAATTTCAAATATTACTTTTTAGAATAAATATTTTAAGTAAAGAAATTTTAATGTTTTAATCCTGTTAACATTATTCATTCCTGCATATATGTAGTCTCTTGTTACACATACAACGCATTTTCCATCTATTTATTACCAGAAATATATATATGCGTATTTATGGAGATTTACATATATAGATGTAATTTTCATACTATATGTCAAGATATATGCACACATACATGATTAATATATTTAGGTTTAAATTTAGCCTGTTTTTAATATAATATTAACATGATATACGAGGATTTGGTGATAGTGACATATATAGAAATACTACTATAGAATATAGTAGGTGAAACTGTAGGATTGGAAAGCTGTTTCAATATAGCCTCAATATAGATCTAACATAACATGTTTATTTATTAATATTGTGAATTACTTATTCCCTAAAATGTTTTTAGCTATTGCTATATTACAGTCTCCTATATCTTCATACTGTGAAATAATGGATAAATATTATCAAATGAAATGATAATATTACTAAAAAGAAAAGATCGAAAGTATAATACTTGGGTGGAAGAAGAAATAGTTTTCATCAATATCATTGAATGAATATAGACTGAAATGGAGTTGGCTAAATATATTACTAGAAGGAATGAGTATAGATGGATAGATGAAATCTTAAAGTGGACTCTAAAAGATTGTAAAAGATCTGGAAAGAGGCCACATATGAAATAATTGAATGAATATGGAAGTTTGTTGGTATGATGTAGAAAAAAAATGCTATGGATAGAAGAAATTTGAATTAAACTTGGAGTAGTCTTCATCCTATAATAGATTAGCAACGATTTTAAATTGGTTTTATGGAAATTTTCAAAACAGCTGTCTTTCAAAAGCAAAAAACAATTTATTTTGCCTAAGAATATGTATATATTGTAACAGTCAAAAAATGTCTATCTTGCTAACACACTGCAGAATTTAAACCTGGGACATAGAACTCAACACTATGAGAGTTACCTCCCAGAAATCCCAAGTTCGAAACCAAAGTCCAAACTCCACAACGCCCTCTACGTGACAACACATTTGATGCTACTAATAGTATAATTTCATGCCGGTGATCAGGGAGAAAACAAAAGACTCTAAATCTAAAATAGCCCTAGGTTAATTTAACAATAACTTATAGATGTGCCAAAGATAAGTTTAACGTACTATGTAATTTATATTGCACCCCAAATAAATAAAAAAAGAAATAAATTTATAAATAAGATTTTAATGATTTGATAATAAAATAATTTAGCGATATAAATTGGATAGTTATATAATAAACAAACAAGATGGTTGATACCTCATACTTGGGTTCATTTAGATAATGTGTCTAAAATATAGTGACATGGTAGGCATATGCGAGTCATGTAAAGTCTAACAGAGTTTGAAATATTCTAAAACATTTATAATTGGAAACTTAAATGGAGATCAAGAGTCACTCGCGAAGTGATTAAATAGATTATAAGATCGAGCTATACTGAACAGATTTGAAATTTATTTGAATAGAATTCTTTTAATAATTAATAAGGGAAATATACGGTGGTGCCAGCGAATATATGCCGAGGAGGGGTGCAGTTTATGAGTATGCAACTTTAAAAGATGGCGAAAGGTCTTGGCATTGGGTAGGAATTCTGCCTTTTATTTGGGACATCTCTAGCCCACTCACAGCTCAAGCCTGGCCCACACCCAGGAGCTTCGTAACTGTGGGGACATACACGAAATAATTCCCATGTGCCATCTTAGCACAGGACTGGGAACCATGGAGTAAAATAAGGGGGAACGGATTTAAACAATGATGACCTTTGCTGACAGGAGGATTCCAACACCCATGCATATTTGCTAGCAACACAGTTTAATTTTCAAAGAATTAGTAAAACAAAGGGCAATTCATTAAGGAACAGAAATAACTCGCTCTCGACTTTCTTATTTTCATGGCCAACAGACTCTCAACACTTAAGATAAATAAATATTCATTTAACAAAATTATTATACGCAAAATACTTTAAAACATATATAAGAGATACTTTTAAATATAAATGATGGGAGGGGGAAAATGCGTGTTTGTGGTTTATAAACTAAGATGGCAACCACGCATTATTTAACTTCCCTATGTAACTCGCATTTGTCTAAATAAATTAAATAGATATTTCATCATAACACATTGAAATAAGACATTTATAAATATAATAGAAAATCAACCCAAGCACAAGTTCAGCATGCATTAGAAAAACGTTTAAATAAATACATTTAAAGAATATACAAAATTATTAGCTATAGCTTGAAGTTTTCCGAGATCTCGGGTTGATTTTAATTACCTTGTTCTTTTAACTCTGTCCGTGGGCATTTCCAAACTTGTAGCAAAGTTCTTAAGTAAAGTTATGAGTTTCTTTGGTTCATGGTTCCGCAGCAGCAGTTAGTAGATTTTAGGAGCAGCATTTCTTTGGGCTGGTTCAGTTGGATTTGATGATACGGTGACAGGACATCGGATTTTGAATGACGGACAGCCGAGGCTCAGGATCCTGAGGGAAAGACAACCTACTGGCCCATTACCTGACATTCTGAGGTTAAATGATTTGAAAACTAGATTTACTGTCAAAGCAAGCCGGTCGGTCCAATGACGTGAATAAACAAGCAATCGGAAAATATGAATGTCAAAATTCAGAAAATAACTTTTTCGCTATCCCAATATCAGGTAGGATAATTAATCACTCTCTAATATAATTACAATCAATCAGCCCTATTTATATGTTCTCCCAGATTACAATCTAACCCTGTGGTGATAAAATCCGTTCGTTAATTATTACACATTTGAAAAACAAGGACTGCATTTTCTAATTAAAATCTGTTCATAAACACTGTTTTAATCTTATCAAATCTACTAGTAAAACTGGCACCAATATGATTAAAATTAGCCACTATTGTTCTTTCCTCACCCTCACTGACTTAAAGAAAATGGCATGTTTTTGAATAACATTTTATAACACTTTACATTTATCAAACACTCTTTCTGAATTTAATTTCCAGAAATATTTCTCAGTGATATTATTTCTTAAAGGCAAATAATTATAGCGAAATAACATCACAAAATAAATTGATTCAAAAACAACTTTTAAATAAAATATTTTGATAAATTTTAAATATTATCGCAGTATGTGTGTAGATGAGAATATGTGACCTACTTTATTGTACAAGCATATATACATAATATATACTCGACGGTTTGAAAATAAAACCGTTTAAAAACAATTTTAATTATTATTAAACCCCGGGCACCCCATTATACATATAAATTTAGGCGGGATTTCGGTAAATATACCCAGTACACACACAATACGATGAAATTAGGGTTTTAAATAAGGCATGAGGGTAGGAAACAGGAAGGCAAGGTGAAACTAAGATTGGTAAGGCATATCTTACTGTTTCACATTCCCTTAGTATGTAAAAAAAAAATTTAAAAAAAAAAAAGATTTTACACCCAGTGTTTACTAGTATTTTTGAATATCAGCACACAAAAAAAAATTTGACAAGGGGCAATGAGATTTGATGACATACCCGAATCATATTTCAACATTATACAACATTTTTCACTAGCAAAACGTATATATATTTTGACGCATTTTTGATGTTCAAATTTAAATTAGAAATATATATATATAAAAATTTTAAAAGTCTATATGAAAGTCCAAATTCAGCTATAGATAAATGTCCAAATTCAAGTTATTGTAGGGTCAAAAATTATGTAAGAGTGTCCAAGTTCGAGTCCTTTTTTTGTGGTGGCTTTTTTTTACTTATATATATTTTGCTATTCTCCTGGGTCAGGTAGGTAATACCGATCTCTTGTACTCAGAGAATGTCCTCTTGGGTGGTGCAATCTCTTTTCTTTGTCTGGTGGTTCATTGGCCCAAGGACTGAAATTCTGCCAACGTAGTCAGAAATTCTGCCATCTCCTTTGCATCTTTAATTCTGCTTCCGGCCATCAGTTGTTGGATTGACAGAGACATGTTCTGCTGGATGGTGTGGATAATGTGTGGATCAGAGAATGAGAAGGTGGTGAGCGATCTCAGATGATTAACTTGCCAGATATAGAATTGTGTGTGTGTTTCTTTGATGCTCCCATATTTTTCTCGGGATATGGTATTGAAGATGCCACTCTGGCATTTCTCACTCCAGTAGTGTCTCAGTAAGGCCTTGCTATACTCGATGAAGTCTCCAGGTTTTTCTTTTATGATGCTCCACCAGTCCTTCACATAGCCGTGTAAATGATGGGTGGTGATAGCAATTTGTTCTTTTGGCTCCGTCTCAGAGAATGCGAAAAAGTCTTTCAAGCTATCTATGTGCAAATGAGGGTTTTCCCCAATCTCCTCTCGGAATATCTTGATGTGGATGACCTTGGCCAACTGGGTTTGAATGCTTGGGTCAGGTGTTGTGATTCTACTGATATTGGTGATCTCAGGGCTTTTAGTATTTTTCTCTTCGTTGACTGGTAATGAAATTTTCGGGCTGGTTTTGTTTTGATCACACTCTTCCTCTTCTTTTGTTCCGTTATTGTTTTCTGTTTTAAGAACTAACATTTCCAAATTTAATTTTGGAGTGATCCTCTCTTTTATTTCATATTTCTGTTTGATTTGTTTGATTTTTTCCATTATGAGCATGGTCAGTTCTCTGAACTCACTCCATTCTTTTTTGGCTTCTTTCATTTTGGTTTTAGTATTTGAAACGTTGGCTATAAATGGCAATTCTGGATCACTAATTTCTGGTTATTATTATTTGGTAAGATATTTATTATTTTAAAGTCCTTTTAACTAAACTTGTTTTCTTTATCAAACAATGGCGACTGGCTGTCTTCCACTCGGTCTCTGGCCTTTCCGTGCATTCTTGTTTTGTCCTGTGCTGATTTCATTATGCTGCTTCTTTGCTATTTTGGAAATATGAAACAAAATATTATTATTTTATTATTCAGATTTCTTCTGCTGCTTGCTCAACTGTTTGGCAGTGTAGTATTTAATTATTTGCTAGACTCGAGTATCTCAATGGGTATCTCATTGTCATTTCCCCTTGTTCAATATCAGATAGATAGATATACAGAAAAAATTATTATCATTATTATTTTTACAGAAACTTGTTTACATATATATACATAAAATGACCAAATTCAAAATTTTACAGCTTTACATGCATGAACCAATCGGTTCATCATCGTTATTTCGAGGTGCAATGCCATCTGTGGCAAAATCATATCAATAACCCCCCCCGGCAACACACCTCCCCGATATTTAACTTACTTAGTTTGTTTGACTCCGGACGTTCAATTAGACAATCATATATTTTTATTTTTACAAATCTTATTTGATACAAAACTATATATGTTGCACTATTTTTTTTTGGAAATATATTTAGTACAGTAATTAGCACACATATATTTTTATAACACGACCAGAGGTGACAACATTTTACATATATATTGCTCATGTCGTACTATATTAAACTGAAATCTCTAAGTGATTGTCTAAATGCCCCAGCCAAACAAAATACATATAATAATATCTTAAAATATGAATCACGATATTGAAAATATTGAACTACAGGAAATGGGTAATTAAACAGACTAAATACTATCAGGGGTTTGTGGGTGTTTAAATCGAAGCCTCACGTTGAAAAGCGCCATGGACCCGGAAAAAAAATACTATGTAACAGTCAAAACATGTCTATCTCGCTAACACACTGCAGAATTTAAACCTGGGACATAGAACTCAACACTAGGAGAGTTACCTCCCAGAAATCCCAAGTTCGAATCCAAAGTCCAAACTCCACAATGCCCTCTATGTGATAACACATTTGATGCTACTAATAGTATAATTTCATGCCGGTGCTGGTGATCAGGGAGAAAACAAAAGACTCTAAATCTAAAATAGCCCTAGGTTAATTTAACAATAACTTATAGATGTGCCAAAGATAAGTTTAACGTACTATGTAATTTATATTGCACCCCAAATAAATAAAAAAAGAAATAAATTTATAAATAAGATTTTAATGATTTGATAATAAAATAATTTAGCGATATAAATTGGATAGTTATATAATAAACAAACAAGATGGTTGATACCTCATACTTGGGTTCATTTAGATAATGTGTCTAAAATATAGTGACATGGTAGGCATATACGAGTCACGTAAAGTCTAACACAGAGTTTGCAATATTCTAAAGTATTTATAATTGGAAACTTAAATGGAGATCGAGAGTCGCTCACGAAGTGATTAAATAGATTATAAGATCGAGCTATACTGAACAGATTTGAAATTTATTTGAATAGAATTCTTTTAATAATTAATAAGGGAAATATACGGTGGTGCCAGTGAATATATGCCGAGGAGGGGTGCAGTTTATGAGTATGCAACTTTAAAAGATGGCAAAAGGTCTTGGCATTGGGTAGAAATTCTGACTTTTATTTGGGACATCTCTAGCCCACTCACAGCTCAAGCCTGGCCCGCACCCAGGAGCTTCGTAACTGTGGGGACATACGCGAAATAATTCCCATGTGC
This sequence comes from Epiperipatus broadwayi, assembly GCA_028023455.1. Lineage (NCBI taxonomy): Eukaryota > Metazoa > Onychophora > Udeonychophora > Euonychophora > Peripatidae > Epiperipatus > Epiperipatus broadwayi. The sequence continues at coordinate 1,148,771 of JAQFVV010006245.1, read as the reverse complement.
CATCTTAGCACAGGACTGGGAACCGTGGAGTAAAATAAGGGGGAACGGATTTAAACAATGATGACCTTTGCCAACAGGAGGATTCCAACACCCATGCATATTTGCTAGCAACACAGCTTAATTTTCAAAGAATTAGTAAAACAAAGGGCAATTCATTAAGGAACAGAAATAGCTCGCTCTCGACTTTCTTATTTTCAAGGCCAACAGACTCTCAACACTTAAGATAAATAAATATTCATTTAACAAAATTATTATACGCAAAATACTTTAAAACATATATAAGAGATACTTTTAAATATAAATGATGGGAGGGGGAAAATGCGTGTTTGTGGTTTATAAACTAAGATGGCAACCACGCATTATTTAACTTCCCTATGTAACTCGCATTTGTCTAAATAAATTAAATAGATATTTCATCATAACACATTGAAATAAGACATTTATAAATATAATAGAAAATCAACCCAAGCACAAGTTCAGCATGCATTAGAAAAACGTTTAAATAAATACATTTATAGAATATACAAAATTGTTAGCTATAGCTTGAAGTTTTCCGAGATCTCGGGTTGATTTTAATTACCTTGTTCTTTTAACTCTGTCCATGGGCATTTCCAAACTTGTAGCAAAGTTCTTAAGTAAAGTTATGAGTTTCTTTGGTTCATGGTTCCGCAGCAGCAGTTAGTAGATTTTAGAAGCAGCATTTCTTTGGGCTGGATCAATATGTTGGATGATACGGTGACAGGACATCGGATTTGAATGACGGACAGCCGAGGCACAGGATCCTGAGGGAAAGACAACCTACTGGCCCGTTACCCCGACATTCTGAGGTTAAATGATTTGAAAACTAGATTTACTGTCAAAGTAAGCCGGTCGATCCGATGACGGGAATAAACAAGCAATCGGAAAATGTCAAAATTCAGAAAATAACTTTTTCGCTGTCCCAATATCAGGTAGGTTAATTAATCACTCTCTAATCATAATTACAATCAATCAGCACTATTTATATGTTCTCCCAGATTACAATCTAACCCTGTGGTGATAAAATCCGTTCGTTAATTATTACACATTTGAAAAACACGGACTGCATTTTCTAATTAAAATCTGTTCGTAAACACTGTTTTAATCTTATCAAATCTACTAGTAAAATTGGCGCCAATATGATTAAAATTGGCCACTATTGTTCTTTCCTCACCCTCACTGACTTAAAGAAAATGGCATGTTTTTGAAAAACATTTTATAACACTTTACATTTATCAAACACTCTTTCTGAATTTAATTTCCAGAAATATTTCTCAGTGATATTATTTCTTAAAGGCAAATAATTATAGCGAAATAACATCACAAAATAAATCGATTCAAAAACATCTTTTAAATAAAATATTTTGATAAATTTTAAATATTATCGCAGTATGTGTGTAGATGAGAATATGTGAACTACTTTATTGTACAAGCATATATACATAATATATACTCGATGGTTTGAAAATAAAACCATTTAAAAATAATTTTAATTATTATTAAACCCCAGGCATCCCATTATACATATAAATTTAGGTGGGATTTCGGTAAATATACCCAGTACACACACAATACGATGAAATTAGGGTTTTAAATAAGGCATGAGGGTAGGAAATAGGAAGACAAGGTGAAACTAAGATTGGTAAGGCATATCTTACTGTTTCAATATATGATAAAAAATCTTTTTTCCTTTTTTCTGAAGGGTGTTAAGAATATCTTTTTTTAAGAGCATTCAAGTAAATATAGCTTCATTTATCACTAATGGCTATAATACATTATCCATCATGCATTGTCTCACATTAATTTTATTAACTTGTTTCAAAGTAAAGACAATATATAAGGCCTATAATAGATCATTTCTCACTAATTAACAGGATATGGCTATGGATTACTACTTATCTAACAACTAAATCATTTCCAGCTTATACAATATCATTACACAAAAGATTTCCATTCTATTGCCAACTACCATAAGCTTGATTACAACATGAATTTAAATCTCCACCTCAGAATACTCTCTATTTTTTGCTTTATCAACTGTGCTTGCAATCTAAATATAAAAATAATACTGTTATGCATCTAGTAACAACCTTTAACTTGCATTTTACTCTTCAAATTAAATTCTTAACATCAAATCAACTTAAAACAAGAGCAGTCCTTCTCTCTAAATCATATAACACAAGATTGGGTAATAATTCTGACTTTTGACCCTATTAATAAAAAAAAAAGTATTTTCAGTTAATGAAGAGTTGAGGGTTCTAAAATAAGTAGTTATTTAACTGAAGCTACATTTTATACAACTAATCAGGTAGATTTATTGGGGTTCCGAAACTTTAGACTGATTGAATCTCTGGTTTTAACTTGACATATAAAACAATGTTAGAAGTGTTTTTTGAGTATATAACTACATTTCTTTCAGTTTTAGATCACAAATCTCATTGATGAAGGCATAATCCAGAAATCATTCTGGAAATGGGGATTAAATTACTGATTACTCAAGTTTGTAGAGATGGCATTAGAGTGGACAACTGCTCGTTTATCTGAAAAGTGTTGTATTTACTTAGGAATTAATGTACTGTATCATTTTTAGTTTTATTCCACACTTAAGTTCAGTTTACAAGATATGCATACTAACCACTGTATCACAAATGTATATATGTCATATTATGAGATTAAGAACACAGCAACAAATTACTAGTAATGAGAATATATCTTATCATTTGACAACAGTGACTAGTAGTATGATGCTAGCAATCTGCCTAGAAACATATCTCTTAATATACACCTGTTGAAGAATGACTATTACATTCTATTGCAATAATGTGTTCGTTTTTTTTTTCATAAATCAAAACATAAAGATTTTTTCACGATCGAACCTCTCTTTCATAAACAATGCAATCTCAGTGTATACAGTTATTGAAATATTTATGCTTCTATTGCGATGTCTTTTTATTTAACAATAATGTTAAAATAAATAACAAGATTGATTTAATATATATGCTTTCAAACGATATATATATTAAACTAAATTATAGAAAAAGTGTAATTAAAATATATCATTCGAACATTTTTAAGTTTTTCATTGGCTCAATATATTGAGTCATCGTTTAACGATGAAAATGTTAAAATAATAACAAGATTGATTTAATATATATATGCTTCCGAATGAAATATATTAAATTAAATTATAGAAAAATTTTAATTAAAATATAACTTGAAAATTTTTAATAGTTTTTCATTGGCTCAATATATTGAGTCATCCTTGTATTGTATCTTTAGACCGGTCATTTAAAGGGAGTTAATTTTTCGTTGTAAATATTTTGTCTGGGTTTTAATTTTATATATATAAAAAAAGACAAAGCCTTTTTACTCAATAATAAAAATAAGACGAAGAATTATCGATGTAAGTAATAATTAATTGTATATAACTTATTGTTTTATATAGTGCCGCACTTGAATTCTATTATTTTACGTAATGCTAAAGAACATGCGCGATGTGAATAATCCCATAAGTCTTTATAACAAAATGGCAACCTACAAGGTTAGTAGACATAAAAATAATTATCGTACAACTAGATCACCTTGGACGAAGAAAAAAAGTAAAAATCAAGAAGAGAAAGAGGAAATACAAAAGTGTACAGATAATTATAATAAAATCGATTCATCTAATATTATATTTTTTAGCGACTTTCCTTTATGCTCAAAAACTGCTTTAGCGCTAAAAGAAAATAACTATATTAGTCCTACGGAAATTCAGAGAGAATCCATAGGATTCGCCTTACAAGGTTCTGACATCTTAGGTGCTGCAAAAACTGGTTCAGGGAAAACCTTAGCTTTTATGATTCCCGTCTTAGAATGTTTATATAGATTGCAGTGGAGTCATTTAGATGGTTTAGGAGCACTCATAATTTCTCCCACACGAGAATTAGCTTATCAGTCTTTTGAAATTCTTAAAAAAATCGGTAAGTATCATTCTTTTTCTGCTGGACTCATTATTGGAGGGAGGAATCCTCGGTATGAAGTTAAAAGAATAAATTCAACTAATATTATTATTTGTACACCTGGTCGCTTGCTCCAGCATATGGATGAAAATCATAATTTTACCTGCGATAATTTAAAGATTTTAGTCATAGATGAAGCAGATTGTATTTTAGATTTAGGATTTCAAGAAACTGTTAATGCAATTATTGCAAATCTACCGAAATCGCGTCAAACATTGCTTTTCTCGGCTACTCAAACAAAATCTGTTAAAGACTTGGTTCGACTTAGCTTACAAGATCCTATTTATGTATCTGTTCATGAACATGCCAAATATAGCACACCGAATAACTTGATCCAAAATTATATTACTTGCGAACTTTATGAAAAAATTGATGTTCTTTGGTCTTTTATAAAAAATCATCTGAAGAAAAAAATGTTAGTATTTTTTTCATCTTGTAAACAAGTTAAGTATATGTCTGATTCATTTTCCCATCTGAGAGCTGGAATTTCTGTTTTAGCTTTACATGGAGACATGCCTCAAGGACGAAGAATGGATGTCTACGAATCATTTTGTCGTAAACAATTTGCTGTTCTTTTTGCTACTGATATTGCTGCTCGGGGTTTAGATTTTCCTGCAGTTCACTGGGTTATTCAATATGATTGTCCTGAAGATGTTAATACCTATATTCATCGTGTAGGGCGTACAGCTAGATATGAAAGTAATGGAGAAGCTTTATTAATTTTACTACCTTCAGAGGAAGAAAAAATGATTAGTGATATAACACATAAAAAAATTCCCATTAATAAAATTAAAGTTAATCCTCGGCATTTAACAAGTATTGAAAAAAAATTGGAGACGATGTGTGCCCAGTTTAATACAAGTAAAGAATGTGCACAAAGAGCTTTCAAATCTTATATTAAATCTGTTTATTTAATGAAAGATAAACAAATATTTGACATTCAGAATTTGAATTTTGAAAAATTTGCTTTGTCTCTTGGGCTTATTTTACCCCCAAGAGTGCGCTTTATTGATCGCCGCTATAAACAGGGAAGGCAAAATAATTCTGAAAATCTAATTGTTAGTTCTGTAATACCTTATAAATCAGTTCCTGAGAAAAACAATATTCTATCTGATAAAGAAAGTAAAAGTAGTGATGATGAAATATTAATACCAAAAAGATTAAGTGCTGTTGCTTCTTCAGCATTAGGAATTGATTTAGAAATTACCAACAAAAAGATGCCGAAAATAATTACAAAAGTAGCTTTAGCTAAAAAACTTTTGAACCAAAAAGTCAAAGCTAATAATAAGATTCTTTATAATGAAGAAGGTGACATTGTAGAAACCTTTAATGAAAGTCAGATGCCATCTAAATATGAAGAATTTGCTAAAAATGAAAGTGGAATTAACATTGATATTTCTAGAAAAATTATGGAAGAAGAAGATAAAATTGACAAAGTTGTATATCGGCAACGTGTTAAGGCACTGCATAGAGAAAGAAAATTAATTGAGAAAATGAAACGAGGGCAAGAAAAAGAAGAAACAACAGTTTATTTGGGATGTAGTGATGATGAATTAGACATTCAGAAAAATTCTGATAATGAAAAGAGTGAAAATAGTGAGGATTCAGAACCTGAAAAGATAGAAAGTGAAGTTGATAATTCAGAAAGTGAAGATATAGGATTAAAATATAAAATATCACAAATTGAACAACCAAGAAAGAAATTTAAAACAGAACACATTAGTGAAGATGATAAAGGCATTGATTTAACATTGGCAGAAACTGAAGAATTAGCCCTAAGACTTCTTGAGTAAAATGTGTTTTGAATAAATTTTAAACTTTATTATGTAAAATATATCGTTTGCCTTGAATCATTATGCATACATATTAAATGAAATAATGTAGAAGTAGTGAAAAACTCACATAAAATGTAAGCATACCATTTACTGACATATTTACTCGCAGTATAATTTATATATTCTAACATAATTTCAAGACAACTATAAGTTATTCTGAAATCTTTTAACTAATCAGAGAGAACCTCTTAATATTAAATTAATCTTCAATTACTAGATATAATAGCTTGAATATAAATGAAATAATGCAGAAGTTCTGAAAAACCCCAATGAGCTATATGTAAACTAATATACAATTCTATATTTTATGTTTACTGACAGTTATTTTATGTATAATTCGTGGAGGGTTTTCAGTACATTCGCATTATTTCATCCATATTCGAACTGGTAAAAGGTTATATTTATATATATACATATTATATTGTTCCAAACTAATATAGACAAAAATATTAGTAGAATTGTTCTCTGTTGTGTTAAACTTAAAAAAAACAAAACGTTATTTAATTAATACAAATATTCTCAGTGACATTAACAAATATTTTGACATCATTTGACAATATTAATTTGAATATGGTCAATAAAATGGGTAGTTGCTTCTGTTTTGTATAATGTGTTTAATATTTGTTCAAATGCAGTGTAAGTTATGATTGCATAAAGTAAGTTTCACAGTTGAAAAATTAAATGTAATGTTTTATGTTAGTTATTAAAAAACAAAGATATAGATGATGAGCCAATAAATTTGACCAGATACAGAGTCATTTTTTTATTTTAATGATATTTTTTGAATATAGACATTTAAAGTTTGTTATAGAGACAAATCAAGTGCTATAATATGTATAACTTGCTTCATTTTATATAAATTTTGTTCTGTTCTGATTTTTTTTTTTATTATTGTGTTATTGCATGCAGATGTGTATGCACTTGTATTTTATGTGTGAGAACTTTTGAAGACTCTATTATAATATAAGCCAGGGGTCCCCAACCCTATGCCCGCGGGCACCATGGCACCCGCAGACCATTTTATGTGTGCCCACTGCTATCCAAATATGATAAAAAATTATATATCTGATACAAATAAATTGAATTTTTAAAATTTCTTATAAATTATTGTATTTTATTGTAATCAAATTGTAGGGCATACTATACTTTTACAGCGTAAAAATATAAATGTTAATTATATGTTAAAATTTTATTTTTGAAATAAATATTTTTATGTGTATTATTAAAAATATCCAACTATAAATTTACATTGAAAAAATAAATGGTGCCCACCACCTGGTTGAAAAAAATAAATGGTGCCCACTACCTGGCTGTTATTATAGAATGTGCTCTTAAGTGCAAAAAGGTTGGGGACCTCTGATATAAGCTATAGTTTTTTCCCAATAAATCATTTTTCTCTGCTAATTTCAATTATTATTTTGCATATGGATATTTTTTAGATCACTTCATAAAATTTTGGCTATTAATATTTCAGTTTTTAATATTTAAATACAAGTATAATATATATACTTAAGCTATATGTAATTGGAGGGGATTTGAACCCAGACTTTCAAAGAGCTTCCTTCAGTCATCCATTCCATCTTATACAACCAATACACATGACCACATATATGTGAAAAAGGTAAATGTTCTCCAATATATATATTTCGTGTTAAACCAGCAATCATTACTTGGCCAGGATTATCATCTCCTACACACATATAATTAGTGCTCAGTTTATATTAAGATAGCAAATCTTCAAACTACTGGCTTCAATCTTCTAGGGAAATTGAAAATGTGGGTTCAAATCCCCTCTAATTATATCTAGCAATAGAATATACTTATATTTGAATATTACAGATTCAACCTGTATTCTGCCACCCCTCTTTTGGGTATTTAAATGGTCTTAAGATCCTGCATATGAGGGGTTAGAATGACTTTCGGTCAGCATGGATATAACAACAAAATTGGCAAATGAGAGCTTTGAATATGCCATCATCAGATTTTCAATAATATGGATGACTGAAAAATGGAGAATATTGAAACCTGTCCATTAAAGTTTGAAGATTTGCTATCTTAATATAAACTGAGCACTGATTATAGATATGTGAGGGAGATGATGATCTGGACCAACTGATGAGTGCTGGATAAGCACAAAATACATATATTGGAGATCATTTATCTTTCTTACATATGTGGTTATGTGTATCTGTTATATAAGATGGAGTGGATGACTGAAAGGAGCCTGAAATTCTGGATTTAAATCCCCTCTAATTATGTTTTTATAGATGTATTTAATACAGACAGATGAAATTTCAACCCCCCCAGATGAATAGTATACTCAATCAGCAGTCATTTATTAGTTCAGGTCATAATCTCTTATATCTTTACCATATGTTCAGTATTTGTCAATAGTTACAAGTGTCAAATTTATTCTACCCACAACTTTAAAATGAACCATCCCAGATCAATGTTTATTACTAATCATTTAATCATGTAGAAGGAAATCAACTTGGAGGTTGATTTCCTTCTTCATTATTACAATTATTTCACTGCTTAATAATAAAAGATGTACACAAATCATTTATTAAACTAGAGATTATCCCTAGTCCTGATATAAAATTTAAGTCAGTTAAAGATTAATATATCTGTGGGGGGTTTTCCCATTAAATACACACATAATGAGTAATTTAACCTGTTCTCTATTTCCATATGTAAAATCTTTTATAAATGTACTTAATAATTTCCACTCTATTACACATTGTTGAAAGTTTTTCATAAATTATTTTGGTCTTGTTATCTATATATGAATAAGGGAAAAGTCTTATCTTTTTCATTAGTTAGCATTCCCTGACAAGACAAAGATCTCTTAAAGTTTAATCTAGATTCTCTAATCTGTAGCTTTTTTCCCTCTACATTGTTCATCCTTCAACCTCATATAGTTTCTTTCTATGTCTTTTAAAATTTCCTGGAATCCAGCTTAAGACTATTATTACCTCTAACAATATCTCCAACCCAACCTCATTTTAGCATATTGATTCTTTAGGTAATGTCAGCACCTTTTTGAGCTCCCACCCATGAATCTACTTTTGATCCTTACTTGTAACTCCCAACTCTTCATATATTAATTATGTGGTGTGAAACCTTTCTATTGTTTATTTACTAAGTGCCCGTGTTTCAGATCTATATGTAAGAAATGGTCTATATGGTACAATTATACAATAATTAAAATTTCTTTGAGAAGTTATATAATTTGGGAATCACTTCTACCATGCCTAATTTTTACTTTCATATGTAAGAAATTCTATTTTTACCAAATAAATTGTTATATTTATTTATTTTGTCCACTATTTATTTGTTTAGCATATGGATTTTTTTTTTAAGACAGTTTAACTAGTGATAAAATAGAAAGGATTCTAAATATTTCAACTTGGAAATAGATTTACTAGTGGCTTTATTGACTACTACATTTTTGGCACTGTAGCTTTAGATTTGGCAATCATTAACTATGTCATTTATGTTTTGGAATTTGTCCACATTTACATAGATCAATGTCTATTAAATTAGATTTAAGAAGCAGATGAGGACAACAACCATGAATTGACTTAAATCTGCTGATGAGTTTCCAATTGTACCTAAGAAGATTAAATCTAGCTGGCTTTTTATTGAATCTTGAAAAAGAAAACTATTTGAAACTTCACGCATTCCATTTTTTAGACTATAATTCTTTGATTATAGATTTTCAATTCAACATCCAAAAAGGGAATCTTGATTTGAATCAAGTCTTAGGTAGTGAAACTGCATCCCGAGTTATTAGCAAGTCTAATCTGCTTATTAGTTTTTTATTCATTTTCAGAGACAACTTCTGTATCCAGTGGTGGAATATATGAAAGAATAGAAAGCCATTGCAAAGAAGTAGATTTGAATGTGCCAGTAAGACTTTTCATGGTGGGAACTTTTTCTCCAGAAACACAGTATTCATCAAAAGAATATGCTAATACTGACAAAGTTGTCCGTAAAGTATTTGTATCACAATCCAAAGTAGTGCCAACCATTCTTTCTGTGGAGATTATTCATAGAAATTAATTTTGATCTAACCTTAGATAAATAAGGAAAACAAATTAAGTTATGATCAAAAGTTACTCCTATATAGCATGCGGTAGAATTGCATTTTAGACTATTGTTGCAAAAGGATATGTTCAGAATACAAGGTGATTACCTGTCATTTAGGTGAAAAATTGAACATATGTTATAACACCCCATCTTTGAAAAAGATTTCTAATCTTTTCATATCCTTATTGAGAGACTTTTATAATTCAGGAAAGGATCTATTGAGAAATCAAAGCAATATCATCAATACAGGTGAATTCCTTGCATTCTCTTAACATATATTAAAATTGCTGTTCATTACTTACATATCAGTTGACTTTGTCTACAAATAGTTTTTGATTTTTAAAATATTTATTGATTTTTATTCAAATTTATTGATATGTTTATAATTTTACAAATAGTTACGATATTTTAAGTTAAAGAGGCAAATTATAGATAGTAAATTTTATATCCATAGTAAGTAAAACAATAAATGTATGGAATAGTTATTTACTGAATACTAAGATATGGATTGACTGTTCAGAAATGATTGCAGGATTTATATTTAATCAGTTATTATATAATGGTGATTATAGTATAAACTAAATAATGTCACATTAGCAAATTTCTCCATACAATAGTGCAAGTTATGGTAATCAACAGATACTAGAATGTTCTGCATGTTAATCCTTATCCAGTGCCTTTTCATCCAATATTACGAGAGTAATTTCTAGCCTATAGCTTTCATCAATGAGGATTTTTTGGATCTGGAGCCATAAGCTAGAAACTAGTCTGGGAATATTGGATGCCCTATCCTGTGCATTTTAATCCTTATTCAGAAGGCACTAAATAGGGATTAAAATGCACAATTATCTAGCATCTATTGATTACTATGGCTAACACTAGATGGTACTATTATATTGAGAAAATAGCTACTGTTTTAATAGTTTAAGTATAAGAAAAGGTGATTATGTGTTGTTTAATGGTTTTTGTAAATAATATCATAGTGAGTTCCATTGATTTAATGATCTTAAGCATCTAATTTAATTACAGATAGTATATCAAATTTATGGAAGCTTTATTGCATTATATGAACATAATAAACTGTAACTTATATGGAAAACAGAACTTCCTTATTAAACCAATTCCCAAAATAATATGCACGTAATAGTTTTGTATCTAATAGCTTTTAATTGACAGATTGTTATGTTAAACAAAGATTTTCAAGAGATTATTAGAAGAAAGATAAGTACTCTGGGCTAATTAAGTGTTTATGTTATACAATAATTAGTATACATTGTTTCGTAAACAAAACAATTAAAGTTCTGAATCTTTTATGATCCAAATAATTTAAGAATAGGTCCTTCAAATTTTATTATCAGATTATTATTTTAGCATGAATTTATGATTTAAATAATAGTTTTTACTTAATCTTTAATGCATATATAGTAAAAAAAAAAAAAGTAATAAATACAATATGATATATATATACATTTTAAAATTAAAGGTAATTAATGTTTAGTAACATATTTGTCCATTAATAAACCTAATTGACATGAGTATCATGTTTTATTTTTTCTTTCTTAGACTAATTGCTCTACCTAATTTGCAATTTCTTTTAGAAAATAGCAACTGAAAACTTTATTGTTAATATTCTTTTAAAAACATTTATTGCACTTAATCTTCAAAAATAAATGTTATTTGTTAAATCTTCTAGAATGTTGTTATAATTAAAAAAATAAATAAATAATGAAACAAATCAGTAAATAACTATTATGCATTTTCAACTAAAAAGTAAAGTAAAAAAAAATTGCTAATTGTTCATTTTTTAAAAAAACTATATTGATATAGAAATAAGTTTAACATGTAAAACATATTGTAAATATATAACCAATAAATATTAAATATAATTGTTATAATAATATTGTTTATATATTACAAAGTATGTTATAAATGTATATTTTTTCTATTATAACTGTTTGAAGATATTCTAAACAAGTTTAATTGTTATTTAAATTTTATATTTATTTTAACTGCTTCCAATCAGCATATAGAAGTTTTGTATCTTCAAATTAGCAATTATCGGCTTCAACTTACAATAATGTTAAGATTTTATGGTGATTTTTTCTAATAGCACTTTTTTTTTTCATTTTTATTCTTAACGCTTAATGTTATCAAGAAATTTATAATGAATTATCCAACTGATTCAAGCATTGAGAGTGATTTTTCCACGTGGGACTGAGAGACCAAGTTTTCTCACAATTTTTGTTAGTGATTTCTTAGAAATAATAATAATTATAATGTCTAAAAAAATAATTAACAAGCCATCTTTGCTCATAAATGCACTGATCGTATTTACTGCTTTTTTCTCATAGATCGGAATGAGTTTTTACTGTTGGAAATTATTATCAAGAATTTCAATCTTTTTTTTTTTCACCAATTATTATTTTATATATAAAAAAATCTTTTGTGATATTAATAAGTACAAGAAAAGTTCAAGGTTGGAAAATTTATATCTTGAATCGATGCACTTTTGTTATGATAATAGGTATTTCTTGTAAATCACTTATGTATATATATAGAGAGAGAATATCTGGATTTTGATCAGAAAGAAAGTCATCATCTTTATTTCTCAGACGTTATGATTCCTTTCATATATTTTCATATCTAAATTTTAATAATAATAAAAATTGCAAATATTAAAAGTAAAAATTGTGATAAAATTTAGTCTAACTATATATATATATATAACATGTATGTGACCACTGTGATGTAAACTTTGGAGCTGTATATTAGATGCATAGAGTTAATGAAATTTACTGATTACAGTAACATGAAATAATATTCAAAATCAGTAAAATGGCATTTCAAATAGTGGCTTCTGTGGCAGAAAGTGATTATGAAATGGATTCAAATTATGAATCTGTGCTGATAGTCAATGGTTATGTGTGCCACATGGAGTTTTTCATATCTGGTTATTCAAGCTGTTCTCTTAGTAGTTTCATAATTTTCAAAAAGAAAGTGCTGTATTGTTTGTCTAAAAAAAAGGCATGAAAGTTTTTTTAACTATGGAGTGATGATTAGGCACAACAAAAGCATTCTGAAAGGTTGCTTATCAACTGACGTTGAAATAGGCAATGCACTTCTTCAAACTCCTTACTTAGTTTTATTCAGGAATGTTAACTGATATGCCAGTTCCTTCAGTATCTTCCTGTATTGGTGCTTTGACTTTGTGATAAAATGAGAAGTCATGCATAGTTTAATGGGTAAGTTACATCAACATTTTTATTTATATGTTTATTGTTTTGCTGCATGGTTAAACAACATTTAATTACTTGTAAACAATCATTTTACAGTAATCACTTTATTTATATTTTAGATGGATTCTATCCAATAGTGAAATCTTTTTCATTCAGTAAAAGTAAGAACAGATAATAAAAATAGCACTAAATCTAAACTTTTTTTCTATTTAGCTTTACCTATGTTGTATCTGAGCCATTTACAATCTAAAGACTTAAACTTATTTTTTTCTATCACATTCTCTTCACTGATTATACAGATACTTATAATGAAGGAATAGTTAAGAAATTTCTAGGAAGAATGAAAAATATCAGTCTTTATTTTTTGATGATTTAAAATAATGGATTGTCTTAGCTAAGTCGAGCTATATATCATTTTATTGACAATTTTGTAAGGAATATAATGAACCTGTTAATAAAAATATAATTTTAAAATTTACCTGTTAAAATTTAATATTTATGAAGAAATATAAAAATAGTAATTTTTAAAAGTAAAAAAAATCTTCATTTTTTTTTACTATTTTGAATGTATAATGTCTACATTTTTTCAGCTTTATTACATTCCATGTTATATTATCTTTTAATAATAAATGCTACTTAACTTTTGCATAGTGAAGTTATAAAAAATATATATTAAATCAAAGTTTCTAAAAATCCAATATGGCTGTCAAAAATGTAAAGGTTAAGCTTTTATTAACAAATATTTGCATTAAAAATTCATGAGAGAATAAGTGTATTGTTTAATTATTGCTACATGTTCTTTTAATCTATCAAAATCAATCTGGCAAAGTTAGGGAATTCATGCTGGTAGAATGCATCTATAATAACTTGTTGATATTTGTAAGAAAAGGAAGAAATAATTTCTGAAAAATTGATTATGTGCCATTTATTTATACTTTTGTTTGACTAAATTTTGCAGAAAGATCAAATGAATTCATTTTTCAATAGAAGCCATCACCATGAAGCATATTCATACATTTTTTTTAAAGTTATTCATTTATATTCCAAGTTTTTTATTTTAAATGAACATACTACTTTTAGGATGAAGATCATTTTTTTTACTCTAAACTTTTCTGAGACATCTTTCAAAATACATATGTTTAAAAACATTAGCCAATTCTCTTTAAAAAAAATTTCAAGGAATAGCTTTTTTTTAATCCCCCCCCCCCTCCCAATCTTATATATTTACCTCAAATGCTTCCAAGTGTTTTTCTAATTTTGTCTAATTGTCCATGTTTTATGCTGGTAAAATATTTATCTGAATCACTACAATTTTGTTAAACTTATGAGAGTGTCTTTTAAATTTTCACAACTAACTACAAGAACAGAGTCTAAATTATTCTACTTAAACTGGACCAAATATGCCTGTGTTAGCTCTTTAATCTAGCATTTTTTGATTAAAAGGTCATTGGCATAAATATTCTTAGGTTTCCATAAAGAAATTTTGGCATTCTCTTAAAATATATTTTTCATAAAAATAATAATAGAAAGTTCAAAGTATAAAATAATCAAATGGTTTGTTTCTCAGGCAATGTTAAGCACTGAAAATGACAGATTTGAAGAAACCTTCAGCTCTTGAATTCGTTATTTTTATCACTGCATTGATAACATAGAACAGACTTAAAGTGATATTCACTCTATGGAAGATCAATTTACAGAAGCATTAGTTATCAACTAAAATTAATAGTACAAATATTATGAAAGGAATATTCAGTTTTATTCTATCAGAGATAGAAATTAATGAAGTCACATCAATACATTTATATGAGAAAGCCAATGACTTCAATTCTTGATCTATATATCTAAAATGATTGTTCACTTGAATAACATGGGACTAAGCTCATCTTACGACCATATTAACAATGCAATTCTTTTAAAAGGATTTACAAAACCAAATTATTTGATATTATGGTTGTAGTTTTATGGACAAAGATGCCAGATAGATGTGTAAAGGCAGTTGGAATTAGGTAACACATCAAGTAATGTACTGTTCGTAACATTCCACGAGACTATCAATATGGCGCAGGAAATCGCACATCTTGTTCGATTCTGTGATTTACAAACAACAGAACCCTAACCCTAAATGTAACCCTAACAACTTTTACTTTTTGTTGTCATTCTATTTGAAATAAAAAATAGCGGTAACACAATAATATCTGTTTCTCTGTAAAAATGTAAAATGAAGACTAAGAACTTTTACTTTTTGTTCCGATTATGAATTTTTAAATAACAAAAAAAAAACTGCATAACCCCAAAAAAAAATCAGATTGAAAATTGTTTTTTCTAATAAAGCAAAAAAACACGAATTAAATTGAAATTTGTTGATTTTATTTTACATTTATTGTTATCATTTAATTTCTTTATATTAATAATAAAAAAGTTTAAAAAACATTTTTGTACTTTTTTTTTTTTCGCATAACAAAAAGCACAGCAAAATGATTAAAATCAATGGCCTGAGAATGTTCATATTTTATAGTTTTAGTGGCGTCTTTGTCCGTAAAACTACAAACGATATTATTATTATTAATATATTCAATGCATTGTTCATTCTCCAAAACATTTACTCAAAATATCTTTATTCAATGTTATTAAAAGTTTGCAAAGTTTATCTTATAAGAGTCTAATTATCTAAGAATGTAAACATTTATACAGATCTGGAGTAATACTTTCTTCTCTTAAAAAAAATTGATTCCAAATAATTTATCAATATTTATTACTGATCAAGTATGACCAGGTCATGGATAAATCTGTTAATCAAATAATAGATAACATGTTGCTTATAAATAGCATTAAATTAAAAAATATCTTTCACGTGCTTTTTTTAAAGAGTAGCAAATGTATTATATTTCTCTTTATATGATAAAATGAAAATTCAAATAATATATATTAAGTTTATATTTAATGTTTTACTACTGTAACTTTCACCAGTGATCAAAATAATGGCTATTTGACAGAACCTGTAAGTTGAAGAAATTGTGATCATTGTCATTTCTCTCTTTTTTCATAAAACAAGATCTAACCTGATTTATTCCAAAAAAAAAAAAACTGAATTCTGCCTTTAAATTTAAAAGAGTTGAACTCTTCTCTTTAGCGAATAAAAAAGATCGGGTAACAACCCTAACCTTTTAAAAATTTATTTTTAAAAAATTGCGTATTTTGCCCATTCCTCTTCTGTATATTTAAATGGTCTTAAAGTCCTATATAGGAAGTGTCAGAATTGACAAACAAGGGCTTTGAACATGCCATCATCAGATTTTCAATAATATGAATAGATAAAGAGTTGGAGAAGATTGAAGCCTGTCCATCTTAATATAAACTGAGCACCAATTATATATATGGGTGGAAGATGATGATCGAGACTAATTAATGAGTGCTAGTTCAGTACGAAATATATATATTTGAGATCATTTATCTTTTTCACATGTGATCATGTGTATTGATTGTATAAGATGGAATGGATGACTGAAAGGAGCTTGAAACAAATCCCCTCTAATTTAAATTTTAAGTATACATTTGTATATTCTCAATCTTCTCTCAATATAAAATATCAATAATGTATTTTATTTTCTACAATAATGCAAATGTAAATACAACTATGTCAATTATACAGTATCAAAAAAAATATATGTAAATAAACAAAAAATAAAAACATTAAATTCTTCAAGTAATAGTTACTGTTTTAATAGTAACGGGAAAAAATAAAACATTTCTGTACCTTCGATCGTCCCTCACCCTGATCTCATTGTTGATGTTTTCTATGTAGGATAATTATTTGTCAGACACATATAAAAATAATAAGAAAATAGCTTATAATATATTTCACACATAGGACAAACTCAATTTGCAGATAACAAAATGCAAAGACCAGTAAAGATCTTGAAACCAACTAATCATTTGCAATAGATATAGCCTCTACATATCTTGAAAATATATATAACAAAGTATTAAATACAGCTAGTAAAACTAAGTACAAAGTAGACTGGATGAAAAAAATAAAGGTGGTAAAAACAAAAGCTTTAGATGCAGAATAGTAAAATCAAAAAAACAGAACAAAAATATTGAAGTTATACCATAGCTAAAAGATAAAATGTTAGATAATATATATAGCATAACCCATATAAATTTTTAGAAATAAATATAATTATCATTTCAATGGCTCATATATTTGTTTGAAATATTTGTTAAATCTTTAACCAGAAACAGAGGGAAAAAATGTTAATTGTTGTCGGAATTGTGCCAAGCGAAAATAAACATATATATAATTTTTTAATATTATTTGCAAAAGTAGCTGAATCACTATTTAATTTTTTTATTTCAAAGAATCTTTGCAAATAAAAACAAACTTACTGTATAAAATTTGTGTATTTAATTACATATTCTCAAACATATAAATTAAAGAGTTGGGGTGTAAATTCAAAAATAATAAAGTATGCTCCAAATTATTTGAAAAAAAAAGAAAAAAAAATATTAAAAATTTACTGGACAAATAATTCTCAAAATTTTTTATACCTTGTAAAACCTGAAATAAAGTCTTTTGTAAGATATGAACTAGGAAATGAGATAATTAACTCATTTCATTAGCAAAATCAGAAGTATAATGTCTTGAATAGATTGGTAGACTGGCTTTTGAAAAACATTTTTGATCAATGGCTCACTTATCTATAAAGAAGAGCATTGAAATATTTTTTATCAGTTGAGTTCATTACTAGCACAGGTATTCCAGATATGAAGAATTCTATAGGAAAGAGTGATTGCCGTTTAGACTATAAGATTAGCAAATTATCATCAGCTGACCATGACAAGAAGGAAATAATCTGTCATTAGAAAGTTATTTCTAAATATATTCCTTAATTTAAGCTCTAATTACCAATGCTGATGTTATCATCATCTCTAGAATATATGTCTAAAGACCATTAGAAGTATACCAGTCATTGCTCTCAATATTTCCTTACAAGTGAAAAGATGCTGTCTGTAAAAACTTAGGACTACAAATCCTTAAATGATATTCTGATGCTGCATGTATGATTACCTGACATGTTAAACTGAACCATGAGCCTGATTTGTTAAATACAAGAAAAATCTTGCTAAGGATTTGAATTGTGTTGAACCATTTCAACCAAGAAAAGAAGCCAACTCTTCAAATGAAACATCAGCTTCCAGCTATATAAGATCCAAATATCTGAACTCTTCTTCAGTTTAGTTATCATGATTAGGTAGTGTTAAATCATGTCACTCTTCAAATTTGGATCACGCTTTATTGCAATTAAATGACTTATTGTTACCTGAACCATTATGATTGCAGCATCATACTTTTTCTTATGTAACATAAATTTATTCTATTATAAATATATTAATATTTGTATATAGTTGTTGGTTATCAATAAAGTTTTCTTAGGGATTTACCTAAAAAGGAAATAGAGGTACGATGTTCTATTATTATTAAAAAATAATAGACCATATTGTTGATGCTAAAAAGATTGCATAATTTCTTAAAAATAAATGTTTGAAAAAAAAAAAAAAGCACATTAAATCCAAATTTGGCAAGAAATTTATTTATTTAAATAAAAATAGGTTTTAAATCATTACAATTCATATTTTATTTTCTATGCATATAACATTTATTACAATATGTTTTTTTTTTTTTTAATCTCACATTTATTTTAATTTAAACAGCTTTTTTTTTTATTTGGTAAGTTTTTAGGGATTTAGCTTTTTTCTCTCAACAAAAAATAGACCAAAATTGTTGAGAAAAAGATATATATATATTTTTCACCCCTTCTCAGTTTCTGAAAACATTGTTATTCATGCTGTACTGTATATGAAATAGAAAACTTCAATACTTATTTTGATATTCCTTGATTAATATATTAATAATTCAATATAAAAATTAATGAATATTAAAGATATATATAGAAAAAAGACTAATATATATCTGTCATTCACATATATTCAAACTTTATTTTAATATATAAATAATAGTCTGCGATATGAGATTATTAATATCTGTTATTTATTATTAATAATTTTTTCTTATTAGTAGTAAATCTATTCTCAATTAATTTCATTCAAAGATATGTGTGTATCTTATTTTTATAGTATACTTTTACTTTGTTAAAGATAATTATATAAATCCAATCATAATTCTAAGTGTCTGGGCTTGCAATTCAGCTAAAAAGTGGAAATGATAATGTAAAAGAATTAAAATGTCTGTAAGCATAGTGTTCAATCCTAGAAAAGCTACTTGTTTAAAATGTTTTATACTATTTAAATACAAATAAAATTATCTTTACATCATGACCAAAATTGAATTTGATTACAAATGGATAAATTCTTAAAATATAACCATTACAACACAAAATGTTATCTAATTTAATTATCAGCATTTTGTGGTTGGGTTAAATTACTTATGTAAAATAAAGTATTTAAACATGATTGTCTCAATTAGCTCATTCTTCCTTTTACTATAAATATATATTGATTTCAAAATTTTTTCTTAGATATTGCAGATTTTTATTGAAAGTGTTATTTCTAATTAATCTGAATAGTGAAGAAAATACCTTCTTTCCAGATATTCGCTTGTGTCAGCATTTTAAAAATTATATCACTAGAAAATTTAATCATTATGAGTTGTTTATATTTTTTAACATAAAATGTTTTAATTTACTTCCAAATTATATTCAATAGAAGTTTTTTGAATGTATATTTTTTTCATATCTCACAGTAGCTTGTCAAATCAAAGAATGCCAGAAATTATCTTTTGGTCCTGGCTTTGGTATTGTTTAATGTTTTCTTTCATTATACTTTCCAAAGCATTTTGTACAAATATATTTCCATTCTCTTAAACAAAAGTTATTAATTAAGATCTTTTGTAAAATATTTGATACCAAAACAGTTTATCATATACTATTATTATAAACCACTTCAAAATATTTTCATACCACTAAACATATTTAACTTTGAATAAATCAATTAGATGTTTGTAAAAAAAACTAATAATAATAAAAATAACAACAATTATCATATAATAAGACTTTTCCATATATTTTCTTCCTATTTCCTTGCTGGATTGATTAACTCTTAGGAGTAGTACATTCTACTTTTCTTTTCTTTAGATACATCTACATTAGAACAAGCAACTAATGATACCATATGATAGTGTGACAGTCAGATGATGTATGTTGGTTTAACCCAGTTCAAATACTAAGCGAAAGTACCTCGAGGTTACCCATACATGAGATATTAAATCAAGAATACTATGACTTCTGCCCTATTCGCCTATTCTCGAGGCTAATTACGAACCAACAACATTATCTGAGCCATACATAAATTATTTTTTAACCGGCCAAGCTTAGCATCAACGGAAGAGACATGGACGGAACACCTACGGAGCTAAATAGTTAAATGTGCATAAAAGTACTATGAAAAATGTGTTTTGCGTGCCTGGATCATTGGAAAAGTAAAATAAAGCATTATAATAAAATTATGAAACTCAAGCTTTTTATAGTTAAATACTATGTTTAATTAATGACTTTAAAATATTAAGAATGTTTTTAATGATCTCTGCTACTCCCCTGAATTAATGAAAACTAATTAGACAATGAAAACAGATTAAACAATATAATATTTTTGCGGACTAAGTCTTTTCTTCCCAATTTTAATAAAATTGTCAACTCGAATCTCCTCGATAAAGTACAATAGTAAAAATCTTTCGCAAAGCATTTTCTAATTGCTTTGCGCTAAAAACAGACAGTTTAAAAATTATTTAAAACGTATATAGCTAAATCAGATATATGTAATAAGCTACTGGTGGACAAAAGAGGCATTATCGAGGAGATCAAGTTGGCAAACAAAGGAAACTTACCCGTATGGAATTTAGAAACATAAATAAAATTGGAAAGAGATTTTAAATGAAAAAAAAATTAACTTTTAATCTTAACCGCAATGGAATACAAAATATTAACACACGTTAGTAATGAAGAATAGCGAAGGAAAAAAGGTTAAATATAGATAGATGATCACACATATATAGATTTAAGACTAGTCTAATAAAAATGGTTACATTACAAATATCATTAAATAAAACCATAATATAATTCAATTAAGAAAGGTATGAACAAAAGGGTAGAAAGTAAATAGTTCAATGGAAAAGAGATATGGTTACCGTACCGGTTCCTTGGTCATTTCCTACGGCGTTCGTGGCTTGATCCGACCATCAATAGGTATTTGCCCGGACAAGGAAAGTGGAAATAAGTAGCATGCTTTTATGAAAAGTCCTACAGACACGGCACAGAGTCCAAATGACTATTGAGTGGATACTAAGGCATTTTGATGGTATTTAGGAACCTCGGCGATAGGAAAAGCTATTTATTTGCCTAGCCAAGCATAGTAGAATCCATCAAATTCATATGACTTTTAGCTTGAGCATGTTCAAACTTCTCCATGATTTTGAAGATGACAGTTGTCTAACTTTTTGGAATAAAATCTCCACAAGCAAACTCTGAAAGAGTTCTCCAAAGAGAAATCTGAATGCCAGCAAGAAAACTGAATAACCTAGTCTTTTGTTCACTCTCCTATTTATACATTTTTTTGTAAGCTACCCTCTATTGTTTGTATGATCTTAGATCTTGATAAGCCCCACCGCGCTCCTTTGTTTCAAGGTAACACTTTCTAAAAATAATTTTTACTTTTTTATTCTAAATTTCTTTCTTTAAACTTTGAATTTTATTAATTAAAAAAGAAAGAGAAGGCCATCTTTAATTTGACTTGAATGGGCTCACTAATTAAAACATACATTCTTTTAGAAAATGTTGGTGGGCTTATCTCAAAATAAATCATACGCATATTTTAACAAGAAAAACTATATTATTATTTCTTTTAATAAAATAAGCATTTTATTTCAGCAGAATTTTGCATTAACTCATATATATATACGCTTGACGTATATATATATGTTTGACTAATAGATTTTACAAGTAATTTTTATTAACAGAAATTTAATCTTAGAATGGAATTTATTTAACACGAAATAGTTAAATGCAAATACAAATTATATAAATGTAATTAATTTTAGCTTCAATGCAAAACCCTGCTGATATTGAACTATAAACTTAATTCAGGTCTATAATACTAACTAAGTTTATAGAAGGCTGTGAAGCATGGATCGGACTTCAGATCCATTGCTTCAATAGTAACAACCAACTAGTGATACATTATGTAATGGCTTCTTATGAAAAATCTAGGACCTAATTAGCATTGTCATCTGGAGTCCATTAATCAGTAACAATTACATAATTAGATATAAATTAAATACTGGAGAATAGATTGCTCTTGATAATACTTGAAATACTGATATTAATTTTCTCGAGTATGATAAATAATTTCAATGCAACAAATGCATAAATGACTTCAGATTTAAATTTATTTATAAATTCTTTTATATAGATAAAAGATTTCTTTATTTTTATCTTAGTAATACTATTTACATGTACACAATTTTTTTTTTTTAATTACACAAATTATTCCAATGAGGCTTATTTTCAGTATTCTTTTTTTCACAATTTCTGACATTGTAATTAGTTTCTAATATGACTTTTGCAAAAAAAAAGTATTGAATAACTGTAAGAATTCTGAGTCTATCTGCTTTTCAATCTCTTCTTGAAATGCAAACCAGGATATTCTGCATCCTAACTATATATGCTTCCACTGAATCACAAAATTCAGGGGCTATTTTGTCAAAGCTTTAATCAGAGTTCCAATCCATATTCAGTCCATTCTATTTTCATGTTTGATTTAATTTTAGTTCATGAATATATACAATAATTTTTTAAGTTCAGTTTTCATCATATCCACTGTATTACCATTTTAGAAATTGCAATGTTATTTTTTTTTTTTTTGCTTTATATTCAAAAAACTTCATCTTTAAAAATTTTATCATCTATAATCATAAAAGCTGCAAATATCCTGAAAATTCATCTAGTCCTTTTTTAAAGAAACTAAATTACAATATGATTCTGTTAAAGTTGGAATAGCCAATACCCATGCATGTTAAAATAATTTTTTCTCCACCCATCTTTAAGTCTTCATCTTCTTCTTCAGGAATATCTTTTTCAATTTTAAATGTAACTTGAAGAAAATCCCTAATGTGTCGCAAATACTGAATGCTAATAAAAAAAATAAAAAAAAAATATCAATATATGTCGGTATATATATATATTTAAAAACATATGTATAGGTATAGGCATTATAAATATTTTCTCACAACAAAAATAAAAATCAAAGACACTTATCAATGTTTTTAAAAAAAATTCAAATTAATAAAATGATAACATACGTATATGAAGTCAATGGACCTGTCTGAATTTTTGAAACATCTTGTTGTCCAAAAACCATAAGCACTACTGCTAAACTTTGGCTTATTGAGTCAACACATCCACCCTAAATAAATAATTTTTTTTTAGCTATATATATATATATACAGTATATTAAAATTAAATTTAAAAAGTAATAATGTAACCATATACTATACACTGCCAAGTCTTGTCAATTAAACATTTTAAAATTCTCATTGTTATAATATTATATTTAAAATGTGTTGTCTGGTATTCCATAATACCAAAGAATTAAACTGAATTCATTAATAAAAACTAATCCTTTTGACTGCATAAATATTTTTAAAATATTATTTTTCAATGCATGCCTTTTTTCAAAATAAGTATTTCCAAATGTAATCAATCTATAAAGCTAATTAATTTCATTTTCACACATTCCTCTATATATTCACTTTTTAAAGGAATTATTGCTTAGCCAGTATGCCAGTTTAATTTTACAGTTACAACAAATTGCAAAATATCCATTCTTTTCTTTCATTTAGGAGGAAGTTTGTAATAAAGTCTTCATTTATTGTATTTCAATTTATATAATGAAATAGATTTTTTGTCATAAATACTACATTTTAATAATAAAAATAATAAATTATTGATTTATGTATGTGTATGTATATATAAATATACTTATAGATTTAATGATCAATGATAAATGAAAATTAATTAAAGAATTTTAATTTAAAAGATTTGCGCTTCACTGCAGACATTTTATTAAAAGACAAAAAAAAATTAAATAAAAAGATAAACAGACTCAAAAAAAATTTGCCACAATAAATGCAATTGTTTCACTACCTGCTTCTAAAAACTTAATATTACAACAATAGTTTTGAAAATTAAGACTGTATTTAATACTTTTAATGTTTTCTCTGAATATACAGTATTAATATTACTTTTAATATATTTTTAAGTTAGTGATAAATTTATGTGCCAACAAAAGATCTGTCTAAATACAATGCTTCTAAATGTAGTTAGTTTAAAAAAAAATCAGGGATTAGCACATGTAGAGGCATCATACCTTTTTTTAATGATTATCAAATTAATGTAAATTCAATTAACTTATTTACTGACCAATACTGTATGGATACGGATTGGTTTTCTGAAACCAATTAATTTGCACTTTAGATTTGAACTCAGATCACAAACTACAGAGGATAATGCTCTAACCATAAGATTCCATAAGACTCTTAAGTAACAATGCAGTTTCTATAAATAAAAATGCACGACTAGAATGACACAATTTCTAAAGAAAGTAACACACTCTTAAAGGCACAAAGATTATGGTTACATTTATTTTTTAAAAATCTTAAGTAAACTAATTATTTCATTACTTTGCCATGTCTATGATATAAATTTAAATACAGAATGAATCTTGGAAATTTTTCAAGTAACCATTCCAGCCAGTTATAAAGAAAAAACTTATATTGTAATAAGTGGTAAAAATTGTTAAGGAAGAATCAAATTCATATGGGCATTGACTTCTGGTTTACCTTTATGTTTGTTTGGAAATGCATCAAACAATTATTTTATGAGTGTATTAAACAGCATACTATAAAAAACAATTTTTCTGGGCATTCAAATGATATTCAGATCCAATTTTAACAACTGTGTACATTTTTCTAATACTGAGTGTTTTATTAATTATATAAAATGCTTATTAAATTTACTTATTTTTAAATAAATCATCTAATTATTTAATTACAACATCAGATTAGAAATGCAGTCAATTTGCATAACAACTATAAAAATAAACTCCTAATACTGTAGTTAATGAATGCCAAAAATATTTTGCAAAATTAAGCAGTAATTCAATGGGTTTTAGTATAATGCATAATTTTTTTTAATGTTTGATCATTTCATATAGATTGTAATTAAATAATAATAAATATCTTAAACCACTAAACATCACATGATCACTATCTCTTATACTAGCACATAATTATCATTAAACAAGGCAAAACTCTCCATACAGTAGTGCCACCCTGTGCCAACCAGAGTAATCAAGGGATGCCAGAAGGCTTGTGCATAAATTCCCTGTCTAGTGTCTTCTCATCCAATATCCCCAGGCTAGTTTCTGGCTTGTGGCCTTCGTCAGTGAGGAGCCTTGACTCTGAGAGCCCTGCACCTAGATCTTAGGATCTAATGCAACTCTCCAGCAGCTACCTTTTATCTCTACTTAACTACAAAACTATGAGAATGAAATTGAAAACACAATAATATTTACAATTTAAGCTCAATAGCTTATATAGTCATATGGGTCTGAACTCAGTTCAGCACCCATACATTTTGGTGTCTCTGGCTCTTTAACAACCATAGCCACCACTATCCTATTAGGCAGGATTGGTGTTAAACCACTAAATATCACATGATCATTATCTCTTATCCTGCCTAATAGGATAGTGGTGGCTATGGTTGTTAAAGAGCCAAAGACACCAAAATGTATGGGTGCTGAACTGAGTTCAGACCCATATGACTATATAAGCTATTGAGTTTAGATTGAAAATATTATTGTGTTTTCAATTTCATTCTCATAGTTTTGTAGTTAAGTAGAGATAAAAGGTGGCTGCTGGAGGGTTGCATTAGATCCTAAGATCTAGGTGCAGTGCTCTCAGATCCAAGGTTCCTCACTGACGAAGGCACAAGCCAGAAACTAGTCTGGGGATATTGGATGAGTAGGCACTAGATAGGGATTTTATGCACAAGCCTTCTGGCATCCATTGATTACTCTGGTTGGCACAGGGTGGCACTACTCTATGGAGAGTTTTGCCTTGTTTAATAAATATCTTAACAACGTTGTCTAAAATTTGCAAAAAATCTGCTCATACTTAGTTCATAATTACAGAAAAAGCACCTTTTGATCTAAATATTTGCTTTTTAACGTTGAAAGATATAACAACAATGAAGTAGCTTATTTTTCAAACTGGATTGACTTCTGAAATAATTTTTTTTCATGGTTTTTTTTAAAAAAAACAAACAAAAGAAGTTATTGCACTATTGATATTGAACTAAAAAATTGAAATAGTGTATGCTAGCAATAATCTTTGGATTCTAAAATAATTGATAAAAATATGCATGTGTGCATATATCATAATTAAAAAATTGAAATAGTGCATGTTAGCATTAATCTTTGGATTTTAAAATAATTTTTAAAATGTGCATGCATGCAAATATTACATATTGAAATATGCTAACTCATATGATTTAAAATACAAAAAAATTTGAAATTAGATCCATTTTAATACAAATGTTTAGAAACTCTTCAGAAAAAGTAACCAATATAAATGTCTTTCTTAAAAATTTATAATATACAATATATTAAAAATATATTGAAAGCATGCTAGGTAGTAAAAAGACTAAATATTATTAAAAAACTACCTTTTCTGTATGAATTTTCATTTTTCCAGGTATTACATTGGCTCAGAAAAGAAGAAAATTAGTACAATTGAATTACAATTGCACTATAATAAATCCACAATGTTAAACTATATAATGTAAGATATTCAATAACGAAACTTTAATATATTCTGAATAATGGTAAACAACTTATAATATAAATAAAAACTCATAGAGAAATATTTTCGATTATAATCATAATAATCATAATCATTATCAACTTAACTCAAATTTCACAATGGAATCATCTATTACCAACTGGAAACACATGTCGATTTAAATATCCCACAATTCATTAATCCTAAAATTTGCTGACTATCTATTTATTATCATATTTTTATACCTATTAATAAAAACTGCCTCTTTAATTTTTTTTTTTTATTATCTCTTTCTTGACTTAAATTTTTATCTTTTTTATATCAAAATCAAATTTAAAATTACAATTCCTATCATGATCATAAAAACAGATTCAGTATATAACTTCATTTCATTATTACTATCATTATATATCTGTACATTTTTTAAAACTTTTATACAACAATTTATGCTCTTTAATTCTTTTTTCCTTTTTACATCTAAATTCCCCCACATATGATAAGTTACTCCCACAAAAAATTCTATAAATTACATTACTCACATTATTTTTTTCTAATTTATCTTTTGAGTTATTAATCATTCTATTTAAATTACCTGATCCATAAAATGAAACATTATATATTCTATTATAAACTTTTTTCATAAATTTCACTTGATTATTATTATAAAAAGGCAAAGAAATCCACTTCTTATTCTCAATTTCTTCATCAGCAACATTTCTATAAATTTTCTTATTAATTTGACAAATCACCTGATAAATTTCTTTTATATTATAACCCACACTTAATAATTCACCCACATAATTTTCAATATTTTTCTTTTTATCACATGAATATTTACATAAAATATTATTTCTATGCAGAAAAGACCTAAAACCAGCCATTTTATAATTACGTGGCACTTTAGATAAATATGGAATATACCTCTCATTTTAATAGGTTTAATAAACAATTTAGTCAGTCATATTATTGTTCCTTGAAATCATCAAATCTAAATATTTAATAGTATTATTATATTCTTTCTCCATAGTCCATTTAAGACCTTTTAATTTATTATATTCATCAAAAATTTTATCAATCATTTCTGAAGAAGCACATATAACATGCACATATCTCGTATATATCTTAATAATTCCCATAAATATAAATTTATTTACAATCTTTTCTTCATAATAAGACAAAACAAAACTATGTAACTGTGCCACCATTGGTAATCCCATTAGCCATCCTTTCTTCATTTTATAAAATTTACCATTAAACGATGCAACAATATTTTGTTCAATAAATATGAAGACAAGATTGTAAATAAATTTATATTTATGGGAAATATTAAAATATATACAAGATATGTGCATGTTATATGTGCTTCTTCAGAAATGATTGATAAAATTTTTGATGAATATAATAAATTAAAAGGTCTTAAATGGACTATGGAGAAAGAATATAATAATACTATTAAATATTTAGATTTGATGATTTCAAGGAACAATAATATGACTGACTAAATTGTTTATTAAACCTATTAAAACGAGAGGTATATTCCATATTTATCTAAAGTGCCACGTAATTATAAAATGACTGGTTTTAGGTCTTTTCTGCATAGAAATAATATTTTATGTAAATATTCATGTGATAAAAAGAAAAATATTGAAAATTATGTGGGTGAATTATTAAGTGTGGGTTATAATATAAAAGAAATTTATCAGGTGATTTGTCAAATTAATAAGAAAATTTATAGAAATGTTGCTGATGAAGAAATTGAGAATAAGAAGTGGATTTCTTTGCCTTTTTATAATAATAATCAAGTGAAATTTATGAAAAAAGTTTATAATAGAATATATAATGTTTCATTTTATGGATCAGGTAATTTAAATAGAATGATTAATAATTCAAAAGATAAATTAGAAAAAAATAAGGTGAGTAATGTAATTTGTAGAATTTTTTGTGGGAGTAACTTATCATATGTGGGGGAATCTAGATGTAAAAAGGAAAAAAGAATTAAAGAGCATAAATTGTTGTATAAAAGTTTTAAAAAATGTACAGATATATAATGATAGTTATAATGAAGTGAAATTATATACTGAATGTGTTTTTTATGACCATGATAGGAATTGTAATTTTAAATTTGATTTTGATATAAAAAAGATAAAAATTTTAGGTCAAGAAAGAAATAATGAAAAAAGAAAAATTAAAGAAGCAGTTTTTATTAATAAGTATAAAAATACGATAATAAATAGTCAGAAAATTTTAGGATTAATGAATTGTGGGATGTTTAAATCAACATGTGTTTCCAGTTGGTAATAGATGATTCCATTGTGAAATTTGAATTGAGATGATAATGATTATAAATATAATCGAAAATATTTCTCTATCAGTTTTTATTTCTATTATATTATAAGTTGTTTACCATTATTTGAAATATATTCCAAGTTTCGTTATTGTATTATTAATATTAGTGGACATTTTATTTTGTTTTATTGAATTTAAGATATTCCTGTATTCATGTAAATATTTTTATCAAAATCAAAAATGTCTGATTTAAAAAAAAGTATTCAAATAAAAATACAAGATTTTAACAGTAATAAGTTGAACTGTCATTCTAAGTTTTATATAAGTTAGAAGATGCTTAATAATAATTTAAAATAATAGTATGAAAACCTTAAATATTTCTTCTAGGAGTTGATAAGCTGTTTCTTTTCCAAGATCTTCTGGAACTGTGGGTTCTTTTCCTGAACCAGATGGATTTGATACCATTTCAGCAATTAGAAAAGCATCTTTAAGAGTTTCTGCTACCAGACATAGTCCAAACCCAGGAGATCTAAAAATAAATTTTTAAAAAATGACAAAATTAGAAAAAAATGTTATTAAAAGTTTTATCTATCTTAAAAAATTATGTATTCTTATAGCTGTCCAATATAACTTTTATTATAGTGATGCTAAAAGGTCCAGCTATTAAAATGGGAAAAAAAAATTGAGGTATTTAAATGATGCTATGATTTTTACTACATATTGCCTCAAATTTATTAAAAAGTATTTAGAAGTTATAATATCATAAGAAAGTTCTCTATGGGCATTTTCCATTGATTGAATTAAATCTAACAAACTAGAATGTCTTTCAATATTAATTTATGGAGTTCTCAGCTAAATCAAAACAACAATTAAGATGAAATTGAACATTTATTATAGTGATTATATAGATATTTACTGGCTAGTTGACAGGATTTAGTATGAATAGGCTACATATAAAATTGAACCATTAATTGAAAACATGTTAGGGAATATTAGAATAAGTTTCTCAATCTTTTTCTTTGTTTGACTGTGATCTATTTTTGAATTATATTTAAGAAATTTCAGAATTTTTTAATTCAAAGAACCTACAACCAATCCAGACAGTCATCCAATATTGATTAGTCAATGAACATCTAGATTACCTGGAGAAATAATCTAGGATGATCCAAAATGTTGAAATCTTGATTACAAAATAATAACATGAGGAAAATGTTATATCTAATGTAATTGAGTGCATAGTTTATCTTTAGCTTTTTAAATCAATTTATGAATTAAATAATTTATTTATCAAAACAGAAAACATACTTTCCTGCTTGTCCTCCATTTCGATGATCAGTATAAATGTAAATATCTGGTAAAAACTGTAGCAACACTCCTTTAGCGCTTTCTACTATTCTATTAGCAGTTAAAGGAGAAATTCTAAGAGCATATCTGGTAACAAAATTAAAGAAAAATACAGAGAAAAAAATTTGTTTAAATTTTTTAATCAGAAATGATAAATATTATGTTTATATATATTGGAACCTGTCCGCATCGATTTTCCACGTATCCATTGTACAAATCGATCTTATTTTTAGCCTAGCTCAGATAACAAGCTATAAATTATATATATAAAAGAACACCAATTTATGAGACAATAATTGATTATTAATATCTAAGACAATTACAATAGAGTGGTTTTAACATTGAGAAAGCATATAAAATATACCTCCCAATGGCATTGCTAATGTAAAAATCTTTCCAACTATTATTTTGGTATATACCTTAGGAAAATCTCCACAGTAGACAATAACTAACATAATCTTTCATTAAAATAATGTTTATTTTCTTTTATACTTATCATTTACATAAAAAAAATAATGAAATCCAATGAATTATAAAATACTTTATGATAAATATTCCTGTCTTATGTATATTTCAAAGTCAGGAACTATTCTTTTATAATAAAATAACAATTATTCCATTTAAGATAATTGAATAATAAGAGGGATTTTACTAAGATCCAACTATCTTAATAATAACCACATCTAACATTACAAATACAATTTAAATCTTTTTTTTTTTTTAGATTAGCATAAGAAATTCCAAATTATTAATTACTACCATATTTTCCAACAATTACTTTATTTATAAATTAAAAATACCAATTATAAAATGAACCACTTTTAGAATCATCAGAATCTATATCCATTAATTAAAATAACTTTCCCTTTTTAATAACTTCAGTCAATTAATTAATCAACTTACACTGTTTTAAATTTTCTCTTAACTTAAAATGTAAACTGTCTGATGAGGGATTCCCATATCAATCTCTCTTGTGAACTCATATGCTATCTTAAATTTATTTTAAAAATGAATTCAAATTAATTTTATAACAAATTTAATTTGACTTTAAATACATAAATATTTCAAGTTAAAAATATAATGCTCTTAAATAATATCATTTAAGTAGTTATACTTTAATTTAATAAACAATTAATTTCTTAAGTTTTGTTCTTTATAATATTCCTCATAATTTATGTACTTGGATATGACAGTGTGATGAAAATAATTTGGAGTAGAAACAAAGCTATTAGTCTACATTTATATCAAAATAATTTAAACAAATAACAATAATCAATAACAAACTTATAACTATTACAGATCATAACAAACTATAAAAACATATATTATTATTAACATCTTTATACAATTATTTAGATCAATGAAAACAATACTTTACTCCCATATATTGTTTAGAAATTAAACTTTTAAATTATATCAGTATTTTTATTATCCAAATTGTTATTGCTAACATATATGATATTTCTTTCTTACTAAGATTTTATAATAATGTTTATCAGTTTTGAATATGGGTTCAATTTTTCAATTCTTTTTATTGAATATACAACATATTATTCTTTTACTATCCTTCCATACAATACAATTCTTTCATACATTTTATATTTTTGTATACATGTAAATTCTATTAATAACCATACTTAAACTTGACAGTTATATTTTTGGTTTTTATAATATAAAATCTATAAGATTAAAATAAGTGATGGAACCAAGATTAAACCACCCATTGATAATCATTCATCTATTCTTTCTTTTTATTTTCATTATTGATCTCTGTTTTTTTCAATATGGTATCAATTCAAAAATTATTTAAGTATTATAACATTTGTTTTGCATTTATTTCAATTTCATATCAAACAATTTTCTACACCTTAGATAAGATATTATAATCTTTCTTAAAATACAACCAACTATGCTTGATGTTTACCTTACTTTTTATTACTATTTAAAAATTATGTAGATAAGAAACTGATTTTAGTACAGTAAAATACTATAAATATGATATGGAGGTCTTCTTTTCATTTTAAATAAGATGTGTTCTCATGGCAAGTAGTCATTTTCTCTTAATGATGCTACCTTAATATCCAGGCTTTTACATTAAGCTCTTATGGATCTTAACATCTCTATTTTATGGAAATTCCTCATACCATTATGTCTCAAAACTACATATATGGGTGTTACCTAGACTAACCTCATTATGTTATTTCTATCAGTTCTTCAGGAAAGTATAACTTAAACACATTAATTATATCCTGGAATGATAACTTAAATAACTCTAAAAAAGGTATTGCTAGCATCCATCATTACTATGTATCAGCATAAGAATATTATAATATTATCTTCCCATTAATTGTTATCTTACAAATCTAATGATGATGTGCTACAAAACAAAGTATATAATTTGACAACCATCAATGTTTACTTTATTACATTAAAACTGAGATCAAAATCTTTTTTTTATTAGCCACTTTTATCATTCACATATTTAATCCTTTTATATTGCTCTTTAAAATTTCATTATCATACATTTTTTAATATTATTATAACTATCATCTCTCGGTTCTTTATCATGACAGTAAATTGATTATATTAATTACTTCATATTTTAAAACATATAAAAATTAGTTTAAATTCTATTATCTTACAATGAAAACTCAAAGTATTGTTTTACCCTATTTTCAATCTTCTCTTTCCTTCACGCTTATTACGTTCTCATCCTAAGCATAACTTTTAAAGTTATTAATTTAAAACAAACATGAAAATATAATACATATTAATAAATAAAATCATTTAACTTAACTAATTTATTATTAAACTATATAATGTTGGCAATTGTTTAAAATAATATCCAAAGAAAAAAAAATGTTTTTTTTTTCCTTTCTTGCAATTCCTTCTCACATACTTCAATATGATAGTCAATACTTCTTTGTAAATTATAACTTTAAACTGTTATGTTTATTAGCAGTTCCAAGGATCTTCTACCCAACATTTTAAAAATAATCATCAACAATAATAAACTGAAATCTTTCACTGTGAGATGCTTCTTGAGACAAATTTCCCTATTCACATGCTAGAATTTTTTTATACATAACTATTATAGAAGTTAATGAAATCGGTAATTAAATAACCAAGATCAAACATATATTTAAATGTTAATTATTTGAAGTATTGATTAATAAATTATTTTCACTTAAAATCTTCATTTCATCCCCGTGTTTTATAAGAATTTCTTTTTCTTATGATAAACATAAATAAATTTCTTGAAATTAAGTCTCTTGTAATATAATTTTTAATTTATTTAACAGGCTTAAACTTATTATCTCTTCTTCGTGAATTCTCCTAAGTTTTACGTTTTTACTTTAATAAAAACTTATAATGACTAAATAGAAGACTTATCTTACCTATATACTTTTATTTACCAATTAAAAATAAACATTTATTATCCTATTTGTTTGATTAAAATTAATGTTGCTTTATAAAATATTACAAATGTCCACCCTTAAATAATAATATTATATTTTTAATTTAAACTGTATAAGTTACTTTGATTGATAGCACTAATTATTTTCTTCAACTTTTCATCTCAATTATATCTTATGCTAAAGTTCTATACCTTCTCTTCCTTAATTCATAAAAGTGAATTATTCCTATCTTAGTTCCTTTTATTAGTCAAATTATTACTTAGGCTATTCAATAAAGTAGAGATAAATTGAAAATGTTTTCTTGCGTAAATGATTGTCCACTTTTTAATTACTTGTAACGAATTGCTTTTACCTTTCACCATTTTTCCATTTATAATAATATGTGCTGGCAACTTTTTCTTTATTAGCATTTTAAAAATGTAAATCGACTTCCCAAATTATAACTTGTGACACTGACAAAGAAACTCCTTTAAATTACTCTACCATCTTGTTAAACTTCTTTTAAGTATTTTATATTCATTTCTTTAAGATTAATTGAGTTATATAACTGTTGTATAAAACAAAATATTTTTATAATTTGATGAATTTTACGAATCTTTTATACAACGATTTAATTTTACCTCTTGATTTTATTTTCTCCCATTGTCTGCTAATTCTATAATTATTCCCCAAACATGACGTGGAAAACAATTGCTTAAATGCCATTGGTCAATAACTTGAAAGTTGTTATCAGTTCAATATTTAACTTGTTAATTTAAAATTTAACACACAAAAAAATATTTAATATTTTAAAACTGATAAAATTTATACATTTTAATTGAAATTTAGATTCATAGAAATATTTTAATAAAAATATTAAAATCAATGATATTTTATTGTCATTATAATTATTTTAAAATATTATTATTAAAATTACATACTGATATATAAAACGAAAAAACTATGAATAAAAAAAATGTGTATTTATTATCTCTCCTAAATTCTCTCTTAAAAGTTATATTTTTAAAATTTAAAATTTTGGACTATTGGATACATTTTATATACTCCCTTATTACAGTGAACAAATTAAAAGATTACAATATATATACAAATAACAAAACAATAAACTTTGACAAGGATACGCAACTCCTCTAATCCGTCTAATTTTACTAGCATCTGTAAATTGTAGTGGCTTTAATTTTGGAATATTTGGACATGTAAAAACAACTTCACCACCACCTCCAGGAGGCAATCCTCTTCTTGTTATCTACAAAGATAAGCAATTATCTTAGAGAATAAATATAATCAAGAGAAATATTGAGTAAATTAATTTTTAGGTTTATCAACATTGTAAACAAAATAATATAATTATCGTTAATTAATTTAACTAAACATTTGCCCCTCCCTCCAATTTTTTTTATATAGTATAGACATGAATTATAGCAGAAAAATCTTTTCTTCTATTTTTGACACCTTCATAGCAGTATCAAGTCAAATGCTTATCTCCTGAGTACAATGACTTAGCTCATATAATCATGATTTTAACTATTTCCTCAAGATTTTGTTTTAATTTAACATTCCAAATCAAATCTTAAACTTACTCTCATTATCTAATTAACAATATATCATATATATATATATATTAGGACAGACTAAATCTCATGACTATATCATATAAATTAAAAAGACAAACATATTTTTAAATTAGGTATCTACTAAAAAAAGTGTGAAGCCTGCAATATGGTAATGGCAACCATTAAATAATGTATATATATTGATATTATGTTTAATGTTTTCACGGTTTTATGACATAGATAAATTGTTATTTTTGGGAATAAACCGTATATTATTTTGCATTACAATCCGATATTTCGACAGAGTAGCAACTGCCATTATCAAGGTTAACTTTTGATAATGATGGTTGCTAGTCCATTGAAATATCGGATTGTAATGCAAAATAATACACGGTTTATTTCCAAAAATAACAATTTATCTCTCTCTCCATATATATATTGTTTATATAAATGATGTGGGCATAAATTACATTTAAACTTGTCCATAATAAAATAATACTTACATTCTAATTCCCTCCAAGTACTAATATCGGGATAGTCGATAAAAAATTAAAGTAAATTAATATTTTATTTTAGAAGTAAAAGGAATTATTTTGTTATATCAAAATTAATTTTAATATTATGATTTTCTGACTTTTGTTTAGATGTGGGACTAAATCTGTAGTTTAAACTATATTATATTGGTTCTAAAACATTATAATTCTATAATAAAAAATATAAATTAAATATTATAAAATGGTGAATTATATATTGTAGGGTATTAATTGTAAACCCGGGCAAGACCCCAATTATTCCAGGAAAAAAAAAAAGGTAGAGAGAAATTTCATTTTGTATTTGTTTTATTCAGTTATATACATATAAATTTCACTGAAAATCACTGATAGAATATAGAAAAGAAATGAAATATGGGTAAAATGCAAGATTTCTGCTAATTTTAGCTACATATTAGAAATCAACTTCTGGCTGTGTGTGTGGACATACATGCTTGTGTGGATAGTCTTAGATGACTTCATAAAAGTCAAGAAGATTAATTAATATTTCAAGTTTTAATTCTATGTAATGCAGTTTTTTTTTAATATTATTTCTACTTTATTGTATGTTAATATTTAGGAAGAAAAAAAAGAAAAAAAAAAAGAGAAACTCATTAGCAAATGTGTAATATCAAAGAGATCACTAATGATGTGTTAATGATTGTTATTTGACCAGTAAACTAGTTTGAACTCAGCTGCTAATTAATCATAGATTGACTGTTCCAAGAAAAGATATTTCAAACCACCCAAGTGGATAGTAGATACCTCAATCAAATATTATCATCAGGAGGCTAGTGTCATTAAGGGATCAATGACGTCAGTAATACAAAATGAATAAATACCAGAGAGAAACTAGGACATTGGCATTATTGTTTTTTTTTGAAATGGTGTCACCAACCTCAAATATTTTATTATGGAAAAATTTTAAAAAGAAATGCCTTGCTGAAACTCTAGATTGCTTTGTTTGGATGGCTGGAGGCTACCGGGGATCCAGTTGCAACTAGAGAAACACATCCAGGGATGACCACATAGGAAGTGATGACTATAGTGTCTATAATGCCTCATGCTTCCATCCATTGTGGGAAAGTAAACATCAGAGGAATAGAAAAAGCATGAAGAAAGCCTACTTTGATTCAAATTCATGATTGCCAATAAATAAGTCCAGACAGCAACTAGTTTATATCTGTACCATAAATTTGCTATCATTTTAACAATAATTTTGAAAATAAATAAATAATACAAAAAAACTCTGTCAGATAATGAAAATTATTCTTCACGTATAAATCGTAATAAACAGAGCAGCCAAAAATTAAAAAAATATTAATCATAATGAACAATTTGCCAAGCACTTTCGGTACAGTATACCAGAATCATGGCGACATATTGGCAGTTCCAATATGTCGCCATGATTCTGATATATGTTCCACTATGTCACCATGATTCTGGTATACTGTACCGAAAGCGCTTGGCAAATTGTTCATTATGATTAATATTTTTTGAATTTTTGGCTGCTCTGTTTATCACAATTTATACATGAAAAATAATTGTGAAAATAGTAACCAAGCTAACTGAAGTATATTTGT
The DNA here is from genome assembly GCA_028023455.1 of Epiperipatus broadwayi. Taxonomy (NCBI): domain Eukaryota; kingdom Metazoa; phylum Onychophora; class Udeonychophora; order Euonychophora; family Peripatidae; genus Epiperipatus; species Epiperipatus broadwayi. Next base: position 1,110,965 of record JAQFVV010006245.1, on the reverse strand, counting down.
GTGCATTAAAATACTTTTTTTTCCCCTGTGGTTATTATCAAGGAAGTTCATGTGTAATAATCAGTGTGTCATATATGCATATACTTGTTCATAGTGCGTGCTTAAAAGCTAATTAACAGTACTTCCAAATGCAGGAACCCAAGCAATTGGTAATATGTAACAAAATTTTATTAATACCTATTGACATTTTCTCTCTCTCTTCAAATATCAAATAAGGTATTAGTGACTAAGGGTTTTGTTATCACTAAATATTATATTATATTATTATTATGCTATTTTTATTATTTTTATTTTATTTTCAATTGTTTTCTCAATAATATTATATTTATTTGTACACATATAGGTTGATGTATTTTGATGTACTTTGTTTTAGAATAGATGTTCATTTTTTTTTTTTTTTGATTGAAATATTTAGGTAAATATTTTATGGAGAAGATGTGTGTATGGATGTATGTCTGTGGTGGATAGGCCTAAAATAAAATGATAAAGGGGGGTATGAAATGATAATAGTAGCTACATGAGAGATTTTTTTTAGTGTGGATTCAGTAAGGGCAGAAATTAGGCACAGATATATGTACATTATAATATTATTGACCAGATGGGGCGTTTATGCATTTTTATTTGTTAATTATATGAACGTCACAAAGAGACCAAATTATTTATATTAATCGAAATGACATTTAAATATCATAATTAAAATATGTGTGATGCTTTCCATTTTTTTTCTCTTATTATTATTAGTCATTAAATGTTCAGTAATTCTATATTTAATTCTATCTTAATTACTTATTTTAAAGAAGTAACCATTATTTTGTAAAATTGGAATAAACATGAATTAGATGTTGAAATTAAATCACTTATATATTTATTTATGAATTGCAAAATTCCTTATAAATGTTATCATAAATCATCATCAGGTAAAGATACAGTATGAACCCCTGTAAGAAGATGAAAAGGGTAATTTTAGGCATGATATGTAAAATCTTGGTCATAGATATATATTTTGGTATATATGACAATCCCCTAGCAGCTGAAGATGTATTTAGGGTCTAGTTCTCTTTTGTGTCTATGAAGGAAGATGGGAGTAATATTATCACAAGAAAATATTTATATAGAAGGGTAAATATGCACAGAATAACAGTGCATATGATTCATTTTATTGTATCTCTGAGCTAGCTTAGTAGTTGATCTCCCATCGATAGGTAAAGTGACTAAGACCCATAAGCTGATATTATAAAGGTAGGAACCAGGTAATGTCCCAAGGAATGGATATTAATCATTCCATCCCGAATAATAGGACACAAACAGTTAATTATAACTATAAAGTACTGGAGCAGGGATTTGGGTGAAAATACTAAAGGCCTCTATATTCAAATGATTGAAACCTTGGTATCTTCAAACTATTCTGGTACAATATATATATAGTATAAAATATAATAAAGAATTAGAAAAACAATTTTATTAAAACAAAATTCTTATTGATTTAATAAATGACATAATAGGATTATGTAATTAAAATATTTGTTAATTAAAGTATATATGGTCACTATTTTATCAACAACAATATGTATGGTGTGAGTGAAGCAGTATATTTAAAAAGAAGTTTTTTAGAATCTATTATTCTTAGATTTATATTCATTTCTATTTTTGCTATAGCAGAGAAAACTTTGGATTGTCAGAAGGCCAGCAGAAAAACATTTTACTACAAAATAAAAAATGCTAACATCAGTGGTCAAAAGAAAATTACTAAAAAAAAAAACACAACTAATTCTAGTAAGAAATGCATAAGTGAAATTATGTTTTTCTCAGTGATGATAAAGCCAATTTATGAAGTTTGTAATTCTCCTTGTATGGCAGACTAATTTCCCTTTTTTTGAAACTGTGGATTCCTATCAGACTATGTGAGCTGAGATGAATTAGAGTCATACCCTAAAGGTTGTTTTGCGAGCCAACCTGCCTATTAATTAAAAGAAGACTTGTAGCATTGATATTCAAAACAAATGCTTAATATCTGTTCAATGACATGTCTGAATGATACCTATAAATCCAAGAAACCAAAGAGACACAGATTTATAACTATATCTAAAATTTGCAGCTACAATATGAAAAAATATATATTATAATTTTTATCAATTAAATCTACATATATAGAAATATATGTACAGGTATTGAAATATGAATTTTAGAATTGAATTTTGATAACTGATATTTTTTTTCAAAGACCTAAACAATATTTTTATTTCCATTTAAGATTTCTATTTCTAATATATATATATATATATAATCAAAATTACCCCAAATTCACAATTCAACCAGACTAGTCAAAAAAATAAACTCTAAAGCTTAACCAATGGTTTCTCTCAAAGAGAAATGAAATAAAAAGAAGAATTAAGGAATCTTTATTATTAAAAATTTATGATTCTGAAGCAATTAATTTATTTATTAGTTCATTTAGTATTAAGAATGTAGGAAAGGTAACTGCAATTGTGGGTAATGTTTAGTTTAAAAATGTTATTTTCAATATGTATACAACAACCATGCACAAACGTCTTTATAAATCTTGATTTATTATAATATGAGAAGTTGTAAATCTTATGTGTATATGGATAGAACAAGTTCTCATTTTTTTAATATGATAGGTGTTCTACACGGTGGAATATTAGCACCTTTACTTTTTAAAGTTTTTACGTGTGATGTTGATCAAAACATAAAAAATAATATATTTACTTATGCTTATGATTGTAAGTTATTCAAAAAAATTATTACTTACAATGATCATACTGAGGTTCAAAAGGATATAGATTATTTTAAAATTTGGTTGTAAGTATAACAATATGGAAATTAATATTAATAAAACATGCAAATAAAACTGAAATATCTGATTATCAATATAAAATTGAGAATGGTGTTATTACATATAAAGAGATTGTATCTGATTTAGGAATTGTATCTTGTAGTGATTTTACTTTTAATGCAGACATTAAATATATTATTAATAAAGCACACAAAAAGATGGGCTGTATTTTGAAATATGGGAGAAATTTATTTACTTCCATAAAATATAGGTTATTTTTTTCTCTTGTTGTTACACTTTTAGAATATGGTTCTTGTATATAGAATTTCAATTTGATTAATATTGAGTCTAAAATACATAATGTTAAAAAAGATTTAATAAATTAATAATGGTAGAACATCAAAATGTTAAAACAGTATTGAAAGAAAGGAGAATAATGAAAGATATATTGTTGAAAAAGTTAACTGATGGGGAAATTGATCTTAGTGACTGTATATCGAAAATAGAATTGAAAGTAACTAGTTGTCTATTAAGAGAAATGCATACTTTCAAGGTTACTAAATGTAAAAATACTTTCTTCAGCAAATCAGTTATTAATAGATTGCAAAAAGTATATAATCTAACTTTTAATGATATTGATATTTTTTGTGAACAGTTTATTATGAGTGCTAGAAAACAACTAAACTTATAATTACCAACATATAAGTATATATAATTTTATATGATTTGTATTTGCATATTGTCTTTTTTGTTGTTGTTATTTATTGTGTATTTCTGTTAAAATGTAAATGTTGAAATGCACATAATAAATAGATATTGAATTGAATTATAACGTACAATAATATACTCCAACATTCAATAATAATAATAGTTTATATTATAATAAATCAAGATTTATAAAGAAGTTTGTGGGTGGTTGTTGAAATTAATGTGCTTTTTTTTAAATAAAAGACTGTGTTTGTTTGTTAATTTTAAATTTATTTGTTATTGTTTTGTAGTTCTTTACACTTGAGAAGTCTGCTTGTAGCAGTGAAACTATTGGTTATGCTTTATTTTTTTTTTTGGCTAGTCTGGTTGAGTTGTGAATTAGGGGTAATATTGATTATTTATTGACTAGTTTAGCTTTATGCTTTTAATGTTTATACACATATATTGTACTGCTAATGAACAGCACTACATGTTTTGTAAAACTTGTATGGAAAATATAATTAGTTTAAAGATTTTAAAACAAAATTTTAAAGAAATAAAAATACTGCGGAATCAGTTATTAATAAATGATTGGAATAAATTTTGTTAAAAGAAATAAGTAAAAGTTTTAAAAAATAGAAATATAATTTAGAATAAGTTTTAAGAAAAAAAAGTATAATTTAGAAAGTTGTAAGAGTTTTTTTTTTAGAAACGCAGATCGCTAAAAGACAAAGTGCTGCTTCATCCTGTTATATTAAAGTTTTGCTAATTAAAGAGCGAGTAGAGGGGGGAGAAATTTAACTAAGTAAAAGGTTAAAAAATAGAGTTCTCTCTCTTTTCACCAATTTAAAGAAAAAAAATGTATGTAAAAATGAAAATAGAATTAAAATGTGAAAGGAAAATGTATAAAACTTAAATTCACTTAAGATTGCTTGGCCGACAAACAGAAGAAAGGGAATAATAACTATAAATTGCAATAAATGGAAACAATGGAAAATAAATCAAGACAATATCTTAATTTAATTAATAAAATTTATAAATTAATTAAACTAGATCAGTGATAAATAGAGAGACAATACAAGAGGAATCATATAAAAGAACTGAAAATCCACTCATCATTATTCTTGATTCATGATTATTCTTCATGCATATTAATCAAGATTAAGACAATTATAACTGTATAGTGCCAGTGTATTCACATTGCTACCATGGAAGAGTTCCAGAGCAGAGAAGACAGAAAAAGCTATTAGCATCTCCAGAATGCAATTAGGTGTCTTCACATTTACCGAAGAACGATCTAATACCATGCAGTGCTAGACAGTTGCCAGAGTATATGGCTAGTTTCCAATCCCAGTCCTCCAGAACATCAGAAATCCTCCATCTAGAAGTCATGCCTACATAATAATCTGAATAGTCAAGGAATGTCTATCTCAGAAACGCAGAAAGTCAGCCAGGAAGAAGAGTCATATTCCCAGAAGTATAAAGTGCAAAAAATCCTAGATAATTATGATTTTCTTATTCCCATTCATGAACTGATCATGTTTGAATAAGAGACTTGATTAATCTTTGATAGCCATAGCAATTTTTAAGTGCCTCCCATAATTATCATATAAAATAAACCCTAGTATGTGCATGTGTATTTAATGTTATCATAATATATTTTAATATATGCAAAGCTTTCCTTTGAGTAGTGATTTTATATTTCAAGGTGTGTGTGCGTAGGCAGATCTATAATGTTTAATTGTATTATTCTTTATTATCAAAGTGCGCTTAAACGAATTTATAATTTTCCTTATTGTAATATCCTTTAATATCATGTTTTAATTAGAAGTGTTTTAAAAAAAATTGTTTGTTTGCTAGTTATTGTTTGGTCGGTTCTCTTTAATAATTATGTTACTAATAGACAGTCTTTAGTTAACTGTAAGCATTAAGCAGTCTACTATAATTTGTCTTCCTACAAATAAACTAAAGCGCTAGTCAGGGATTAATCAAGCGCTAAATTGTTTACCTGTTGTACAGGCATGTTAATTATAACTTATGATTAGTTGGTGCCTGAGGTTTTACCTCAAAACAAATAGAAATGCTTTGGATGGCAGGGGTTTGAATTTAGCAGCCGAGAAGTTTTATAGCCTGGAAATGTGGCCACAGATTATATCTTGTATAACTTTAGTCTAGTTATAGGTGCCGTTGGTTTTATCACCTTCTGTATTTGACTTCTCTGCTTGAAGGGCCAGTGTGCTGTGATAATAAAAGTGCAATTGGAGAGATTGAGATTTAATAAATTTTTTTTTTTTTTGATTTATATAATCAGAGCGATCTACTCCCACCCAGTTCAATATATATATTATGGATTTATATATCAGTAATATTTACTATCTATGGATAAATTTGATATTTTTATAATTTCATCAAAGTATACCAATAAATCTGTTAAAACATATCTAAAATGCAATAAAAGTTGAAATATCAAATAATTTTCTAAACTATTATGATGAATGACAAATGGAATTAATGGAATTTGATCCAGGAAATATGTCAAAAGCATATAATTTTTTTCATGTACAGTGAAGTTAGTGTATGTTCTGTATCAATATACATTACTTCAATTACATGCTATCCAAAAACAAAAATATAAAAAAAAACAAAAACATTAATATTTATAAATTTTTCAAGTCTGTATCACAATAAAGCGGAAGACATTTTTTTAATTTGGATCATCCTCACTAACTCTAACATTCTCAAGTGTTACAATCTTAGACATATAATATTTAAACAGCATTAAATTGTTGCACATGCGCTATGGATTTTAACTATAAAATGAATGAATACTAACACTTCAAACACATGATAAAGTCTTTGGAAAAGATAATCTTGTTTATAACTATATTTTCTTCATAGTTAAAAACATATGAACATTTTCTTCATTTTTTTTGTCCTTCCAAAAATTTGATATAGTACAGTTTGTCATTTAATAAAAAATTTTTCTAAGCATAATGCAGGAAACCATAAAAAAATTCTTAAAATACTTTACTTAAATGACATAATGAGAATTATCACTTTTGTAAGAAAGAAAAAAAAGTCAATATTCCAAAGTGGGTTGTGTGTTCAAAAAGAATAAATCATACATTAGAGAAATATTGGGGGGGGAGTATTTGTATCACTATTGTTTATGCTCAAAAGTTTGCACTTTAAAATGTAATTTTTAATTGATATAATAAAAATTAAGTCTGTGATGCAAAGATTAAAAATAAATATTAGATAAAACAAAATATTAAGTTTTTGTTGCACATGTAGACTTGAAAGTATGGTAAATTAATTGGTAATTCTTGCGAGTAATATAAAAAAACTGGTTTTTGCTTGGAAATCGTTTCTTACCTTAAATGGCCTATAAAGACAGTCATAATGTTTATATACCACACCTGTAACACCAGAGAATAAAGTCATCTCCTTCACTGCTTCTTTTTGATGCATCTTGAAAATGCCTTCTAAAGGCTATTTAACCACATATACTTATCTATGAAGGATCTCCTGATTTTTTCATTTCTTTTTCAAAGGCAAGATTAATGAGCACTTTACAAACGTTATGAATTATCACATTAAACTGAAATTATGAAATTGTTTACATTTGTTAAGGCATTGAATTTATGGATAAAAGATATGAATTAATAAAATGTTTCTGTAGATGTTATTGTAGTATCAGAAAGAAATTTTAACGACTGCATAAATAGTTTGATCTAAATGGATAACTTCGAGCCATTTGTTGCAAATATGAGAGGGATGTTTTGCTTCCTAAGTCAACATCTCAAGAGTCTGCTGATACAAAGCTATTATTATAGTAGAACAAAAAAAAAAAAATTATTAAGGAAAATGAATATCATTCAGAGCAAATATTCAATTATGATAAAACTTTTATTCTGATAGGTCAATGGCTTCAGAAGATTAAGAACTGGCCTGAGTGTACTGCAATGCGCATTTATTAATGTCCTGGATCTGATAGATCTATGACTTTTGCGAAAATTAAAACATTTTATTACTTGCTAAGTGAAATTATATTCCCTTTTTTTGCCTCCTTAATTTGTAAGTTCTGCAATGAATATCATAAGCAAAGTAATATGCAATAATGCAGATTTTTCAGTTATATTGCTTATCTAAATGTTTCGGAATGTTCTGATCAAGTTAATGTGAATTCAGCTCTTCGTTAGCATTTTAATATACTGAAAAGAATATGCAAAATTACTAATAAAATTAGAATAATATTGTTAATGGATTCACAATAAAACAGAAGAAAACAAAATATATATTTTTTAGCATTATATGTATTCTATTTTGTTTCCTCAAATATTGATTCAATAAAATTTCACAAAATCATATTTATAATAAATAAGCAATTATTTATATATTAGAAGTACTAATTTGTGAAATTTTAATATATCTATATTTGCAAGTAAAATTATTTATTTTTTTAAATATCTAAATGTTTTTAATCATGTGAGATAGACGCCCCCCCCCCAATGAAATAAAATTAATCAATTAAAACAATAAATTCTATATAATTTTAACAAAATAAACAATAAAATATTAAAGAATTATAATTATTTACATTTGTACCTTTTTATTTACATATTAACTCTCCTGAATTTGGTGCCACAATGTGATAAAGAGCAATCAATTTTAATGAGATTGACTCTAACCATCTTGTTTTTTACTTTGTGTCATTCAGAATCTCGATAGTAGAATAAATTTTTTGTATGCTTGTTATTTCAGTTTAAAAACTCTGTCATGCAAAATACTCAGGCATCTAGGGATTTTAAGGATTTACCTTACATTTACTTAAGGGAAGAAATTTTCAATTACATTGTTTATGCGAAAAAAATTTTAAAAGCCATTATATCATGCTTTGCAGTTTCTTTTGTTTAATAATAAATTATAATCAGAAAAAAAAAAAATCAAACAAATGGATTATTTCACTAGTATAGATAAAGACGTTTGTAGAGATTTTCCCAATCGAGCAGTTACAAGTTAAGTTGTATAAGTATTGCAATAATACTGTGTTAATAAAATGCATACATTATCTTTTTAAAAAATTATTTTTAATTAATTCAAGACAACAACTTGATAAAAATATGTTTTAAAAATCCAATGTCTCACAAATAACTTGTTTACATTTTCTATTAATAAAAATAGTCTTTCTTTTTATTCAATAATAAAAAACACTACTTTATTATGATATTTAATTTAATGCCTATTAATAACTGTCATATTATATATATTATACTTTATTATACAGTTCAACAATTAAAGATTTATCTAGGATTTATTTAAGGGAAGAATTTTAAATTTCCATATTTAGATTGTTTATTCAATAAATTTTTAGAAGCCATTAAAATCCCTTGCATATTATTTTGTTTATTCATAGGTTATATTTTGAATTTTGTTAAGAATTAAATATTTTGTTTTGCTTAGATTTGCATCGTAGTGTGAATTATGGATCAATTATAAATTTTTAGCCAGAGAACAAGTAAAAATCTAATACTGCATTAAAAAAAAACCCAAGATAATATCATTATTAAAAATAGAAAAAGCTATTTAGTAAAACATGTAAAAAGATAATACAGGATAACAACAACAAAAAAGAAAGATAATATCAATAAAAAACCAATAGCACAACACAGCATTAAACCCAGACCTAACACTTCAGAGGCAGATACTCTACTAGTATTCCCAAATGAACAAAACATTCAAAACTTGTAAAACATTAAAATTGATAAAGATCATTTCATCATTTGCACAATTACTGTACTTATGAGGCAATATTTTAAAAATAAGTTTTATTGGTAATAATATGAATACTGAACCCTACTGTCTGATGGCACTCTTTTTTGCTGAATTCACATCAATATACTGATTCACGGGTCATCTGTTTGTTTACATAATATTACAGTAAAGATTTTTTTTTTTTCAACCAGTTTTTATTATTTTTTCGTCGGCAATGATAAATCACCAAATTTTTTACTATTATATAATATTATGGTAAAAGATTTTCTTTTTTTTCAACCGGTTTTCAAATTTTTCCATTGGCGACTGTAAACCAATAAAAATCATATCAGCATTTCATATATTTACACAAAAAACTCTTCATGCAGTAGTGTGAGTGACTCAGTGCAAGCCAGAGTAATCAATGGATACAAGAAGATTTGTGCATAAAATCCCTATCTTGTGCCTATTCATCCAATATCCCCAGACTAGTTTCTAGCTTGGGGTTTTCAGTAGTGATGAACTTTGGATTGGAGAACATTGCATCTCTAGATCTTATGATTAAGGCAACCCTCTAGCAGCCACCCTTTACCTTTTTAATTAACAATAAAGCTATGAGTTTAAAATGAAAATACAATAATGTTATCAATTCAAACTCATTCGCTTGTATAGTCATATAAATCTGAACACAGTTACTATATGGAGAGTTTTGCCCCTGTTGTAAGCATATGAAGTAGAGAATATATGATATTTAATGGACTAATACCAGTCCTGCCCAATGAGACAATGATGACTACTGTTATTAAAAAATCAAAGACTCAAAATGTATAGGTAGTGAACTAGGTTCAGATCTATATGACTATACAAGCAAGTGAACTGGGATTGAAAACATCACTATATTTTCATTTTGGACTTGTAGCTTTATAGTTAACTAAAAAAGTAAAAGATGGCTACTAGAAGGATTGCATTAGATCCTAAGATCTAGGTGCAATGCTCTCAGATCCAAGAATCCTCACTGATGAAAGCCACAAGTTAGAAACTAGTCAGGGAATATTGAATGAATAAGTACAAGATAGAAATTTTATGCACAAACCTTCTTGCAGCCATTGATTACTCTGGATTTCACTGGGTGGCACTACTGTATAGTTTTGCCTCTGTTGTAATCAATCTTAATAAAATTTATTTACATTTAAAATGAAATTATAAAATTGTCATATTAACCTTCTTTTCTATATTTACTCATATTATAAAAATTAATAATTGATTATAATGAAAGGAATACTTTCTCAATATTTATCTTTCATGTTTGAAATGGTAATAAGAATAAGCATTATTTTAATTTTACATAATTATTTTAAATCTATTTCTAAATAATCACTTATATACAAGCTATGAAATATCTATGTTGTATATATTTATTTTAAAATTTATGTTTCTTAATGATATTTAAATGTGTCAATTCACTGTAATGATGAATCTTTTAATTCTAATCATTTATTTTCTCTGTATTTCAATAAATCATTAACCTGTACATCTGTCAAAATAAGACTTTGTTTAAACACCAGCATAAAATATATTACTTAAATATTATCATGGAAACGATTCTGACTCTTTTTCCTCCACTTTCTATCTCTCTAAATATTTTGTCTCTATATATTGTAACTATGTGCTACCTACAAGTATTAAATATAATTGTCAAATATGACGATAATAATTAATAGCATGTTAATTTTAAAACCTTGATGAACCAAGGATTAAGTTGAATACAGCTCTAATAATGATTATCACTTTAATTCTAAAAATATCAGTAAATAAACGTTCTGTTCTGGTATGTGTGAATGAGTTTCTTTATATTTAATCTCAAACAAATATTTGGTACAAAACTGATAAAAAAAAAAAGGACTTTGTTCAGTAATTGATTTTGGGAGAAAAAAGAGAAAGGGAGAAAAACAGTTTTATAAAAGTTTTCCGTGATAGAAGTTTTAACTAAGTCATTTATAAAAAAAAAATGTGGGTATTTCATAATAAGTTTGTAGTACTAAAAGAAAAAAAAAATCTGTGTTTATTAAAAAGCAGATATTGACAATAGTCTTAAATTAAGTGTCTTAATTAAATTATGTACTGATAAACACCTTAGAGTTTGGTGAGAGCCAATGGGTTTCAATAAGCTATAAAAGGCTGTCAGAAAAAAAATTTAGCAGTCAATCAGTTTATATTTTGTGAAAAACATTAAAAACTTAACATATATATTCTCAAATTTAGAAAATAAGAAAGAGTGCATAAGAAATAAAATACACAATGTTTTTGTACTTTGTATATACAGTATATATAAGGTAAATATTAAAGAAATAGCTTGCTGAAAAAACATTTGCAGTTCATCCTTGACTACATGGTACATAACCTAGCATGAAGAAAAAACTTAATGGCTCCATTCCAGCTCTATCATACATGAATTCTTAAACGCACCTTACCAAGAGAGAAGAAAAAAGATTTACTGAGAAAGACCAGCAAAATATGGACTGATCATTGAAGAAATGCCATGACCTATTTTGTTAATTGGCAAAACTCACAATATTTCTAAAAAAACAACCATATGGATGAATTTTTTTGATTATAAATTGTACAGGAGGAACAGATGGATGAAAAACTCATTTTAAATTCGTGAACAAATGAGAAATATATTTCAAAACTGCATGAAAGAAAAAAAAAATCACAAGGATTATCACTGGATAGTCTTACTTTTTTTTGTTTGCATAACAATATTTTTTCTAGCAAAGGACAAGATTCAAAATACAAAAGGATAAAATACAAGAACTAAAATGTAAGAGTGATTATTTATTTTATCACTATATTTACAAATGAATACATATATATATATTTATTTCTCTCAATTGTTAATCTTTAATCCATATTAATTTATTTCTTTACATTAATCTATCTACTCTAAATAATATATATATGTTTAGTTTAGAATAAGATGTGTATTTATATTTTGTAATTTTTTTTTTATATATGTGTGCATTATCTATTTTTTAATATGCTGTTTATTTATTTATTTATTTTCATGTATATAATTTCAACCTTGATATAATATCTGGGTAATAATATTTATATAATTTTTTTTAGTATATGTATTTACTTAATTTAAACAAAAGGGTAATGTGATATTAAGGGTATCTAGTGATGCACATGCCTTAAAAAGGTCAGTAATAGCAATTGTTTGAGAAGATGTAAAGACCACTAGCATGTTACTACTGGAATAAAATTGTTATTGTTATGTGTTTTGCCTTGTTTATTTTTCATTCATGCATTACATCAAACTAACTAAGTAGTGCAACATTACCAGAGAGTTTCATGAGTCCTAAAGTTATAACCCGGAGCTAACAGAATCTCTTCAAAAGGTATAAGTTTAAACCTAGTTTGCTAATGGTGACATTATGGATCTGTATTACCAGCCAAAACTAATAAATATTCTAGTAATTTTAGGAAGCATAGTTTATATCCATATGATGAGCAGGAAATATTACTGCGTGGAGTTGACATTGTCAGCAATAGGTTTTAAGCTGATAATATCCCTCAGTATATTCATCATAGTGGATAATTAGGTTAGTAAGACAGTTATAGTTGTGATATGATCATGATAACATAAAGCGGATTCACATTCAATGTATATATATATATGGAAACAATAAAATTATATAAAATCTAACTAAAGAAAATAAATACAAAAAGAACAAAATGTGCACATGCACATACACATTCATACAGTGAATATAATATGCTATAAAAGTGTTCCTTTTTTTTTTTTGTAAGAATAAATAGGTTAAAAAATATATATATAGAATGATCATAATTTATAAATATACCTTTAATTCTAATCCTTCATCAGTCCCTATGAAACGTTTAAGCACTGGCAAACTACTATATTTGATTGCATCTACCTAAAAGCAAGATAAAAAAATAAGTTTATATATAATTATATTAAATGTATATATAATATCATTAAATTTTTATTTTAAAATGCTTTTTTTTTTCAAATAAATATACAAATTTAAACTTAACATAGGTATTTAAGCATCTTTTTAATAAACTACTACATTTTTATTTATATGAAATCAAAAATTATACAGTTATTGAAACATAACTGTCATGTTATAACTGATTGCCACAATATGTCAACAACAGCTTATATTTTATAGCAAATAAAAGTATTATATTTTTTTTCTGGATCAATGTTAATGGATATATATATATTAAATGTAAAATACAATACCCATTATAAAAATAAAAAAAATTTTAACGGTAAATACAATATTATACTTTAAATTCTTTTGTAGCGCTTTTGATTACGTGGTAATCCTCGTAGCTTTAACTGAATTTCAATTTTTTTTAAAACTTAATGTTACGTAAATTTCCGTAAACTGTATATGGTCATATTTGCAACTTGCCTATTAATAACATCATCCTTATATTTATCAATCAAAATTGCCTCTTTAATTTTCCTCTTTTTATGATTCCTTTCTTCCATTAATATTTTTATTTCATTATTATTAAATGTAAACTTATAATTATAAGTTTTTTCATGGTCAAAGAATACTGAAGCTGTATTAAATTGACTATTTACATAATATTTAATTTGATTATATAATAATTGATGCTCCTTGAATCTTTTTTTTCACAGAACATCTCGATTCACCGATATATGATTTTTGAATCTGATAAATTATATTACTTCTTTGCAATTTAGGAATTATACTCTTAAAATTCTTAATCAATCGATTAACATTCGGAGGAACACAAAATGAAATATTATACTTTTCTTTAAATATATTCTTAATTAATTTAGATTGCATGTTATTTATAAACGGCATAGATATCCATTTTTTATTATCTAAAGTAATACTGCAAACTCTCTTCTTATTATTAAATGAATTTACTGTACGCAAGATTTGGTTTTTATCTAACCAACCTTTAAAAATGCAGGTAGGTTAGATAAAAACCAAATCTTGCATACAGTAAATTCATTTAATAATAAGAAGAGAGTTTGCAGTATTACTTTAGATAATAAAGAATGGATATCTATGCCATTTATAAATAACATGCAATCTAAATTAATTAAGAATATATTTAAAGAAAAGTATAATATTTCATTTTGTGTTCCTCCGAATGTTAATCGATTGATTAATAATTCTAAGAGTATAATTCCTAAATTGCAAAAAAATAATATAATTTATCAGATTTCATGTGGATGTCAGAAATTATATATCGGTGAATCGAGATGTTCTGTGGAAAAAAGATTGAAGGAGCATCAATTATTATATAATCGAATTAAAAATAATGTAAATAGTCAATTTAATACAGCTTCAGTATTCTTTGACCATGAAAAAACTTGTAATTATAGGTTTACATTTAACAGTAATGAAATAAAAATATTAATGGAAGAAAGAAATCATAAAAAGAGAAAAATTAAAGAGGCAATTTTGATTGATAAACATAAAGATGATGTTATTAATAGGCAAGTTGCAAATACGGCCATACACAGCTTATGGAAATATACGTAACATTAAGTTTAAAAAATTTGAAATTCAGTTAAAGCTGATGAGGATTACCACGCAATCGAAAGCGCTACAAAAGAATTTAAACTATAATATTGTATTTATCGTTAAAATTTTATATATATATAAACAATCCATAATGCTAGCTGAAACCTATATAAAATATTGTGTATATATATATAAACTAAATCAAATACAAAAACAGAATTTTGATTTAAAACAATACTTCCTACATGAATTAACGCTATTGCAATATATTTGGTGTCTTAGTGCCAGGCTTGTTAAACTTTTTTATATAGCGACCCCCTTCAAGCTTAGGAAATTTTAAACGACCCCCTCCTCCATATAATGAAATATATATTAACCGTAGATGTAGATGTAATATCGCACTATTTTACAATGTAAATAAAATAAGGATTAAAGAATACGTACCCATTCATTTCACATATATATAATTGGAAACGTTGACGGGATATCGGTCGTAATAAAACACAATAAATAGAATGACATAAAACTATATATAAATTTATTCAATAGAAAAAATAAACTTTTGTAACAATTTTTTTATAAGAAAACATATTATTAACATCAAACAATATTAATGTGACGGATGTGATTGTTTATTTTTACACAAATAATTAAATCCAGGCTCAATTTGAGTTAGTGCAGATCGTAATAAATTTTCAACGTTTATTAAAGTTGAACGGTATTTTGATTTTATGTAAGTTAATGTGGAAAAGGCTGATTCACATAAATATGTTGTACAAAATGGCAGTAATTTGTTCATTGCCATTTCCGATAGTAGGGGATATTCTGATTTGATTTCTATCCAAAATTCATGCACAGGCACTTGAGAAAGTCTGAGTCGCAAGGTAGTATCACTTGTTAATTCGGCAAATTCTTCTTGTGCTTTTAAGTTTAAAAAATTAATTTCTTCCATTTCAATTGAAAATGGATTGCAAATCCATTGTTGTGTATCGATATCATTGGGAAAATACCTATGCATGTAAACTTCCATATCCTTCAAATGATTAACTATAATTTTTGTTATAGGAGTATCTTTTTTGAAATATTGTTACTAATTATATACTCGTCAGTAAATGGAAACATTTCGAGCGATCCACTTTCCACTCTGTTCTTCCATATAAGAATTTTTTTAACAAAGGCCTCAAGTTTATTTTTTAACATAAACATATTAACGCAGACTCCCTGCATTGATAAATTCATATCATTGATTTTATCAAAAATATCTGCCAAATAGCATAGCTTGAGAAGCCATAAATTATCGTGAAAATAATCGGTCAAATTAGAATTTTGCTCTGTTAGAAATATAAGAACTTCATCTTTTAAAGTTAATAATCGTTTCAAACTTCGACCTCTTTGATAGCCACCTAACTTCAGCATGTAGCAATAAACTTGTATAATCCGAATCCATATCAATGCACAAATTTTTAAACAATCGACTATTAAGTGCTCGACTTTTAATAAAGTTGATGATTTTGACTGCATCAAAAAACACAGTGTTTAATTCTGGTGCAATTTTTTTAACAACAAGTGCCTCTCGGTGAATCATACAATGTGTAAATGTAATATGATCATTTCCAGCTTTAACAAATGCTGTAAAACCAAGATCTTGTCCGGTCATTGCTGCAGCACCGTCCGTGCACACACCAACACAATTTTTCCAATTTAATCCTTCTTTTTCAAAAAACTCATTTACTTTTTTATATATATCTTTTCCACGAGTATGACCTTCCAGAGGACGACAAAACAGTATATCTTCATGAATGCTTCCCTCATAAATATATCTTACAAAAAGTAACAACTGTGCCATTTTTGAAATGTCTGTTGACTCGTCCAGTTGTATTGCAAACTTTGAGCTGTCTTTAAGCCTCATAAGAAGCTGTTGAAATTGATCATTGCTAATGTCTGAAATTCTTTTGGACACAGTGTCATTTGATAATGGAATTTTACTAATTTCAGCAGCATACTGTTTTCCATGAACAATTTCAGACATTCTTATAGCTGCAGGTAGTAAAAGTTGCTCTCCAATAGTAAAAGGCTTTTTCGTTTTTGCTATCAAATACGAAACTTCATACGATGCCAATAGATATTTATCATTCAAAGTAACATACTTCTCCAAAGTGTTCTTTTCTTTATTTGATGTTTGCAAAAGACGCTCAAAATATTCTATTGGCTTTTTTGATAACGTTGCATGTTTAGTATTCAAATGTCGTTGCAGTTTTGACGGTTTCATGCTTTCTGCAGCCAAAACTTCTTTGCAAATTAAGCACACTGGTTGTTCTTCATTGTTGTGAGAAGAGCATGTGAAGCCATACTGCAAATATGATTCGTCATATTTTCTTTTTTTGTTTTGCTAGAAGTCGGATTTGAAGCACTGCAACTTGGTTGCGTGGCAGACTTATTAGTTGGAATTTTAATTAGCCATTTATCCATGATGGTTAAATAATAATAAATAATTAAACAAAATGTAGTTGAACTTTAACGTAATAATTAAAAACACCAACTGAAAATTACACAGTAAATACACACATGTCACTACGAAGACAAAGCTGAGTCCAAACTGAAGTACAAACAGAAAAATAACTACACTCGAATCTTTACCAGTGCAATGACAACAAATTACGATCAGATCAACCCCGACGCATGGCGTGTTCAAAGTGTGCAGCGCACAAAGGCACCGTATCACAAAGACGCCGAAAAAGAAGCTTTCATTTAATTTTTTTTATTATTATTTTATAAAAATAATATGCCGATTCGCCTAGCCTAGCTTGATTATGCTTCCGTATTGTATGTGTAAGCTGTAAGGCGAGCGCTCCGTACTTATAATCACTAAGTTATCTTGCAAACACTGACGCCGGCGGCCAGACATCAATGTCGAACGTTCAGTTGAAAATCGAGGAGCGCGTTGTATTTATTATTTTAAATGCTACTTCCATATTTTCATTTATAGGCCCTACATAACAGTTTTGCATTGCCACTTTTTTCAAAAAATAGTTATAATAAAACTACAATAGTATTTTGTATGATTTTTATTTGTATTTATATTTGTACGTAGTGTGTATACTAATTTTAAAATTTTATTTATAATGATTGAAAAGTATCAGATCTTTGCGACCCCCTTTCAGTAGTCTCGCGACCCCCCTGGGGGTCGCGACCCACAGTTTAAGAAGCCAGGTCTTAGCGAATGAATTTCTAAAAATGATGCCTCAAAAGAATATTTGGTTCTAAGCTAGCCAATAAGTCTTTAAAATTATGTGGAGTTAATTATATAAAAATTTTAAAATATATTTCTCTCTTTCTTATGAAGTATTTGTATATCTTTAAGATGTTAATATTTATGATTAAAATTAATATCATAGTTCAAAGCATCAATACATTTACAATTTGGTTTCTTCAGTCCAGCATTCACAACCAGAGATACACACAAAAAAAAATCAATTCCATGTTCTTTATAGCATTTTTTCATTGCAGTTCTGCCCAGTGCCAGTTTATAATGAACCTATTAACAGCATGATATATATTATAACGGTCGGAAATGAGTGATCAATTCAGTCAGATGTGATGTGATGTGACTTCTCCTTAAACGGAGTCAGGAATCTCTCAGCAGCTATGCCCAGAGAAACCTGTTAGCCACTTTACCTTCCCTTTCCATTGTCCACCCTAAGTTTTCCTATAATCTGCTCCATCCCATTTCCACAACATAATCTTTGTCAACTCCATGACCTTCATATCCAAATCCCCCTTATTTTTTCCCAAACCTAGCATAAAAACCAATAACTCACTTTCTGTATAATCACTTTGTTCATATTTAACCTTCCATAACTTCATTATTTGTACCCTTTCTGCTTCCAAACATTTACATTGAAGAAACAGATGCCTAATATTTTCTATGCCTTCTTTACACAACTTACAGACTAAATCACCCATATTTTTCCATTTAAGTGTATATTCCCTTGTTGCTAAAGATCCCGTTCGAGCCTTAAACAATAAACTACTTTCCTTACTATTATCATAAATTAACTTACACCCAATGTTCCGTTTACTTTTATATATATTTAAACTCGTTTTACTCTCCGTACTAATTCTCCATCTCTCCAACTCCCTATTCTTTATTAATGCATCTATTCTTCTATCCCACTCCTTCCCACTATAACACTCAACAATCCCCCTAACACAATCATCCCATCTTTTGTACAAGTATACTGACAGAACTTCTTTATCCAAAACTTCTGCATACCGCATTACCTTTCTCACCCATCTTGTTGGCTGCCCTTTACTTATAACCCAATTAAATACTATTTTGGCTATTCTTTTATTATCCATGAACTGCAATCTACCGAACATTTTATTGATAAATAAACCTTGTTAATTTGTTTCATATCAAATTTGGTTTCTCTTATATATCATAATCAATACACATTCATTGAACTTAATACATCATTTAAATGCACCCACACATACACCCATATAAACTCTTATGTAATCAAATAGGATGAATTATTATAGCATGTAGGATTAGATCGCCATATACGTAGAAATATGATAACTGATTTTCCCTGATTCGATCCCTGAAGAGAGTCAAATACGATAAGTTCCTGAGTTTGCATACTGATGCATAACGTAGCTAGAAAGGGGGAAGAATATACACAATAATCCAAATCACAAATAAATTTACTAGAACTGTGAGCTAGGGTATTGGAGGTGGATGTGGTTGAGGATTAGGCATTTCAGAGCATCATCACGAGCATCTTACCGAAGATCCGAAGTCCGACCATAGCTAGTTGCTCTCCCTCCCCCTATCCTTGTGCAAATGCCAGCCCCATTACATCATTAAACAATCAAATCTTTTAGATTTATGACATACTCCTGTACATTTGTTATAAATGTTTAACTTGCCCAGCCCATTACATCATAAACAATCAAATCTTTTAAATTTTGACACACTCCTGTACATTTGTTATGAATTTTTAACTATCAATCAATCTATATCTTCCAGCTCAATTTCTCTCACAATCTATGTATTTCATCAGAAATTATAGTTTGTCAAGTGAAATTGACTTTGAATACCTGTTCATGTATATATATGAAAACTTACACTGGGATCAACTTGATCATTGGTGATTCCTCTGAGAATAGCCTTAATAGGTTTTTTAACAAAAGGAGCTAAACACAGAAGTACTTCTAAGTAATAACCAATACTCCGCTGAAGATTACACTCATGCTCTATAATACCACCCTGCAATAAACCAGGTTGATAAAAAAGTGATGTACCTGTAATATATAAAAAAGATTATTTTACTTCATTTTATTTAATTTTTGATTCATTTTATACAAATAATTCAGTGATATAAAAGAATGTTACTAAAATTAGATTTTTAATAATGAATTTTCATTATTACAATATTTATCTATACTCATATGAAATGATGATTGTAATGTAAGATGACATACAGAGACTTATTATAGTAACAAAAATAAAATATAGTGCATATTGCTGAAAATGTTAATCTCATAATAGACAGTATGATAGTCTTTTTTATAATATATGGAAAACAAGGCAAGACCAAGAGTTCAAAGAGTTTTTAAACTATTGCAGTAAACAGAGTACTGGACTTATACAGATAATGTTTCATTCATATGATACCTCCTATTTTATTACCTTCATCTCATAAAATATTATTGAAATTCAAATTTATGAAAATTAAAATTATAGTTAAAACAATATTATTTAATTCCAATGTCAAATTACTCTGCTGCTTAAATTATAGATAAATAATTTTTGTCTCAAGATTAAAAAATTTACACCAATGTCAAATCAACTTGCTCTTCTTCTATTACTAATTCCATTGCATTTAAAATAAAAAAAGAGAATTTGAATTACAAATTACCAGACAATAACTGAAGATTAACTGCATACTACAAGCATGCTCAGAAATCAAGCTCATATGTCTGTTGATTGTCATGCTATATAAAGTTGCTTCCAGGGTGCGTGAAGAACATCTAAAAGTATCAAAAAATGAGACAATGCCTAATCAATTACATCAATTTCTGAAATTAAAATACTAAACTTCAAATAGTTAAGATTACAACTGCATTATTGTAATTAAGAATATCAAAACACTACTTCAAAATGACATATCTATATATTATGTTTTATCATTAGTCTATATCAATGAAAAGGATTTAAAAAATTCAACATAATTTTATTTTCATTTCTTGTTAAATAATGAAACATTCTAAATGTAATAAAAATTTCTCATGTTTACTTATATATATATATTTACAAGAATAATTTCATCTTCAATCTACTTTAGAGTTATCTACTATAAGCCTGAATAATCAATTGACAGCAGATGATATAAGTATTATAATATCATCATCCCCCAGACTGAAGATTAGGATTCAAAGCTCAAACTAATGCATTTATGCACTTAGCAATCAGCTATTAATATTTTGTGTGATTCAATCTAATAACCTGAAATTCAATAAAATCCTAAGATTTTGAACACAAATTAACTCACTTGCCTAATTATAGGATCTACCACCAGATTAATTTCTACATATTTTAGAGACTTCAGTTTTATGAGCTTCTCCAATTTTTTTGGCTACAAATGTTAATACCACTATCACATGACATTTCTCATGCTTCCAAGAACAGATCTCTTTATTCTATTCAAGAGCCACCTATAATAATTTGAGTATTCAATGGACCTATTATGTCCATTTCCCAGTTCAACTGCTGACTTTTATCTTCATCAGTGAAAATTAGAATCTAAAAGTCATCTTTTAATCTTTTATACTATTCAAGCTAATAGCCTAAAATTTCAGCTTTAAATTTAGATCTCACTGATGAAGGCAAAAGATGGAATCTAGTCCATGAATATTATAACATTATTTATAAAATGTTAATTGGTTACTTAAGCTTATAACAGATGACTTTAGAATAGTTACTTTCAATGAGATATTCCAATGAACTAAAATTTCATTACTAGTTTTCTTAACAGGCATTTGAAAAATATGAATCTGTTGACAAAATTTTTATTAAAAAAAAAAAAAAACAAATAAACAAACAAAAATTGTGTGCTAGTTGACAATTTTTGAAAAGAATTTTAATTTCTGACGTTTACAAAATTAATGAGTCCATTACATAAAAAAATTTTCGGGAAAAAAATTTACAATTAAAGAACTAAAGACTTATGATTATGATACTTGATTCAGTGATTAAGCATTCTTTCACTTCAAGGAGTATATTTATAAAGAATTATTGAAGTCTTTAAAATTGCATTAATCCTCTTCTTTCAGAATGCATTTAAAACTTCTATATCCAAAATAATGATGTTATTTAATGATGATTCATATATGTATAGTTTTAAAAATCTCCCTTGTGATTCTAAATGCAATTAATTAAACATTTTTATATTTTAAATTTCATATTTTCATTTAAACAATTGCAAATATGTATAACTAAAGGTTTTTTATTTTACCTGTTTCATTAACTTCTACAATAGATCCATTGGTTAAACTGTCAATTAGTTTAATCAAATTTGCTTCAAATTCTAAAATATTAAAAAATATATTGAGAATTATTGGCAACAACAATGAAACAAAAAATAAAAAAAAGAATAATTAAATATGGCAAACCTAATATTAAATCCATAAAAGAATAGGCATAAATCCATTATATAAAAACAATGGTAAAAAATTGTTAAATTTTTTATAAATAAAATAATAGTACTATAATTACAAATTGTTTAGTGGAAATTGTTTTGAAAGAAAATAATATTTAAAAAAATGCTTTTATAGAAATAGGCCACCAAAAAGTAAAAAATAACAAAGTAATAATCCATTTCAAATGCTTTTATAAAATGGATTATTATTTTTTAGTGGGTTATTTACATAAAAGCAATATTTAAAAATATATATATATATTTTAAGTATTATTTTATTCTTTAATTATAAATGAAACATATAATTTCAATTTAAATAAAACAATTATCCTCACAAGTCTTTTTTATTGTTTCTTGTTCTTTCAAAAAGAGAGTGGATACTGTCAATGATTTTGACAGTTGTACTCATTTTGAATTTGGAAATGAAAAAAAAAAACATATTTCTCTAACCTTTTTTTATACATTTATAATTTTTTTTCACAAAATACTTATGAAATATTTAATTTTAATTAAGTAAATTAATATTAATTAAATTTTATTCTACCAATATAATATTACTATTGGCTCAATTGTTAAGAACTTTTCCTATGAAAGGTAAGGATGGGAGGGACTAAATCTTTTTTAATTGATAAAAATTCAAAAATGTGGACACCCTGACAAAAACACAGAAGAAAACATATAAATAAAAACATGTTTTATAAGCCTGTGGGGGGATATTTAAAAAAATATTTTATCAATAAAATAAATTCAAAAGAAAATTATATATAACTTTTACTAAAAATACACATATAAGAAAGAAAACTAGTTTTGCTCTTATCTTTACAAAAATCACTATTAGATAAACAATACTCCAATATAAAAATAATCAAGATTAATACTGATAAAATATATATATATTGCAAATGATTTATTATAATTTCTTTCTGGAAAAAAAAAAAAATCTGAAGAAATTGTAAACATATTTTATGTATAAATACATACTCAAGTAATAAAAATTGAAAACTGAAAAATACAAAGCTAATTATAAATAGGATTTTTTTAAAAAAAAAAAGAGGAAAAAAACATGATATATTTGGAGATTACTTTTGGAGCTTAATTTAAAAATATATTTTTGACATCATTTTCCATACTCAATGAAAAAAAAATCTCAATGAATAACAAATGTGATTATGAATTTAAATTTTTTTTTATTTTTTTTACCCTGTGATTTATAGAAGATACACATATGTCAGGGCCAAGAAAAAGCACCATAAGTCATTGCTATCTTTTACATTGCTTGTATTTATGATATCAAAAAATAAGTAAATGTTAAAAACAAAAAAGATAATACAGTATTTTTAAATATATTAGGAACTTTTTGTGTTACATTGCATATATGTATACATACTTTTAATATCTTATATTTTGTCTAAAACAGTTAAGAAAAGTAAGCACTCTTCCCAATTTTTAAATAATTAAAAATATGCACAATAATTCACATAACTACAAATCTTAAATGGCCCATATAGTTATTAAAAACAATATACTAAATAATAATTCATTATCTCAGTAACCCGATATGAATATATGTTTGGTTTTTAAAATGAATATTTTGATAACATGTACAACAAATCAAAAGAATAAAAAATATTATTTATATTAGATACAAGTGATATATTCATATAGGTATGCTATATTTTTGCAATAATATAAATATAACATAGGCAAAACTCTCCATACAGTAGTGCCACTCAGTGCCAGCCAGAGTAATCAATGGATTCCAGAAGGCTTGTGCATAAAATCCCCATCTAGTGCCTACTCATCCAATATCCTCAGACTAGTTTCTGGCGTGTGACTGGCTGGCACTGAGTGGCACTACTGTATGGAGAGTTTTGCCTGTTTTAATAACAGTTATGTGCAAGCATAAAAAATGGTGATCATGGGATGTTTAGTGGTTTAACATAAATATATAAAGCAAAATTCTAATAAAGATAAAACCCATAGGATTCAGTGACATCTAATATTACAGATAAATAGATATATTAATTTACATAATATAATATTTATTGACTGTAGATTATATTAAATAGAACTTCAGAAGACATAATTAAGCAAGAGGTAAAAGAAATGGAAATTTAGTGAAAGTAAAAGATTCCTATAAAAAATTTCTTGATAAATAGCCACTTCCACCTTTTTATTTCTTACCCACTTTTCAAATACTTTAATGTTTTTAAGACTAGCTCTAGCTATATAGTGGTCATAAATTTTAGCGATCTCAGTTATAATCTAATTGCAGAATCTCCCAACTTAAAAAATTGGCATTCTAGGTTGTAATAACTTCAAAATCATATTTTTTAAAAAATATCTTGCCAGTCTAGCATGAAATCTTGCTTACTTAATAAGTATAATAATCATTTCAAGCTTTTCTGTTGTTTATCTTTTGATCTTTCTTAAGATCTTAAAAAGAAATGAGCAAGGCAAATAATTCCTAATGTTCATTCCATAAGTTCTTATCATTGCAGCTCTAATTACTGTATGATTAGTCATATAGTAAATGAATGTGGATGGTCTACTAACCAACATACATCAGCCAGCACATTGATTTTTCATCTCAGTTGCCTGATAGTTTTAATTAAAGGTGGAGTTTTCTTGATTTTAAAAAATATATTTACAATAATGATAGACAACTAAATTATAGTTCTTATTCCCAGGAGAATGTAAAGTTGCTAGCCAAGCCAGCGATTGAAGGTCGAAAAGTGATAAGAATGCCCTGATTGTGATCCAGGCTATTATTCAATGATGACCTTTATTTAGGTGTTTAAAATTGCAAATGACTTTCAAGTAAAGGAAGACTGCATAAATTAAAACAACTGTCTAATATAAAATAGACATTGTTGGACTTCATAAAAATAAAAGGATAAAGACACAATTGATTTAAAAAATGGACATGTATTTACATCAAAGACACAAACTAAAAGCACAAGTGGAGTGGAATTCATTATAAATAAAAATGGAAAAACAACACTGTGAAGTATGATGTTATGTCAGATATAGTAGCAAGATTAGTTATTCAAATTAATGGAGTATACCAAATGCAGATAATTCAGATTTATACACCAACTAGTTCCCATGGGATTGAAAAAGTGGATGATTTGTATATGGATAAACAAAATGCTTTTAATCAGATCAGATAACATTTCAAAATTGTCATAGGAGAATTTATTGTTAAATTGATAAACAATTGAAAGATGAAAGTGCAATGTATATATTTGAAGTAATAGAAATGAGACTGGACACAAATTTGAATAATTATCAAAAAAAATGTATACTATGAATTCTTTCCTTGAAACAAAATGCTAATCAGAAATGATCCAAATGAAAAACAGAATTGGATTATATTTTGACTGAAAGAAAATATATATTTCAAGACATAATGTTCTTATTAGATTAAATACAAAAAGTGATCATAAAAATGAGATATAAAATATAAAGTAAAACTATATAAAAAAATATTTTAAAAAACTATTGACAATAGATATTATTAGTCTTCGAATACATGCCAATGAATTTAAATTAAAATTTATCAATCATTTTAAAACATTAACAGATTTTGAAGATAGTCCAGATTTAAATGAAATCAATATGAAGATAATTGATGAATTATTTAGAACTGCAAAGCGGGTATAAAAAAGCAGAAATTTACTAGTAAATTTTCTACTAAGACAAGACAAATGTAGGAAAAAATTTTAAAATGATCCTTTAAAAAGAATTAAATATTTAGTTTGTAAACTGATAAGAAAAATAGTTAATAACAATATAAAAAAAATATAATTCTGAATAGCAAGAAAAGTTATAGAAGAGAATAAGTCTTAAAACTATAAACCAAAGATGGAACTATTACTAAAAATAAAAATGACATTATGAAATGCATGAAAAAGTTCAACAAAGAATTATATAGTAATAAAAACAGAAAACTAAGCTGCTCTACATTTTAAATGAAAAAGTAAGATATGCAATTAAATCTAAGAAAAGGAAGATGAAGAATAAAAAAAAAAAATGTTTAAAAGTTATATGCCAAATGACTAAATGACAAAGATATACCAGATGATTAGAAGAATGCAATAGTAATTTTGATATTTGAAAAACAAGATAAGGAAAATAATAGAATCTACAAACCTATCAGACTATTATCAGTTCTATATAAAATCTTTGCAAAGATAATTACAACTTATTTACAGCAAACTTTGGATTTTAACAAATAAAAAGAACAAATTGGATTTGTACAATGAATCATATTCAAGTATTGAAAGAATTTGTAGAAAGGATCAGTGAATATGAGTTGCCATTTTACTTTGGATTTGTAGATTATGACAAGGTATTTGATTCTATAAGCATTTCTATGGTGATTAAAGCCATTGGATCATCAAAATATAGACCCAATATACTATCATATTCTAAAGAATATTTATCCAAATGTGGAAGCAATAAATTACACAGTAATATTAATATGATTAACAATGAGCAGGATGTATGGCATAGGCATTTCACATCACCCAAATTTATTTAAGGCAATTTTACAAGAAATATTTTGTGGATGAAAATGAGAAGCTAAGGGAGTAAAAGTAAATGGAGATTATTTAAGTCATCTGGATTTTGTAGGTGATGTAGTTGTTTTTTGAAAATAATGTCACTGAGTTTCAAATAATGTTGCAAGAGTTATCAGATAAAAGCAAACTTTGAATGATCACTTTTTAAGTTAAAGATAAAAAATTATTTAAGAAATTATACGAGTCAAACTAAATTATCTGCTTTACATATATTGTCCAAAGAAAATAAAATTGTTAAATCTCCCAATGCAGAAAATATTACAAATGTATTTGCAGATGCTAAACTTAGAAAATTAAATTTTATAATATATTTAATATGAAAATTTAATTTTCTATACACATTTTTTTTTTGTAATATAATAATAAAGGAAGCACAAAAATTTTGACACAGGCACCAAAAAAACTAGTTGTACCATTGATTACAGATCATATAAATCAATACTTACTCATGATTACACATACAGTACACTAGATTCATTTTCATCATTAAATGAGGCTAATTTATTAAAAAAAAAGAAAGAGATAAAGAAGCAACAAAAAATTAAAGATGAGTTTTGACTATATAAAACAATCCATAAATATAATTATGTTCACACATGGCTAGTCCAATAGATAAAGCAAAGATAAACCCCACAAAAACTGAGCAGCAAAATATGTTTTAAACAACATTTGATATTAAATTAATAGCAGAATACTTAAATAAAATAAAAGTTTGGGGTGCATTTATAATGGAAATATTACCCCCTACATACACCTCTTATGAATCAAAAATAATTACATTCTCTAAATGAATTTTTAATTCATTTACAAAAAATTTCTGAGTAATGTTTTAATCGAACTAGTTCAGAATATCTTTTTTTACCTTAGCAATGAAATAAATCATTTTGCAGATATTCTCGATATATTGAAATTCTTAATATTAATTTCTTGAATACTGTTAAAAGATTTTAAACTAAATAATGTTATTGCAATTTTAAATTGTTTTAAATGTTCTTCTACAGTTTAGAGAAAAAAAAAAAAATCATCTGAGGATGAATATAATTGTAGATAAAATAAACTTTAAAGAAAAAAATTTGTTTTCATATTTAAATTTAAAATATAACTGTCTAGCTTGCTTTCTTTAAAAAACAAAAGAATAAAAGTAAATTAGAAATCCCTGACCACTAAAGAAGTGATTTTATCTTGCATTTGACTTCAACCATTTCTGAAATTTATCTTGCATCTGACTTCAACCATTTCTGAAATTTTTATTGGTAAGTACTTTAAAAGACAAATAACTTCTTTCATGTTTAAATGTTTTAATTTAAAAATATATTTACTATATGTAAAATATTTTAATTTAAACTAGTAATTGTTTTTAGGATATCTACAATTAGATTTATAAAAATAAAGATGATTTTTAAATTAAATTAATAAAAAGTTGAATAAAAAAATAAATTAGTTATCAGTGATTCTATACAATATAAGATTGATGATAATCATCAAAATTTTTAATCATTATTGATTTATTTTAAGATGAAGATCTCTTCAAACTTAATACAGATTCCCCAATCCATAGCCTCTCTTCTCCACATCACATTTCATTCATTTATCTCACAACTGGTCTTTTTCTAGATATGTTACAATATTTTGGGATTCAACTTAAGGCTTTAACTGTTTACTTATCTCTTTCAATAAATTGTTCAACCTAGTACCATTTTAGTCTCATCTTTCAATTATATATTTGTTCGCTTACTCATATTTTACTTTCAATCTCTTCTTATTACTCCCAACTTATATTTATGTACTTAGTTGAGGGATCTGAAGTTTATTCTTCTATTAAATATTAAGTCTTTGGATCCATTTATAAGAATTGGTAAAACATCTATTATAAAGTTTCCAAACACATAGGCATTTCCAAACGCATTCCATCCAACTTTAACTCTATGATTAATTTCTTCTATTATGTTTTATCTGGGTTAAAAATAAAACCAAAGTATTTGTAGTTGTTAACTTGTAATTCACGATTATTAAACTTTATTTTCTTCTTCTGAAAAACATTTAATCTGATAATTCTTCATTTCTTGAATTTCTGAAGTATAATTTGAATAAACAATATCATCATATGCAAAATCTAGATACTTAAATAAGATTCATGTATTTTTATTCTCCAAGCTATTTTTAATTAACAAAAACACTTCTAAAATTGCTGTAAACAGTTTTAAAGGTATCTTTATCAAAGTTAATGTCGTCATATAATGTAATCAATGATGTTATATTTTTATAAATACTCTTCAAAAAATGACAAAACCCTGAATCTATGTCTTAAAATGGTTTTAAATTTCAATCACAGTCAAAATACCTTTTCATAATCTATAAACCCAGAGCATAATGGCAACTCACACTCGTAAATCTTTTCTATAAGTTCATTCAAATGTTTGGATGTGATCCACTATTCTAAAAATCATTCTTAAATCCAGCTTGTTTTGATTCCAAAGTTTCTTCTAGATGAGTTGCAATTATCTTAGTAAAAATCTTGTATAGAATAAATAAAAAAACAGATATTTTTATAATTTTTATAAATATCACTATTACTACTGCTTTCTTCCATCTGGCATATAATATCATTTAGATATTTGGTATATAAATTACACTTTCTTATTACATTGCCAAATGTGTACCATATAATACTAAATCATCCTTGCACTTTACTACTGTTACACAATGCTTTATTTTCCACCCTCTTTGACAGTTTTGATTGCCCTAGCAATCTTCTTCAGAACTCTTATAGGAGATGAGTTCTGAAGATTGCTGGGCCAATCGAAACTGTAAAAGAGGGTGGTAGTTCTGAAGAAGATTGCTGGGATAATTGAAACTGTAAAAGAGGGTGGTAAATAAAGCATTGTGTATAGTAATAAAGTGCATGGATGATTTAATATTATATATTTGGTATATAATTTTATCAATTGTTTTATGTCTACCTGCCTCTTAAGATATCAATAATAATTTCCATTATATTATGGAGCTTTTCTTTTTTGCATAGACTTAATTTCTGTATGTCATTTTTCCCCTTTACAATGCTGGCAATTCAAAAAATATTGAAGTTACTTTGTTTTCTTAAACTTTACTACTATATATTTTTTTATAGACCTCTTCCATGAGCTTACTTTGTTTTCTTGATTCATTATTTCTATATATATATTAGAGATCTCTTCCAACTATTTCATGATATTCTTATTTTTGGTAATAGTTTCGTCTTTTTTCTTACAGCGGAAATAAGTTTCTACAAACCCCATATAAAAGACAATTAATAAAAAGTTAGAATACCTTTTAAGCCGGGATTGTCATCATTATGCCGAATATTCTGTATTTTAACCGTTTTACCCGAAAGAGTTGCTAATACGAGTCTTTGTCTTAGATAATTGCAGCCTTCGTATACTAACGTGTCTCCTTTGGAAGTTTCCATCTTGTTTAAAAACAAGTTAATTTAGTCTAACCATTCAAAATTTTTTTTCGTAAATTCCATAAAAATTAATATATGAAAAATATTAGTAAAAGTTCTAATTATGCTGTAAATTATTTATTTAATACAAAATAAAGATTTAAAAAAAAATTTTTTTTTGCGTCAAATAAATGTGTGGTTGCATGAATGTATGTTCATACTGCAACTGCCTAATAAAATTGTATTTATTGGTATTATCTAAGGCGAATATGATGTAGAGTAAAAAGCATGTTGAAATTTTTGGAAAATGTTAAATATGGACTGACAAATCCCGAAGCACTTCTAAAAGCTGAAACAACAAAACGCATCTTTTCATTAGATTTAAGTAAATATCGTGATGTTGAACATTGCCATCGCAGTGCTGTTAGTGCCATCGATATCGATTCTGTTGAACGGCGATAGTAAATATATTTTTATTTTTTGTGCTATCTAGTTAAATCATACTGGTTCCAGATAGAGAAGCTAACGTACATACATAATAAATTTATTCACCGTTAAGAACTTATGTAGTGATCAATAAAGATTATCCTTGCTTTTTTATTATTATTATTATTAATTAGATATCCTCAATCGACTAAATTATTGCTCATATGAATGGCATTCTGCCTATCATACATTGTTCATTAAAATATGAGTAATTACTACCACCACAATAACGTATGTTATGTTCTCTGCTGGCTATTTGTTCCATCGGAACATTTGTTTCGATTGACCCAACAATCTTCAGAACTATAACAAACAATACAAATATACATGAACATATAATTTTATATATATTCTATCTTATAATCTTTATTTATATACTCACATATACCTCTATATAATTATTGCCTTTTTATATATTATACCTTTTTATATTTATCAATCAATACTTTCTATAATCATATATATATATATATTCTATTTTTATTTTATTCTTATTAATTTTTTTAATATTTAACACTAACATTATATATTCATATTTTTATATTTTACATTATTATTATTCATTATATTAGCATTCTATATGTATAATTTTCTTTAACCTATAATATTATTTTTTAACATTTTTTATACCTACCTTCTACTTATATTTTCAAATCTTAAACTGCTAATGTGATGATGAAGTGATGTGATGCACTGTAGCTTCTTCTTATACAGAGTCAAGAATCTCTGAACAATTATGCCCAGAGAAACTGTGTTAGCCACTTTATTTACCATTCCCCAGTCCAAGTTTTCCCATATTCTGCTCCATCTCATTTCTACAACATAATCTTTGTCAACTTTATGGCCTTTATATCTAAATCCCCCTTATCTTTTTCCAAACCTAGCATAAAAAACAATAATCCACTTTTTGTATAATCACTTTTTTCATATTTGTTTTTTCATAACTTCATTATATGTGCCCTTTCTGTTTTCAAGCATTTACATTCAATTAACAGATGCCTAATATTTTCTATTTCTTCCTTACATAATTTACAGAATAAATCACCCATATTTTTCCACTTACATATATATTCTCTTGTTGCTAAAGATCCCGTTCGAGCCTTAAACAATAAACTACTTTCCTTACTATTATCATATATTAATTCGCACTTAATATTCTATTTATTTCTATATATATTTAAACTTTTTACTCTCCATACTAGTTCTCCATCTCTCTAACTCCTTATTCTTTATTAATAAATTTATTCTTTTATCCCATTACTTACCACTATAACACTCAACAATCCTCCTAACACAATCATCCCATCTTTTGTACAAATATACTGATATAAATTCTTTATCCACATCTTTTGCATACCGCTTTACCTTTCTCACCCATCTTGTTACCTGCCCTTTACTCATAACCCAATTAAACACTATTTTGGCTATTCTTTTACTATCCATAAACTGCAACCTACCAAACATTTTCATTTTACTTTTTGCATCTCTCATATGCAAACTTGTCTATCCCATTTGCTGTCCATACATCTGCATCCAATGCATGTGTTCCTACTTCCCTTTGAACTTTTTCTAAGTAATTTAATACACCTTTACTAACACATAATGCATCATTACCATATGTTAACCCTCTTTCTATTTTTTATATAATTAAATCTTTTTTTTTTAATGTCAAAATTTTTTCAGACTCATATCTGTATTTAATACTGGTTTAATATTATTAATATAAATTGCTTCTTTTATTTTTCTTTCCCATTTATTATTTGTAAATTGTATCATCTTTATATAATCCTTTCCAAATTCATGCCCTGTTTCTAATGTTTGTAAATATATCAACAAATTTTTATCATATTTATGTTGTAATAGTCTTCTATATATAGAATTTTTTGTTTCTTCTGCGTAATTTACTTTTAAATTATTAATTTCACACTTTTTATAATTAATTTCATATATTCCATTAATTTCATTATCTAAATTTTTATTGTAATTACTAATATACTTATTTTCTAAAATACTGAACATATTTTTTCTCTTTTTATTAACTATTCTAACATTTATTATATTATTAAATATTTTATTAATTTTATACTTTATTAAAATTTTTGACTACATAGTTATTTATATAATTAATTGTATCTATATTATTCTTACTACTTTTTTCTTCTTTATTATTATTTATATAATCTGTCGTATTTTCTATTAACTTCATATTATCATTTATAAATTTATTTGGATAATCATTATTTACAAATTCTTCTTTTATTAAATCTATTTGTTTAACATAATCTTCTTTATTTGAATGATAATTTACTGCTCTATGAATTCTAGAATGTATTGCATTTGTTTTATATTTGTATTTGAGTGCCAATTAGCTATATTATTCTCTATATTGCTTTTCTTCTGAATTAATGTTTCAATCCTACATTTTTCTTCTTTACTGGACTTAATCAACTTTATATGTAAATGTGTCACTATATTATTCTCTGCTTTTTCTACAGTAAATTTAATATTTATATTCATCTTATTAATATCTTCTATAAATAAATCTATCTGTCTGTGTTTTATTGAATGTCAATAAATAATCATTTACATATCTTTTAATAAAGATTGGAGCATTATTATTCACTAATATTAGTTTCTTCAATTCTTTCATATAAATATTACTTAATACTCTACTTAATGCTCCTCCTATTAGTAAATCTGTTTTTTTACAATTTATCCAAACCGCTTCAAACACTTTTTAGCAAAACTCTTTATTTGTACATATACTGAACCGGATCAGTGTCCGATTCAAGGGTTTTACTGCCCAAAATTAAAAACTTTTAATTTCGTTAAGTTTCTAAAGTTAAAAGAAAAAAAAAGATTTTAATTATTAAAAAGAGTACGTGTAATAAAACACATACTCGTTTATAGATTGTTTTAATGTTTATAAAATTGTTTTTAAAATAGTTTTCTTATACCGCTTGTTTTTACTTTTTTTTAAATCAATTTGATTAAAAAATAAGCTGGCTAGCTAATTACATTCCTGTTGCTTTTATTTTAACCATTGTAAACTCATTCTAAAAAGCGGAGATTTGATTGTGTTGTTTTGTTTCAATAATCCCTGGGTAGAATTCTTAGATTAGATTGAGCTGGAGATTAATATTTGCCCTGCCTTAGGTGTAGAATTCAACAACAAGGAAAGTGTTTTGCGGGAAATGTAAGAGGTATAAATAGCCCCGCTAATTTGGAGTAGTTATTTATTCTTAACTAGACAATCTGTTTCTCAAGTGAAAGTTCGTATTCTTTTACGCACTTTGATTGCAGCCTGTTGTGATCCAGAGTTTTGATAGCAGTTTGGACATTTAATTCCTGCTAAAAACTTACAATTATTAACAGACTTCTTTGCTGTACAAGATGTCAAAATCTACTGCTCTGAGTTTTGCCATTATCAGGATGTCTTGCTAACTTAACTCAAAAGACGGACCCATACCTGCCAGCTTGGCTTCAATCCTGCTATGAACACCTAAAATAAACAAGACCTCTGCCTCTACCTTGCCACTGTCAAAGGACCTGAAAATGGACTAAAATAAACATGCACACTCTACGCGAACTGTGCTTGACCGTCAGGTACAATTTTCTTTTATTCTTCCCAGGGTAAATTTCTTTTCATTTAATCTCCACTCAATCTAATTATAATTCTGTATTCCTAAGCAATATTTAGCCTCATACTTAATATTTATTGTGTTTTCCTGTATTTTGTAGTGTGTCTTGGAATCTTAGTTTTAAGATTCCCAAATTTGCTTTCAATTTTTGTTTATTAGAGAGTGACGAGTGAGTTTTTATATTTATATGCCTAACTTTTTTTTTATAAATGCTTTAGCAGTCATGTATATTTTAAATGCTTACCTGTAGTTATTTTTTTGTAGCCAATAATTGATTTTAAATACTGTGTTTGCGCTTTTGCAAACCACCAAAATCTTTTGGCAGGTGACTTTATTTTATTAATTTTCCGCAAGTAGGGATTTCATTTCTTCATTTCTTGTGTTCCTAAAGTGGAAACTAGAATTATTTTTCTTTGTAATTTTATAAGTCGCCAGCAGGAAGACAATATTTATCCCTTTGTAAATTACAGGTGAGCGAGACTTTCATTCTGCTAAAGTATTTTAAGCTTTTATATTTTCGTACTCATGTGCACTCTCCGATAGATTTATTTTGTATTTATGTGTAGCTTAATTTATCAGTGCATGTACTCGGAACTTGTGTCATAAATTTATTTCTTAATTATAATTCATTTTCTTTAATTGCTGGGGCAGACATAACTGGTTTTCTAATGATTTACTTATCTCCTATTGAGACCTTTAATTATGATTCTTAGAGTAATTTTCACCAATCATTTGGTTGGGATTCGCCAGAAATAATTGTTTTCCTTTCATTTTCAATCATATTTTTTGGTTGTTCTTGAGGTAAATCAATCACCTGTATTTTAAACATAATAATAGGTGCAGCTTCTACCGACACATGACATTCGGGGTCCAACACATTTTTTGGACCTCGGAAAGCTCATCGGCACTGGTTTTCATTGATTTATTTCACGAACGTATTGTTTAAATATCTGAATGGGAGGGCCAGTGTTTGGGTGAATCCTCTGCTGAATGAAATTTGCTTCCTCCCTTTACAATTCGTTATTGGAAGATCAGTCGGTCTGCCAAAGCTTTGCGTTTAGTCTTTCTGGTACATGCCTGAGCTAACCCTATTTATTGTGTCATAAACTTATACTCCTAATTTATTTTCTCTTAAATAAAATATTTTAAATATGTTTAAACTTAATTTGGCTGACGTTTGTCTTTGTGCTTTTACTTCTCAATTGTCTAAACAATTTTAAGATCTCTTGTTTCTCCCTGAGTCTAGTTGGCGCAAACCATCATCATCCATTCTGATCACAGTAAATAAATTTTCCAGATACGTAGTGATCTGGTGGCGCCCTCTGTGTCAGAATAGATTGAATGTCCGGTACAATACATACATCTACATTTCGACTGACCTGCAGCTTTTTCGGAGCTATGATATAATGAACAAAATAAAATAAAAAACATAACTATATAATAACACCATAAAAAATTTAAACAATAAAAAACTAAAAACAACATAAAATATATATATAAAAAAATTGAAATAAATAATCAAACCCAAATAAAACCATTAATACAAAATAAAATGTACAACATAAATAGAAAATAAATATAAATTATACATGTATATGACTAACTTTATACATATAAACATGCAAGGACAACTATTAATCTAAATATATTATCTATTTTATTATTATTGACAATCTACTAATTATCTCTATTCTTTATAAACTTAAACTTTATGATTAGTAACTAAAATTCTTTTGATTTTAAATCATATAATATTTATTATTTTCTTACTCATTCTTTTAAAAATAATATTTTATATTTATTAGTATTTCTGAATATTTAAACCTATAAACATTATACTCTTTGAACTTACCAAGTTTATTTTGATCTTCTAAAAAAAAAAAAATTTTTTTTTTTCCAAAAAATTATCTTATATCCTAGCTCCCTCTATTACATATTATTTAAACTAAATATATATCCCCTACAGCTCTTTATTTATATATTTATTTTATTTTATACACTTTAACTTTTATTATTATTATTATTATATAATTCTCATAAATTTATATTATACTGCTTTATATGTTTATATATATATTTATTTTATATGCTTTAACTTTTATTATTATTCTTATATAATTCTCATAAATTTTTATTATACTGTTTTATATGTAAATATTATGCTAAGTTTATTAATAAATTTATTATTTTTCTATTATGTAATATCTATAAATATACCTACATTTATACTCCTATTTAACTTAACCATTTTTTATCATCCACAACTCATTTATAAACAATTATCCCTTTACATATTTACCTCTATATATCTTATTTAATAACTATATCTATACCAATCTCATCCTAATCCCAGAATCTCTGTTAAATTCTGGTTTTATCTTTCTTATTAATATAGCTTCTTTATTTTCCTTTCTTTAATACTTTCTGTATGTAACCTCATTTTTATTGAACTTTGTGTAAATTTGTGTCCTGTTTCTTTTGTATGTATACATATCAGTGATTTATTATCCGCCATATGTTGTTTTAATCTTGTTTTTATAGGATTTTTTGTTTCTCCCACATATTTGTTATCAATCCCACTATCTAAACGTTGTTTGCATTTTATCACATATATTCCATTAATTATTTTTTATTATCTTTATTATATCCTATGTATTTGTTATCTATCAAATTTAATAGGCTTTATTTTTTTTATTAACTATTTTTGTATTAATTATTTTATTGTATCTTTTATTAATCTTCTTTATAATTTTGTTAAATTATTCACTATGATATTATTATTTGTTTTTATTCCTATATATCTATTTTCACCTTTTTTTTCCTTCACTCTCTTATACTCTATTTTTCCAATACTTCTTTTAATTATATATTTTTTTCCTTCAATTTTTAACTCATTGATTATTAAATCTTCTATCCTTGAACAATACATTGTAGCCCTGTATATTCTTCAATATATACAACTAATTTTATATTTCCTATCAATGTTCGAAAACCAACTTGTTATTTTGTTACCAATATTGTTCCTTTTATAAATACTTGTCTGAATACATCATTTTTTATCTATCAATTTCTTTTAAAATGTTATATCCAGATATGCTATTTCATTATTCTCTTCCTTCTCAACCGTAAACTTTATATTCTCTATTTTATTAATATCATTAATAAACCAGCTTATTTGTCGTTGGCTTTTATTAAAAATCATTAAATAATCATCTATATATCTGTTAAAAAACAAAGGAACATTTTTATTTTGTTATATTTTTATTAAACTCATATAAATATTACTTAAAATTGCACTAAGAACTCCTCCCATTAATAATCCTTCTTTTTGCTTATAAAATTCTCTATTATATTCAAAAACTACATCCTTGCAACATAATTCCATTAAATCTACCAAAATATGAACAGGTAATTTTATTGTCTTATTTTTATCCTTACTATATTTCTCTATAGCTAAATTTATTGCTTTACCCACATTTAAATTAATATACATAGAAATAATGTCCATTTCTGTATTCATATTTTTTAAATATGTCATTAATTTCATCTATTAAAATTTTATTATTTTTAATATTGGAATTTTCATACTCATTAGCATATTTTTAAAAATTTCACTCGATAACTATTTTGAAACTTTGTCTAAATAAGATCTGGTACTCATCTTATAGCTAAAGACACCGCTCTATGGTGCAGTTTTCGCGCTAAAACACATAAAAATGCTGTTTCCACGGCCGACATGTTTGAACCTGCGTTTTCTATAATACAACTTTTTTGTTGTGTTACAGAATGCAGGCCGCTATGTCGCGTCGCAGTACAGCATGTGTGTCGCATCGCAGCAAATACATTTTCCGAATTCACACAGTTTATAAAATAGTTACGGCTTGATGAGAGAGTTTGTATTTGAATTGGATGGAAATATTGTTTTCATTGGATTTTTTATTTATTTTAAAGTATTGAAATGTTCAGATTTTTTAAAGTAATAATTCTAAGACTTTTTACAACGTACTGTATTGAAGTTTTAATTGGGAAAATGTTAAATATCTATGTTTTAATGAGTTGCAATTAGGTAACGCGTCAAGTAATGTACTGTTCGTAACATTCCACAAGACCAAGAAGATTCTACCGTGTGTGTATTTTTGAAGTAAAAAAGAGCAGTACCAAAAAAATATCCTGTAAGAAAATTACAAATATACACGATTTTTTGTAAATTTCATAAAAAGCAAATATTATAAACATGTTTAATAAGTAAAGAAGACATTTATATGTGTTTGTTGTTGTTTAAAAAAGTTTGAGTTTGTTTATTTAGTCCGAGTACGGTTACGATTTTGAATTTTTTTATTTTAGCATTACAAACAACAGAACACTAACCCTAAACCTAACCTTAAAACTAAACCTAACCGTAACAACTTTTACTTTTTGTCATTCTAAATAGCCATAATATCTCTTTGTCTGTAAAAAAAAAAAAAAAAAAATGTAAAACGAAGACTAAAAAAATAAAAAATAGACTAAGAAATTTTACTTTTTATTATGATTATTATTTTTTAGTTAAACAACAACAACAACAAAAAGTCATAACACAAGTAAAAAAATATCCTATAGAAAATTGATAAAAAAAAAAGCCGTAACACAAGTAAAAAAATATCCGATAGAAAATTGATAAAAAAAAAGCCGTAACACAATTAAAAAAATATACGATAGAAAAAGCACGAATCAAATTGTAATTTGTTGATTTTATTTTACATTTATTATTATCATTTAAATTGTATACATTAATAGAAAATAATATTTATAAAAGACGATTTTGTTTTGTTTTTATTTTCGCATTACAAAAAAGCACAGGAAAATTATTATAATCAACGGCCTGGGATTGGTCATATTTTATAGTTTTAGCGTGAAAAAGGCGCCATCCAACAGCATCTTTATCTTTACAATCAATAATTGGCCTTAGTGGGATATTTTCTTTGTTAATTTTTGGAGGCCTATATGTTCTTGCTGTTTTACATTCTTTACTTTCTATTTTCTCAAATGTTAACCTATCTATTAGCCCCTCTTTATAAATATGTTATCAATGTATATATCCTTCTATTTTTTAAGTCACTGTCATTCTTCTTAACTTTTTCAAACACCTTATCACTCAGCATAACCTTCATTTTTTCTAAATAATCTTTTTTATCTAATATCACTAATTTATTCCCTTTATCTGACTTTAAGAAAACTACTTCTTTTTCATACTTAGACTTAATCTTTCTGACTTCTTCCTGTAGGAAATATAAAATTAGTTGTATATATTCAAGAATATACGGGGCTGAAATATATTGTTCAAGGAAAGAAGATTATAATAAAAAGATTTAATAATCAATAAGTTAAAAATGAATGGTTTCCCCTGTATATATAATTAAAAGAAGTATTGGAAAAATAAAGAGTATAAGATAAATAAAAATGAAAAGAGTGAAGAAAAAAGAAAGGTGAAAATAGATATATAGGAATAAAAACAAATAATAATATCATAGTGAATAAGTTTAACAAAATTATAAAGAAGATTAATAAAAGATACAAAAGAATAATTAATACAAAAATAGTTAATAAAAAAAGAGAAAACCTATTAAATTTGATAGATAACAAATACATAGGATATAATAAAGATAATAAAGAAATAATTAATGGAGTATATGTGATAAAATGCAAACAATGTCTAGATAGTGGAATTAATAACAAGTATGTGGGAGAAACAAAACATTCTATAAAAACAAGATTAAAACAACATCTGGAAGATAATAAATCACCAATATATATATACATACAAAAGAAACAGGACACAAATGTACACAAAGTTCAATAAAAGTGAGGTTACATACAGAAAATATTAAAGAAAGGAAAATAAAAGAAGCTATATTAATAAGAAAGATGAAATCAGAACTTAATAGAGATTCTGGGATTAGGATGAGATTGGCATAGATATAGTTATTAAATAAGATATATAGAGGTAAATATGTAAAGAGATAATTGTTTATAAATGAGTTGTGAAAGATAAAAAATGGTTAAGTTAAATAGGAGTATAAATGTGGGTATATTTATAGATATTACATAATAGAAAAATAATAAATTAATTAATTAATAAACTTAGCATAATATTTACATATAAAACAGTATAATAAAAATTTATAAAATATAAGAATAATATAAAAGTTAAAGTATATAAAATAAAATATATATATGTAAATAAAGTTGTAGGGAATATATATATAAAAACATATAAAGCAGTATAATATAAATTTATGAGAATTATATAATAATAATAAAAGTTAAAGTGTATAAAATAAAAAATATATATAAATAAAGAGTTGTAGGGGACAGATATTTAGTTTAAATAATATGTAATAGAGGGAGCTAGGTATAAGATAATTTTTTGAAAAAAAAAAACTATTTTTTTAGAAGATCAAAATAAACTTGGTAAGTTCAAAGATTATAATGTTTATAGGGTTTAAATGTTCAGAAATAATAAATATAAAATATTTTTAAAAGAAGAATGAGTAAGGAAATAATAAATATTATATGATTTAAAATTAAAAGAATTTTAGTTACTAATCATAAAGTTTAAACTTATGAAGAATAGAGATAATTAGTAGATTGTCAATAATAATAAAATAGATAATATGTTTAGATTAATAGTTGTCCTTGAATGTGTATATGTATAAAGTTAGGAATACACATGTATAATTTATATTTATTTTTTATTTAGGTTGTACATTTTATTTTATATTAATTGTTTTATTTGGGTTTGATTATTTATTTCAGTTTTTTTTTAATATATTGTACCAACCTCCTCCGAACAACCAATAAAAAAAAATACTAACTACTACTTCTATTTAAACACTTACTACCTTCAAATCTCTTAACGATATAAAAGTACAATTTAAAATTTACTACTTAAGCTTATGGGAAACAACAAACACCAAGCATCGACAAATAAAATATCTAATATCTTATTATATTTTGTCCTCCTAGATTTCCCTTTCAGAAAATGGTTGGTTTTCAGGTAAAGTGTCAACTATTATCAATAGCGAACTATCAATAGTATCAAACACTCGACTACCAAATATACACTGATCAAATAAACACTTTATTTTATTTTTAAAAGAAGAAAGAAAAATTCCTTAGGCGCCAGCTAATTACATTAGAATTAGGATGTCCATTTGATCAGCACAATTTGATACCTGAAAATCCCTGCTAGCTCAACCGGTTCCAACCACCCACTAAATAGACAAAACAAAAGGTATATCTTAAACGCTGCCTCTTCTAAGCTACTACTATTTTTTTTTAAAAACTAAAATAATTTTTTCCGAACCATTCAAAAATAATACTTCAATCCTTTAAAACTAATAATAACAACATTATACTGAATACTAAACATTTATAGATTTGACTTAGCGAATCTTTTCTGAAATACTATTATTAATGATTAGATTTTTTCCTCCTACTCTTATTAAGAAAATAAATATTTATGCTTACCCGCACATATCAGAAATAAACATAAATGTTTTAAGAAAAATAATTTAAGTGTTTTTTATATTATTTTAAAATAAATTAATCATTTTATCTTATAATGAAACACACACTTTTTTTTAAAGATTAAAATAAGCATTTTAATATATTACTTTAGCAAATAAATTATACATGTTACATTATATTTTATTTTATCCTTTTTTTAAAGTTTAAAAACAAAAACAAATCACACATACGTGCATGGCATTGTTTCAAAAATATTATTTAATAAAAGCTGCTTTTACTTATTTTATTATTGCAAATATTAATTTTTTGAAGTTTAAAGTTTATTCTTTTTTTAAGTTTAATTCAAAAAGTTCAAAGTTCTTTTAATAAAGTCTATCTTTATTTTTAAAAGAAATCGGGAATGTTTAGATATCAAAGTTAAATAATTACCTAGGTTTTAAAATAGACAGAAACAGCATAATGGAATTATTTCTTAACTCATCGACGATTGGTAAATGATTCTTCTGTATTTGATATGATTTTCGTGGCTAGTTTGATGTTCCTGCACTCCGCTGTCTGTTTAGTCTATTTCAACATGATTACTTTCCGAACTAATCGCAGGTCTTAAATGCATAGAGAGTGGATTCGATCAACTGCAAACACGTTGGTTTTTTAACAATGCAACATTTTTTGAAATATTACTTCAAAAATATTTTATTAAAATGAGAAAGTCAGCCCAAGAATGAACAAAAGTTGAGCTATTTATACTGTTTTAAACAATGGAAAACTTTATTTAGCAGCAGCCTTCGTCTCATGAAATAAAATCAGCTTCTGCGTCTACTTTTATTAAAAATTACATACACACATGCACATATATTTATTTATTTATTAGAAGATAAAACGAAATCTCTTTATTATTTTATTAAAAATTGATTTAAAGAATATTAAATCATTTATTTATTACAAGACTTTTTTTCTTCTTTTAAACAAAAAAAAATCTTTTATTTTAAACAGCTTATTATTTTAAACACCCCCCCGCGCTCTTTAGTTTTTACATTTTATTCTCTTAATATTAAATTTTTATATTTTTAAAACATGGGACTCATACAATTACTTTAATATCAATGTACTTTGGTACAATATATATATTTTATGTTGTATTTAGTTTTTTATTGTTTAAATTTTTTACGGTGTTATTATATAGTTGTTTTTTATTTTATTTTGTTCATTATATCATAGCTCGGAAGAAGACTGCAGGTCAGTCGAAACGTAGGTGTATGTATATGTACAAATAAAGAGTTTTGCTAAAAAGTGTTTGAAGCGGTTTGGATAAATTGTATTTATAGGATATTACAGCAAAAATAAAGAAAAGTGTGATTTTGGTAAATCTTTTTTTTGTTTATAAAACCTAACATTAAATTGAAACGTTATTTCTTTACAACATATTTCTATAATCTTTTTTAATTGTTTTATAGGTATATTTATTTCTTTATTATTATCCTTTTTATATCTATTAATTACTATATCTATTGCTTTCTCCACATTAATATTTGTATACATTGTAAAAAGTAATAAAGAACATAAATGATATATTTATTTGGCAATGCAATAAGAAAGGTAAAATTATAATATTTCATAAACAACATATTTGGAAAAGTATTAGGGCCTTGAGACGGACATGAATTTATATTAATTGAATGTAGAATAGGAATGTCTATTTAGCATTTCATGGTAAAGTACACAA
Organism: Epiperipatus broadwayi; assembly: GCA_028023455.1. Taxonomy (NCBI): domain Eukaryota; kingdom Metazoa; phylum Onychophora; class Udeonychophora; order Euonychophora; family Peripatidae; genus Epiperipatus; species Epiperipatus broadwayi. Next base: position 1,067,118 of record JAQFVV010006245.1, on the reverse strand, counting down.
ATTTGTAATTACATGCTCAGTTTGAATAATAGCATTTATAAAATAACAATCTGATTGTAGTATAGTCTGGACAAGGTGAAGTTAGTTGCATTGATAGTTTATATATATATATATATATAAAATTGAAAGAAAGGAATTGGTGATTGGATCCAAAAGACAATTTGATTTTACTCCAGATGTCAAGTAATGGCAAGAAATTAGCTCACCAATGATTATGCTACAAATAACTGATTCTTGTGTCTTATTTTCTTTCTCTTGAAATGTGTTATAGATCTATAAAATATTCCAAGAAATCAATATGAGAGATTATGCTAGAGAGAACTTAATTTGATCTTAATGTTAGAGTTTGTTTCAGTGATATAAAGTAATAAGATAAATCAAGAAAGATAACAAGAATTGGCTAAAATGTATGAAATTTCCTAGAGTCACTGCTCTCCAATAATATTTAAAGCAGCTCAAGGCATGCCATAGATTATCTTAAATTTTATTTTTATCTTTGGGCTAATCCTATTTGAGATAGTAATATGTAAATAAGCAAACTGATAATTTGTTTACTTTGTAATATGAAACTTTTTGCAAGTTGTAACTAATCAACATTTTAATTGAATATCTTTATTTATATTATTGAAATTACATTCTTTTAATTTATTTCAGTATATAGCAAAATGTAGATGTTACTTAGACAATAAAGTGTAATTTTTTTAGCAATTATTACAAGCTTATATTGCACTCAGTTCAGCCTTGTTAATTGAATACTTATGTGTGCAGAGTTATTAATCATTAGTGCATTAAAAGAATTTATTTTTTTGGCTAATCAACATAGTTGAACTAAAATAAATATTTCTTGCAATATAATTCAATAAAAAAAAAAGGTTGACAAAAAACAAATATTTCTGGAAGTTTTACAAAAAGTAAATTTCTCTGATGCAGTTTGACAAAAAAAAAAATGGTTTTATAGCTACTAATTTTTTCTAGTGGAAATTATTAAGGCCAGAACTCATGGCAATCAAGTAATCTTCACTTGAAGTAAATAAGCAATAAACATGTAAAGAAGAACTGTTATAAATAGTAAAACGGTGTTTATATATATATACTTGCATATATATATATACCAGTTCTTATTTATGGATCTGAAACTTGGACACTTAATGGAAGAGCAATGCAGAGACCTCAGACCACTCAAAGAAGTATGAAAAGATGCATGTTAGGAATAACAGGAAGAGATCGAAAATGCAATATATGGGTAAGAGAACAAACAGGTGTTATTGACCTCATTGAAAAAATTAAAAGACTGAAGTGGAGTTGGGCTGGACATATTGCTAAAACAGATGGTAATAGATGGACAATTGAAATCTTAAACTGGATTCCAAGAGATTGTAAAAAAACCCAGAAAGAGACCACATGTGAGATGGATGGATGAAATAAGAAAGTGTGCAGGGGTGATGTGTAAAAGAGAAGCTAAAGATTGGAGAAGATGGATTGAACTTGAAGAGACCTTCATCCTGCAGTGGATTGATAATAGTTGATGATGATGATGATGATATTTGCAATAAAAAATTTAATTTAGCTTTTTCACTAGTATAAGAAAATGTCACTAATCAGTCAGATTAGTATATTTGAATTCAAATCTGTTATCTCAATGGTGGCTACTTTACAGGAACTATTTGAAGAAGATTTTGGAAAATGGAATAACAATATCATATTACTTACTGTCTTACTTTATGCCAAAAAATTGACTATTTCTATCCTCCTCCATCATATCATGTCTTCAGTCTTTATTTTTATAACAAATGCTTTTCTTGTGCTTATTATAATTTGTATATGTAAACATTTTGAATGTCTAACCAAGAAAAAGTAATGCTGATTTATTATAGTTAGAATTTGCTGAGCATGCTTTCGGTGTTAACAGTCAGAAGTATTACTTTTTTTTGATTAAATACTCAAAACATTTACATATATAAAATACTTGTTATAAATATAAATGCCAAATTCAGATAAATTTTTACATATTATAGAGTACCACATTAATTATGGTTCCACTAAATTTATGCAATTCTTGACATAATGGAGAATAACCCATTTACTATTTTCTGACTTGAATAAGTAAAGAGAACAGAATTGTCAGAAATAACCAGATAACAATTCAAACAGATATCAAGCAAAGAAATGTTGTCAAAATTTCCATGACATTTTACCATTATAATAAACTCATTGTCAATGGGAAAGTCTTCAGTTGAATTACCTATGGGTAGATTTCCAAGAACATATCTTTGCTTTTTGTTGCCAGAAACTAATTTATTATCAGATAAGACATACTAGATTCATTGTATGACATAGTCTGGATACAAGATAATATATGAAAACTATGGGAAAGGGAAAAAATGCATGCATTGTCATCAAAGCAGATAGTAGTTGTTATTGTATAATATAGTTTTAAATGCAAATATCATTTCAATGACTTTTGAAATCCTGATTTTTACTCAAGAAAAAAAGAAAAAAATTCCAATAAAGAAGTGGAAAGAATCTGAACCTAAGAAATCAATGATATCTATATAGACAAAGAGCATATATGATCAAGATGACATCCAGAGAACTACTAACAATACTTACAATAGTTAAGCAACAATAAATCTTTCCAGAACTTAGTAAAAAAGGGACAGATGTGTCAAAGAAACAAAAGATTATCTGCTTACTTGAAATATTTTATTTGGTATTAAAAGCTATTTCAATAGAGAACAATCCAGTTTCCAAAATAAAAAAAGCTGTACTGTATAATGGTCTACCTATTATGGATTCATGTTTATTAAATACAAAAAAAAAAAAAGAATAATGTAATATATAAATAATATAATTAAAATGTCCGTTAATTAAAACAAAATTGTAATCATAATAAAAATAATAAATATAACGGTAATAAACTATTATCAACAGTCTTTCAATCCGCAGAAGTACTTTCGGTTAATTTCTTAAACCTGCCTCAACTGCCATTAAATTCAAAAAACAATGTGGAAGCAAACGTCATCAATTCAAATTCCATGAATCCTATATTTTAATGTTTATAATAGTTTATTACAGTTATATTTATTATTTTTATTATGATATATTATAACGATCGAAATGAAAGTGGTGATCGAATCTAACCGCAATCTGCACTACAGGGTCCATCTAGGCATTTGAACCTAGAAAAATTTATAAAGTAGGCAGATACGCGCTGTTAAGATTCCACTTTATTTAAATATTTAGATCGCTAGCCCAAGTCACTAGCTCAGTGGAAAAGCAGAGATTATAAAATATAACTTTATATCTTAAATATAAAAAAAAATAAAAGCCACTGCCAGAAATTAACACATAAAAATATTTATTTACGCACATATAAAATCATTCTAATTTGAGGAATAAGTTTTAACATTTTAGATGTTTATATTAATCTTTAATTTTACATTTAAATAGATTTCAATAATGAGTTTAATATTTATTTAGTCAGTCGAGTATGAATAGACTATATAGATTGTATTTGAAAAGAAAATATTCTATCCCTTATTTAAGCTTAGGCCAAAAAGTTTGCAGTCAAACTGGTGTCAATCCATCTGATACATTTATGTATTCAATGTAGCATGAAAATATGACAACACAAAATACTATACTATCAGGAATGTATGTCTGAACAGTAAGTAGAGTTCGAGAAGACATTGTCTCTCCACCAACAGGAATGCTACATCTGTTGGCAAGTAGAACAATAAACATAAAACTCCATAGGAATGGATTGCGGTCCTTTGCCATCTTACAAACCCATCCATAGGCAAATGGAAGGTGTGTGGCGTATATATGCAATCCTGCCCATAGCGGATCTCATACTACATCTACTAATTACACAAATATATCCAATCCATTGAGCCAATTCAACTACGAAACGAATAATCTAAGATTACCCTCCCTTAATATAACTTTACAAAACTATAGCCATTCACGCCCGACTTAAGTTTAACATTTATTATGTTCGCACAGATGAATTTTATAAAATTTTTTTTAAAATGTTGAGTATAGATCGATTACATAGATTCCACGGTCAAAAACATTTCAAAATAAACATAACCGATCAAAATACAAAGTCATCGATAATGTCAATTGCATAGGGAATACAAAAAAACCCAATGGTGTTCATCATAAGACACTGCAGTGACATGATGTCTTATATATTCCAATCGACTATGAAACAGCAACATAATTAACCTCTAACGAATCTATGCAACGTCTATACCCAACTTTAAATTTCATGCATTTAAATAATTTATACGATAAGTATTAATACAATAAATAATTTATACAATAAGAAAAAAAATGGAAATGATGTTTATCAACACAAAACATATAAATTTAAACATTTTCAATTGATTTTAAACTTAAAAGTCAGATATAAGTTCATAAGCTTGAACGAAAGTTCTTAATTATTTTTAAATTTTAGAGTTCATGTCAATAGCTTACAGTAGAATCCATGTTCCTGTTGGCAATTCCCACGAAGACTTTCACGGAAGGCCGGTCTGATATTTTGGAGGTAGCATTAGCTGGTTCCATTCTGGTATCACAGTCTTTTCATTTTTTAAACTAAGTGAGAGAGAACGACAAGTGCTTCTTTATCGTTCGTCTCACCAAAAAAAATTGGAAAACCCCCTGGACCTCAATATTTTTCTTTTTATAGTCCTCCTATGGATTCCATGAACAAAGATGTCACTGTTCCATTTTTTTGTTATGGTCCGGGCCTTTATTTGCTGCTTCTATATTGGACAAGCTAATTCTTTATTCCTTATCTAATTTTGATCTGACTTTTTAATTACACAGCTTTTGGATAATTAATAAACAATCATTTTCCATTTACAGATTACAGGAATTAATTAATACCTGTTTTTATTTTTATTTATGTTATTTCTTTTTTAAACTATTTTTATATTTAAATCTTTTTTTATAAAAAAAAGTACGTTCAAATACCTTTTTTTATTTATAAAAAAAAAAATTTTTAAAGTTTAGTATCTGTGCGAATATATACGCTTAACGAACATTTTAATTTTAACGTTTAGTTGTTGTTTTTTTTTAATACATTTATTTTTATTTGCGAACTTTAAGATTTTATTTTAAATTAATGTAACGGCATATTTACATATCGTTACAATATATATATGACTACTTAGCATTTTGTGATAGTTAAAATATACGTGCTTGTAATTATGAGCTCAATATTTATAGTAGTGTTTTTAAGACAACAGTCAAATTAATAATGTTTTCTGGACAACAGACAGTTGGATTTGTTTTTAAAATAACATTCTGACAGGTGAGAAGATCTAAAAGACAAACTATTATTACTCCAAAGAGCAATTTCAAATGATGGTGAGAAATTATCTCATCAATAATTATGATCCTAGAAATGATTTCAGGTTTGTGACAAAGGTAGAAAGCACTCAGAGAAATTAACTCAGGAGATAAGAATTCAGTGAATATATATACTAATTCTCCTAGACCACTGCTGTCTATAGGCATCAAAAGTAAATATTTTTGATATTTACAAGGAGCAATGAAACCAGGAGTTAGCATCCATTTTTACTGAGTCCTCTTTTGAATTCATTTCTTTAGATATTCTATACTACAATACAAACTCTAAAGGAAATATACTTATCAAGATTAGTTTCAAAAGTTAATTGCCTCTAAAATCATAATCATTGGTGGATTAATTTTCCACTATCACATGTGATTTGCCTTTGCAGTGATAATAGCTTGTTTTTTGGATCTAATCATTTGATGAAAGACTATTTAGAAAACTGTCTACTATTTTAAAAGCACTTTTGTTCAGATCAAGTTGATAGTCTGTTTTAATAAGTGTTTTGTACATTATGAATCTTTGCAAGTCAGATAAATAATAAATGAGCACATAAATAATTTTGTAGTGTACCAAGATTATAAACTTATTTCACAGAACAAAGAAGTCAGAATGTGTTACCAGGACAATTTTACAAAACCACTAAATATCACATGATCACCATTTTTATGCGTACACAAGCTGTTTTTACAGAGGTAAAACTCTCCATACAGTAACACCATTCACTGCAAGCCAGAGTAATCAATGGATTCAGGAATGTTTGTGCATAAAATCCTTATGTTGGCTGTGGTTATTAAAGAACCAAAAATTATGGATGCTGAACTGATGATCTTGAATTGAGAACATTATTGTGTTTTCATTTTGGACTCAAAGCTTTGTAGTTAGCTAAGAAGATGAAAAGGTGGTTGCTGGAGGATTGCATTATGTCCTAAAGTCTAGATGTGGTGCTTTCAGATTCAAGGCGTTTCACTGACAAAAGCCACAAGCTAGAAACTAGTCTGAAGATATTGAGTGAGTAGACACTAGATAGGGATTTTATGCACAAACCTTGCTGCATCCATTGATTATTCTGGTTTACACTGTGTGGTGCTACTGTATGGAGAGTTATGCTTCTGTGACAATTTTAGAAGCTAGATTTCTAAAGAATCATTTTAAATAAACCTGTAAATAAAGCCCCTTGTTATTATATCAGTGCCAATATATTTTTTTTTTCAGATAAAAGAATCTGGATTGTAAGATTGTCTTAGCTTACAATTCGGACTCGTTTGTTCCATGAAATATGTTTATATATATATATATGATCAAATAGAACAGATATAGCATTATCCACAATTTTTTTTATAATCTTTTCATCATAAATATTTACATTTCTTCTTTCATTTTGTTTTTATTTAACTGAAAATGAGTTAACATTATTAGGTTGATTTAGGCACCTATAGTAAAAATTGTAATAAGCTATGTGAATTGATATCCCTCATACATACAAATCAATATGCACATATATATTATTTATTTGTAATTATTCCCATCTGCTAATACAGGATGGTCCAAAAATCACAATAATATTATTTTATTAATTTTTCATTAATATAATTGTGTTTTAACTTCATTAAAAATTTACAAACAAAATTTAAAAGAAATTTAAAGAATAATATTATTGTAGAAAAATAATTAAATTAAAAAGAAATTAATAAAAAAGAAAAATATTATGCTAAAGTAACTTTTGGCTCATATGGTATACATTCACTTTCCTACAGAGAGAGTTATTGTATTTTTAGACTGATGTGTATATATATTCAAGATTTTTATTAGACTAACCATCTACTTTAACTCACTTCTATCACAATTATCGCCAGTATAAAAATTGTAAATCGTACCTTTTTTACTTCACACTTATCAGATGAAGTAGAGGCATTAAACTCCTGGATTTGTATTCCTGCAGTGTAATATTTCTTCATTATATCATTCAATTACAGGATAGGGAGTGATTTTTATTGACTTTTAATACTTGTGAAACAATGAATAATCATTATATTTAAAGATATGTTTATTTTTTAATTTTTTTTTAATTTTTTTTTTTTCCCCCAACAGTTGGGGGGTTGAATTTCCCCCTTTTAAAAAATTTAAAATTTTTTCTCCCCCCCCCCCTTTCTTCGTGAGCTATAACCATTAAACATTTATATCTGTGCCTGTCTTGGCAATCCAATCTTTTTCCACTATAACAGACTTTCACATAGTAGAGATTAGTTTCTATTCACCTTTAACATTTTATTGAAGGGAAAATAATCATTACATTGTAAAGATATCCACCATAAAAGTTGTTTCTCATTTATAATAAATGTGGTATATGATTCAGTCAAGTGACTAAGGAAATAAGTTCAAATTTGAATATATATATATATTTTAACCAGGATGAGGAGAGGGGGCTTGATCCGGGGTGATGGAATTTCATCATCATTGCAGATTAATACAAAATCAATAATTTACAAAAGTATATACAAGTAAGATCAAGAGAATCAAAATAATTATACATCAATCATATATCAAACAGCTTTATCAAAAAGGGTAAGTACTCATAAGTACTACTTAAAATAAACCATTCATCATCATGAATGATCAAAATCAAACTAAATTCATAATAAAATCAACAGTCCATCTTGTGGCTGGATTTGAACAATAAAAAATATAAACCAACAGTCAACCATGAGACTGAATTGGAAATGGGTCTTCTGTAGACCAGGCTAACTATTGAGCCTTTGTCTGCTTGGGACAATTGTTTAACCATTAATTTGGAGATAAGTGTGAATCCATCAGAATACATAACTAGAAAAATCTGAACAATAATGCTGGGATATTAAATCATGCTGATCATCATCAATGCTCTGGTCACTTAGTAATGTACAGGCCAACTATAAACTTAATTTCTGTTAAGACTAAATTAAAATAAAATATAGTGCAGGAGCTTTGAAGAATATAATCCTCGTGCCAAAACCAGGACAGTGTCATACTGGAATGCTCCTAAAGCACTTAATATACATTCCCATTCATATTATTCATCCCATGCTTGAATCTAGCTCAGAGAACATAAGCTCTATTATTGTTTGTGACTAAGAAATGATGGAAACAATTTTTAACAAATTAAATAAGTTTATTAATAACAATAAAAAAAAATGGTATTAGGGCTCTTCACATATCAATTAAACCTTCTGATTTTGATTACTATACAATAAAAAAATTATCACATTTATGATTTACAAAATTACAATACCCAATTCAAGTTATTACTACAGTTTACATGTATATGTGCACAGACATGCAATTTATAATATACAATTAATATTCAATAACAAAAAGTGATTAAAATTTGCATATATGTCCTATTTGAAAGCATTGACATATATGCACACACATAAATATGCAGTACATTTGACTTATATAAAATAATAAATACATGATTAACCTTTTATAGTTGTATATAAAAAAATACTATAAATGTTTAAAAATTTACATGTGTGTATGTGCATGTATTCGCCTACTGACAGAAAGTTACATATTTTAATTTGATCCAATAATAAAGTTATATTTTCCTAATTGATTCCATTTGGAAAACATACATAAATTTCACACATATACCTGTTTAGAAACAAAATATAGATATAATTTTAAATTATTTATAAGTTCTTTTTTTTTTTCTTAAAAAAAAAGTATAGTCAATTTTTGACAAGTATTTGTTGATTAATTATCAACGTTTTTAAATTTAAATTATAGAATCATTGATTTTTTACCTTGTTTTTTTTAATTTTTTAAATCCAGACAAAATTATTTGCTTGTTTGCTTCACTTTTAAAATGTCTATTTTCTTTTTAATAAACGAAAGAAAACTTCACTTTATAGAATCAAAAAAATATAAATATCAAAATGTTTTGCTTGATTAGTTAATGCTGATGAAGTAGGCAAGGTGAGATAGGAAAAGTGAATATGTGAACTGCAGCTCCTCATGCCATGGTAAGTAGATAGCCAAGCTTGGACTACCAGTACACAATGCCCCATGATGTCATGAGAAAATACCTCATCCTTAAGCACTACCTCTCTTGTACCTAAAGAGATCATCCATAATGAGCAGTAGCCAGAAAATATATTTAGCACCGAGTCAGCCCTGCTCATCTTTTGGTTGTTCCTATTAGCCTGTTCATGAGACCTGCAAATACTGCTGGACTACTCTAGGAGCTCATTCATCTAGATCTATGAACACAATGCATCCAGGCATCTCTTCTCAACTATACACACACCGTAAACATGAAAAATACAAATTCACACATTTTACTGAAAAAATTATTTAACATTTTGTTATCGTATATAACTCTACTCACAATTTTTTATTTGTGTATCTGTACTTCTCTGCACATATCTGATGCAGCATACATGTAATTAATTCTTCAGCAGGCTGGGGTTCCCTGGGCAAGCTGGAAGATTTTTCTTGGTGACTTTGGTTTTAGTGATTATCATCATCAGGAAAAATATAATCCATGCAAAATGTTGGTTTGTAATTGGTCTCTTTCTGCTTAGGATTATTCCAGGCAAGCAGCTGTCTTAATTTGATAGATTTCAGGCAAGCAACTGTCCTCTCCACATTTAAGGCTATCAATTTCAGTACAAAGAAGTGGTCATTTTTCTCCATGTGAATTCAAACTCCTGTGAAGGAAAATAGTAGCAGTTCCTGAATCTACTGTTCTGCCTTCAGCTATGTCACTTCATGGTAGCTATTCTGCCAACTCTATGGTCAGCTAAAACCAACTGCTGCAGACTTCAATAAGCTGCAACAAAATATTGTAACCAACTTTGCAGCTGACCTGTTATAAAAACTACTATCCAGACTGCAGCTAATATTTTTATCAGCCCATTTATAGAATCATCTGAGGTGATAACAACACCTTGATTGAAAACAGAGTTTTAATTTTATCTCTCTAATCCCTTTTGAAAACAAGCCTGAAATTTTGTCGAAGTGTGATATGCATGTTTTCACTTAGGGGATTTCTAATAGATAAAAATTGTGTTTAATTAATTTAAAAATTTCAAAAATACCATACTTGTTTTTAAATTTCAAAATCAGAATAATAATAATACAACATTTATATCTATTCAAACCTTTTAAAAGTTTAATTTATAAAACAATATTTTAAATCGGAGTTGTTGTTGTTGTTATTATTATTATTATTATTATTTTATTTTATTTCAATGAATGTAGAAAATATCTACTACAATTTTTGTCTGTATTTATTTCTACTTTTCCTTTCAACTTTATATATATTTATGCACCCACACTATACTATTGTGTGCTACATAACCCAACTGGCTACAATATATAAATATGTAATTAAATTACAAAACACATTAATATATGGGATATCTGAATTAAGTTCTGACCCATGTGATTATTTCAGTTGGAGAGTTGAATTTAAAGACTTGTAGATGTCTAAAAATTTCAGATCTTCTTAAGAATTAACTTTTAGATAAATACTTATCTTGAGTTAATTTTTTAAAATCTGGTGTCCTAGCTCCTCACTGAAGAGACCCGGAGCTAAAAACTGATCTGGGGATGGGGACAATCCTAGATAAAGATGAATTGAATGCTTTCTCTTATAGCATTTAACATTAAAATAAAATCTTGTTTAGAACTATTAGAATGCTCTATTATATATATATATTGAAACAGGGCTGAGTTCGATCCCTGTTTCAAAAAGTAAAATTTCTTTTATGCGTCGGTATATAGCCCGATTAATTAAATTTATTTCTTCATATTTATATTTCCTTTGTTATATATATATTTACAATTCTAAATAGGGATTTAAAAAAAAAAAAAAAAGTTAAAATAAACAAGAGGGGGGGGGGATATGTGTGCTTATTTGTTTTTTTGAGAACGCATGTATATATTTTGCTAGATAGAATAATAAATAAAAAATATATATAAATGCAGATATGAAATATACTTTATTTTTCAAGATGGAAACTTTTCAATTTCATTTTGGAAAAGTTAAATGAAAAAAAGATAGCAAAAATAACTTGATTGATATCTAAGGAATTTGATTAATGAGATTAAAGTTTAGATTCAAAAGAATTTCAATGAAAACAAAGGAAGAACAAAATTAGATTTGGAGGTGCGAAAAGTTTTTGTTCCAAAAGAATCCGGATTTTTTTGAGCAGCAGAACTTGCTAAAAAGATTCATTCTATTGCTGATTTTTGTAGAGAGTGTTGCGAGTGAGATTTGTGGAGAGAAATGGAGGGGAAAATGGTGGGCAAGCTGGCTTAAGAAAGTATAAGCGTGCCAGGGCTTTTACAATCCTGCCCCCGAAGACACTGAAGTCGCTGCCATGTAAGCAAATATTGTAAATGGAAACCAGTCACTCTGAAGCCAAGATCAAGCTCCAACAATAGTAGCAGGTCGAAAACCAATAAACAGATCGAACCGCCGAAATCACCTACATCAAATGCAATACACATTGGAAAAAAGTATTTTAACTTTAGTTTTTCCACGAGGAAGAAAGAAAAAGGTAATGTGCACATTTACCACCTATATTTGTATAATAGTTCAAATGATAGTGTGTTTTTAACTACACATAATAAACTGTCCGCATGAACATTATTTATTAACTCTTCTGAACTTTAAAATTGATTTTTTTATTATTATTGTGGATCCGGATGAATCAGACATTGTTTTCCTGTTTATTTTCATTTTTTATTGCATTTTATACAGTTCTATGCAGTGTATGTGTATGCATGCATTTCTCATCATTTTGAGCACAAAACAAAAGGGTCATATAAATAGTATTGAAATAAAAGTTATAAGATTAAAGTTAAAAAGGAAACTTACGTATATTTGTGTTATTTCTTTGATCTTGAGTTAGATTATTAGATTTAAAAATTAATGTAATAGCTTGGATTGAAGAGTGTCTTGTATAATATAATCCCCCGTATGTTCCCACGATTAAATAATCACCAGCCCTGAGCAGAGCTAGTCCAGGGGCATTTCCATATTGGTATTCCAGTTCTCTCCCAGCATAATTCTTATAGAAATATAGGATTGGTGCTTGAGGTCATAAATTGATGCTCATAAATATGCTGGGCGATAAAATGGAATTATAAATATTTTTTTTTAAACATACGCATATACGTGTATCGTTATATACATACACGCAATCTTACAAATGGTTTTATATATGCGTAAGATATATATATGGTAAACAATACATCATGTTACAATGGCGACCCAACTAAAGGGCTTTCGAAGAGTGGAAAGTATGGGGGACGGAGTGTAGGGGTTAAGCATAAAAGAAAAGTAAATACACGGATATATATTGAAAATTTTTTTTTTTTGAAAAAAAAAAATGGAAAAAAGTAGTCAAACGTTAAAATTTAGTTCATTGAATTTTAAAGTAAGAGAAATCAGAAAATAGACAATGGAGTGGATTGGTTAGTTAGGAAAGTTAAGTATGCAGCATGGTGCTTCGGGGGAGGGAAAGTAGGCCTGAAAGTTTTTTTTATTATTTATTTTTTTTAGGTTGTGGGTTCAATATTTATCTTGGTTATTATAGGGGCATTTATATATATTGACGTATACAAAGTAATGTAAATAAGTTGTGGTGTGAAGTATAGAGAATAAATAAGTTGTGGCTGTGAAGCTTTGGGAAGAAAGTGGTCTAAGTCTGACAGGAGAATATGGGGTTGCCTGCTGGATCGGGCATGTGGTGTGTTGCGTTCTGTGTATAGCTGCTTTTTATTCCCGACATGGTTGGAAAATTCTGAATAAGAATTGGGCATCTGTCCTAGTTACCCACACCCATAAGACTCTGAAGCAGCAGAGTGTGGTTAGGAGATGCCGGCATTTGTCCTAGTTACCCACACCCATAAGACTTGGAAGCAGCAGAGTGTGGTTAGGGAATGGCTTCTCGTTTAGTCGTTTAACCAAGTAGGTCGGGGTAGAGTTGGCTGTGTTTGTTCATAGCATGTCATATGCTCGTGAGTTGTGGTCAGACCCAGTGTATATCATTAGGCTAATGGTTGCTTACTCTTATGTTTTATAGCTACAGAGTGAAACTCAAATAAAATTGATTTTAGGACATATGTATAGTTTTATTTGTTTAGACATAAGCCATTCAAACACGTAGACCATATTTAAAGGCTTCCGGGAAGGGGGTATTGAAACAGGGGTGAGTTCGATCCCTGTTTCAAAAAGTAAAATTTCTTTTATGTGTCGGTATATAGCCCGATTAATTAAATTTATTTCTTCATATTTATATTTCCTTTGTTATATATAAATTTATAATTCTAAATAGGGATTTTTTAAAAAAAAAAAGTTAAAATAAACAGAAGGGGGGGGGTATGTGTGCTCGTTTGTTTTTTTGAGAACGCATGTATATATTTTGCTAGATAGAATAATAAATAAAAAATATATATAAATGCAGATATGAAATATACTTTATTTTTCAAGATGGAAACTTTTCAATTTCATTTTGGAAAAGTTAAATGAAAAAAAGATAGCAAAAATAACTTGATTGATATCTAAGGAATTTGATTAATGAGATTAAAGTTTAGATTCAAAAGAATTTCAATGAAAACAAAGGAAGAACAAAATTAGATTCAGAGGTGCGAAAAGTTTTTGTTCCAAAAGAATCCGGATTTTTTGAGCGGCAGAACTTGCTAAAAAGATTCATTCTATTGCTGATTTTTGTAGAGAGTGTAGCGAGTGAGATTTGTGGAGAGAAATGGAGGGGAAAATGGTGGGCAAGCTGGCTTAAGAAAGCGTAAGTGTGCCAGGGCTTTTACAATCCTGCCCCCGAAGACACTGAAGTCACTGCCGTGTACGCAAATATTGTAAATGGAAACCAGTCACTCCGATGCCAAGATCAAGCTCCAACAATAGTAGCAGGTCGAAAACCAATAAACAGATCGAACCGCCGAAATCACCTACGTCAAATGCAATACACATTGGAAAAAAGTATTTTAACTTTAGTTTTTCCACGAGGAAGAAAGAAAAAGGTAATGTGCACATTTACCACCTATATTCGTATAATAGTTCAAATGATAGTGTGTTTTTAACTACACATAATAAACTGTCCGCATGAACATTATTTATTAACTCTTCTGAACTTTAAAATTGATTTTTTTATTATTATTGTGGATCCGGATGAATCAGACATTGTTTTCCTGTTTATTTTCATTTTTTATTGCATTTTATACAGTTCTATGCAGTGTATGTGTATGCATGCATTTCTCATCATTTTGAGCACAAAACAAAAGGGTCATATAAATAGTATTGAAATAAAAGTTATAAGATTAAAGTTAAAAAGGAAACTTACGTATATTTGTGTTATTTCTTTGATCTTGAGTTAGATTATTAGATTTAAAAATTAATGTAATAGCTTGGATTGAAGAGTGTCTTGTATAATATAATCCCCCATATGTTCCCACGATTAAATAATCACCAGCCCTGAGCAGAGCTAGTCCAGGGGCATTTCCATATTGGTATTCCAGTTCTCTCCCAGCATAATTCTTATAGAAATATAGGATTGGCACTTGAGATCATAAATTGATGCTCATAAATATGCTGGGCGATAAAATGGAATTATAAATATTTTTTTTTAAACATATGCATATACGTGTATCATTATATACATACATGCAATCTTACAAATGGTTTTATATATGCGTAAGATATATATATTGTAGCGATACATCACGTTACAATATATATATATACATTTAAAAAAGACAATTTAAATATTGTGTCCTGACAATAGGGAGGATGACTCCTAGCAGACTATCCTATGGCTTTATCGAGATATTATTTAAGACTCATCATTTTCTCAATTATCTTTGGTCAATATTAACAATTGTGAGACTCTCCTATTCTATCAACAAGATTGCTTATCTTTTAACATTAAACAAATACGAAAGTATTTCATTATATCTAGGATTTATTTTTAATTCCATATAACTATATTAAATTGTTAATTGTAAAACATAAGATGAAATTTAAAATATCGTTTTTCCTTTTCAATATTGTATATTTAAACACAAATCCGTCCCCTCTTCATAACCTACATATTGTTAACTACTTTTATGATATATTTCATTAACTCATTAATCATTTATTTACTTTAATTATCTAATAATATTTGATAAAAACATAAGTTTTAAAATAATTAATGAAATAGATAACCAAATTAAATCAATTATTAATTTCAATATCTATTGATCTATTCCTATCTCTCCTATTGTAATATGTTAAAGTATAGAATTAATATACATACAAATATAATATTGCAAGCTTTTTTTTTTCTTTAAAATCAAAGTTTCTAAAGAAAAAACTTTAACTTTTACTCCATTTGTTCTCCCTGAAGATTATTACAATTATAAAAATTCACATGACATTGTGTTATTGACAATGTAGCAGTTTTTTTTTTCTTTAATAATTAAAGTTTATCTGCGATTTGCCTTATCCATTCGATTTAAATGCTCCCTGCACTAATAATAATTCAGCATTTGACTGATTCTTTGGTTATTTTGATTAATATTATTATTCAGAAAAAACATTTCCCATTTTATTTTTAAAAGTAGAATAATATTATCTTCCATATACATTTTATATTTTCCAATGCTCTAATGTTTATTCCATCTTTTCTTCAACAATTTATTCTCCATGCATATTTAATAAATATTTTCTGGGATAGTTTTAGTTTCTTACACTTGTTTTATATATTTTCTCAATTCCAGATGATAGATAATGCTTTCATTCATGCTAGCAAACCACTATTATTCTGTACATATGTAAATATAATCTTCAATTAACATATATATTACTCAGTATAATTTTCTTTTTTTCCTCTATTTAAAAGTGATATTAAAACTAGTATTCCTAAGTTTAAACAGGCAAAATTCTCCATACAGTAGTACCACCCTGTGACAACCAGAGTAATCAATGGATGCCAGAAGGCTTGTGCATAAAATCCCCATCTAATGCCTACTCATCCAAAATCCCCAGACTAGTTTCTGGCTTGTGGCCTTCATCAGTGAGGAGCCTTATATCTGAGAGCACTGCACCTAGATCTTAGGACCTAATGCAATCCTCCAGCAGCCACCTTTTATCTCTACTTAACTACAAAGCTATGAGAATGAAATTGAAAACACAATAATATTTTCACTCTAAGCGAGGCAACCCAAAACTATGAGAATGAAATTGAAAACACAATAATATTTTCATTTCTAAGCGAGCTTCATGTCATTCTCATAGTTTTGTAGTTAAGTAGAGATAAAAGGTGGCTGCTGGAGGGTTGCATTAGGTCCTAAGATCTAGGTGCAGAGCTCTCAGATATAAGGCTCCTCACTGACGAAGGCCACAAGCCAGAAACTAGTCTGGGGATTTTGAATGAGTAGGCACTAGATGGGGATTTTATGCACAAGCCTTCTAGCATCCATTGATTACTCTGTTTGCACAGCGTTTCACTACTGTATGAAGAGTTTTGCCTGTTTAATAACAGTTATGTGCTAGCATAAGAGATGGTAATCATGTGATGTTTAGTGGGTTATTGCTAAGTTTCAATCATTTCTTCAATTAAAATTTTATTCAAACACGCTTTAAGATTTAACTTTGAATATGATGTATGTCTTTCCATTCACACCCAGTTTTGTTATTATCTATTATTATTTTAGCCCTAGATAATATTAAAAATGCATACTTATCTCTGTCAGAAATAATTTGCCTTTTATTTATCCCTGGCTGATAACTTGATCTTGTTCCATTATTTTAACTCATATGATACATGAATACTTCAACTAGTTTAGCAATTAAATCCAGTGTAAATACAGTACTCCCAAGGTTTTCCTTTGGTGAGTTTCTTCCTTGGTTACAATTTGGGATATACATACAATTTTTCCTCTTATTTTATATTATTTTCTCCATATAATAATTTCAATAAATTGTCCAAGAATCATTAATTATTGAGTTGTCTGTAGAGATCAATTTGATTTACTCTTGCATTTTAATGAAACTTTATAATCTATATCATTTAAATTATTACGTAGACAAAATTCATTACTTTTTTTTTTTTTTTCAAATAATAGTAATATTTAAGTAATCTTTTTTTTTTACAAACTTTTAGGATAAAAAAAAAAACAAAAACAAGTTACTTGTTCCTCAATCTGCGGTTTTTTTTTAAATTTATTATTCCCTCAATTTTTCTTAATGATTGTTTGCTGGCTATTTATTGGTTGATTTTTCCCACTTCTTTGATTCTCTATCTAATGAGTTGTTAGCATTTTATTTATATTTACAACAAATATTTTCAGTTTTAAAATATTTCTCAATAAAAATAATATCTTTTAGAAACTGAATAAAATACAATTTACTTTCTTGATTTAGATCATTTTGGTGTCATTTTTATGCAAATGAGCTTCAATATTATTTTATGATTTTTACTCACGAAATTTGTAGAATAAATCTTAGTTATTTATTTTTAAACATAATTGAAGATTTAACTAGAAATAATAATTGCTTTATATTATTAGATGCGCACAAACAATAATTATCTATCTATATAATGCATTTTTGTTTAGAAGATTAGATTTGAATTTTACTATGATTTTAAATGCTATCAAATGTTTACTTATTTGTAACTATAATAAATTTATAGTTTATTATTTTATTTTTTATGTACATTTGTAATCAACTATTTTACCCAGCATTTATGTCCTCTATATGACTTCAAATTAACTAAACTTAAGTTCTTACCCTATGATAACTAAAGTGACGATTACTTTTCCTAGCTTAATAAGTACCTATCTTTTTGATTTAATAAAATTTAAAATTATACATTTCAAAATTTTATTCCGAATTTGTTTTATGATGGGATTTACCAATAAAAAGGGCACAATATAGACTTAATTTAAATATTGCACCTAAAAGAATAACAATGATATTTCAAAAATTTATTTAATCTCTGGAGGTTTTTTTTTTTTTTGCAAAGGAGTACAAAAATAGATTGCTATTCTAGCTGTAATTAATATAGCAGTTAATTCATTTTCATGAATAGTTGTCAAAAATTTCATTCACAGTTAGTGTTAATAGAAATGACTTAGAACTTCTTAAGCTGGCTTTATTGCCTGGAAGACTTTCATATTTACTTGGCAGATTAATATTAATTGATTAACTGTAATCTTTGCTCATACTTCATTTTATTTTCTTAATTTAGATAAATCAAAAATATTGATGATGTGTTCTTTCTCTTTATCGTCACTAAATTCCATTGGTTCATTCATTTTCTGTCTATTACCAGGGATGTATTTGACTGAATGGTTCTATCATTCAATATTCATATAGAGCATTCTAGTAACAAGTTCGTGGAACAGATTTGTTTATGTTAAAAGCAATCGGTGGTTGTTGTTTATCTCAACATACATAGTAGTAATCTTAAATAAAAGAATGAAACTTTTTAAGTGCATATACATGATCAAGGCATTTTAGATGATGTGACTATAATGATATAAATATAATTTAGACTTCTCATCATGGTGGGATAAAATGGTCATAGTGTTATAGTCTATTGCATTAATTACAATTCTATGGGATTTTCTGGAATTAAAGTAAACTAATAATTGATCACTTTTGCCAGTGTTTTTTTAGTAAATGAAACAAAAGTGATAATTTCTCATAAATCTTCACTTCATCTAAAAGACCAATAGTTTCTAGGAACATATTTCTTTACTAATTCTTATCAAGTGCTGGTGAATTTTATTAACTTGATATTATTTAGTTTGATTTTTGTTTTAATTGCCCTTAATGACTTTTCACGATAATGAGGGTGCTTTAATATCATGCGCATGCATTTTTCATCTATTTGTACTTAATAATTAACTACATATTTATGTTGAGTCTCATTAAGCATCAATCTCTTTACAGCATTTGCACATATCTCTGTCAATTTTCCAAATTTGTATCAGGTTTAATATTTAATATTTTTATTGCTAATTAAATGACACTTACATCTAGTGCTTGTAATAAAAATAAAAATAATAAGCAAAACTATTACCAGACTGTTTAGTATTCACCATTTATTAACTATGTAAGCATCTTCGTATGAAAAAAAAATGTCAAAAGTAAAATTGATTGCATATGAACATGAACAAATAAATATAAAATTTTGTTTGAAACAAGTTTATTCACAAAACATATTTTTCCTGATTCCATATTTGTAAAGTTAAAAATAATTTCCTTTACATCTAATTTAGCAAACATATTTCAATCACTATTAATGCAATAGTTATGTAGATTTCTCTTATGATAGATTTATTCATAAATACATTTTAATTAATTGTATAACTTTCAGGGGTGTGACTTCATTCACTTAGTTGCTGCTACTAATTGTTATTAAGACCATAAATTAATTAATATAAGTCCAATATTCCAAAGTAGAAACATAACCCTAATTAGTGATCACAATTTAAGATTTCTTATTTATTAAATATGACATGTCAAACTTTAAATAAATTAAAAGTGAATAAAACATCAAGAAATGTTAATGATTGCTATTCAAACAGAATAATAAAGAACAAATTTCTATAAGAAGTGAAAAATACTATTCCTGTTAGTACTAAAAGGATAAAAAACCAATTACAATGGTTTTAAAGGTAATTATTACCCAAAGCAAAGCTTTAAGATTGTTTAATTTTATGTAAATTTACAAAGAGTAGGAAGATTTTTAATAAGAGCTAGTCAGGATGATTCTTTAGATTGCAATCTTCATAGTATCTTATAGCGGGTTGATTCTATTAGTGCTGAAAGTTACTTTACTATATTTGTAGGGGGGGGGGGATAATATACTTAAGTGAATTTTGTATAATGATGAATAGTCCAGAGTCTGTCTGCATGAGTTATCTCAAAGTGAAATATATTGTGCTATAAGTATAGAGTTGTAAATACTATTTTTGAGTTGATAAGCAGAGCTTAAAGTAGTGAATAGAAATTTATGATAGATTAGAGATATTACCATATGAAGAGGAATTTGGATAGGAAAAATGGACCACAAGAAATGCAGTTAAAGTTATGAGATTTTTATTGTGAAAGAGATATTAAGAAAAGAAAAATGTTAAAATTTGTCTCATTGATTTTAAAGACATTTTCTAGAACGAATTGGTTATTTTATTAGATATTTTGAGGAAAATGTAGATTGAAAGAAAACATAATTATTGGAAATTTGAAATAAAAAATTGTTGTAAGATTAAATGATTTAACACTAAAGATTTAGAGAGGATGGAAGAAAAGATACTGATTATTTCCTGTTCTGTTTAATATTTTTCTAGATGAAAATTAGCTTTAGAGATAGGAAGGTTCATTGCATCACTTTTGTTGATGGCATGTTAATGCTTTAAGAATTTTGAGAAAGTTGAGGTTTATGTAAATTGCTATCTTTTTGACTCCAATATGTTATAAAAGGAATTGTTCAATCTTGTAATCATTTCATTATTATAAATTTATTGACTCTGCTACCCAGAAATTTGAATAATCTTCTAAATTCCTATATTCAAAGCAGTATAATAATAAGATATTTCTAAACCGTCCAACAGATAAATGATGATTTGATGAGTAAGATAGTTCTAAAGATTGATTTTTTAATTTGAGAGCATGATTTATATAATAAATTGCATCATTCTGGGATAGGTATAAATCTGTTTTTACAGAGTATGCAGTGATTTGTAATTAAGACTTCTTCTTTGATAGTGACTTGAAGAAAAGAAAAATTAAAGAGTCATATTTTATAAATATTACAAACAATGTGTTGAATAAATAGTGTAATTGTGTGAATATTCATCATTTATGGAAAGTTAGTCATTCAAGTGGGAACATTACTGTTGTGTGATTTTTAATGAGATTTAAATATTAATGGTTGATTGCTACTCAAGATGACGTAAAATGCTGTAAGCTGACTATAGCGAAGATTTTATTTTATAAAGGTATATGGAATTTTTTAGTTTATATTCTAGAATATTTTGATTATTGTATTTATTTTGTTGATATTACATGCACACACACATATAATTTTTAAGAAATTGTTGATTGTGATACAAGTCCATATCAATTCTAGATTGTAGTTTTAAAATCTGTTTCTAAATCTACTTCGAATTATTATGAAATCTGCTTGTTATCTGTTTTATTATATCCCAGCTTTCTATATACTACGTACTCTTCATGTGTGAATTAAAACCATTTTTTCCTTACTACCAAATTATTTTTTCTGTAAAAATTTTCATTCCTTTTACTCTTATATTTGCTTTTTAACTCTTAATCTTTTAAAATCTTATTCTCATTTCATTGTCTTATTGTAATATTTCAAGACTATTATATATGTAACTATTTTTGTTTTTATATTTTTATACATAATTTAATTGTTACTTTTTAGCAAATATGCAGTACCTTTTAGTTGAATGTATAAATTACTTCATTGATATTTTTCAAATTTTTCTCTGTTGTTATAGAGCCTATTGATAAATTTAATCCTTGGGATTAACTAATATAAGCAGTTATATTTATAGAACTACTATTTATAAAATGCATTTTGTTTTAGATCCTAAAACAGTATTTGCTGTATTATATTTATCATTTTCTTTACAATAAAAAAATCCATTATTTTTTCACATATGATTCTCCTTTTTATAAAATCTATAGGTTATCACTCTTATCTGGCTTATTCATTAATCTGATATTCTAGATACATACTCTTATAATATTTTATAATTGTGAGTTTTTTATTACCAAAAATATCTGTATTAAGATGCTCAATTTTTTTTCATCCTGAATCGTTTTTCATTTGCATTTCCCAGGATCCTCTATGTTTTTTAAGTTTTACAGTATTTATCCTACTACTAATACACTTTATTCAAAATCTTCTTTCTGCTTACAAATTTAATTGAATAATATTTAAATAAATATGAAAACAAATCATTAATAATTAGTAATAAATATAAAATGTTGCAATTTAAATGAAATATGAAACTAAATTTTTTTTATAGTTTAAAATAATTGCATAATTTCTGCTTCAATAATTATTTGCCATTATAACAATTTTTTGCTAAATAATTTATTTTAAATATAGAATTTTTGATAACTAAGATAGTAGTTTTCCTGAGCAGTTTAGCCAATGATGAGAGAGATTAACTTAGAAGCTTAAGGTATCTGGTTTGATTTTCAACTGAGGTAGATAAAAAAAAAAGTTTTTTATTTGGATTTTTGCATTTGTCACTGCTATTTGATCACATGAGCGATTCATCACACCATAAATTATACACTTATATTAAAATATTCAACCAAAATGTTTTTTAAAAATTTTTTTAATAATGATTTATAATGATAATGGGATTGTAAAATTATCATTCTCAGTCTTTTGGTTTAATCTACAGTGTATTGATTTTTTTTTTTTTTTTAGTCTATTGTCAGGAAGTTGTGATGGATCACTTTTTATTCATGATCTTGAAAATCATTCAGTGGAACCAAAATTTACTTGTAAAACAATTTGTTCACTTCAAAGGTAGGTAACATTAGATTTTATTTAATTTATTCTGATATTTAAAATATAGTTCAGATTTTTAAACAGAAATTATTTTAGAAAAAGCAAAAAACTATATTCAAAAGTCCTTTTTTTTTCTAATTGAATAAAAATTTGTATTCTAATTTAAAATAAACATTTAAATTTTTAATAAATATAGTATCTATAGAACTGATTTTAATATTGAAAATTATTAAAATAAGCCTGTCATTTATAATATTTTTAATGTTAGGGATTCCCAGTTTGCCCACAAGTACAGTATAGAAACTGTGCAATGGTACCCATTTGATACAGGAATGTTTATAACTAGTGGAATGGATAAAATACTGAAAGTATGGGATGCAAACACACTTGTTCCTGCCGATACTTTCAACTGCCATGGCAAAATCTATTGTCACAATATGTCTCATATTGCCACAAAACATTCTCTTATTGCAGGTAAAATAATTCATATATTTTAATCTCTAAGTTTAGTTAATTTAATTTTTAAAGGATAATCAATATGGTTTTATTTTAACATTTTATTTATATATTGTGCAGTGAATAAAATATGTATTTATAGAATACTAAAACATTGTTTTGTATTTGTTTATGGTAAACTATGATTTTAAGTTTGCAAGTATATAACATCTTATCTAATATTAACATCATATTACTGTTTGTACTAACATTCACAGCCAAATTATTGTTAAAACAGGCAAAACTCACTATATATATTGCCACACACAGCAAGTTAGATTAATCAATGGATGCCAGAAGGTTTGTGCATAAAATCCCCATCTAGTGCCTACTCATCCAATATTCCCAGACTAGTTTCTGGCTTATGGCCTTCGTCAGTAAGAAGCCTTGGATCTGAGAGCACTGCATCTAGATCTGCCTTGGATCTGAGAGCACTGCATCTAGATCTTAGGATCTAGATCTAGATGCAGTGCTCTCAGTTTCAAGGCTCCTTACTGACCAAGGCCATAAGCCAGAAACTAGTCTGGGGATATTGGATGAATAGGCACTAGATGGGGATTTTATGCACAAGCCTTCTGGCATCCATTGATTACTCTAGCTTGCTGTGTGTGGCAATATATATATAGTGAGTTCTGCCTGTTTTAACAACAGTTATACACAAGCATAAGAGGAGGTGGTCATGTGATGTTTATTGGTTTACAGCCAAATTATACTAGCAACTTTACTATCGTACCATTTGAACCATGTTGAATAGTTAGATAGGATAGATAAGAATATCACTTGCTAAAATCTAAATTGATGTAATATTCATTAACAGAATGATATATGAGGTAAAATTTTCCTTATTAAATAATAGTGCTAAAAATATTACAATGCAAGCAACTGATTGGAGAAATTGAAAGGTTTTGTAATAAATTATTAGAATAAATTAATAAACTTGCAGATAAGACTTACTTTTGTAATTGATAATTACAATGCCAGTGATAGTAATGTAACAAAAAGTATAAATGGATAATGTAAACTTGAAAGCAGGAGAATGATATCTTCATTGCCATATATAACTTTTTAAAATATTTTTATTGCAAATAAATTTTTGAAGCAATCAACATAGTAATTGTATGCAAGGACATTACCAAGTGAAATTAACAAGAATCATATTGATTATATTTTTGGAATCTAGTAACGAAAGACTAATTTTAATAGTAAAAATATAGTCAAGAGCAGATTGTAAACAAATCATGAGTAATTCGGATATGAACTTTGAACAGCTTATCTAGTATTTTAGATTTAAATTAAACAATATTTTTATCACTTTAAGAAATAATATCAGAAATCAGTTTAATGATTTGTATGTAACTGATGGTAAATTATAGATAGAAGTGAAAAAAACGTGGATATCAGAAAGTACAGTGATAATTGCAGAGAAAAGCCATAATTGAAAAATAGTAAAGATTTTTTAAAGGGAATTAAGTGGAAAAATATGGATAACATTTATAAAGAAGATGTAATGGTAATTGCCTTTTGACAATTGGTAATAATCAAGTTAATAATAAATAAAATATTTGCAAATTAATTTTAATCTAGGGAAATTTAAAGATAACTAATGGGTGACCGGTACATGGTGGAGTGACTATACATAACTTATTTTTAATTGACAAGTAGCGATCAAATTGAACATACATAAAAAACAATCTCTATGCAGATTCAATTATATTTCCTGACCATTTTCCTCTTACACCTAATATTATTATTAAATTAACAAAATAAATAAACAGCTTGGATTTCGGATGAGAAATGACAAACAACAAAATTAACTTTAACAAATGGAGTTATATAGTAATAAAAATGTATCTATATATTTACACTTAAAAATTATATGATGAGCATGCATGTGAGGGAAAATCTTGGAACTTTATAATACTTCATCAATAAAAGCTAATAGAAAGTTCAGTTAATTACCTTGATATTTTTGTGAACTTACATTTATTTCCCTAAATGTGGATATATATGGCCATTAAAATCATTAATTATAAATATCTGGTAGCATTATTAATATTTAACTTCTTTTGATTTAATCCATGGTAGTTTTCCTATCAGGATTTTATTATAGTTCTCTTAACATTGAAACAAGTAGATTCACAAACTAATTATAGAATTACATTTTGAAAGTGTCCTGAATTTTTTTAGAAGCTTTAGCTGATAGTCTTAGGATCAAAATTAATTTTAAGGCATTTCTTTGCTTACAGCTCTATATTCAGCTACAATGTTGGAAAGATCAGCGAAAGCATTCTGGGGATTTTTACTAGAAAATGCATATTTCCATAAATAACCATTATTATTTTTATTGACTTCTATTCAGTAAGAAAAATGATGAAGAAGAAGTAACAATTGTTCCCTTCCTTTTTTGGAAAAGCAGATTCACTTAGTGAGTTTTTTCCCCCAATTGTTTCGACTGATTTTTATAGCAATGTTCTTTATTGTAAAATAACAATATTATTTCAAAATAAAAAATTATAATATATTTTAGTTTCACACTATTATTTCAAAATAAAAAATTATAATATATTTTAGTTTCACATTTATTGTTATCATTTTCAAAACACTTTAAAATTTATTTTAGATATATGACTTTTAATACTTTGTAATATATAATAAAGAAACATATTCACATAAAAGCAATGCCTAAACTCAGACATGAGGATTACAATAAAAATATTGAAAATGGAAATTAGCTTGGAAAAACAACAGTTAATATTTCAGAGAATTATTGACATCAAAAGAAAGTTTGAGCTGTGAAAAGATTTGCTGAAAAATACCAATAGAAGTTTATATATTTACTGCAAAATCATCACTTAAAACTCTTGATGAAATACCATACATAGATGAATCTTGAGTAATGAAAGATGAGACCAAATTAACTTTGAACTTTGAATTCATTGGCAAAAGGCATTGCATTAGTAATTTCAAAAAATTGAAAATTAATTTTAAAGTGCTTACCAAATTATGACTATTAAATTTTAATATGTTGAAAGAAATTTGATTATTATTTCTATATTAAAGAAAGAAGTCTCAATACTGTGTGCAAATTATTATACAATATTTCTTATTCCACATGAAAGCAAGTTAATACTATAATTTTTTGACATTGTTTGAAGTCTTGTATTTTCAGAGAACTTAAATATGTACAAGATAGTTTGAGGAAAAGCAAAGAACAAGGATATAATTATTGATGCTTGCTGGATAATTGAAAAATTTAGGGAATACCAGATTGAAATCTATATGTGCTTGAATTGCAAAGTCTTTGATTCAGTTGATTATATTAATTATGGAATGTTCTTTGAAAAATAAGTGAAACAGTATTTTATTATTCTTATGAGAAATAGTTATAATATGAATAGAAGGCATAGTCAAATAGAACTATGGTAACCCAGACTTATTTTGCATTGGAAAAGAGTTTAGATAGGTCTACATATTGTAATTCTATTTTTCAATTTTTATATATAATGAGTAAAATATAATAACACAGCAAAGGTACATCCACTTTTTCTTTTAAAATATATATGTTCTACAATAATATCAACAAATAAAAAATAAAAAATCCTTCTCCTTTTTTCTTTTCAAAAACTTTATTTTTTATCTCAATACTGAACATATATATACATTAATATACAAAACTCCAACGTTTCAACTGTTTTATCTCATACAGTCATTTTCAAGGATCTGCAACAATATTAAATACATATCAACAAATAAACTTCAATTACATAAAAACTTTCTCTTACATTAACATAATAACAAACATATTAAACATATAGAAATATATTTTACTTACAGCTTTCTCCCACTGCTATATTTTATTACTCTTTTTTTTTTTTATTTACATTGTTTAATTACAATATATCTTAAAATCATCCAAGAAACTTTCTATACAAATTTAAATACCAACTCTAATTTCCAAAAACCTCCCCCTTTCTTTAAATTTTATCTAAAACCCATCTTAAAACTACATTCCTAAACTATATATTTAAATGAATATAAAACAAATTTAAACATTCCCCCCCCCTCTCTCTCTCTTTTATACAAAAAAACTTCTAACAATTTACCTAAACCCATTAAGCATTTATTTTAATTATACAGTAATTTATATTCATTATCTACTCCATTAATTCTATTTAGAGTAGGATTATATTTTTTTATATAAAAAAATTCTTTAACCATCCTTTCCTTGTAATTTTTAACCCTTTCTAACATTTTAATACTAAATTCTTTATGACCTAAACCTTTACAATGAATGTAAATATTTGAATTTTTGTCATACAAATGTTGTCTAAGTCTAGTTTTTAATTTATTCTTAGTTGTACCAATATATGAAACCTTACCCCCCTCCCTCTTACAATTTAAACATTCAACCAAATATATTCCATTCATTTTGTCAGTTTCTATATTTTTTGTATCATTGATTAAATTTCCTAAATTCAATTTCTTTTTATATACTGGTTTAATAATTAACCTACTTTCCCCTTTGTATTTATTATTTATACTTTTTATAATCTTTTTAATCTTCATAAAAGTATCTCTAGAAACATTGTAACTATGATATATAAAATTATTTACATCTTTCCCATTGTTTCTCTTCTTTATTATTTTTTTAATATTTCTTTTATTACATAATTTATCAATAATTTTAACTGGATAATTATTTTTTATACCTTCCTCTTTTATATTACTAATTTCTTTTATAAACAATTTTTCTTCAGAACATAAATTAATTGCTCTGTTTATCCTATTATTAATAATATTAATTTTATGTTCATATTCAATGTCTGAATCCCAACTACTTAACAAACCATAAAAAGTTTCTTTTCTGAATACACTAGTTTCAATATCAACCTTACAATTTTTAATAACTTTTTTTATTATAACATCCATATAAGTAATTACATTATTTTTTTCTTTTTCCATAGTAAAACTAATGTCATCATCAATTGAATTAATATACCTTATAAAACATTCAGATTTTCTATAATTGCCATTGAACACTAAAAAATAATCATCAACATACCTACCCAAAAAACAGGCTTATATTTTGTAACACAAAAATATTTATCTTCATAATCATCCATAAATATAGCAGCTAACAATCCACTCATACTATTCCCCATACTCAATCCTTTACATTGTCTATAATATACTTCATCATATTTAAATACCACATCTTTACAACAAAAAGATTATAAAAAGTATAAATAATAAATACAAAGGGGAAAGTAGGTTAATTATTAAACCAGTATATAAAAAGAAATTGAATTTAGGAAATTTAATCAATGATACAAAAAATATAGAAACTGACAAAATGAATGGAATATATTTGGTTGAATGTTTAAATTGTAAGAGGGAGGGGGGTAAGGTTTCATATATTGGTACAACTAAGAATAAATTAAAAACTAGACTTAGACAACATTTGTATGACAAAAATTCAAATATTTACATTCATTGTAAAGGTTTAGGTCATAAAGAATTTAGTATTAAAATGTTAGAAAGGGTTAAAAATTACAAGGAAAGGATGGTTAAAGAATTTTTTTATATAAAAAAATATAATCCTACTCTAAATAGAATTAATGGAGTAGATAAGGAATATAAATTACTGTATAATTAAAATAAATGCTTAATGGGTTTAGGTAAATTGTTAGAAGTTTTTTGTATAAAAGAGAGAGAGAGAGGGGGGGTGAATGTTTAAATTTGTTTTATATTCATTTAAATATATAGTTTAGGAATGTAGTTTTAAGATGGGTTTTAGATAAAATTTAAAGAAAGGGGGAGGTTTTTGGAAATTAGAGTTGGTATTTAAATTTGTATAGAAAGTTTCTTGGATGATTTTAAGATATATTTGTAATTAAACAATGTAAATAAAAAAAAAAAGAGTAATAAAATATAGCAGTGGGAGAAAGCTGTAAGTAAAATATATTTCTATATGTTTAATATGTTTGTTATTATGTTAATGTAAGAGAAAGTTTTTATGTAATTGAAGTTTATTTGTTGATATGTATTTAATATTGTTGCAGATCCTTGAAAATGACTGTATGAGATAAAACAGTTGAAACGTTGGAGTTTTGTATATTAATGTATATATATGTTCAGTATTGAGATAAAAAATAAAGTTTTTGAAAAGAAAAAAGGAGAAGGATTTTTTATTTTTTATTTGTTGATATTATATAATGAGTAATGAAGGAATCCAAACTGGATAAAAATAAACATGGATTTAAAATTGGTGGAAGAAACATCAGTAATCTTAATAAGCTAATAAAATCAAATTTAGATTAAAATAAAAAGGTAAGATCTTAAAATTGTATTAGAACTAAATAAAATTATGATTAAGTATGAGAAATACAAATTTTGAGATGATAAAGACAGCAATTGATTTAAAAAAAAATAGGATGAAAACTTAGAAATCATAGACAATTTTGTTTTCATAGATCATTCTTCAGTTACAAAGATCTAGAAATCAAGAGATTATTCATAAAGTAATGTAGGCAGAATTGCAATGAAAAGCCTGGAAAAGATGTTTAAGTATAAGGACATATATTTAACTGCAAAGGAATTATTCAGGTTATAACATTTTATATGAATCTTTATTGATATAACTGAAAATGAAAGATAACAGGAGTATTGTGGTAGTGATGTGTTTTGAGAATATCATGGACAACAAATAAAACAATAAGTGGATACTTGATTAGATCTGAAAATTCATTTAAAGCATAATTTACCAGGTTGAAACAGTCTTATTTTAGACATATTATGTGATTTAATTTATTATAAAAGTATATAATACTTTGAAAGATTGATAGAGGAAAAAAGTTAAAAACAGCTAATAAGGGACAGGAGTATCTATAATCACGTTAATAAATGTGCTTTTGAGCAATCTAAAAAACAAAAATGATTCTGTCATTCTGGAGAAATGCTTTTTATATGGCTTCCAGGAGTTTTATTGTTATTAAAACAGGAAAAACTCTGTATAGTATTGCCACTCAATGCAAGCCAGAGTAATCAATGGATACCAGAAGGCTTTTGCATAAAATTCCCATCTAGTGCCTACTCATCCAATATCCCAGACTAGTTTCTGGCTTGCAGCCTTCATCAGTGATGAGTCTTGGATCTGAGAGCATTGCATCTAGATCTTAGGATCTAATGCAACCCTCACTAATGAAGACCACAAGTCAGAAACTAGTCTGGGATATTGGATGAGTAGGCACTAAATGGGGATTTTATGCACCTGATTAAATTGTCATATAACATATTGCAGACATTAATGCTAGAATATATTTTAAAGGAATTCTTATGGGGAGATTTTTGCATGAAATCTAAGATTTTTGTTTTTACTATTTTTAAACACAAACATAATAATTTTAATTTTAAAATAGTAAATTTGTTTTATTTGTAATATATTTTTGGTTGTCATCAATTTATTATTTTTATTTTTTATTTATATCAATTTCAAATGTAGTAAAATTTTATTTGAATGTGAAGCTATTAGAATCCATGTTTTATTTAAGCCAGCAGGTATTTTGTTCTAATTCAATACTATGAAAGTAAAAAATGATGTGAACTTTATTTTGAATATAAAGTGGATAGTAAAGACCAATAGTAGGCCTTCATACATTCATTGTGCAATGTGTGCAAGATTCATATGATGGCTAATTGGTTAATTTCATAAATTTTTTACTGTTCCAGTTTTTTGCAACAAACTTCCAGTTCATATGCTAGATTATATTTCTGTCTTGAACATAGAAAAGAGATCACTTCAAAAACAAATTGATTTACGAAATACCATAATCTGACAACTGTAATGAAACCAATTCTCTGCAATTTATTTCCAGTACAAAATCCTCTGGGTTTTGTAATATTATGAGATAAATTTGTGAGTAAAGTTAAAATATAGTTTTGAAAGCTGATTGCAATTTATTGAGAATGATTTTTAAAAATTATTTTCCATGTATTTTTCTGAAGTTTACCTTCAGTAGTGGATATATAATATAAGGAAGATACTGTTTTATTTGAATTTATTAATGATTCAGTAATGTAAATAAATAAAGTTTTTTGAAAAGGAAATGAGTATATATTTAATATTTTAAACTATATATTTAGATTATTTTGAAAGGACATAAGTATGAAAAGATTATAAATATTAAATGATGAGAAATCAAGCAAAACTAGAGCTTTTCATGAACAGAAAGATTTGATCATTTTTCATCATAATTTGGATTTATAACAGAGACAGTCTGAATTCTCTGACCTTAAGATTCAGGATTAAAATCGATTGCAGCTTGATAGTAATTTTTTTTCCTCATGCAATAGAACTTGATAAATTCAAAGAATGTCTCTCCCAAAAATATAAGTTTGTAAAGATGTAAATTTATTCATGGGAACTCTTTGTTATGATTAAAATGCAGATGAATGATTTTTATTCTTTGACTCCTCAAAAGTCAGCTTGGAAGCGATTCCTTTTCATTTACAAATAAATTACCATCAGTGCTTATTTTGGAATTAAGTTGTTAATCTCAGTGGTGGTTTTCCTGTTAGGTCATTTGGTCAATGACCCACCAAAAATAAAAATGATTTTAATAATAATAATATTTATTTTTTTAAAGAAAACATGAATATATCATTTTAATTAAAACTAGAAGTTTTCATAATTCAAATTATACTAACCTATCTTTGATGAATTATACACTTCATTAATTCTTTTATTTTAAAAAATGTCTATGATTCAGATCAAAGGGAATTGGATGAATTTTTCTATTCCAATAATTATTTTCAATGAAAGCTTTAAATTTTTTTTAATCTAAGTAAATATCAAATTATCTACAGCTTGCATCGAATGTGCTGGACATTATTTCCAGAAAATTGATAAGTTTAGTTGAAACTCTATTAAAATGGATCATACTTAATTTATTGAAGTGTTTAAACTAACTTAGTTCAGAACCATCTATGAATGAAAGCTATTTTATTTACCTATTTTTCTTTTATTTTCTTTTTGTTTTATTTCTTTAATAAACATTGTTATTAATACTTCTACTTGTCTGATGTTTGTTTGCTATTGTCTGCCTATCAATTGTTCATTGGAATAAGAATCTTTCTCTCCCTGATCTAGCAGCAATAATTAACTCTTATATTGATGAGCAGCTGTATAAGTACCATTAATATTATCTAGTC
Source organism: Epiperipatus broadwayi (assembly GCA_028023455.1). Taxonomy (NCBI): domain Eukaryota; kingdom Metazoa; phylum Onychophora; class Udeonychophora; order Euonychophora; family Peripatidae; genus Epiperipatus; species Epiperipatus broadwayi. The sequence continues at coordinate 1,034,493 of JAQFVV010006245.1, read as the reverse complement.
ACTCAAAATAAATATTTAAAGCATTGCACTATGGCTTCTCCTTTTTTGGAATCAGGAATTTCTCAGCCACTATGCTCAGAGAAACATGTTAGCCTTCTTATCTTATCTCCCCTTTCTATTTTCCATACTAAGTTTTTCCCATATTTTTCTCTACCCTGCTCCCATTTCCACAACATTAACTTTGTCCACTCTATGGCCTTTATATTTAAATCCCCCTTATCTTTTTCCAAACTCAGCATAAAAACCAAGAATCCACTTTATAATTACTTTGTTTATATATATCCTCCCACAACTTTATTATTTATATCCTTTCTGCTTGTAAGCATTTACATTCAATGAACAGATGCCTAATATTATCCATGCCTTCCTTATATAACTTGCAGAATAAATCACCCAAATTTTTCCATTTATGTGTATATTCCCTTAAGCTAACGATCCTATTCGAGTCTTAAAAAGTAAACTACTTTCCTTGCTATTATCATAAATTAATTCACATCCAATATTCTGTTTACTTCTATATATATTTAAACTCTTTTTACTTTCCATACTAGTTCTCCATCTCCTGACTCTATTTTTTATTAATGCATTCTTCTATCCCATTCTTTGCCACTATAACACTCAAAAGATTCTTCTAATACAATCATCCCACTTTTATATAAGTATACTGACATAAAGTCTTTATTCAAATCTTCTGCATACTATACTATCATTCTCACCTATCTTGTCCTATCCTTTACTCTTAACCCAATTAAATACTATTTTGCTATTTTCTTATTATCCATAAATTGCAATGTACCAAACATTTTCATTTTGCTTTTTGTATCTCTCATATAAAAACTTGATCATCCCATTTCTCTCTGAATTGCCTCCTTTGCCATCCACACCTCTGTATCTAATGCATGCTTTCCTATTTCTCTTTGTACATTTTCTGAATAATCTAACACCCCTTTACTAACACACAACGCATTGTTACCATATGTTAATCCTACTACTGCCACTCTCTTCCATACAATTCTAGTTATATCATATTTATTATGTGAAACCACTGTTAATTTCTTTATCAGTCCTTTTATTTTCTTTGCTTCATTTATCAATTTTTTCTCCCATTTATCCAAGTAATTTCTCTGATTATTTAAGATTCCCAAATAGTTATACTATTTACCACATTTAATTTTATATTTCCAGATAAAAAGTTCTTTCTCTTCTTTTCCCCAGCATTTATCATCATTACTTTTGATTTTATTTTATTAAATTTAATCCCCATCTCTTTATCCACCCTTGTGCACATCGTCAGCATAACTTCCAAGTCTTCCTTACTTTCTGTGCACAATAAGATATCATCAGAAAATAAAAGACCTTATAAGATATTTACTCCGTTGCTATCTGTTAATGATATCTTTACCCCTCTTCCTAATCTTTCTATTGTTCTCTCCATTTTTTTCAAATATAACAAAAACAAAATAGGTGACATAGGGTGTCTATGCCTTAGTCCCACCTCACTTTTAACTCTAACAGATTCTATATTTTCTAATTAATACATATAGTAATTATTTTCATATAATCTCTTAGTAAGATCCACTAAAGCTCCATTTATTCCCAAATTTACTAAACTTATCCATAATCTATTTTTATTTACTCTTTTATATGGCTTCTCTATATCTATAAAGACCATATATAACTACCTGTATTCCTCTTCATATCTATAAATTGTGTGACTACAAATACACTATCTCTTATATGCCTATCCTATTGAAAACCTACTTGCATTTCTCCCATTGCGATGTGATGCACTGTAGCTTCTCCTTTTTCAGGGTCAGGAATCTCTCAGTCACTATGCCCAGAGAAACCTGTTAGCCATTATGCTAGAGAAGCCTGATGGCACTTTCTTGTAATATTCAGTGTAGGCTGTTCATTACCACCAATTTTCTACAAAATGACTTCTCTATAAAGTTTACCATGAACTGCCACTAGTTAATCTTGTCATCATCAACTGTAATAGTCTTATTACTTCAGTTATGAAAACGAAGATATGAACTCTGTTTATAAATCAAAGAAATTGCTCATTTTTCTTCCTCTGTCCCTGTGAGATTTATATGTATAATGCACTTGCGTTAGTTTATAAACAGCAATACAGTTAGTTATTTTTTTGTGAGAGCAAAGCAATTTTGTAATCTTTAAAATGTCTGGGTTTTTATACATCAAATAGCCAGCTAAATATACAAAAGTCATATTATAGCTTGAATTTATTTTAGAAATGATTTATTATAAGAAATAAATGGAATATTTTGTAAGATCTTATAGTCATAGAACTTTTGTTAGAGTTTCAGCTATTTATATATCAGAAACTTGTTTTTTATATTAGTTGAGAAAATAAATATAAATTATTATCTATAAAAGGATAAGTTATGTCTTTTTTCAGGCAAAAATATTGTGAACAGTCCATATTGTTGATTTTGAAAAGAAAAAAATTTTCTAATGGATTTCAAGATCAGATTTTAGTAAAAACTTTATTAAAGCAATTAATAAAACACAAATTGGACTCACATGTTTGAAAAAGAAGTTTCCTTTGATCAATGATATTAAGTTTAAAGAATCTATTTTTGTAAGTCAGAGATGCTATGGAATAAAATATGCCATTAACCATTCACTTTTTGAGTCTCTTATTTGGACTTTTTTGTGGGAAATCTGAAATATGATGAATAATGAACATTTTATTAGGGCACTTCTGACAAGAAAGAGCATTACAAAGTCAGTGAACTTCATTATTCTGTATTACTACTGAAGTCTTAAGAGGAACTGGGGGGTGTATACAATAGAAAATGACCCAGCTAATTTTTCAAATACGGGTTTATCATTTTGATGAAATTTTAATAATTTTGTAAATGTATAAATTTGAAAAAAAAATTGCATTCCATTCGAAAATCATATAAATTCAATTATATAAAAGTGGATTATGCAGTAAAATTATTTTTAAAAATCATAAAATAATATAAAAATACAAAGTTATTATAAAAACTAATTGATCTGAAAAATAATTTATAGATAATAAAATATTAGAAGAAACAATATATTCCCATCTCAGTAACATTTTAGGATGTATATCAAAAATTGAAATGCTAAATAGGACAACTGTAAACAAATTAACGATGTGATTTGTACAATTAGATAAATTGAAATTCAAAATATCAAAAGAATAAAGTTTTGTTAAGGATTTATTACTATATTTTAAGATTTTTTGAATCTGAAAATTTATCTTTTTTAAAAATTGCAAATAATAATTTTATAAATTATTATGTTAGATGGTAGAACTTTTTTTTTTTACATTATTTAATAAATTTGGATGAGATGAAAAATTTGAAGGCAAAAAAAAAAAGAAATTTGTTTCAATTTTTGATAAATATGACTTAAATTATGAACTTATTAATCCTAAAGCATTACCTATTTTTAAAATTTAAATTCTATTAACAAAATTATGTTCTGTACTAAACAAATTTCAAATACTATATAATAATTACATGAGGAAGATGCTCTTCATAAAATTACAGCAATGAAAAACAATTGTATTTTAAACTTAAGTTTAATATGAAGTTGCAATCTTAAATAAATATTCATCAATCAGTAAACTTTGACTTTTTATATTTAAATACAAGTATATTATATCTATTTTTAATCTAGATGTAATTAGAGAGGATTTGAACCCAGACTTTTAAACTACCTTTTGTCATCATATTATACAACCAATACACATGACTACATACATGTGAAAAGATAACTGATCTCAATATATGTAACCAGTACTCATCAATGTTGGTCCAGATCATCATTTCCTATACATATATATAATCAGTGCTCAGTTTATATTAAAATAGTTTGAAAGTCTGGGTTCAAATTTCCTCTAATCATTCTATAAATATCTGTTATCAAATCAATTATTTCCTGCATAAATCTTTGCCACATTTTCTATTTATTAGAAATAAATCCATTGAAAAGTAGAAGCAATATTTCAGTACAACAACCAATATATTTTGTTTTCTCCAGGATTTTGAATAATAGAGGTCCTATTTTATTGGATTATAGTTAATTAGATGTTTATTTTTTCTAACAAATCATCTCCTTTCGCATGTAATTATTTAGGTTTTAGATATCTAAAATAATTTAATATTTGAATACTAGTATCATGTATACACTGAACTGAGCACTGATTATATATGTATATGTGGGAGATGATAATCTGGACCAACTGATGAGTGCTGGTTTAGCATGAAATACATATATTGGAGATCATCTGGTCATGTGTATTGATTATATAAGATGGAGTGGGTAGCTGAAGAGAGCATGAAAGTCTTGTTCAAATCCCCTCTAATAATTTAGCAAATAAAAATTAACCATATTAATATAAATGTGACTTTCTGAAATTAATTATTTCAAACTCTTGAATGCCATATATTAAATATAAGAATAACTAATTGACTGTCCTGCTTATTTCAGATTAAAGCACAAGGAAATAAAATATGAAAAGGAAAATTACTGATTTAGGATTCAATGATACACAGTAATAACACTTTTCTATGAATATAACTAGTCTTTATACATTTTACCTTCATATTTTTTTCCTAATATTTAAAAAAAAAAACTGTTGTATTTTAAAATAATGTCCCTTTTATAAAAATAAAAAAAAGACTTATAATTATTTAAATACATATGCTCATCTGCAAGTTATATATGATTTGGATTGCTTTCATTAAATAAAAATAATTTCCTTTAATATTTTATCTATCGAGCATAAATAGTATGAATGTTTACTGAAACAAAGAGAGCAAAATTTTAGTATTTATATCTTATTTGAAAATACTATTCATTATTTTATTTGAAAATGTTAAATAGTAGTGTTTCAAATCAAATAACAACACAAAAGTAGTATATATTTTATCTCAAAGAAATTAACAGAAATTGAATATGTAGATTGGTTTATCTTAAAGATTATATACATAAATACATATTTTTGTCTATAGCTTGCACAATAAAATTCTAGCTTCTGAAATAATATGCTTTCAGTCTACCAGTCTTATTGCAGGGGAAATCAAATGGAATGCCAATACAGCTTTTTTTTTTAAAAAAAAAAAAAAGATCACTACAACACTGAAATTGTCGAGAAATTCAATATTTTAGTGGTCAATTTTTTTTAAAAAGCTGAAAAACTCTACTGTTTTTGTTATATAGTAAATTTCTGTTTGTTAAAAATATACATTGAATTCTGTGCTAAAAGAACATTCAATAGTCAAGACATTTAATTATATGGTTTAGTAATAGATATACATAATCATTATTGGTTACAGATTATCTTTGATTGCACTTCCTTCCAAACATAATTAATTTTGCCATCTTCATATATTTTAGAAATAATGTTTAATGCTTGTTATATCATAAGTATTTACATGCATAAGTCTAAATATATTGCTTTTAAGAAGCTTCATCTATATGGTAATCATTCAGAAAATAAATATATCTTAATGAAATAAAAAGAAAATAATTATTATCAGTGTGGTTTGTTTTTGAATAAATTTCTTTAAATTAATGACACTATCAAATTTTATAACTGAAAATTTATATAAAGTTTTATTCTGAAAATTGAATTTTTATTCTAATTTTTTTTTATATGTATTAATTATCATAATTATTTTCTGTTATAGTTGGAACATCAAATTCTCATGTATCTTTAATCGATATAAAATCTGGATCAGCAGCACATACTCTAAGAGGTCATAAAAACAGTGTTTTGTGTCTTCAATGGTCTCCTTCTTCAGAAAATATTTTAGCTACTGGCAGTATGGATAACCGACTATTATTATGGGATGTTAGGAGAAGCAAAAGTATGCTAACATCTTTAGATCAACATAATGGTGATATTGGTGCAAGTACAGAAACTATATATACAGCTCATAATGGTTATGTAAATGGCCTTCGTTTTACTCTTGATGGTTTATTTTTAATTTCTTTTGGAACCGACAGTCATCTTCACTTGTGGAATGCTCATACTGGGAAAAATACCTTGGTGAATTATGGTAAAATTTATAATGAAGATTGTAAAAATGTGAAATTTGATATCAGTCAAAATGGTATTCCAGATTTAATATTTTTACCTACTGAAAACAAAATAGCATTATATGATTTGCTTTCAGGGGCTCACATAACAGATCTCATTGGACATTATAATGCTGTTACCTGTTGTAATTATTATTCTCCATATCAAGAATTGTACAGTGGAGGAAATGATAGGAATATTTTAGTTTGGGTACCCAATTCCGAAGAATATTTAGCTTATGAAGAATATCTTTGTAGCAGAGATAATTATGCAATGAATAAAAAAAATATTTCAGTCACTGTTGATACATGGAGTGATGATGATTGATATTTGACTTGTATACAATTACAAACAAAGTTAATTTAATCACAATTTTAATAGCAAATTTAAATATCTGCTTTAGTTATGCAAAAAGGAAATGATCAATAATTAAACATATATTGTAAAAATTGTTTAATTACAAGTCAAGGAAAAGAAACAGACAAAAAAAGATGTATGTTGTAATTTAAATTATTCAAAAACTTTTTTTATTCAAAACAAATGGACACAAAATCATTTGAATAAATAAATTTAAAAAATAATATTTTTAAAAAAAATTTATGATGAATACTTCCATCAATTTTTGTTTTACTGTGTTTATGCAAATACATCTGTACTTATATAAACATATATATATATTGAAACAGACATGCTGTTTCACGTATGTTTAAAAGATCCCCTCCTCTCCCCAAATTAAAATGACATAAGTTCTTTGCTATCCGATTCAATTTATGTTTTATTGAAAACACTTGTTATAGTGCTTAATAATCTAGGACTCTCATAGCAATGGTATTAAATTTTTTATAGTAATTTCATAAAGATTAACTGATGAGAAAGATTTAATTTTTATTGATTTTATCAATTACTACTTTCTTTACATACCCGTTTTTGACATATAAAGTGCGATTCCTAAAAACAATGGAGTTGCCTGGAATTCAGATGGTATTTTTCTATCTGTAATTAATTGCCAAGATGCAGATTTTAATGATTGTATAGAAGATCCTGTTTTTATTTGAAAACTATTCAGGATAATCATAACAATTTGAATACTATATACATTCTGAAAATATTCATTGTCAATATAAGCTAGTCTTTATCTTCATACCTAAATGAGGAAGATAAAGACCTGACATCTGCTTTTCAATATCTTGGACCATCTGACTGCAAAAAGCAGAGCAGTTAATGATGATCGTTGCAGTGTTCCTTTTTCTAGAGATACTCAGAAAATAAATTATTATGTAAGTTTATATATGTATGACAGAGGGCCTTAGATTGCTTTTCAATTATAACAGTATTTTTTGGTCTAATGGTATGAAAAAATGAATAATTTTTCTAAATTACCAAAATTAAATCAGTTTATTCTAAATATATATATGGATTACCTTTTAAGATATGTTGAACTCATATAACACAATCAAAATATTGTAAATGTAATTCATTAACTCCATATAAATAAGCAAAATGCCTCACCATAATCCTAAATTAATATTAATTTAAATATTCTTATGTAAACACTTTATATAGAATACTCAACTATTTAATGAAGCAATCTCATTTAGAACTGATTAAAAAAAAAAAGTAATTAAATTAATAATAATTGCACTTAAAATTAATAAAAATTTAAACAGAAATTAAAAATCACTTGCAAATATTTTTCAGGGCTTGGATGGATAAACCAACTTAAAACTTTATCCATCATTAAACATATTTCAATCTGATACCTAATTACACTGATGGTTTGTTTTTTGGTAGAGAAATATGACAAAAATATTTTACAGCAAAAAACAAAGGTAAATATTTAAGTTACAAAAATTTTTCCATTATTTATCTTTTGACTTTCTCCCCTAACATTATTGTTATTTTTATGAACTTAGATATATTTAATATCATTGACTAGTTTTATAAATTGGCTATTTTAGTTAGTATTCTATATTCAATTTCTTCTGCTAATTAAATTTTACATTTACAAAATTTCATACATAAGTTAAATTGATTTAGTTATCTTTATAAATAGTGTTTAATAGCTTACTCATATTTATTAATAAATTGATATTAAAACTTAATTTTAATTCTAAAATTATTCAAATTAAACTCGTATACATAAATATTATTTTAAAATTTTATGAATATACATCAAAATTAGGATGATTATATATATTGTTTTGTAAGAGTACGTTAATAACAATCAAAAAATGTCAAACTTTATACGAGTTGAAATACTATGAAGTCTATATTGCTTTAAACTGAGATCCCAAATAACATCAGCAATGTAGGCAAATGAAAGAAGTCTCAAAAGAGGAAACTTTAAAGCAAGATTTTTAAATGAAAATCATGTGCAATAAGTAGATGAATCTATTTTGAATGAGAAAAAAGGGGCATTCAGTTTGTCATCAGTGTAATCAAAGTGTTATGAGAGCAATAATTCATAACTTTAATTGTAAACTATATGTAAGCATATGGATTTCATATGAATTAATACTGAATTTTTTGACAGAAGCAAAACATAGGCATATCAGTCTGTTTTTATTTAAACCAAAAAAAATCAAGTTTTATTTATTATGGATAGATGAAAAATTATATTGCACATCGTCTAGATCTAAATATAACAGGTATTGATCACATTTCTCTAGTAGAAACTAACAAATTATGATTTTCTTGAAAAAAAAATTTGAAATACTAATAATGGTTACTCCACTATAAAAACTTTTAGGGAGCTGTCACAAATTGTAGTCAAAATAATTTGTTTCTACTTAATTAAATCATGTTTTCAGATAGTTGTCAAGAAGAAATCTTGTAGTTCTAATCTGATATCACTCGATTTCTGATTGAAATGTGTCAAAATTTCTCTATTCGATAGTTTGACGATATAATCAATATTAAATTAATAGGTTTTTTTCAGAATAAGAATATTTATTATAAATGTTAGTTCAATATATATTAATGATAAATTTCATTAAAATATTTTATTTATATAGAAGTTTGTAAGCATTTAAATCTGGACTTTTGTAATATATATGTATATTATTTGTAATATATGATGTAAATAGCTTCTTTGATAAAGTGAGAAATTTTTGTATATAGACCAAATGCTCATCTCCTTTTTTTTTCAAATACTATTTCTATTTTACAATCAAATCATTCTGCCATCATTAAAAAATTTGTTTTCTTAGTTTCACTACTTTATCCTCATTCTTATAAAAATTTAAACTAAAAAATCTCATTTACTCTCTTCAACTTTATATTCTCATATAATCTTTCCTGATTTGTTTTCAACATCCTACATTCAAAAATTAAATGTTCAGTATTCTTTTTCTTATCTTCACATAAATCACATTACATATATAATCAAAATTCTTTTTACACCTTTGCCTCTCTTCCTTAGTATCCAAAATTATTTATTATCTTTGCACGAAATAAAAAGCCACTAGAGGCGCTGTTTCTGTGTTTTCACACAGAACATACAAGGTAGGGGCCTCGAAAGCAGACGACGCTTTTTCCTGCCGCTAGGTGGCGCTGTTCACCATGCGTACGCACAGGAACCTTCCACAAGCTAGCCGGCAGCTTACATCGTCTGCTAGCAAGAACCTAGGTGGCGCTGATTGCCGTAAACACATCTAGCTTATGTGTCGTCTGCTATCAGAAACTACCAAGATTCTAGCCCACTACACGGCGCTGTTTCTCCACGTTACACACGGTAAAAACAGCAACCTCTAAATGCCTCATTACTAACGTTTATGAACATAGTACTTAAAACATTCAGGGCCTATAATGTACAGGGGTGAATAATTTATAAAGTCATAACTATTTAAATATACGGTCAAACGTAATAATTTTACATTCTATTTCACCATTTCATGAATCGATGTATTTTTAAAGTATGACTTTGTAAAAAGCGATCTGTTTTTTTAATTATTTACTCTAAAAGTGGTTTTTTTTTTTTTTGTAAATAAAACAAAACGTAATTTTCGGTCTGTGTTTTTTTTTTTTTAAAAAAAAAGCTAATTTTTTTTTCCTACGGCAGTATATCGTTCAAAAATGTATTATTTTAAAAGATTATTGTTTGTAAAACTTTTTTTTTTTACACTTTCAATTAATATTTTCAATAAATTTTAAAGTAATATAAATTATATTTCGGTTTATAGATTACTATTTCGAAAAATAAAGTGTTATTTGCGTGCTGGGTATACCGTGTGCTTGTTACTCGCAAGCAATAATTCGAAGATCTGTTTATCAAAACTTCCTCTCACAATAATATTAAAGGCATAAATATTTATTGAAATTGTATTTAAAATTTTAGAATCATTTTAATAACTAAAAATGTCATATACTCACAAGGAAATTTCAAAATAATAGGTTTAATAAGTACCGTATGAGAAAAGTAAGATATTATACAGAGTCAGAAAAAAAAAAAAAAGATTTAGAGCAAAATATATATACATTTAATATCTTTATTGATGGTTGGAATTTAAAAAGTTTCTTTCAAAACTGATGCTCGTGTTAGGCTTGTATACTGTTAAAATTAAAACTATTAGTCCTCATAAATAATTTGGAAGACATTGCCTGTCAAAATTGGATGATCATTGAAAATTATATATGATCTTAATAGCCTAAAATTCAGAAGCCTGATAGTACTGTCTTTGCCAGTGCACTGTTTCTTTCTTTCATTATTGATACATAAGTAAGAACAGGTAAAACACATTTATTAAAAATCTTCCTTTACAGACACGTAGATATATTTCCTTTTAGTATCAAGTTATTTCTATTAAAAGCACTCCAACCAAGTTTAATTCTATGATTAATTTCATCCATTATGTTTTCATCTGTATTAATAATCTGACCAAGGTGTTTGTAACTGTTAACTTCTTCTAACTCATCATAATCAATCTTTATTTTCATATTTTGAGCAAACACATAGGTATATTTCCTTTTAGTATCAAGTTATTTCTACCAAAAGCACTCCAACCAAGTTTAATTCTATGATTAATTTCATCCATTATGTTTCCATCTGTATTAATAATCTGACCAAGGTGTTTGTAACTGTTAACTTCTTCTAACTCATCATAATCAATCTTTATTTTCATATTTTGAGAAAATCCATTAAACATTACTTTAGTCTTTTAACATTTATCTTTAGTCCTACTTTCATCTGATAACTCCTGCAACATTTCCTGCAGCTCTGAAGCATAAGTTGCAAAAACAACTACATCATCTGCAAAATCTAAATGACTTAAATAATCTCCATTTACTTTCACTCCTTTAGCTTCCCATTTTAATCCACAAAATATTTCTTGCAGCACTGCTGTAAAAAGTTTTGGAGATATGGAGTCACCCTGTCTTACACTCTTCTCAATGTTGACTTTCCCAGTATCATTATCTAATCTAATTGTTGCTGTTGCATTTTTATAAATATTCTTTAAAATTTGACAATATCTTGGGTCTATACCTTGATGATCCAATGCTTTAATCACTGAAGAAAAGTTTATAGATTCAAATGCCTTTTCATAGTCTACAAATCCAAAACATAATGGCAACTCATATTCATTTGTCCTTTCTATAACTTCTCTCAATACCTGGATATGATCTCCTGTACTAAAACCACTTTTAAATCCAGCTTGTTCTCTTGGTTGGGGGAAATCCAATGTTCTCTGTAGACGAGTTGTAACTATCTTGGTAAAAAAATTTGTATGTAACTGATAAAAGGCTGATAGGTCTGTAATTTCTAATATCCTCTTTATCACCTTTTTTAAATATTAATATTAATACTGCATTCTTCCAATCATCTGGTACATCTTTATCATTTAGACATTTGGTATATAACATTGCTAAAAAAAATTCTATTTTTTCCCCTGCTTCTTTAAATATATCAATTATAATTCTACTATTATCTGGAATCTTTTCTTTCTTCATATATTTAATTGCATGTCTCACTTCTTCATTTAAAATTCTGGGTAATTCAGAAGATGTCATAGATATAGGAGGTATTTGTTCTTTATTACTATATAATTCTTTATAAAAGTCTTCTATCCATTTCATGATGTCATCTCTCTTTTTAGTAATAATTCCAGCTTTTTTTTTATTGCAGATATGAATTTCCTACCAATACCAAAATGTTGTTTTACACTTTTGAGACTTTCATTCCCTTCTGCTGCTTTCCTTGCTAGTTCACAGTTATACTTTCTTATATCATTTTCAAATTTTTTCTGCATCATTTTACAAAATTTGAGATATTCAATTCTTTTTAATGCATCATTTTTGTATATCTTCATATTCCTTCTTTTCTTCATAAATTCTCTAGTCTCAGTAGAAATTTTATTGATCAAGTGCTGTTGCAGTTTTTAAAAGTATATCAGTTGTTTTCATATTAATTTCATTCAAATCTGAATCATGTTCAAAATCTACTAATACTTGAAACCTATTTGTAAGTTCTATTTTAAATTCATTAGAATGTTTCTGAAAATTAGGAATATCAACTGTAAATATTGTTTTTCTTAATAATTTTTGTCTCTCTAGTTTTGCATTAACATGTATTTCACATCTTACTAACCGATGATCACTTCCTCTGTTAAATTTATTAAGAACATTACAATCTTGAAATATGTATTTTCTGTTAGTCAAAATATAATCCAATTCTGCTGTACTTTCATTTGGATGCTTCCATGTCCATTTCCTTTTAACATTTTTCTCAAAATAATTCATAATATAAAGTTTTCCTTTCCCTGCAAACTCCACAAGTCTCTGTCCTCTCTCATTTCTATTACCATAACCAAAATTACCGCCAGCACTTTCATCTTTCATTTGTTTACCAATTCTAGCATTAAAGTCTCCCATAACAATTTTAAAATGTTGTTAACTCTGATCAAAAGCCTTTTGTGCATCCATATAAAAATCTTCTACTACTTCATCACTTTGAGAACTTGTTGGGGCATAAACCTGAATTATCTGCATTTGGTATCTGCTATTAAGTTGTATAACTAATCTTGCCACTCTGTCCGATACACCATCAATCTCCACAATGTTGTTCTTTCACTTTTTATTTATAATGAATACTACTCCACTTGTATTTCCAATATTTGTGCCTTTATAATAGAGTACATGTTCACTTTTTAAAACAATTGTCTCTTCGCCTTTTCTTCTAACTTCACAAAGTCCAATAATATCCCATTTAATATAAGACAGTTTTTCTTCTAACTCTTGCAATCTTTCTTCACTTGAAAGTGATCTGCTGTTGTAAGTACCTAAATAAAAAAGGCATCATCAAATGGCAGCCTGTGTCCACAATCAGGGGTTCTGAGCAGCCTCTGCCTTCGGCCACCAACTGCTGCCTTGGTTGGTGACTTTACAGTCTCCTGGGAATAAGGGCCATGATTTATTTTTGTCTGTCATAATTGTATATATATTGGAAAAATATTATCATTTACACAAGCATTCATTCTGCCTTATCAGGCAACTGAGAAGAAAGTCCATGGTGTTTTTTGATCTTAAACTCAGAGGTAAAAATCCAATAACCTCATCGTGCTGGCTAATGTGTTGGTGAGCAGCCCATCCATGTTTATATACTATATGAATAATCACATAGTAATAACAGCTGCAATGACAAGAACGTATGGAGTGGACATTAAGAATTTGCCTTGATCAGTTTCTTTAAGGCCTCCAAGAGGAATCAAAGGGTTTCCTTTCAATTAATAGGATGACAAGAAATTTGTAACCTCCTGAGTGAAGACAATTTCTTGCATTAAATCAAATCTTAATGATTAATCAAAGTAAATTATAGTTTATTAGTTGATATTGTGAAATTGGTAAATATTTAAGTGTCTCTGTTGGGTGATATATATTAAAATTTGTCTATTTAGAAATTCATTTATAGATTCATTAAACCACCTAACTACTCACAAACATTATATTAGAAAATCTGTAGAGATTCTAACCAGTAAATAAATTCAAGTATATTTATTATCTCCTTTAAGTTTGCCACTGTTTTCTGTTTGATCACAACCCCATAAGTTAATAATTGTTGAAATCTACCGGAAAATGCTATAATACATCATAATGACAATTCTAGAGATATCATTCAGGTATAGATCCAAGATATTGTCATATTTTAAAGAATATTTATAAAAATGCAACAGCAACAATTAGATTAGATAATGATACTGGGAAAGTCAACATATTAAAGTAATTTCCTTGAATTATTAAATTGAAAACATTTTTATAAAGCATGTTTATATATATTATTTGAAGTATATTTCTAATATTTAATGTAATGGGTGCTTTATAATTAACAATTTTATAATTAATGAATATAAATAAATATAAGAAGTAATTTTCTTTTGAGTGGTATGTTAAAGAATTATAATTTCTTTGTTCCTAATATGAAAGATACTTTCTATATCTTTTTTCATATCATTAATTTGAATTATTTGAAAGTAAGACAAAAGAGTTACTAATGAATAATATTTTTACCTAATTTTTCATATTGTTAGGTTCAACTCTAAATTATCTTAAATATCATAAGAATTAAGAGGTTATTAAATGTTTAGGTATTTAGCTTTTATTGGTACATAATTAGATATGAATGAAATTAGAGTTTTATTTTGTATATTATTATCTTTAAAATGAATCACAAATTATGCTTCCCCCTTCCCTAATGCAATTTGAGAATGTTTGTAATTTTTATTTTTATGAGATTAGTCAAATAATTTAAATATTTAGGTTCAAGAATACAAAAATTGGATAGTTACAATAGTTGTAGGCTACATAATTGCCCAGTCACAAAATTAAGGTGTAGCTGCAGTACAAGTTATAAATGAAATTCTATGGAGAAGTCCAAAGATACTAAACCATTTTAATAGCACTTTATAGTAAAAACAATTACTGTGCACATTGGATTTCTGACTTTCAATGCTCATATCTTAATTAAAAACAATTAGGGAACAAATAATTTTAAAAAATTTTCAGGAGAAAAAAAGAAAACAGACAAAGAAAATCTTTGACCATTGATCATTTTTTATTAATCTGAGCTAGGATGAAATAGTGAATGCCCATGCCTTATTCACTCCAATTTTATTTTAAGTATAAATTTGGTCACTTAACTACTGGAGGCATTCAATCAAGAGCATGATGTGCAGTGCTAAATATTCTAGAAATTAATGTTTGTGTGTGTGTTGGGGGAGGGAGAATCAATGGTCTGGCATTCGGTCAACTCAAATACAATTACTAGCTTTTTAATAACAGTGATTTTAATATACATCATTAGACCTGAAATTATCTTGACTGCTATAAAACAGACTTATCTTCTGATAGATTTTCATCTCACCCAAAGCAATGTCATTCTGATTGTAATGCTTTGCATAAGTCTCATTTACTAAGTCAAAGACTTATGATTTGGAGGTGAATAACACAGGTGATGAATGAACATATAAAAATTTTGCAGTTTTAATTTTAATAAAGAACAACTATTGATAAGCAAATATTCTATAAAAACAAAAATAAATGAATTTAGGAAAAGTTACTGATTTTAGCTTTTTCAGAATTTCAAAATATGATATACGTGTATAAACAACATCCCATTAATAGTTAAATCCCCCAGCCAGATAGTTGATTAATAAAACCTCAAAATATCTAGTCAACATACCATTGCAGTCAAATTCCTTACTACAATAGGTGTTTCAATTCAAATAAGTCTTTAGACTATTCTGGAGAAACAAAAACAGTCCCAAGCATTATACATATTGACTTGAAAACAGGAAATGTTTATCTGAAAATTTGTGATGATAGGGATTTTACCTGTAATTATATATTGAACTATTTCCATCATCTGTTATTAATTATGAAATATTTTTAAAAGATATCAAACTTTATTTAAACTTTTAAATACATTCAACTGTTAGCAAAGCATACAGATTAATTTATTACAACATTTTGAGTGCTGTTTTTTTCTCATCTCTTCTTCAAATGTTGCTGGCCTTACCAGTGACAGTACTAGCATGGAAATTGAACCTTCGATTTTTAGTTTTGTGAATTTAAGATAATGCTTGCTCTTACTAATTAGGCTATTCTGAAAAATCAAGTCACTAGAAATTTTATATATTTATCTATGAAGATTCTCTTGGTTTCTCCAGTTTTTTTAAGGGCAAGGTTAATGAGTAGTTTTGAAATATTATGAATTATTTACATTAGACTGATTTATAAAGTTATCTACTATAAATGTGAATGGTTTATACAAATTTTACTTTTTACTTTCTGCCCGTTATTTTTCTTGTCCAATGTATTTTAGGTGCATTTGGTTTTTCTTTTTAATCATTACTTTTTGCTCTTTTAATTACGTATTTTGAAATGAGTCAGATGATTTCAGCCATATATGTTCTTCCATATTCACATGGTATTTCATAGATGCAGTTTTTGTGTTTCAATATTTGCAGTTTGTGTTTTATAGAAGTTAGACTTTTTCATAGGGCACTTATGACTTTGGAAAGGAATCTTAATATACTGATCACAGATTTTCTTTAGTTTAGCTGCAATTACTAATATCTATGGATATGCTTTAATACCTATAATTGTTTTTTCTTATGGTGTTTCTTTTAGTTGGCTATTTCATAATGATAGCTGATGGATAAGTATTTTTCATGAGAGTTTATGCTATATGATTTTTCTTTTTCCAAGTTATTGGTTTCTGAATAAGAATTTTTATTCTGATTAGAGTGTGTGAGTTTTCTGTTGATTGTAATTTTGATTTTGCTATGAGGGAATCTTGTCAAAAGAAAATTAAGAACTGTAGTGTCTGTTCTTGTTTTAATTCTATTGTGAATTTAATTAAAAGAACATAATTATTGATAGTATCCAGAATGTTTGTAGTAATGCTTTACCACATGGCCATAGAAAAGCCAGACTTTAATTGTAGATAGAATTTTATTTATGGTTGTAGTTTCAAGTTCTTCCATGTAAATATTGCTGATCAGAGATAGCAATAAGGAATCAAAAAGCATCTTTTGATTTTGTTGGAAGAATTCTATAGTATATAATAATAGTATGCTGTGCAGAATGTTAAGTGTAATAAACTATCAATTGGAAGAATTATTCTGGTTTGTACACTACTATTGTTATTTAATCTTTTTTTTACATTAGATAATGCTTCATCACAGAGTACTTTTGTGATTAAGTTTTTCACATCAAAATTTACCAATATGTTAGTTCTTTCACTTTTCATGTTGATTAATTCTACAATTTTCTTAGAATCTCTAACACAGAACTGTCTCTTGTATGCCAAAGGACTAAGAACATTAGAATTTTTGATATAGTGAGTTTTCAGAATTAACAATAGATCTTAATGGAACCTGGCCTTTATTGATTTTAGATGACCACAAAGATGTGGAATTTTTGCCAAAATATGTCAATCTAATTTTTTCTGAATCATTGAAATAGCTGTGATCAGGGATGCTTTCTGAATAATATTTACAGTTGTGATTCATAGCTAGTATGGGACTTTTAGTCTGTTGGGAGAAGCTCTTATTGTATCATAATTACTATTATCCATTTACAAATGTTACATTGCTCTTGCTAGCAGGAAGAATGCTTATAGATTTGTCTAGTTTAAGATTTAATAGATTTTTCTCTCAACATAAGTGATATTAGATTTGTATTGTTGGTGTCTCATTTTCCAGCGTAATTTTGCTTTCTCTTAACAAAGTCTCACTTGCAGTCTAAATAATTCTGTCTGGGAATGAATTAGAGGATTTAGTTATAAGCTTTTAGAAGCTGATTGGAAAACTCTTATGAAATCTTTATCAGTAAATTTATTTTTTAACAAAGATTATTAAAGTCAACATTGAGAAGGGTGTAAGACAAGGTGACTCCATATCTCCAAAACTTTTTACAGCAGTGCTGCAAGAAATATTTTGTGGATTAAAATGGGAAGCTAAACGAGTGAAAGTAAATGGAGATTATTTAAGTCATTTAGATTTTGCAGATGATGTAGTTGTTTTTGCAACTTATGCTTCAGAGCTGCAGGAAATGTTGCAGGAGTTATCAGATGAAAGTAGGACTAAAGATAAATGTTAAAAGACTAAAGTAATGTTTAATGGATTTTCTCAAAATATGAAAATAAAGATTGATTATGATGAGTTAGAAGAAGTTAACAGTTACAAACACCTTGGTCAGATTATTAATACAGATGGAAACATAATGGATGAAATTAATCATAGAATTAAACTTGGTTGGAGTGCTTTTGGTAGAAATAACTTGATACTAAAAGGAAATATACCTATGTGTTTGCTCAAAATATGAAAATAAAGATTGATTATGATGAGTTAGAAGAAGTTAACAGTTACAAACACCTTGGTCAGATTATTAATACAGATGGAAACATAATGGATGAAATTAATCATAGAATTAAACTTGGTTGGAGTGCTTTTGGTAGAAATAACTTGATACTAAAAGGAAATATACCTATGTGTTTGCTCAAAATATGAAAATAAAGATTGATTATGATGAGTTAGAAGAAGTTAACAGTTACAAACACCTTGGTCAGATTATTAATACAGATGGAAACATAATGGATGAAATTAATCATAGGATTAAACTTGGTTGGAGTGCTTTTGGTAGAAATAACTTGATACTAAAAGGAAATATATCTACGTGTCTGTAAAGGAAGATTTTTAATAAATGTGTTTTACCTGTTCTTACTTATGTATCAATAATGAAAGAAAGAAACAGTGCACTGGCAAAGACAGTACTATCAGGCTTCTGAATTTTAGGCTATTAAGATCATATATAATTTTCAATGATCATCCAATTTTGACAGGCAATGTCTTCCAAATTATTTATGAGGACTAATAGTTTTAATTTTAACAGTATACAAGCCTAACACGAGCATCAGTTTTGAAAGAAACTTTTTAAATTCCAACCATCAATAAAGATATTAAATGTATATATATTTTGCTCTAAATCTTTTTTTTTTTCTGACTCTGTATAATATCTTACTTTTCTCATACGGTACTTATTAAACCTATTATTTTGAAATTTCCTTGTGAGTATATGACATTTTTAGTTATTAAAATGATTCTAAAATTTTAAATACAATTTCAATAAATATTTATGCCTTTAATATTATTGTGAGAGGAAGTTTTGATAAACAGATCTTCGAATTATTGCTTGCGAGTAACAAGCACACGGTATACCCAGCACGCAAATAACACTTTATTTTTCGAAATAGTAATCTATAAACCGAAATATAATTTATATTACTTTAAAATTTATTGAAAATATTAATTGAAAGTGTAAAAAAAAAAGTTTTACAAACAATAATCTTTTAAAATAATACATTTTTGAACGATATACTGCCGTAGGAAAAAAAATTAGCTTTTTTTTAAAAAAAAAAAAAAACACAGACCGGAAATTACGTTTTGTTTTATTTACAAAAAAAAAAAAAACCACTTTTAGAGTAAATAATTAAAAAAACAGATCGCTTTTTACAAAGTCATACTTTAAAAATACATCGATTCATGAAATGGTGAAATAGAATGTAAAATTATTACGTTTGACCGTATATTTAAATAGTTATGACTTTATAAATTATTCACCCCTGTACATTATAGGCCCTGAATGTTTTAAGTACTATGTTCATAAACGTTAGCAATGAGGCATTTAGAGGTTGCTGTTTTTACCATGTGTGGAGAAACAGCGCCGCGTAGTGGGCTAGAATCTTGGTAATTTCTGATAGCAGACGACACATAAGCTGGATGTGTTTACGGCAATCAGCGCCACTTAGGCTTTTGCTAGCAGACGATGTAAGCTGCTGGCTAGCTTGTGAAAGGTTCCTGTGCGTACGCATGGTGAACAGCGCCACCTAGCGGCAGGGAAAAGCATCGTCTGCTTTCGAGGCCCCTACCCTGTATGTTGTGTGAAAACACAGAAACAGCGCCTCTAGCGGCCACATAGCAGGTCTGGTTAAAGTACCGTGTTATCATACATCTTTTCATATTTTATTCATATTAATTCAACATCTATTTCTTATTCTATAATCAACTTATTCTTTTTTTTCTAGCCCTCATAATTAATGACTTGTAATACATTTTCTAAACATTTGTCACATTTTTTATATATAAATACCTAAAAATAAATTCCATATCAATTAGCTTTGCATATTGTTAAACTTCTTTAGTTTATGGTAATTTATTCTCTCCATATACTATTTTTACTAGTATATTTTCATTCATATATTCAAATATTTTTAATTTGCTTTAATTTTTCTCATAACTAATTTCTAAGTTGTAAACTATGATAACAGAAAATTCACAATTGCCTTAGTTTATAATTCAAAAATTGACTATCATATAATATAGTTTTACTATGAGTTCAGGAGTTTTCAATGCTTTAATAGTCACATCTATAATTTATAAAGTATTTATATGTATTAAATTGATCATATTTTTACTTAAACACTTTTACTAAATCTAACTAATTAAAATGTATATGTAAACACATACACTGACATTTACAGATCTTCAACAAATCATTTATATCAATAATAAATAATGTATTTTTTTTTTCTGTGAATATACTATATAATGAATGGAATTATCAATAGAACAATGAATTCCATTGATGCAATAAAATTATACAAAAACATATTTAAAATGTTCGAAGTAAAAGAGTCAAACATACATTCACCAAATCTTAATATATTTAACTTCTCTAAAAAAGTAATTTTTCATTTTAAAAAATGATAATTTCCTATATCTGATATAATTTATTTTTTCTATTGAGATTTCTTCCAATCTACTCATGACATGATCCAAGACTAATTCATTCCATAATCTTATTATATAACTTTTTGAACAGTATATATATATACACACACACATATATATATGGCTTAAGTTGACTAATATTAATGAGCCAATAATTTTAAAAATAATCAATGACAACATATAGTACTTTTCTCCAAGAAATTTGATATTATATTAAATTTATTAGATTCAAAAACAGTTATTAATGTGCAATCCAGTCTATAAAATATCAACAAATCTGTAATTATAGTATTTATTAACATAAATTTAATTTTTATATATATAAAAAAGACAGAGTTAAAACATTTTTATCTTGTCAAACCAACCATGATTCTTATTCCCTTGTGACCTGAACGGCCATTTTGAATTCACAGAAAAAATTACAGGACATACAATTTTAAATGAAATGTCTAATTTATTACAATAAATAACAAATATATATACATTTTTAGAAAGTGCAAATATGAAAGAATGTAATGAAGCTGATAAAATAGTCATTACCACAAAAAAATAATTAAAGAAAGGAGATTTTTCACATTTTATATATCTTTATTTTTACATTGGTTCACAAACTCTCAATTTTGAAAGATATAGCCTAAAATGACAATTTCATAGACAGCTTCATCACATTCGTCATAAAATGCAGAAAAAAATAATATATAACATGACCTACCTGAGTTACAGATTGTTGGTGTAATGTGGCAAAAGGTGACCATTTCAATTTCTTTTTTCTGCTTGACACTCTATGTGTTCTATTTTTGCAAGCAGTTGTTTTTCTAGGCCCTCTATGCGGGATATCTATTAGAAATGCAAGGTTTTAGTGAGGATCAAAAAAAAAAATAACAGTAATAACTTTAGTAAATTCTAAGTTATGGGGGTAAAAAATAATGACTATATTATTGAAAAATCAGGGGTGGAGCGAGATAAATTATGCATTATTTCATGGCAGATCATAATTGCCAAATATGCAAATAAATAATTTAAAAATTTGTTTCTAAAATAAAATGAATAACAACATAGTAAATAAAATAAAATAAATAATCAAAAGGAATTACAAGCAATTATTATATATGAGTGGGAGATGATGATGACTGTTGATTCAGCATTGTGAGGTATTTATTTTTTTCACCTTGTTTCACAGAACAGAGTGGATAGTTTGAAGACAGTTTGCAAATTGTTGAAAATATAAATGCATGAGCAAAATCAATTTCAAAATAACTGATGATGATGATGTGGAGCAACTGGTAAGGGTGAACTAAATTATGCATTATTACATAGCAAACCATAATAGCAAAGGATGCTATCAAATAAATAAAAAGTTATCTGCAAAGTATGCTATAAAATGAATAAAAAGTTATCTACAATGAAATGAATAAAAACGTAGTAAATTCTAAGTTATGCATGTAAAAAATAATTACTACATTATTGGAATATCATGAGGGTAAGAGTGAGCTAAATTATGCATTATTACATAGCAAACCATAATAGCAAAGTATGCTATCAAATAAATAAAAAGTTATCTATAATGAAACGAATAAAAATGTAGTAAATTCTAAGTTATGCATGTAAAAAATAATTACTACATTATTGGAATATCATGAGGGTAAGAGTGAGCTAAATTATGCATTATTACATAGCAAACCATAATAGCAAAGTATGCTATCAAATAAATAAAAAGTTATCTATAATGAAACGAATAAAAATGTAGTAAATTCTAAGTTATGCATGTAAAAAATAATTACTACATTATTGGAATATCATGAGGGTAAGAGTGAGCTAAATTATGCAATATTACATAGCAAACCATAATAGCAAAGTATGCTATCAAATGAATAAAAAGTTATCTGCAAAGTATGCTATAAAATGAATAAAAAGTTATCTACAATGAAATGAATAAAAACGTAGTAAATTCTAAGTTATGCATGTAAAAAATAATTACTACATTATTGGAATATCATGAGGGTAAGAGTGAGTTAAATTATGCATTATTATATAGCAAACCATAATAGCAAAGTATGTTATAAAATGAATAAAAACTTATCTACAATGAAATGTATAAAAACAGTAAATAAAATAAAATAAATAACCCAAAGGAATTACAAGCAATTATTATATATTAGTGGGAGATGATGATGATGAATGTTGAATACTTACAGGTAATGGGGAAAGATCGAAACCTCAAAATCAAACACATCAACAGAAAAGTTCGTTATAAACGTAATTACGTTTAGCGGCGAAAATAATTGTTTTCTCCGTATATTTTTTTTATCGGTTGATAAAATCTAGAAAGATAAAAAAAATTACAAAATTTTAATAATGTACTTTACAAAAATTGCTATAAAAAATCTAATTTTCATCGCACAGAAAAAATTTTTAGACGTACAAAAAGATAGAAAAATGGCGGAGAGAAAGAAAAAAAAAGCGTAACTGTGACGTATACGGTTTGCACGCTATTGCGGTCGAAATTGTAAACTTTTTTTAATGCGTAAACAGGCGGTTTTCGGTCTCAAAGGGTTTAGAATTCATCATAAGCAAAATGCCTGGATAGCATATCTGAAATAATGATGGAAGTAGTAGACATTATTTTTTGATATACAATAAGTCTTTTAACATTGTTTACTGTTATTTATTAACTTTCTTCTAATGTCAATATGATAAATATTTATTTTTATTTATGTAAGATTATCATGTAAAAGTAAAATTCATAACTAAAAAACGATTGAATCTATTGAATATGCTCAAACAAAACTGATAATATTAAAACTTCATTCATGCTTTGCAATAAATAAAATATCAACTAGGATATATTTGGCCCTGAAAAGCATTTTACAATCCTGTAATAATAGCCAAGTGTGCATGACCATTAAAACAGCAGAGAGAAATGTATCAAACAACCATAATAGGTCTAAAGCTGTGAAAAAGTTTAAAATATTAATATATTCCAGACCATTACTTTTTTTTTATCTCATCTTTTCAATACTCAAAATATATTTAAGAATCATGTTTTGTAAGATTTTGATAAATTAATATTCTGTTATCCTTTCATAACATTATTCATATAATAAACTAAAGATCTCAAAAACAATTTTTACTTCCTAAGAGATCATAGAATTTGATAATAAAATTTTCTTGAGACATTAATCCCTTCACAATGACTTAAAAGTTGATTATGAGAAAACAATCTTCCCTTGAAAATAAAAATATATCTCTGAAGTCAAATAAATTGAATGAGAAACAATACTTTAAAAATATAATAATTATTTCTGAGGAAATAAATAATAAAATGTTGACAATAGGAACTGTTTTTCTCTAATAATGTTTTCCTCAAAAATAAATGCATTTAAAAATTCTTCATATTTCTGTGTTTCACTATTTGACCCTATTAATATTATCTAATCATATTCAGAAATACATAAAACTTTAAGTATGCCAATATACTTTTTAGGAAATTTCTCAGTTAAGAATAATTGTTATTAAACAATCTTAAGACGTGAGATCAAAATTTGTAGTTTAAAAACTCTCCATATTTTACCTATACCAAATTTAATAGATTTAGAGTATGAAACTAGTTTTGATGAATGTTTAATAGTTCTTGTAAGAATGCCGAATTTCTCAGTTCTGGATAATTATTAAGCCTATCCTAGGACGTGAGAGGAATTTGATACATTTATACCATTAATCTAATTTAGGATATGTTAAGTGCAACATAAGATCATATATTCTTTTATATTTGTGGTAATGACCATATCTATTAATATTAATCCTCTATAAATTAAAAATATGCATGTAAACATACAAAAACAGTAAAACCTATTCCTTATATATATATATATTATGCAAATGCTAATACAAATGAGGACAATATTTCAAGCCCCATAAATACATACTATTCTAACTGAATCTTTGTATAATAATGAATTCTTTAAAGTATAATTCATTTACCAGTGCCCAATTGCCACAAATTCCATAATACATCTCTCATCATGTTTAACGATTGTGATTTCTTTCTTCCCTTATTATATCTCTTCAAAAAAATTTAGTTTCAAATCCTAAATTCAAGCAATCAATATACAACATAAATCAAATAAGAAAAAAAAGTAGACCTCTGATTGATCATTTATTTATATTAAAAGTTACTGTGGAAAGGCATACACTTATTTCTAAATCTTTTTATCATAAAGGAATAAAAAATGATAAATTCAAGAATGCTCTCTATATAAGTAATATATAAATGACCAAATATACTAGATGATAATGTATACTCTCCCCCCTTCCCCAGTCAATCTTAAGACCAAAAATGACCATCAGTTCACATATGTATTGAATGGAAACAATTTTCAATGTGTAATAGAAAAACATGCATGCATATAACAATATATTGTAACGATATATAAATATGTCATTACATTAATTTAAAATAAAAACTTAAAAGTTCGCAAATAAAAGGAAAAAACTAAACGCTAAAATTAAAATGTTTGTTAAACATATATATATATTCGCACAGATGCTAAACTTTAAAAATATTTTTTTCATAAACAAAAAAAAAAGTATTTGAACGTATTTTTTTTAATAAAAAAATACAAGATTGAAATAAAAAAATATTTTAATAAAAAAATAACGTAAGTTAAAATAAAAACAGGTATTAATTAATTCCTGTAATCTGTAAATGGAAATGATTGTTTATTAATTATCTAAAAGCTGTTTAATTAAAAAGTCAGATGAAAGGTTAGATAAGAGAAGAAAGAGATTTTAGCTTGACCAATGGAAGCAAATAAAGGCCCGGACCATAACGAAAAAACAGAACAGTGACGTTTTTGTTCATGGAATCCATAGGAGGACTATAAAAAGAAAAAATATTGAGTTCCAGTCAGTTTTTCCAACTTGATTTGATGACAACGGTAAGACGCACTTGCCGTTCTCTCTCATTTTTTTGTTTGTTTTAAAAAAAAAAAATGAAAAGACTGTGATACCAGAATGGAACCAGCTAATGCTACCTCCAGAACATTTTCTTACGATGGAGATGCCGTGGGAATTGCCAACGGGAACCTGGACTCTTCTACTGTAAGCTATATTGACATGAACTCTAAATTTAAAAATAACTAAGAACTTTCGTTCAAGTTTATGAACTTCTATCTGACTTTTAAGTTTAAAATCAATTAATAATGTTTAAATTTATATGTTTTCCGATTGATAAAAATCATTTCCATTTTTTTTTTCTTATTGTATAAATTATTTGTTGTTTAAATTTTAAATGAGGGAATTTAAGGTTGGGTATAGACATTGCATAGATTCGTTAGTGGTTGATAATGTTGTGGTTTTCACATTCGATTAGAATATATGTCAACGATATCACTGCAAGCATCTTACGATGAATGCTAATGGGATTTGTATATTCCCTATGCAAGTGATGTTTATTGATGACTTTGTATTTTGATCGGTTGTGTTTAATTTGGAATGTTTTTGACTGTGGAATCTGTGCAGCTGATCTGTACTCAACATTTTAAAACAAATTTTATAAAATGCATTTGTGCGAACGTATCTAAATGTTAAATTTAAGTCGAGCGTGAATGGCTATATAGTTTTGTAAAGTTATATTAAGGGAGGGTAATCTTAGGTTATTCATTTCGTAGTTGAATTGGTTCAATGGATTGGATATATTTGTGATTAGTAGATGTAGTATGAGGTCCGCTATGGGCAGGATTATAGATATACGCCACACACCCTCTGTTTGCCTATGGATGGGTTTGTAAGTCAGCAGAAGACCGCAGTCCATTCCTATGGAGTTTTTTGTTTATTGTTCTACTTGCCAACAGATGTCACATTCCTGTTGGTGGAGAGTCAATGTCTTCTCTATTTCTACTTATTGTTCAGATGTACTTTTCTGACAGTATAGTATTTTGTGTTGTCATATCATGCTACATTGAATACATGAATGTATCAGATGGATTGGCACCAGTTTGGTTGCGAAATTTGTGGCCTAAGGTTAAATCAGGGAAGAATATTTTCTTTTCAAATGCAGATCTATATAGTCTATTCATACTTGACTAGCTAAATAAATAGTAAACTCATTATTTGCAATCTACTTAAATTTAGAATTAAAGATCAATATAAAAATATAAACGTTAAATTTATTCCTCAAAATTTAAATATTATTTTATATGTGCGTAAATAAATAGTTTTATGTGTTAATTTCTGGCAGTGGCTTTTATTCTTTTATATTTAAGATATAAAATTTATAGATTTTTATCTCTGCGTCTCCGCTGAGCTAGTGACTTGGGCTAACGATCGGAATATTTAAATAAAGTGGAATCTTAACAGCGCGTATCTGCCTACTTTATAAATTTTTCTAGGCTCAAATGCCTAGATGGTGCCCTGGTAGTTGCAGATATTGTTTTTGCGGTTAGATTCGATCTTCACTTTCATTTCGATCATTATAATTGGCGTCCCAAGTGTGGCCTTACCTCAGAGATTGACCCTGAGAAGGGGAATTGAAAGATGAAATTTCCGATCTTTAATAAACACGAGTGCCCTGAGAATTTTAAAACAGAATCATGCAAATAACATTTGTTGTTTTTTCTGAAATAAGTACATTTTGTACTAACGTAAAGTTATAGCAATTATAAACGATAGAATTGAAAAAAAGAGTGAAGATCGAATCTAACTGCAAAAACAATATCTGCAACTACCAGGGCACCATCTAGGCATTTGAGTCTAGAAAAATTTATAAAGTAGGCAGATACGCGCTGTTAAGATTCCACTTTATTTAAATATTCCGACCGTTAGCCCAAGTCACTAGCTCAGCGGAGACGCAGAGATAAAAATCTATAAATTTTATATCTTAAATATAAAAGAATAAAAGCCACTGCCAGAAATTAACACATAAAACTATTTATTTATGCACATATAAAATAATATTTAAATTTTGAGGAATAAATTTAACGTTTATATTTTTATATTGATCTTTAATTCTAAATTTAAGTAGATTGCAAATAATGAGTTTACTATTTATTTAGCTAGTCAAGTATGAATAGACTACATAGATCTGCATTTGAAAAGAAAATATTCTTCCCTGATTTAACCTTAGGCCACAAATTTCGCAACCAAACTGGTGCCAATCCATCTGATACATTCATGTATTCAATGTAGCATGATACGACAACACAAAATACTATACTGTCAGGAAACGTACATCTGAACAATAAGTAGAAATAGAGAAGACATTGACTCTCCACCAACAGGAATGTGACATCTGTTGGCAAGTAGAACAATAAACAAAAAACTCCATAGGAATGGACTGCGGTCTTCTGCTGACTTACAAACCCATCCATAGGCAAACAGAGGGTGTGTGGCATATATCTATAATCCTGCCCGTAGCGGACCTCATACTACATCTACTAATTACACAAATATATCCAATCCATTGAGCCAATTCAACTACGAAATGAATAACCTAAGATTACCCTCCCTTAATATAACTTTACAAAACTATATAGCCATTCATGCCCGACTTAAATTTAACATTTAGATACGTTCGCACAAATGCATTTTATAAAATTTGTTTTAGAATGTTGAGTACAGATCAGCTGCACAGATTCCACGGTCAAAAACATTCCAAATTAAACACAACCGATCAAAATACAAAGTCATCGATAAATGTCACTTGCATAGGGAATATACAAATCCCATTAGCATTCATCGTAAGATGCTTGCAGTGATATCGTTGACATATATTCTAATCGAATGTGAAAACCACAACATTATCAACCGCTAACGAATCTATGCAATGTCTATACCCAACCTAAATTTCATCATTTAAAATTTAAACAATAAATAATTTATACAATAAGAAAAAAAAAAAAAATGGAAATGATTTTTATCAATCGGAAAACATATAAAATTAAACATTATTAATTTGATTTTAAACTTAAAAGTCAGATAGAAGTTCATAAACTTGAACGAAAGTTCTTAGTTATTTTTAAATTTAGAGTTCATGTCAATATAGCTTACAGTAGAAGAGTCCAGGTTCCCGTTGGCAATTCCCACGGCGTCTCCATTGGAAGAAAATGTTCTGGAGGTAGCATTAGCTGGTTCCATTCTGGTATCACAGTCTTTTCATTTTATTTTTTTTTAAAACAAACAAAAAAATGAGAGAGAACGGCAAGTGCGTCTTACCGTTGTCATCAAATCAAGTTGGAAAAAACTGACTGGAACTCAATATTTTTTCTTTTTATAGTCCTCCTATGGATTCCATGAACAAAAACGTCACTGTTCTGTTTTTTCGTTATGGTCCGGGCCTTTATTTGCTTCCATTGGTCAAGCTAAAATCTCTTTCTTCTCTTATCTGACCTTTCAATTAAACAGCTTTTAGATAATTAACAAACAATCATTTCCATTTACAGATTACAGGAATTAATTAATACCTGTTTTTATTTTAACTTACGTTATTTTTTTATTAAAATATTTTTATATTTCAATCTTGTATTTTTTTTATTAAAAAAAATACGTTCAAATACTTTTTTTTTTTGTTTATGAAAAAAATATTTTTAAAGTTTAGCATCTGTGCGAATATATATATATATGTTTAACAAACATTTTAATTTTAGCGTTTAGTTTTTTCCTTTTATTTGCGAACTTTTAAGTTTTTATTTTAAATTAATGTAACGACATATTTATATATCGTTACAATATATACATATATATTAACAGAAAGTTATATACACTACAGTCATACCTATATTTCAAATAAAGAGGAATAACATTAGCTGAAAATATAAATACACAAATCATCTACAATGTTAAACACATTTCAGTAGTACTTCCTATGAAAAAAAAAGTTTCAGCATGCATAAAAAGAGTGATTATTTTTATCTATGCAGTTAATTTAGACTGTTTCTCACAGAAAATACTGCTAGAATGCTTTAATGTAGGCGATTTATGTATTTATATATTTCAATGTTTAGGTAATACAATTATTTCTTTTCTAAAACAAAGAAGTCTATTGAAGTGATAGATATGAAAAGTCCTACAGATGGTTTGATTATATTATGTTTAAACCCTTCTTTTACTTTATGCAAAATTTTAAAATACCAGAAAAATCTATTCTGGTCTTAGAAGAATATTATAAAATAAAAAATTTCAATCTCAAACTGTTCACTTAATCATAATTTTCTTTCATAATTAGGAAAACAGCACTAGAATAAATACAATCATGAAGTGAAAATATTCAAGCAAAATAATAATAGTAACAAAATTTTCTATTTTCACAATCATTTATTTTTATAAAAATGTATTATTATTATTACCATTATATATACAGTATACATAAAAAAAAAAATCTGAAAATATATGAAGTTATATACAATGTGATCATGATAATAAATATAATTTCTTTAAATGGTCATATTTATATACAGAAATGTAATAAAATGGTATCAAAATTACAAAACTGATTGAACAGGATTTGAAAAATTAGAGCATCATAAGTATTTTTTCTCCAAGTATAAACAATTTATTTAATTATGACATTGGCAGAAAAATTTTTGAAATTGTTAAAATAAATTCAAAATGATTATATCATAGCCACATTAAAAATGTTAAAAAAAATCAAATAATTTCAGAACTGTTTATTTATTATATGTAAAATCAGATCTTTGTAGTCGCTGGTAGTTACAAAATTGATTAAAAAAGCAAGTACAAACACTAATACTTTAAGAAATCTAATTTTTGATCCTGTTTACAAAGATAAAATTGCTATATGATTTATTTGTGTATATGTATATATATATATATATCATACTACTATAATCTTTAATTCACTTTCAAGGCAATCAAATTGATGATAAAAAAATTAGACAAATCAAATATTTTAAAAAATAGAAATACATTTTAAACAGAAGCACATGTATGCATATATTTAACACAGATAGAAGGTCTTCATGAAATGATAAAACCTATAACTTTAGATATATATTTAATAGAAGCACGTTGTAAAGAGAATATATAAGCAAAATTTATTAACTTTTAATCAAATTTAATTTAAGCTTCAACATAACCACTATGATACAATTTTCAATTTGATTTTTCATTTATGAATTGCATTTATGAGCTTAAACTTTATCCAAAAAATAAAACACTTTTTTTTTATATAATTCCACAAAGATTAAAGCAACTTATCTATAGCAATATGATAAATAAAATATAAAAATATGTTTATTGAGCCACTTTTCAATATGCTTCGATTACAATTACATCCAAAGTAATTAAATTTTTACAAAAATTGAATAATCACCTTGTGTATATAAAGTAAATATAAATATATATATATATATACTTACACAGTTTACAAATATATATTTTCTTTCTTTTTTTAATCATATTTACAAATTTAGTTCCGATATAAATAAAATCTTATTAAATACATTTTCTACAATCTTTCTTGATATTTTAGATATTTTTAATAATAAACCTCTTTTTTTAAAAAATCTTTATAATACACCTCAATATAGTTTGAGGAAAAAACCTTAATTAATATAAAGTTTTAAAATAAATTTTAAGAAATCAAACACTAAACAATGCAAGTTATAAATAAATGTATACATATTTAGAAGTTTTATTATTAAAATTGGACCAAAACAAAAAAATTTAAATATTTATTAAAATTAACAGATAATTTGGCAGTAAACGAATGGTTATATATACATAATGAAATTACATATATATATAAGACTCCACATCTGTGCTCTCAAAATCTATGTTGGTAAATTTCACATATACATCATAGTTGCAACCATTTTCTTGTCTAATACATTCAATCTGCATATTTTATCAATCACATTGTTTCAACGATAGTCATTTGCACTCAATATTTTGCTACTGATTTAAAAATTTTATATTTCATTTAAAATGGCCTTGAGGTATAATGATGGTAGCAATTCTAACAAGCTTAAAAGAAATCTGAAGTACTTGATTAATGTAATAACATAAAAATAATTTGTCTTCTTTTGGGGAAAAAAATTCTGAAGCTAGCAGATATTCACTAAGTATAAATCATCAATTAATGAAATAATAAAAAAGAAATGTGTGTTAGAATGACTTGGATATCTGAAATTACTAAAGTTATATTTATAGTATGCATTAAGTATTTAGAGAAACTGAAAAAGTATTAAATTTATGGGTAAAGGATATGAACAAAAAAATGTCCCAGAAGACACTAATGTATTGTATCAGAAAGTAATGTTCTATATTAAGACTTCACGGAAAAGTGTGATACCAAGCCATTTCCTGCCAAGT
Source organism: Epiperipatus broadwayi (assembly GCA_028023455.1). Taxonomy (NCBI): domain Eukaryota; kingdom Metazoa; phylum Onychophora; class Udeonychophora; order Euonychophora; family Peripatidae; genus Epiperipatus; species Epiperipatus broadwayi. Next base: position 1,002,300 of record JAQFVV010006245.1, on the reverse strand, counting down.
GAGGGATAATTATATTGGTTCAGAAAATCAATACACTCCAAAATAAAATTTATATATTACCATTATTAATTTTACAATTTGGGATCATTTTAAACATTTCCTAGTGCAAATCATTGAGATTACAAAATATAATAAGAAAATATATGTACAGTAACTGAGCATAAATTTTATTAACATCAAATATTATTTTTTGCACTTCATTATCATCATTTTTAATTTTCAATATAAAAACAATGACAAAAAGATAAATTTTTTTGAGAGAATGATTGACTGAATATGTCCATATATATATAGATATCTACTTCTACATTTAAATATATGTATATGTAAATATTTTACCTCTCAATTTATTACCTCTTTTTTCATAACTACATTTAATTTTTTTTTATTGATGTGTAATTTTAAAATTAAATTGTGTATATATATGACTGTGTGATAAAAATATATATTATCCAAGGATTTTGATGTCTGCATAAAGATTTGGAATTATAAGGTGCTTATAAAGTAATTTCAAAAGAGCTTTTATAGATTTAATGGAATAAACTGTTTTGGCCTCAGGGATTGTCAATTAGTAGTAATTGGTAATTTTCTTGGTAACATTAAAAGGTTATTTTCTATTTACATGAAAATTATCTCATTTCCATTCTTTATATATATAAATAATGAGAAAAAATGGCAGATAAGGCAATATGTATATATATTCAGGTTTCTATAAATTATTTATATAAACTTTAATAATTTTGTTACCATAAGAACTGTTTTAAAAGAGTTTGCAATAACAATTTACAAATTGCAATTTTGTTTCAATTTTTTCTAAAATGTTTTTTGTAAAATAATTGGTAATTTCATTTTCTATTTTAGCCTTCAGTGATGTTCACAATGAACTGCAAACTACTTTCTATTACAGAACAGTTTATGGAAATGTTTGTTAACTTTGGTAATGGATGGAGCACTAGTGTTCCTCCATTAGGAAATTATATAAAGGTAATTTCAGTTGAAATGCATTTTAGAAGAAATTCCTACAATAACAAAATTATTAATGCTTAATTTAGATTGAATACATATATGCATAAAATTTTCATGCTTTTCCATGAGTAAATGCTTATTGTTAAAACAATGATATTTTGTCAGATGTCATCTACCATAATTTAGCACAATTTAAGTTGTATTTATTTCATTTTTAATGCAAAATAATTCTCAACTCCAAAATCCCAGATAATCTCATGAATTCTCACAACATTTGAAGCATATGTACAAATAGTTTATGTAATAAAAAACAAAAAATATCAAGAAAGACTGAACATCATGAATGTTGTGAGGCTTTAAAAAATATTTACATAATTTTTCATTCAAATATCTGTATTTCTTAATTATTTAACTTTCAAATATCAAGGCATTCATTTTCTTTATCTTGATCTTTGTCCCCATCATAAAATTCATTGGCTGGTTCCACTCTATTAAAATATAAATAAAAATAAATTAAAAATTTAAATAAAAGCAGACATTTAATAGTAATAAAGCTAAAATATGTAAATTTGTTAAATGACTTGAAAAGCAGATAGATTGAAGAATATTCTGATAACAGAAACAATTCATCAAAAAATAAAAAAGTAAACAAACATATGATTATAATCAAAGACAGCATACTAGATTGTTTTCTTATTTATCCTTATCAAAAATTAATAATATATTAACTATAGTGAACTCTCAATCCATTGTTTTTTTAAAAACTCTATCTATGCTGAAAATATTGCCATAAAATGGTGAAGGGGGGCATAAAAATGATATATGTATATTTCTAGGGATATGAATTAAAATTAATGAAAAAAGTTAATGGTTATCAAAAAATATTATATGCAGATCAAAAGTCCACTCCATTAAAATATTATTACAAATCATCCTTTAACTAGAATATGTAATTTCAAATGTCCTTTTCATCTTTCTTAAATATTAGTATCATTACTACAATTTTTCCAATTATCAGAACTAAACATTTTAGTATCACTAGTACAATTTTTTCCAATTATCAGAACTAACTTCATCATTTAGACATTTTGTGTATAGCTTTGCCAATAATTTTTCTATTTCTTCACTTGGTTTTTTTTTAAAATAATGCCATTTCTTCCTAGAGCTTTTCCTTTCTTTAAAGATTCAATTCCATGTTTCACTCTTCATTTAAAACACCTGAAATTTTAAAAGACTTGATTTTTCATTTATTATTATATAGTTCTTTATAGAATTCTTCCAGACTTTATGATATCAACTTCTTTTCTTCTTATTGTTAGAATAACTTACATATAAGTTCTCTTCCTTAAAACAAAAGATAATAAAACAGCACCACAATACTATTGCTAATTGTAATTTACCTTTTAACATAAGATATTTTAGAAAATAATATGTTTAAAAAAATAAATTTTAGTGTTAATTATGCATCATTACAATAAGACAATTACATTTTAAATTCAAACCAGTAAGTAGATATTAATCTAATACATAAAATTAAAATGTATCAAATAATGAAACTGCATTTTCTAATTTTTTTTTTTTTTCTTTTAGGATATATAAAATTTAAGAAGATAATATTATTCCATTTGAAATATAAAAATGTGATATTAAAAAACAGAATGAGATGGGAGAATACAATAAGTGAATTACTTTACCGGCTGTCTAAATCTGCCTGATGATTCCTAATATCACTATCTGGTTCTTCATTATTATCTAAAGTAGTAAGATCAGGTGGAACATCTTGCATCTGGACACTTGGTGCATGAATTAATGCTTTTAAGTTGTCATGAACTGTCTTAATAATCGAATCTAGATACTGAATAAAAAAAGACTTGCCTTTCAAAATTTAAAAACAATAATAAAACATTATATTGTCAGAATTAATTCATGGATGACATTTACCTGTTTAGAATTGGCATTTTCCTGCCTAGTAACAATTTCCGGATGAAGAGAAAAGTCAGGAGCAAAATATTCTAAATATTCTTATTTTTTAGTAAAAAAAAAAGAAAACAAATACAACAATTAAAAATAAAATAATTTAAACCTATAAATTAATATGCTGAATACTATTCTTTTTTCCTTAATATACTTATTATAATTATAGAGATTTATTTACTTAAACATTAATTTTCTATAAAATTCTTACTTTTTTGATATAATACCAATTAATAATAAAATAAATATTTACTTATGATTTTTTTTTTTCACAATATTCCTAACTATGGTAATAAAAAAGGTTCCTATAAATTTTGATAATAACTTTTAAGTTTTGGAGCAGACATGGCCAATCTGTAGGCTGCATAATTTTGTGTAAGGAACACTTAAAAGTGAAAATAATTTAAAGCACTTTCTATAAGACTAAAAATTAAACTAATTTATTTGTATTATTATTTATAATAAATATCTATCTTTTATTTATATTGGGTGTTTTATTTTTTGTGTTAAAAATGTAAACTGTTTGTCTATATAAATATCAAGGATATAGTTTATTGAAATGCAATCTAAAATAAAATTATGTACATTATAGTGTATAAAAGGAAAGAATATTGCTAAAAAAAAAAAAAAAATGGAATAATACTTCATAATACTTTTAAAATTTTGTGATTTGATTTATGATGAGAAATATTTCATAAAGCTCGCAACTTGAAAAAAGATTGTCTGCTTTAGTACTTATAAGATTTTATATATTTCTTATCAATATCAGTTTGTTAATTAAAAAAATAAGCAATATTGACAAAATATTTAATAATTTAACTACGACAGTAAAAAGCAAATAAAAATTGTAATGAATTATTTGAAATCCTTCATTCACATTTTACTTTTCAACAAAAGTGCCACACTGTTATTAAATTAGATACAAAATATAGCAGGATTGTACTTAAATTTTTTCAAGTTTCAGTTATTATTTAATAAATGAAATTCTTTGTGCACACATTGATAGTTTTGGAAGAAAACAGATTTTAAATAACTAGTTTCAAAAAGGAACTTTTTCATTAAATCATGTGACTATACATATGTTCACATAGTTTATATTATAAAGGGAATTACAAATACATGCTCGACAGATATATAAGTCACAAAAGTTTCCAGCTGTAATTGGGCCCAAATCAAATCATCTACTGTAATTTGCACATAAGATATTTTTACATTAAATTAACATATTCTTAATCATTTTATTAAATTCTCATTATATTTTTAGTTTTTAACATGGAGTTAGGGAGATTTACAGTTACATTAACATCATTGTATTTGCATATATAGATATTATATGTTTTGATATTGGATTAAATAGAGTTTCTTGGTTTGACTTCTTACAGACAAAGTCCAGTATTACATTATTACGTATTATTGTTCATCTGTTAGATGTGTGGATGATAGGCATGTACAATGTATTATTGTTCATCTGTTGGATGTGTGGATGATAGGCATGTGATTAGAATTCATTTTTGGCTGGCTTGTTGTTCAATCCTGTTGATTTTTGTGGTGTGAAATGATGGGTATGAGTAACGGATGAGTGAGTGTTTTGGAGTTGGTTTGCATGGCATTAGACTTGAAATGAGGTGCATGTAATGGATGGAGTTGGTGGTGACATTAATTAAATGATTTTCAATGTACCGTATTTTGTTATAGTTAAGCGGGTGGCTTTAGAGGTGATCAAATGCTAGCAAAAACGTCAAAAAAAAAAATGTAATTTTGGCATTCCTGGCTCTCAACTGCTATAGCTTATTCAAGTGCAATAATACAATGGTGAAATGTGACAATTTATAAATAGGTATGAGTCGAATGGTAGGTTTTGGACATTGAATCAAAGGATGTTTTAGTTATTGAGTTAAGTAATGTTGAAGTTGATCATAAGGCCTAGCTGGTGTAATATCCTTCTTGGTTTGGCAGGTGGATAATTTTAACAGAATATTATTTGGTGCTTCAGTATAACTGGATCAGAGGAGACTCTACATCAATCTGGTTGTAGTACTGTGATGGAAAGTCAGACATGGTTGATGTATGCTGTTGGCTGTTTTGACTTTGTTAGATGTGTGGTTCATCTTAGGAAGTCCTGGTGTTTCTTTTGATTTCTAGGAAGGGGATCATTGTGGAAGGCACAGGAACAATGCTACCATAATTTGAGAATTATTTCTGTTGATAGTTATTTATGTGGTCTTAATTCCATTGATGTCGGCATCTTAGGTGGTGTGTGGGTGGAATATATTAATAGCTGGAGCAGTACTCTCAATGAGTGATGGTACTATGGGTGGGAAACACGGAGCAAGTGCTTCAATGATATGTGTGGATGCTTTGTTTATGATTATCTGTGACAGTGAAGGTATTTTGGCATGACTTTGTTAGAGTGATGGATGTGTCAACTGAAACATATAATGTGCTAGGCAACACGCACAACCAATCTGGAATCATTTGGTTGTTAGTGGATCTATTAGTAGTAAGGTTGAGTATGTGTGTTTTCTTATAGGGGTGAATTTGGAATGGGGATGACTGCAGACTTTATCCCGTTTTATTGAATTGGTTGGTGGAATGGACATCCTCATTATCTTTTTGTTGGTTGAAATGGTAGAGACTGGTTGTTGATGCAGTGTATGGCAAAGTGGCCAGCATCCACATGAATAACATTGTGCCTTTAAGCCTTGTATACAGAGGCAAAATGTGATCTCTTGAATCTACTATCTGTATGGGAATTTTGTCCGGATCAATATGTGTAATTTTTATCTAGATATCATAGTTGTTGCTATATATATGTGCATTGATGTATCTTTGAGGTATATAATTTGGAATGTTATAACTTTATCAAATGGCTTCATCATTCTCTAAAAGTCCTGCATAATGTATCTGAAGTATGTGTTCTTAAGTACCCCGGTAATGCAGTTTTGATGATCTTGGTCAAGGGTTATTGGTGCATAGTTGTCTAAGATTTTGATCACAATTTGGAATTGGCCTTTTTGATATGCATATGAGAAGTATCTCGAGTTTGTGGTGGTCTGCAATATGCAGAACTGAGTCCCACAGCCTGTGCAGTTATCACCTCATACAGCAAGGGTCTACGGAAAGGATGTATGGATATATTGTCAAGTGTACTGGATATGATGGACCTAGGGAAAAAAATATTTTAAAAGATGTAAATAGACTCCTTAGTCTTTCTCATGGCCGTGTCTTGTTGTTGAGTGAGATTGATTTGCTTCTGCTATCAGTTATCTGAAGGTTACTTTGGTGGCATTTGCATAAGTTTTAACGCGGTTCAAAGTTTTGAATGTTATGGAGGTTATATTGGAAACATCCAATTGGTCACTTGATTGGGTGGTCGCCATGTTGTTCAATTTTATCTTTGAGAAATCATTTATTTTATAAAAAATTTGTGTAAACAATTCAAAAGTCTATTACCTATGTATATATGATTTTTCATTTGAAAAATGTTAGTTTTGCAGTTTTTTTGGGGATTAAAATGTGGTAATCTTTGTCTTGACAACAAGCAGTAGTAAGGTGTGCTGTGGGATTTTAAGTAAATAAGTTTATCTTATTAAATTGCATAATATAAAAATTATTTTTGTAAAAAATGTTGTACATGAAATAAAAAAGAATGGAGAAATATGGAAGTCATCTATCTATATCAGATTAAATATTAATTGTCAAGCCATACTTTAAAATGATATTCAGTTGTAATGTTTAATTAAAATACTTGGATTGAAAGTTTTTAAAAAAATAAAATAATCTGATTTTCTAAAAAAAAAAAAAAGTACTTATTAAACATCATCATTTAAAATTTATTTCAAACTTCTTTAATTTCATGAAGATCTTTTATAAATAATTCCCATTATTTTTTTGAAAATAAAATGGATTATACAATTAAATGTCAAATCATTTTCTTTTAACAATTGTATATTGGGGTAGAGATAATTTAAAAAAATTGTCATGCTAGTTATCTTTTTAGATTTATAATAAAATTTCTTTTAATTGATATTCATTAATTGAGAAATAAATTTTGAAAAACTAAATATATTATATAAATAACTTTCTCATAAAACAAATAGAAATGCAAAATTTGTTATGTATTATTTATTTTTTATATTGTAATATTGATGTAATAAATTCTATTCTATAATTTGTATGTACCTGGAGGCACTAGATAAGAATATTATGACCAAGAAATAAATAACAATTAATTATAGTGTTTCAATAGTCAAAACTGCATTATATACTTTAATAAATCTTTCACATAACTATGATGTAAACTATAACTTATCATCAAATAATTTATTTTTAATATATTAAATTTGTGTAAATGAAAGTTATCTATAAATAAATATCAGTGTGAGTGTATATATACATATAATTCATTATTTAGAAATAATAAGTGAAATTATTCTGTAGTCAAGTTGCAATCTTTAAGGGTCCATATATATTCAATGGACCATTAGTAAGAATGGATTTCCATTCTTGCTATTAAAAGATGTGAAGGTTGCAATCCATTCTTGCTATTAAAAGGTGTGAAGGTTGCCTTGACAGCAGTGAGAAATATTGATTACTAGTTTTACTGTGAATGTTTAGGTGGTTACTGGCTGGTATCTAATTATATAATTCATATATGAGATCAATATATTGATATATTACCTTATGCAATTTATATATATATGAATATGTTTATAAGTTAAGTAAATAATATAATATTTCACAGATAGATGTTAAAATTAGAAATAGAAAGTAAGCTATAAAACGTGTATAATTTTCCAGTTAGATAAAGAGTAGTAAAGATTAAGTTTGAATAGATTTAAGAGTGTAGAATGATATGATGGATTTAAAAGGAATTTATAAGTATTTATAGACAGTTAAGTAGTTGAGAAAGAAGTAGTAAAAAAAAAACTAAATGTAATATTTATATTGCTAAAATTGTTTTTAATTTAGAAAAAAAATTAAATATGGGTCATTGACATCAGAAAAATCTAGTAGAATGAACACATAAACATGAAATGTGTAAAAATGTTTTTTATATATAGAAAAAGATTTAAGATTTATTTAATTTATTCCTCTAGACAAATATTATTGTCTCTCCCCTATCACTATAGCAAAAAAATTAAAAAATCATTTCTAGTTATAGTCAAAGACAGTGATTACAACCTTCTCTGATAATAATATCCATTTTTTAGATATAAGTAAAAAAGTAAACTAAAGAGTTGCTGTATAAATATAAAATTAGAATTCTAAAACCTATAGTTTTTAAATTTTTAATAATGCAGTAAAATATTTTGTCACACTCCCTATATAAATTACATAAACAACATATGTAATTATGGTACTTGTGACTTTTGACCCATGTGGCCACCAGAGGTGCTGGTCGGGGTCAACCACAGAAATACTTAGAGTAGGGCCCCCAAATGCAGCATTGCAAATTCCAGACGAAAGGTGGCGCTGTTCACAATGCGTAAGCACAGGTACATTCCACCAGCTGGCTGGCAGCAAAGCTGCCCACTTGGTAGCACTGGTCGCAGTGCGTAAGCCCATTTAGCTTACATTGTCTGCTACCAGCAAATACCAAGAACCTAGGTGGCGCTGATTGCCGTAAACATTTAGCTTATGTGTCATCTGCTAACAGCGACTACCAAGATTCTAGCCCACTACATGGTGCTGTTTCTCTATGGTTACACACGGAAAAACTACGCACTGATAGAGTTTATGTACATACTACTTAAAAATATGAATGGCATATAATGTACAGGTGTGAATAATTAAGAAGCTACAACTATTTAAATATTCTTTCAAACTTAATAGTATCACATGCTATTTCAGTTTTATAAATGGATGCATTTTTAAATTTTTTTTTTTTAAAAAATCGATCTTTTTTTTTTTAATTATTTACTCTATGTCAAAATGTTATATATAAGTCGAGCAGTGAAATTTGCTATCATAGCTGCTTGAATGGCATCATAGATCTACACACGAAAGTACGCTAAAATTATCGCTTAGAAATCTTCATATTATTCATAAAATATTTTATTAATCTATAAGTCAATTCTAAATTTAAAAATCGATCTTTTTTTTTAATTATTTATTCTAAAAGTGGTTTTTTTTTTTAAATTAAAAAAAATGTAATTTTTACGACAATCGGTTTTTTTTTTTTTTTAAAAAAAAAGCTAATTTTTCCCCCCTTCTTTCAAAACTAGAGACATTCCAAAGACAAAATCTAATATATTAATAGGGGCTTTACTAATGAATAGCGATGGTCAATTAGTGAATTGGATTGATTTAATGAGACAGAAACTGATATATGATGAATTATATTTATTGACAATTTCATCTATACTTGATATAACCCATTACTTAGCGTTGGATAATGCACGCAGGCATTTTATTTACTAAACAATATTACTCTAGGCCATTTAGCAAAATAAATTTGTGGCTATTATTTAATTGCGCTAATTTTATGCTATATAATAAATCACTACATTCCACTTATTAGTTATGCCCTTTCATCATCAGTTCGAGTGGCTATTATACATGTAATCAAACCAAGTCTGGAGTGAAGTTTAATAATACATCCGATTATGATAAATTTATATATTAAATATGGGCATATAAAGCCTCACAGATAGCTTTAGATCGAACGGGTTTTCAAGAATGCTTCTGTTCAACGCCGAAGATTGCATATTATGGAGGTAGAGTTGGCTATAAAGATTTTACTAATAAGCTACGCACAAGTAAAATATAATAATAAAGTGGCTCCATCTTATATATATATATAAAAAACAGCACAACGATAAAATATTGATAAATTTCACATCCGCCAAGCCGAAGTATATTATAAATTAAATACCATACATTAAATGAACACTAATTTTGTCAGCTTGATTAAAAGAGCCAACTCTTCTGTAGCATGAGAAATACATATATGCTTCTGACGGGAATATATATATATATACACAAATTTTATTTTATCCCATTCAATCTCTTAGTTATGTATAATTAATAAACTTTTAAAGGGAGAAAGTATATTTAAGGAACCTACGAATACTTTAATAAGAAAAATATACTTATGATTACACTCCAGGCTAGTTTAATCTTTAATAACATAATAATTAAAGGTTGAAAGTTTGGATTTATAAGCCACATTTTATATTTACATTAATTATTTACTAAATGACAAAATAATAATGAGCACTAAATGACGCTATAATCGAAACGGAGGGCTAAATGATGCTATAATTAATACAATACGAATATTTTAAATAATATCTTCAAAAAGTATATATTTCGTAACTAAATGCGGGCCGTTTCGAGACAGGCATAATTAACAATAACTAAAGTAAGCAAGAGAGAAGTAAATATAACTGCAGTGATTAAGTTATATAGCAAAACAAGAAGTTAATAAAGGAAATTAACAAAAGTATGTCATTTATAGAATTGAATTATTGATAAGACAATTTGAAAGGTTTCAATAAAGTTAGCTAACCTGATTTGAAGCAATAATGATTATTTTGAATTTTACACAGAGCTCTGAGATTTTAATAATTTTAAAACAGATACTGAGCTGGAACAAGGTGAGTTCTTTGGCAGCTTATGGCATCTTCTCTTTATTTGGGAGATGATTTAAGATGGTATTCCTATAGCTGGAGTTGGGGTAGTTGAATTTGAACGAAGGTGAGTTCTTTTAACGGCTTATGGCATCTTCTATTTACTATAAGCTTGTTAAGGCAACGTTGGTTGTTGCTCCGGCCTTGGATGGATTATTAAAATATATAAATTGTATAATTTTGATTCCAATTTCATTAATTAAATTTCTTTTTAGATGTTATAAAATGTTATGGCTTAGCAGATAGTAACGGTATTATGATTTAATGATAACATCTTTTGTTGAAACAAATTCAATCAGTAAACTAGATTTTACTTTTACTCCAGGTGCGGTCACTAATTGATTTCTTGTTTACACAAAATTCCCATTTTTAATTATAAACTGATGACTTTTATTTTAAGTAGATATAAATAACTTTTAACATACTTTCTTTATATTGTTTATTTATAAAAAAAGCAAATTTGACAGATCTTATAAAAAAATACTTTAGTTTCAGTTATATCTATTAAACTTTAAATCAGAAAACCGTAAATATATTATAAAGAAAACATTTTACATTATTTTTATCTAATCTTAAACATTATATGTAAAATCATTATGCCATAATTTCATGGTTTAAATTATCCATCCACATACGAATATAATAAAGTATAAAATTTAGATAAGAAAATTTTATTATTTTATTTAATCTTAAATATTATATGTAAAATATTATATATTTATGGTTTAAATTATCCATCACATACGAATTAATAAAATATAAAATTTAGAATTCCAAATTTTATATTTGTATTATATTTGTATGTGGATGGATAATTTAAACCATGAAATTATGGCATAATGATTAGTACATATAATATTTAAGATTAAATAAAAATAATGTAAAATGTTTTCTTTATAATATATTTAGTTTTCTGATTTAAAGTTTAATAGATATAACTGAAACTAAAGTATTTTTTTATAAGATCTGTCAAATTTGCTTTTTTTTAAAATAAACAATATAAAGAAAATAGTTAAAAGTTATTTATATCTACTAAAATAAAAGTCATCGGTTTATAATTAAAAATGGGAATTTTGTGTAAAAAGAAATCAATTAGTGACTCACCTGGAGTAAAAGTAAAATCTAGTTTACTGATTGAATTTGTTTCAACAAAAGATGTTATCATTAAATCATAATACCGTTACTATCTGCTAAGCTATAACATTTTATAACATCTAAAAAGAAATTTAATTAATGAAATCGGAATCAAAATTATATAATTTATATATTTTAATAATCCATCCAAGGCCGGAGCAACAACCAACGTTGCCTTCACAAACTTATAATAAATAGAAGATGCCATAAGCCGTTAAAAGAACTCACCTTCGTTCAAATTCAACTACCCCAACTCCAGCTATAGGAATACCATCTTAAATCGTCTCCCAACTAAAGAGAAGATGCCATAAGCCGCCAAAGAACTCACCTTCGTTCCAGCTCGAGTATCTGTTTTAAAATTATTAAAATCGTAGAGCTCTGTGTAAAATTCAAAATAATCATTATTGCTTCAAAATCAGGTTAGCTAACTATATTGTAAATTCTTTCTAAATTGTCTTATCAATTATATTTCAATTCTATAAATGACATACTTTTGTTAATTTCCTTTATTAACTTCTTGTTTTGCTATATAACTTAATCACTGCAGTTATATTTACTTCTCTCTTGCTTACTTTAGTTATTGTTAATTATGCCTGTCTCGAAACGGCCCGCATTTAGTTACGAAATATATACTTTTTGAAGATATTATTTAAAATATTCGTATTGTATTAATTATAGCATCATTTAGCCCTCCGTTTCGAACCCCTAATTTATAAATAATGGCGACCCTTTGTGCTCGTTATTATTTTGTCATTTAGTAAATAATTAATGTAAATATAAAATGTGACTTATAAATCCAAACTTTCAACCTTTAATTATTATGTTACTAAAGATTAGACTAGCCTGGAGTGTAATCATAAGTATATTTTTCTTATTAAAGTATTCGTAAGTCCCTTAAATATACTGTCTCCCTTTAAAAGTTTATTAATTATACATAACTAAGAGATTGAACGGGATAAAGTAAAGTTTGTGTATATATTGTGCCATTTATTTATATATATGGTACAAATTACTATTTAATATTGTGTATCATTTAAATAAAAAAAGAGAGAACCCGATCCTTAATTTTTTTTTGTAATATAATGTTGTTTTAAGAAAAACGTACAGTGAAAGTTTAATTTTTCTTTTTTTTAATATAAGTTAACTAAAATAAATTCAATGTTGGAAAGTGCATACTGAATAATTGATTCAAATAGTGAAAGAAAATTCCAAAGGTAAAAGATTGCTATCAGAAAGTCCGACTTTCTGATAGTAATTAAAAATGGCAGAAATTCTTAATGAGAAAACAGACTTTGTAATAAAAAAAAGGAGAATAATGTAGAAGTTTATAAAATAGAACAAAAGGTAAAAAGGAATATGCGCAGAACTTCTAAAAAGAATCTGGGAATATAAAAGGAGCAGACAGATTTGAAAAGTGTCTTTTGTCTTGTTGTTCCAGAGAGTGTTGAGCAATTTGAAGTGCCTCGTATTTTTTTTTTATACAAAAAAATAATAATAATAAAATGTGTCCACTTAAGATACGAACTGAAATCGCTCGCCATGAGTGAGTAGAACTCTATCGTTTGCCGACACTTTCTCTCGAGAAAAGTCACCTAGATCGTCGTCTGGCTTTACCTAAATTTGATCGGAGATTTGGAAGAAGTGAAACTAAAAAAAAAAACAACTACTGCGGACTACCCACTGACTGAATTGGACGTCGGAGGATCAATGACCTATTTAAATATCAACTTACCGGTAAGTTAATGGCCATAACTTTTACATAAAGTTTTATGAATAGAGAGTTGAATGAAATGTTATCCCATAATTTTTTTGGATCGAAAGATTTGCGAACTGAGAAGTGAACTAAACTGTTACCACGGAAAAATAAGACACCAACTAGTGATTACTTCAATATTTGAATCAAATTATTAAATTCATATGCACAATACTTTCCAATATTATAATTTTGTCTTAATCTTAAATATTAAATGTTTGACGGGCTAGAATAAATCTTTATTATTAGCTTAACTTTCATTGTACGTGTATAAAATTAATGTTATGATATTTAAGTTTTATATTTAGTTATTTAAATTCAAATTAGTATACAAATTACCTTTGCTAAATAGATTTATTTTTCTTAATTAAGTCAAAGGGGAATATTTTCTACTTAACGGGAATTTTAATCCAGACCGTATAATTATTACTTTATGAGTTACAATATGTTCGATGCAGGCTCAGTGGGTCTAACGACTCTGGCGCCCTCATGTAGAATTTAAAAACTGATCCAGCTCACAATTGTACTCGGTAATAATTCTAGGCCGAGCTGATCAGGAAAGGTAGTTATGTTTTTAGAATAATAATGAAACGTTCTTTTTTTTAAATAAAATAAATGAACATTTATTTTTCTTTTACATAACTTGATCAACTCGTGCATTTATAATGTGTATAGAGGCCTAGAAATATGAAAAACGTTACAATGGCTTTCACAATTCAGGCTTACGAAAAAAAAAAAAAAACACGACCTGAGAAAATTTAAAAATGACATAAAATTGAGAATTTAATGTCCGTAGCCGGAAAATAAATATGACCACAAATAGTGCGCAAGTCTAAAAAGTTATTGCGTACGATTACTAAAGTTTTTTTTTAAGAATATAAGATTTTAAATAAGTTTATATTGAAACAAAATAATAGCAGATAAATTAAATAATAAATAAAATCCATCAAAGGCTAGTAATGACAGTAAAGGTAGGGAGGGACGGGAGATTATAGGGTGATAAAATAGAGGGGTGTCGGTGAACGAATTTATTAACAAAGCAAAATAAAATATTGAATTTATATCGTAACAATTGATAAAGTTAAGATTTTGTTTACTGTAGCAAAAATAAGCAACACGGCCATATATGAAATTGAGAAGTAATAAAAATAAACAAAATATGGTAGAAGGCGAGAAAGAATTAAAAGAGGGCATGGAACCCTTAATAAGAAAACTATTATACGAATGCATGACGGAATTCAAAGAAGATATAAAGAAAGAAATGGCAGAGATGGTCAGAGAATTAAAAGAAGAAATAAAAGAACCAGTAAAAAAAAAAGGAGGAAAAAGAGAAGAAATAAAGTGATCAGTAGAACAACAGAAGAAAAGAGGATAGATAATCTTATTTGTGAGTGAAATGGCGAATCGATTAAGTACACATCTCAAGAATGCCCAAAGGTTGTTTTGCAAATGAACGATGTCATGGTAGAGATATTGTGGGATTCTGGCAACCAGATATCAGTAATGTCGGAAACAACGTATGAACGCATGCGGAGCCAACCCATAGAGATACCAACTCTACCAGTGAAAAGCACGCAAATAACATTGGCAAATAACAAAAAGGCACAATTGGGCTCGAAACAAGTTTGGGTGCAAATTAAAATAAGGGATAAAATTATGCCCACACGCTATTAATTCTAAAAGGGTTGGTACATGAAGCCATATTGGGGTCCGATTTTATGCACAAAACTGGGTGTGTGATCAATTATAAAGATGAAAAGATTATCTGCGATGGGGAAGAAGTGGAGTTTGGGTCGCAGATGAGAATGAACCAGCAAAATGTATGTAATATGGAGGTTGAGATAGAACAGCCTTCAATAGAGGCACGTATTGATGAGATAATAAATGAAGTGAGGGAAGGATGGAAAGAGGACCTAAAAGAAGTTCTAATTGAATATAAATCAAATTTTTCAGATAAACCCGAGGTTATTAAAGGGTATGAGCACAGGATCAAGGTCGCTGACAGTACACCATACCAGGCAAGATCATACCCAGTGCCACACCAATATAGAGCTGAGGTAGAGAGAGAATTAGCTAAAATGGAGGAGTGGGATATTATCACTAAGGGTTCATCAGCATATAATAACCCATTGGTGGTTGTAAAAAAAAAAGATGGAGCCATAAGACTATGTTTGGATGCCAGGCAATTGAACAAGATTACATGGCCAGATCAAAATGTTCCACCTCCAATTAATTAGTTGGTAAATAAATTCCAGGGAAAAAAAGATATTTTCCATGTTAGATCTGACTGCCAGCTATTGGCAGATCAAGTTACACCCTGTTGACCGGAAGTACACAGCATTTCGATATAATGGTACATCGTACCAATTTAACAGAATGCCTTTTGATCTCAAGAATAGTGGAGCAGGCCTGCTAAAATGTCTTGACCGTGTACTGTCCCCTGAGATCAAAAAGTTAATCACTATCTACATGGATGATGTGATTATTGCATCCAATAACTCTCAGGAGCACTTACAACACCTCAAGTTGTTTCTACAAGAGTGCAATATGAAGGATATTCGCATTAATTTACAAAAAAGCTGTTTAGCAGCGGAAGAAGTGAATTTCTTAGGGCACTTAATTAATGCTAATGGAATCAGACCACACCCGGACAAAATCCAGGCAATACGAGATTTCCCAGCCCCTCAAACACCAAAACAGGTGAGATTATTTTTGGGGCTGTGTCTACAATAAATTTTACAAAAGCTTTGCTTCAGACATGGAGCCTCTGCTGCAATTATTACGTAAGGGAACGTCATGGAAATGGACGGAAGAGCACGAGACCAATTTTAGGGTTATTAAAGAGAAATTCCTTAGCCAAGTGATGTTGGTTTACCCTGACCTAAGGAAACCGTTTATTGTTCAGGTAGACAGTAGTGGGTATGGGTTAGGTGCAGCTCTTATGCAAGCTCAAGAGGATGGTACCTTGGGCGTAATTTATTTTGTCAGCAGACCATTGAGAGGTGCAGAGATTAATTACTGTGTAACAGAGAAAGAGGCCTTGGCTGTGGTGTGGACATTTCAGAAGTTCCGCCAATTCTTGATAGGATCGGAAACGATTGTTAGGACAGATCATAAGAGCCTGGAATTCTTTCTTAAATCACAGTTATTTAACAAATAGTAGGCTAATCCGATGGAGCCTTTTTCTCCAGGAGTTCAATTATTCCATCCAGTATTGTAAGGGCACTGAAAATGTGGTAGCTGAAACATTGAGCCGGAATATTGTTCCTGATACCCAGGACCATCTGCAGATGGAAGATATCTGTTTGGCAAGTGTAGAATTAGAAACAGACACTGTAGTAGAAGAAGGATTGAGACACTTAGGAAAGGTACAACGGCAAAGCCCTACCTATAAGAAAATTATTGACAAACTAGAAGACAAAGATGAAGTGGGAGAATCAGCAGACACTAACACTGGTGAGAGATACCGCCTGAAAGAAGGGATACTGTGGTATATCACTGACCCACAAAAGGATCAGTGGAAAATGATTATACCAGAAAGTTTACAGGAAGGACTTATTGAGTACACCCATCATTTGTATGGACACTATGGTGTAAATAAAGTGGAAGGCTTATTGAGGACATGGTTCCATTGGCCGAATATGAGAGCACAGGTCACCAGAATAGTAAGCTCATGCGAAATGTGTCAGAAGACAAAACCAGCAAACAAGTCATATCAAGGTCCATTGAATCCTATCATCCCTAAAGAACCCAATGACCTGGTGGCTATTGATTTCTATGGACCATTGCCAGCTTTTGGGAAAATGAAATATCTACTAGTAGTATATGACCTTTTTTCAAAATGGGTGTCGGCATATCCGGTGACCCAGGCCAATACTAGGAATGCCATACGAGCCCTTGAGGTATGATATTTTAAAAGGGTAGGCAAACCAAAAGCTATTTTGTCGGACCACGGTACGCCTTTCACATCTTATGATTGGCAACAGTGGATGCAACAGTGGATAGAGAGGATGGAGGTAAGAGAGTTAGGATGCCTCTTCAGGGTATATACTGCGTCCAACCATAGAGGATGGGTGAAACAACTCCCAAGGGTGTTAAATTTCATAAATTGGACTCATAATGAATCTACTGGATTTGCACCTGTAAGACTTCAATTCGGACAAGCGGTACCTCGATTGTATAAATGCAGGTTACCCGCTAGTCCAGAAAACATTGATAAAGGGAGAGATCACGAAAAAGCAAGAAAAAAATTGGAACACTGCGCCAAGCTCCGGACCCGATGGAAAGGAGGCTTGACTGATAAGTTTAAAACAGGGGATACAGTATGGGTCAAAACGAACCCTGTGAGCCAAACTGGGAAGCATATTTTTAAAAAGTTCCAAAATTTGTACGAGGGACCTTACCAAATCAGCTGGCGGGATGGTCCAAATGCTGTCACTTTAGAGAATGGTGAAAAAGAAAGGGGTACCTATAATGCTAGATCACTGAAACCATATAAGACTAGGACGTGGGTTAGAAGTACTCCATAAAGACTTATTAAGAATAAAATTAGTTCAAACCTCTATTTTTATTCTCGTTCCCCTGCCCCGGTGGTATTGTGCCATTTATTTATATATATGGTACAAATTACTATTTAATATTGTGTATCATTTAAATAAAAAAAGAGAGAACCCGATCCTTAATTTTTTTTTTAATATAATGTTGTTTTAAGAAAAACATACAGTGAAAGTTTAATTTTTCTTTTTTTTAATATAAGTTAACTAAAATAAATTCAATGTTGGAAAGTGCATACTGAATAATTGATTCAAATAGTGAAAGAAAATTCCAAAGGTAAAAGATTGCGATCAGAAAGTCTGACTTTCTGATAGTAATTAAAAATGGCAGAAATTCTTAACGAGAAAACAGACTTTGTAATAAAAAAAAGGAGAATAATGTAGAAGCTTATAAAATAGAACAAAAGGTAAAAAGGAATATGCGCAGAATTTCTAAAAAGAATCTGGGAATATAAAAGGAGCCGACAGATTTGAAAAGTGTCTTTTGTCTTGTTGTTCCAGAGAGTGTTGAGCAATATGAAGTGCCTCGTATTTTTTTTTTATACAAAAAAAAATATTAATAAAATGTGTCCACTTAGATACGAACTTAAATCGTTCACCATGAGTGAGTAGAACTTTATCGTTTGCGGACATTTTCTCCCGAGAAAAGTCACCTAGATCGTCGTCTGGCTCTACCTAAATTTGATCGGAGATTTGGAAGAAGTGAAACTAAAAAAAAAACAACTACTGCGGACTACCCGCTGACTGAATTGGACGTCGGAGGATCAATGACCTATTTAAATATCAACTTACCGGTAAGTTAATGGCCATAACTTTTACATAAATTTTTATGAATAGAGAGTTGAATGAAATGTTATCCCATAATTTTTTTGGATCGAAAGATTTGCGAACTGACAAGTGAACTAAACTGTTACCACGAAAAAATAAGACACCAACTAGTGATTACTTCAATATTGGAATCAAATTATTAAATTCATATGCACAATACTTTCCAATATTATAATTTTGTCTTAATCTTAAATATTAAATGTTTGACGGGCTAGAATAAATCTTTATTATTAGCTTAACTTTCATTGTACGTGTACAAAATTAATGTTATGATATTTAAGTTTTATATTTAGTTATTTAAATTCAAATTAGTATACAAATTACCTTTGCTAAATAGATTAATTTTTCTTAATTAAGTCAAAGGGGAATATCTTCTACTTAACGGGAATTTTAATCCAGACCGTATAATTATTACTTTTCGAGTTACAATATGTTCGACGCAGGTTCAGTGGGTCTAACGACTCTGGCACCCTCATGTAGAAATTAAAAACTGATCCAGCTCACAATTGTACTCGGTAATAATTCTAGGCCGAGCTGATCAGGAAAGGTAGTTATGTTTTTAGAATAATAATGACACCTTTTTTTTAAATAAAATAAATGAACATTTATTTTTCTTTTACATAACTTGATCAACTCGCGCATTTATAATGCGTATAGAGGCCTAGAAATACGGAAACCGTTACAATATATATATATATTCCTATCAGTAGCATATATATATTTCTCATGCTACAGAAGAGTTGGCTCTTTTAATCAAGCTGACAAAACTAGTGTTCATTTAATGTATGGTATTTAATTTGTAATACACTTCGGTTTGGCGAATGTGAAATTTATCAATATTTTATCGTTGTGCTGCTTTTTTTTATATATATATATAAGATGGAACCACTTTATTATTATATTTTACTTGTGCGTAGCTTATTAGTAAAATCTTTATGGCCAACTCTACCTCCGTAATATGCAATCTTCGGCGTTGAACAGAAGCATTCTTGAAAACCCATTCGATCTAAAGCTATCTGTGAGGCTTTATATGCCCATATTTAATATATAAATTTATCATAATCGGATGTATTATTAAACTTCACTCCAGACTTGGTTTGATTACATGTATAATAGCCACTCGAACTGATGATGAAAGGCATAACTAATAAGTGGAATGTAGTGATTTATTATATAGCATAAAATTAGTGCAATTAAATAATAGCCACAAATTTATTTTGCTATGTTCGACGCAGGCTCAGTGGGTTTAACGACTCTGGCGCCCTCATGTAGAAATTAAAAACTGATCCAGCTCACAATTGTACTCGGTAATAATTCTAGGCCGAGCTGATCAGGAAAGGTAGTTATGTTTTTAGAATAATAATGACACCTTTTTTTTAAATAAAATAAATGAACATTTATTTTTCTTTTACATAACTTGATCAACTCGTGCATTTATAATGCGTATAGAGGCCTAGAAATACGGAAACCGTTACAATATATATATATATTCCCGTCAGTAGCATATATGTATTTCTCATGCTACAGAAGAGTTGGCTCTTTTAATCAAACTGACAAAACTAGTGTTCATTTAATGTATGGTATTTAATTTGTAATACACTTCGGTTTGGCGGATGTGAAATTTATCAATATTTTATCGTTGTGCTGCTTTTTTTTTATATATATATATAAGATGGAACCACTTTATTATTATATTTTACTTGTGCGTAGCTTATTAGTAAAATCTTTATGGCCAACTCTACCTCCGTAATATGCAATCTTCGGCGTTGAACAGAAGCATTCTTGAAAACCCGTTCGATCTAAAGCTATCTGTGAGGCTTTATATGCCCATATTTAATATATAAATTTATCATAATCGGATGTATTATTAAACTTCACTCCAGACTTGGTTTGATTACATGTATAATAACCATTCGAACTGATGATGAAAGGGCATAACCAATAAGTGGAATGTAGTGATTTATTATATAGCATAAAATTAGTGCAATTAAATAATAGCCACAAATTTATTTTGCTAAATGGCCTAGAGTAATATTGTTTAGTAAATAAAATGCCTGCGTGCATTATCCAACGCTAAGTAATGGGTTATATCAAGTATATATGAAATTGTCAATAGATATAATTCATCATATATCAGTTTCTGTCTCATTAAATCAATCCAATTCACTAATTGACCATAGCTATTCATTAGTAAAGCCCCTATTAATATATTAGATTTTGTCTTTGGAATGTGTCTAGTTTTGAAAGAAGGGGGAAAAAATTAGCTTTTTTTTTTAAAAAAAAAAAACGATTGTCGTAAAAATTACATTTTTTTTTAATTTAAAAAAAAAAAAACACTTTTAGAGTAAATAATTAAAAAAAAAGATTGATTTTTAAATTTATGAATTGACTTATAGATTAATAAAATATTTTATGAATAATTATGAGGATTTCTAAGCGATAATTTTAGCGTACTTTCGTGTGCAGATCTATGATGCCATTCAAGCGGCCATGATAGCAAATTTCACCGCTCGACTTATATATAACATTTTGTCATAGAGTAAATAATTAAAAAAAAAAGATCAATTTTAAAAAAAAAAAAATTTAAAAATACATCCATTTATAAAGTTGTGAAATAGCATGTGATACTATTAAGTTTGAAAGAATATTTAAATAGTTGTAGCTTCTTAATTATTCACACATTATACGCCATTCATATTTTAAGTAGTATGTACATAAACTCTATCAGTGCGTAGTTTTTCCGTGTGTAACCGTGGAGAAACAGCGCCATGTAGTGGGCTAGACGACACATAAGCTAGATGTGTTTACGACAATCAGTGACACCTAGGTTCTTGGTATCTGCCGGTAGAAGACGATGTAAGCTAAATGGGCTTACGCACTGTGACCAGCGCCACCAAGTGGGCAGCTTTGCTGCCAGCCAGCTGGTGGAATGTTCCTGAGCTTACGCATTGTGAACAGCACCACCTTTCGTCTGGAATTTGCAATGCTGCATTTGGGGCCCCTACTCTAAGTATTTCCGTGATTGACCCTGACCAGCGCCTCTGGTGGCCACATGGGTCAAAAATCACAAGTACCGTAATTATTAGTCCATGTAGTGCAACACTAACAATAATGAGTAATGAAGCATCATATAATCATTGCAGTTTTATTCAGACATTTATTATTTCATAATTTTTTTGTTATATTAATAGTGAATTGTAAAATGTATATATTTATCTACAAAAGTTTATAAATAATTACAAATTACAGTTTAAATTTCACTTTTTTTTTTAATCAGCAAAAGCATTTATTAGTACCTCACTTTAGTCAGTAACAAATGTAAAATTAATTTTAAAAGATATTTCATACCAGTAACAATGTAATACTGATTAAAAGACCATAATGAAATTAAAATAAATGTTCACTAATTACTTCTTGAATTTTAAAATAATGATGTATAAAAAAATAATTTTTACGATTTATGGAATTTAATCGTTTTGTTTGGTATAGGCAATTATCAAACTTTCTCTATGCATAGATTTGGTTCTCTCTCTCTATATATATATTGAACCACCCACCATCCCAACCTAACTGAAAAAATATTACTACTAATAATAAACGATAACGACAGATAATAATCTCAAAACTTATTCTACCTTCCTTCTTACCATTTACTCTTCGAAGGTGCTTGGTCCTCAGGTAGAGTGTAAAATATCATTAGCAGCAATTTACCAATAATATGAACACCTGGCTACTAGATAAATACTAACCAAACAAACACTTTGTTTTAAAGAAAAAACCTTTGGGCACCAGTTAATTACATTGTAATCAATATGTCTATTTGATCAGCCTATCTAGTACCTGAGATCCAGCTAGCTCAACGAATTTTAACTACTTTTTAAGAGAATAACAACTCCGCCCTAGATAATACTTCTATTTTTAAAAAAATAACAATGTACTGAACGAGAAAACAGTTTACGTCTTTACACAACAAATCCTTACTTTTAAAATTATAATTTCCCTATCCCCTTTTACTTTTAAATTAATTATTTCTTATTTAATGATTAAATTTTTCCCTTTCCACTTTATTAAAATATTACTCTGTATAACTATGTGTGTTAAAACATAAACATAAGTATTTTAAAAGACAATTTATATATTTCCTTTTTTTAAAAAAAAAAATCGTTTTGCCTTATAATTTAAACACGAACACTGTTCATTTTAGATAAATGTTTTTTAATACATTATTATTATAAATAAAATATACACAATACATTAATATATTTTTTATTAACTTCAGCGTTTATTGTTTCGTGAAATAACTGTCCTTTGCTTCGCTCTGATTGGGCGTCTATTTTTTTTTCTTTAAAATTTTCACACACACACGCACACATTTAATAGTTTTATTGTAAAACAAAACAAAATTTCTTTATTATTTTTATTACAAATTAATTAAAATAATATTAAATCATTTTTATTTCATAAGATTTTTTTTCCTTTTTTAAATAAAAATTTTTTTTATCCTCTTTTAAAGCATTTATTATTTATTTTTCTTTAATAATAAACCCCCCTACCCTACTCTTTAGTTTTAAATTTTTCTTCTTTTAACTTTTATTCTTTTAAAAATGTGAGATTTATAAAATATTAATTAGATAACAATGTATCTCGGTACAATATATATATATAAGACTAGATGTCAGATTTTTCAGTGCACTCATTTTAAAATATACGTATCAGTTCTACTTGAAATCCATATATAATAGAAGAGGATAGTTGAAAGTTTTTATATTGGGAGATATTTTATGAAATTATAGATTTCAAAATATGGAATGTGTTGAAAAATCTGGTATGTAATTGGATTACATACTATTATGTATATATTTTGAATGAACTTGAACTCAGACTTTCAAGCTTCCTACAATTATCCACTCCACCTTATACAACTGATACACATAGATGTGAAAAAGATAAATGATCTCCAATATATGTACTTCATGCTGAACCTGCACTCTACACTTGGTCCAGATCACCATCTCCCACACCCATATATATATAATCAGTGCTTCAGTTCATATTAAGATAGCAAATGTTCAAAGTTTAACAGACAAGCTTCAATCTTCTCCACCCTCCAACTCTTCAGCCATCCATGTCATTAAAAACTGATAATGGAACAATCAAAGCCTTTGTTGATGCCAATATTATTGTCATACCCATGTTAACCTTAAGTCACTCTGCCCTCTCACATATAGGAGCCTAATGTGTCCATTTAAATTTACAGAAGAGGGATGGGCAGAATACAAGCTGAATATGTAATATTTAAATACATGTATATTGTCTATACCAGGGGTTTGCAAACTTTTGAGACAGAAGAGCCAAATCTGAGACTTGCAACAATCTAAAAATTATTCAAGAACCATGAATATATTTTTACAAATAAGGAAAATTTAAAGAAATACTATAACAAGTTATAATATTAATTACACCCTTAGTAAATGTGGATTAAATCACATTGAAATTTGCTAGCATTGGTTTTAATCAGTATGCACAATGAGTGTGCATTTCCTTAGAAAAGTTTCTGTATGTCTGGTTAGTAATTAGTGGTTCTTAATTTAAGGCATGATTCCAAGTTGGCATCAGGAATTTGGTTCCTCAATTTACATTTAATAAAATTCATGTTAGAAAATGATTATTTACCTAATAATGAGAATACCACCAAATGCAAATTTTTTTCAACTCATGATGGGAAGACTATTCCAAGTAATAAAAATCATAGAATCTATCTGCTGTAGGTTTTTTTAGTGTTCTGCTGGTTCTGTGAAAGCAGACTACATTTTTCTTTTTCCAGTTCTTCCATTTCAATACTAAGATGAACAAATTTGGAGATCCATAAATCTTAGCTTGTCAAGTCCAACAATTGTACTTCAAAATTACCCGCAACAATATTAAATGGTGAAAATTTTAATTCTCTCACCTTAGCATTAAGAAGATAAGAATAGCTTCATCATTTCTAAATTCTTGAAACCTTTAAAGAAAAAATTTCTCTTATGTTTAAAATTGTTGTCTTAAAATAATCTTTGCTAATAAGGACATTATTTTCTCGATGATAATGAAACAAGTTTGGGAAATGAACTAAAGTTCCCCTCTCTAAATCTTCAGCAAATAGAATCAATTTTTTTCAACAAAATAATTTATTCTACCATTGAAAAAGCAGTATTTCCCTTATCTTGTAATTTATGATTGAGCACTGATCTTCTGTTAATTCTAAATATTGAACACCCTTATTGTAGAGAGTTTGATTTCATTTATGCAAAACGTTTTAACATATTACTGGAAAGCCATTGAACCCTGTTATATTGGAGATCTGAATACTCACTCTCCATTTCACATAGCAACTCCTTAAATTGTCGATGGTTAAGTCCTCTTGCTGCAATAAAATTAATAATCTTTATTACTAACCATAACTTTACCGATTTTTTTCTGGAAATGTTTGTGCACAAAGTGCTTCATGGTGAAGTATATAATGGAAAGTAATCACTTCATGATTAACGTTTTTTTTTAAAATTGAAACAACCCCTTTTTCGATTCCATTATAGTTTTGTACCATCAGTTGCAATTGACACAATTTTATCAAATATGATATGATTTTTTTCCATGCAATCAATGACAGAATTTGCTGTCCTCTCCTCAAGCTTGGCTCTGGAGTGGCAATAATCCTAAAAGTTTTTCTCTTGGACCCTCAGCTGATATATACAGTATATAAATGGAAATTTGGGCGGAGTCCTTGACGACGCAACATTCATCCACTGCAATTAATAAAGCTGAAGATAATTTAATGTCCTAAACTTGGTGGCCACATTTAAGGCCATTTTAATGTCCTATTTGCTACTAATTTTATAGATAATGGCATGTTTTAAATTTTATTTAAAATCTCTGTTTTATTTCTGAAATCATGAGAAAGTTCTTCAGATGCTTTAACTAAACATTTTATGTACTCATCACCTGTGAATGGTTTTCCTGCTTTAGCTATTTCCTGACTTATTACAAGCTTATAAAAGTAACGTTACTGGCAGACTGTCTCCAATAATCAAATACAGAACTTGATTTTTCAATACTTTTCTGAAGTTCTTCAATTGCTTTTTTTCTTATGTCACTGACAGGATATTTCATGGCAAATATGACATATTTTGTTATGAAGTGTCGCTCCAAATTAGACTTCTTGTTTTATGCCAGTTTTCTTGGCAAATAAGATAGGTTGGAAGGCCATCCAAGTTCATGATAAATGCAAAATTCAGTCCATTCAGTTTTAAAATCACGATCTCATCTAATGTTTTTCATAGACTTTTCTCCGCAGTCATGCAACATTTCAAATATTGTATTTTATTTAACACATTATATCCACATTTGCACAACTACCCATAAAATAAATTATATGTTCCTCTTCTAAATTATGCGCTATTCACATTCTGCCACTATAAACATTGTCTTGTCCACTAAAGGGCAACTGTGTGCTCACTTATTAATTGTAAAGTTTTGGTAGACTTATAAAACAAATAAAATCACGATTACATTAATAAAATCTTTTAAAAAATTTATAAATTGAAACTATGATAGTTTTATTTTCAATTTTATTACAAAGTAGGAGGTCTATATGTCCCGGATTTGTCCTGGTTTTAGCTTTATCTCATGATTTTTTTATTTTGTATTTGCAAGATTTTTTTTTTTTGAACATGTGATAGCTCGAGCCATAGTTTGCCAACCCCTGGTCTATATTAAACTTAATGTGATTTAGAAGGGACTTGAACTCAAGACTTTCAAACTCCCTACAGCTATCTACTCCATCTTATACAACTGATGCACATGACCACATACATGCAAAAAAAATAAATGATTTTCAATATGACTTGAACTCACAACTTTCAAGCTTCCTATAGCTATGCACTTCATTTTATACAACTGATACACATGACCACATACATGTGAAAAAGATAAATGATCTTCATTATAAAAAACTTAATGTAATTAAAAAGGACTTGAATATTTATATATTGGAGATCTTTTTTTTATTTTTTATGTGTGTATCAGTTGTATAAGATGAAGTGGATAGCTATAGGGGGCTGGAAAATCTGAATAAAATTACATTAAGTTTAGTATAGAAAATATACATATATTTAAATATTATGTATACATATATTGGTTGTGATCTGATCCATCGTGTCAGCCGCGGGATGGCACTATTTGTAACAAAAACACATTAATATAACGTTCCTGGGCTAGCGATTCTTTATTAATATTGACTTTTTTTTTTGTTTACAAATTTTACTTTCTTTCGTTTCTAAATTATTTTTCCCAAATAATATTTTTGACAATGGGATAATAAGTTGTTTTTTAATTTTTATTGACAAGAGGGTCTTTTTTGGTGTATGTTCAAATAGTACTTTGTGTTTTTAAATAGTATTACTGTTTTTTAAAATTTGATTCACAAAATTAAAGAGAGAACGGGTTTCTTTTATGTATCTTTAAATAATAATTTAAGTTACTTTTATTGGTTTACATTTGATTGACAACAATTAGCGGGAAGGGTATTTTTGTGTATGATTAAATAATAATTTACGTTACTTTTATTTTACATTTGATTGCCGACAACAATTATTGGGAGAAGTGTTTTTTTTTGTGTATGTTTAAATAAAAATTTAAGTTACTTTTATTGGTTACATTTGATTGACAACCAATTTGACTTTCTTTCGTTTATAAATTATTTTGGTTCCACAAATAATATTTTTGACAATAGGACAATAATAGTTGTTTCTTTAATTTTTATTGACAAGAGGGTGTTTTTTTGGTGTATGTTCAAATAGTAATTTGGGTTATGTTTAAATAATAATTTACCTTACTTTTATTGGTTTACATTTGATTGCCAATAATTATTGGGAGGGGTGTTTTTTTTGTGTGTGTATGATTGTCGACAAAAATTATTGAGAGTAGGGGCGTATGTTTAAATAATAGTTTACGTTACTTTTAGTGTTGTACATTTGATTGACAATAATTAGTTTTTGGATTATGATTAAATAATAATTTACGTTACTTTTATTTTACATTTGATTGCCGACAACAATTATTGGGAGAAAGGGGTTTTTTGTATATGTTTAAATAAAAATTTAAGTTACTTTTATTTTACATTTGATTGACAACCGATTTTACTTTCTTTCGTTTATAAATTATTTTGGTTTCCCAAATAATATTTTTGACAATGGGACAATAATAATTGTTTCTTTAATTTTTATTGACAAGAGGATCTTTCTTGGTGTATCTTCAAATAGTAATTTGGGTTATGCTTAAAAAATAATTTACCTTACTTTTATTGGTTTACATTTGATTGCCAACAACAATTAGTGGAAGGGGTGTTTTTATGTATGATTAAATAATAATTTAAGTTACTTTTATTTTACATTTGATTGCTAACAACAATTAATGGGAGAAGGGTTTTTTTTTGTGTGTGTATGTTTAAATAAAAATTTAAGTTACTTTTATTTTACATTTGATTGACAACCAATTTTACTTTCTTTTTTTCATTTATAAATTATTTTGGTTTCCAAATAATATTTTTGACAATGGGACAATAATAGTTGTTTCTTTAATTTTTATTGACAAGAGGATCTTTCTTGGTGTATTTGGGTTATGTTTAAATAATAATTTACGGTCTTACTTTTATTGTTTTACATTTGATTGACAACAATTAGTGGGAGGTTTTTTTTTTCTGTATGATTAAATAATAATTTACATTACTTTTATTTTACATTTAATTGCCGACAACAATTATTGGGAGAAGGGTTTTTTTTGTGTATGTTTAAATAAAAATTTTAGCTACTTTTATATTCATTTGATTGCCGACAACAATTATTGGGAGAAAGGATGTATGTTTAAATAAAAATTTAAGTTACTTTTATTTGACATTTGATGAAGGCCATTTGGAATCCCTCAAACAAGCTTCCCTTTACGAAGTGAACATTTCCGTTGGCAACAACGAGACTTACAAATGAAAGTCAAAAGATGTTTATGGATCTCAAGTCTGCATATATTTGCCGCACAATCATATCTTTTCTTTCAGCAGGATGTTTTTCTGCTATAGAAATGTTACAGCGCCGACTTCCGTCTCTGCAATTCCCATCTTTTAAGTTTTCTGTTTTCGAATTAGCCATATTCTTGGTCTCGGAAAATTTCTTGCTAAAACATGACTTAAAGCGTTATCGTCAAAAAAATTGTGCTACCCCATCCTAATCAAGAATTTAGGAGGCTTACAGCTTTATGAGGAACAATCATGACACTGTTAAAATTGTTAAAAGGTAACAGTACATCAATTCATATTAAAAAAAAAAGGCACCAATGAAAATTTAAATAATTTTGACACGATGAACTTAACACACCCTCGTATCGATATTGTTAAAAAAAAAGGGGGGAAAAATTTTCCTTAAACACCGGTGGGCGGGGTATTTTTTTCTTTTAAGAAGGAAGGTAATTTTTTTTTTTTTTGAGAGTGGTGGGGGGGTTTATGATAAGTATTTGTTTGCTGTAAATTTAGAGCTCTATGTTTAGAGAAATTGTAGCAAGGCACATATACACACCAAGTGACTTACTGAACTAATTGCTTTTTTTTATTTAATATATATGAAGAATATTCTTAAGTACAGAATTCATAAAATTATTAATTATTTTAATCGAAAAAATTAATAATAAAATGGACAATAAACTTTGTATTTTATCCTCAGCTATATCTTCTCAATAAAAGCAATGAATATTGTAGTCAAGCTCATCATAAAATACTTTTTTTGGGAAGTCTATTACCTTTTATTCATTTTATATGCCCCTGTCTTTATAATAGTATATTTAATGGGATTCTTTTCAGCAAAATGAAGAACAAGCTGATAAATCTTATATCTATGTTTTTATATTTTAGAATTTTATGGAGCATCTATAAATAAAATTTTTTCAGTGCTTTTATGTTAATACAGGTAGTTCATTTCTCATTTCCATACAATAAATTGGACAAAATAACCTTGTTACATACTATTAATTTAGTATATCACTAGGATAAAATACTTAATCTTTCAATCTCTTAATTGTAATAGCAACACATTGAAGTATGTCATAAACTTCAATATTCAAACCCATACTTCTCTGCAAAAAGTGATCAAAATAGCTACATTGATTCACATATTTAAAATGATAACCATAATAAAGATAATAGTGACTGAAGAGTTTTTCCCATCATTGACTGATAATGGAAATAAATCATTTGAACATTAATTGTTAAATCAAAATATTCATAAATTGCATTCAAAACACTAAGGAATGCTGTAAATCATTCTTTGACTTAACAAAAACAGTACTATCACCAGTATATTGTAAATATAAAAGCCAAGAAGTAGAGATTCTTGGTTTTTCTTTTACTTGATTTAAATTTAAAACTCCACCATCAAAACTATATGATAAAATTGCCTATAAATTGTAAAGAAAACAAAGCTGGAATTAATACACAACCTTGATTAACACCAATTTATATTTCAAATACCTCAGGTTCCTTTAAATTAAAATTGCATAATAAGTTTTAGTGAGCAATCAGTTAACTTCAAATGTCACAAATATTTTTCTATTAATTGAGTCAAATATCATGACCAAATCGATAGCAGTATTTAATAAATAATGCTTAGTTCATATCACTTTTCTTTTAAATTGATTGGCAACATAAACCATATCTATATAGTACTTCTTAATTCTTAAAAATCACATTAACCTCTGATGACATTAAATTATAAGAGAAATCAATCTATTTAAAAAAATTCTTCAAAGAAAATTTATTATAGTAATTAACAATAATATTCCACAATTATTTCTGTAATCTTTTCTATTCATTTATTTTCATAAAATTGAACAGTAAAAACGTTCTTAATAACAGATAGTTTAATTTCATGGGTTTATATATTCCTAAAAAATTCTAATAATTTTGGAACTAATATATAACTATTTCATTTTAAAAGTTCAAGTATTTTGTAAGAATCTGCAATTTTTCCATTTTAAAATTACAAAATGCTGTTTTAACTTCATTAAATTGGATATTTTTGTTCAAATCTAAATAAATACAAAGGACAGATATATCGTTAAATGGTGTAATTATCAATTAGACTATTCAAAATATCATATAAAAGTGTACCATTAATGAATTTAATAGGATTATGATATCATTTTTCAGATCCAGATTATTATATTCAGTGAAAAAAAAAAAAAGATCAACAAATGATTCTATCTTTTGCAATTTTAATTCACTAACCATTTTTAAACTTTTTATTCAGTTGTTGAACTTTTCCTTTTACATCTCTAGGTTGTTGATGAATCACTATATTCTATTTGCTATTCTGCCTAGCAGAAAATGCCATTTTTCTTTTAATCCAATCACTGATAACAATATATTCTCTGAGAATCAATCAGGATTCTTTTTTTAGTAAATCGAAAAATAGACTTATTTAGAATCATAACATATTTC
This sequence comes from Epiperipatus broadwayi, assembly GCA_028023455.1. Lineage (NCBI taxonomy): Eukaryota > Metazoa > Onychophora > Udeonychophora > Euonychophora > Peripatidae > Epiperipatus > Epiperipatus broadwayi. The sequence goes on along the minus strand of JAQFVV010006245.1, from coordinate 970,944 downwards.
CTAAGATAATGCTCCATTCAAAAATATAACAAACTTGAAAATTCAAATTGCTAATTCTAGGAAATAGTAGATGTTGAAATTTAAAATGAATAATAGATATTTCTAAAAAATGAATATCAAATTTCTTATCAATTTATTTGAAATATGATTTATTTTTTAAAACAATATTCATTTTTATTTTAGAATTCTAATTTATGATCTGTCCAACAATTTGTACTTTTAAAGTACTTGTGTAATATTAGCTTATTTAAAATTCTGACAGTAACTTTTATCAAATTCCAAAAGATGCCATTATTTTGAATTTGGCTTCATCTATGTTACTTTATAGTGATTTTTCTATCTAAAAAAAAAAAAAAAATTGTCATAGTATATAAATATGCTAACAAACTATTTGAGATCACAGAACCAATACTACTCTTTCAAGCAACTTTGGCTCAAACTTCATTATTCTTACCAATACTTGCATTAGTTTTCAAGAAGAAAAATTTGATTTTTTAATAAGATTGATGTAATATTTGAATACAAGTATAATTTATATACTTGGAGTTTAGATGTAATTACAGGGAATTTCAACACAGACTTTCAAGCTCCCTTCAGTTATCCATACTATCTCATACAACCAATACACATGACCACACATGTGAAAAAGATGAATAATCTCCAATTTATGTATTTCGTGCTGAACCAGCAATAATTGTTATATAATTAGAAAATAATTTCTTTAAATCCTTTTAACTATAATTAATTAATCATCTCTTTTCCTGCATAGTTAAAATTACTACATAAAGCAAAATAATAAATAATATATTTTGAAGTAACAAATAGGAGAGCAAATCAAAGATTTCCACTTTTTTATGCATAACTCTTCTGCTACAAATTTGCAAAGAAGTGTTTTGGATTTTCGGTAATTGTATTTGCAGCAAGTCAGGGCTGGAATTGGAAAGATCCATCTCTGAAGGTATCAAAACATATCTAGAGTTATGTAATGGCCTCACTGGTCCAATAATTGTAAATAATTTGTTAATAATCATAATCAAATTGTATCTTCATAATAATTTTGAATGTATATTTATATTTATAGCAATTGTTATACTAATATACACACACATATATATAATTAAATGACTAATTGTTTATTAAATTTATCAAAGTATTTGACTGTCCTGAAATTTGATTATTATTCCCATTAGATTAGATAATACAATAACACTATCTAACAAGGAATAAAAGAATTTTTTATCTGAAATTTCTGAATCTAATGTTGAAGCATAGCAGGTATAAACACTATTATAAAAATCAATTTTCAATATCAATAATCTTATCATTGATACATTTAAGCAATTCAAGAACAAAAGGTACCAAATAAGACAATCTTTTTTCAATCAATAATCTGCTTTTCCAAAAATCTTAGAGCTATCTATTTAATTCAATTAAATTTCCTTCTGAAAGATAAATTTTATTAAAAATGTTACCAATCATGGCACTTTTATTGATTTTATAACTATACACACTAATTTTTAATAAAAATTATTGACATGAAAATTTATATTATTTTAGATTTATAATACATTACTGTATGTAAAAATCTAAAACTATTATTTATAAATATTTTAATCTCTTATAATAGAAATAAAATAAAATTTGAAAAAAAAAAAAAAATTAGTTTTGGATAAAATCTACTTAAAAATTTAAATAATTATATGATTTTCAATTTAGCAATCAAACTGAATATTTAGATTTAGAAAAAAAAAAATCTATAAATTACCATTATAGGGGATCTCATTGCTGATTTGTTCTTCAACTAGTAAAGAAGTTTCAAAAGTCCAACATCGAGCCACATTTCGAACAGTATAGCCTCCTCCACCTAACACCATCATTGGCAAACCCAATTCTTTAACAAATTTGACACATTCTCCATGGCCTTTGATACTCAGACTAAAACAGCCAAGCCTATCTCCAGCTAAAGAATCTGCTCCACACTGAAAAAAAAAAAAATTAAAAATTAATTTGGACAATAGTACATACTAATAACATACCACAAATAAATAAGCTTTCACAATAATAAAAATAGAAGCCTCATGTTTTAAAAAATTTAATGATAATTTTTCTGCATGATGCAATTAAAACCAAATATATAATGAGCTAGCTGCTTACATAAGCTTTTATTACACAATTATCTGCAATATTCTTACATTACAGTATATAAGAGTTTTTGGCAAATCAGTGAAAATAATTATGACTCAAAATTTTCAAAGTAAAAATAAATAATTGTATAGTTAATTGCTCTGGAAGACATGCAATGTTTGAACATTCAAATAATAGATTAAGCACAACATATTCACATCATTACCCCCCCTTTTTTTTTCTTAATTAACAACTGATCGAGAAACCTTTAGTATGTTAAAACACACACTAGTAAAAAAAAAAGGCAATGTTCTAATCTATCGTGTCAGCCATTTGATGGTGTTGATGCTAAGCAAAAGCACATTGATATAACGTTCCTGGGCCAGCCATTCTATACAACTACGATGTCCATAAAATTAAAAAATATATATATAAAAATGTAAGCAGACTTTTTGGGACAGTAATTAATCAGAGACGGACTTTTTTTGTGTGTGTGGGTGTCAATAAAAAAGTACGTTACTTTCCAATAGCAAATAATAGTACATTGGAAACTTTTTTGGACAGTAATTCAAACAAAATTTTACAATGAAAGCCAACTTTGACCTTTTTGGGACAGACAAGCTTCTTTTTTTTTTTTTGTTACTTTGCATATTGGAAAAGTTATGGTACTTTTTAAATACAAAATTAAATTACATTTTACCCCTCTTTTTTTTGGACAGTAATTAATAAGACATCGTGTTGGGGGGGTATCTAAGTATAGAGCTAGTAAAAGATTTTATTATTTTTATCAATATACTTTTTCCACATTTAGCCAATTATTCATTCACTCATTTATATATAACTAATTAAATAATGTGTTTATTTTTAAAATTACTTAAAATCAACTGTGAGTTGTGACCTCACAGATAAAATATTTTAATGCACTTTCAATTAAAAATAAATTTACCTGTAAAACTAAGCAATTAGGCTTATAATAATCTACAACCATTTGAATAACTGGTTTAAATATTTGAAAGTAACCTATAAAAATAAATAAATAGAATTTAAATAAACAATATAATTAAATATAAAATTTGATTTTAAAAAATGACTTAAAATAGTTTAAATTAGTATGGACAAATGGTAACTAAAATAGAATTTTTAAATCAGAATAAGTCTTGAATTATAAAATAATATATATATTTATAAAAAAGTAAAAATATTGTATCCAATAAAATTTTTCAATTTTAAATTTATTCAATCTTTATAAATTTCTTTCCTAGATAATAAATTGGCTTAAAACTGAATTTTTCCACAAATCTTAATATAAAAAAAAATCAGCTATTATAATTTATTTTTTTATTAAAATCATATAAATAATGATTTAATTATTCTATTCAGAAAAACATTTCAAATAAATCTTATTTCATTATTTAAAGACACAATCATAAAAAATAATGACATTTTTTTTGTGAGTAAAATAAAAGGATAAATAAAGCAAAACTAGTCTTGCATTGGTGGTCGAGAGGTCAGCGCGACTGCCTTGCACTAGCAGGCAGTTGCCTGGGTTGCGGGCTCGCGTCCCGCCGATGCTATGACACTTAAAAAAAATAAATAAAGCAAAACTAATAAAAAGGCAGTTTAATTTTCATGCTATATCTTATTTAAATTAAGTAATTTGTTAGAGAGCAGTTTCTTGATCCCAAAGTATCTTTTGATAAAAAGTCTTGCAATCAAGCTGAAAAAATCATCTAATCATCATCAATAGCAATTTGCATTTCTTTCCATCTAACCCTTAACAAAATTATTAAACTATAGAGATGTTTAAGACTGACAATTAAAATTATTCATTATATTTATCTAATTAAAAATGCATATAAATAGATGAAGTGAAATGAAATATTATAAATATCACAATTATATATAATGTTTGATCTTGTATTATCCAACTTCAACAACACTTAAAATTTTATTTATTTTCACAAAACTCCATGTTCTTAAAAGGTTTTTTTCTTCCTAAATTATTATTTTCCAAGATTTTGATTAATTTATTTTAATTTATTACTATAGTCAGAATTAGTGCAATATCTAATGTAAAATTACTTTATTTTTAAAAAAATCTTACTGTAATAAGAAGCTTACAACTTAAAATGAACATTTATTTTAAAATCCGTAGCTAATGGATATTTAATTCATACTAAGATTATAAACAATACTTAATCATTATTACTTTATCACTAATATATAATATTTAAAATTTATAATTATTACATTGTACAATATACAATAAAAGTTTATAAATAGTAATACTGATTGATAAATGTCAATTCCACTTAAACCATGACAATAATAGAAAATTTAAAAAATCACCCACTTAAATAGTAACAGCATCAACAATAAACATTTTAAAGCAAATTATCAAAAAAAATAATAAAAGATAAAATAAATTGATGAAGCATCAGTGCTTAACATCTGAAAAGTTAAATGGTCATAATGGTCATGTGATTAAATCATATTCTTAATTAAGTATGCTAGTTAAAATTCTTGTAATATACTTCACTCTATTATTTTAAATGGTGTGAATCATACTAAATTAAATTACAATAGAGAAAAAGAAAACATTGAGAAAAAATATTTTTTATCAAAACTTTAAGAATTTTCTTTTTAATAATTATGAAAATTTATTATTGATTTCATTTTTCTGAGAATTGGCAATTTCTGAATAAAAAAAAGAAATTATCAGATTTTTTGTAGACAATATTAATTAATGCATCTTGTTGCCATTAAAAAAAAACATTTCTAAAGTATGTTTGAAGTTGATTATTCACGCTTTTCAGCATTAAAGTTTTTGTTTGTTACATTCTGATAGCTTGATTTTTCAATCTTGTTGGTGATCATCTTTTGTGGTTATATAACTTTTCAGTCAAATGATTTTTTGGGATTTTATTCTTCTACCTTCTAGCTATCAGCATTTTAAGGTCTTTCATTTTACATACAATGCACAGATACACACGCATATAAAATGATAAAAAACACAATCATTCTTACTTTGATCATCAATGCCTTCTTTCAGAGGAACATTTACAGAATAATATCGGCCACTTTCAGCACCTATTTCATACATATCACCTGTGGTAGGAAAAAAAATATATTATTAAAATTATTATAATTTAAATTAATAAAAAGAAGAGTAAAGTATATAATTCATAACCTAACATTAAAGAATGATTGTTTTTGTTTTTTCCTAATAACCATTCAAAATTTATTAAATAACCAAATATATCTTTTTTTAAAAATATATTTACAAAATTTTAATAACTTTGATACTACTAATAAAAAACTTTAGAAACTCCATTTGGTTTTTCTAAAGTACTACAACAAGAATTCTAAATTTTTTTTTTAAATCTAAAAATGATCTTTTTAATTTTATAAAATCTGTTTGCAGAATGATTCAAAGACATGTTAACAGAATGAAAAAATATTGAGATCTTATATATTACAGAGATTTATTTTCATATTGAAATGGACATATAGAAGAAGAAAATCAGCATCTTTTTTAATAATTTTCCTATTCACACATTTGGCACTCAGAAATACTTTCTCTTGTGACTATACCAAATTTGTTCTTTGTTCTGCTCTCATGTGTTCTGGTTGATTTCAAAATGTAGAAGTGATTACCATATAAAAGTAAATAATATCTATTATAGTGAACATCCCATAATCATTAATCCCTCGAGCTTTCATTTAAAGTGTTAGTTACATATAAAGAATATAGATTAAAATAAGAGATATACATATTCATGGCAAATAAACTTTGTTAAATTACATTTCATATTCACTAGTAATATTCAATCACTATGCACTGATACAGCTGAACCTATTCTTAAATTTTTTAAAAACTTCTATAATGGTTGTTAAATGTATTTTTGGTACTTGTGAGTTTTCAAGAAAACCAAGATGGCAGTCCATATTTTTGATAAATGTAGTTTTAAGGATCTATAAACTATTGAAGATGTATTAGTTGTTAAATTAAAACAAACTTAATAAATCAATTGTTAAATTTAAAAAAAAAAAAAATATTCCAATAAATTTCATATGGGAAGTAATGAGACACACTTAAGATTGTTGTACTTTGATTCAATTCAGCATGTTTCTTTTTGTCAGCAATTTTTTTTTTGGTAAATCCTGTCCGCTAAAAAATGTGCATTACTGGTCACAATATGATTGCACAGTATTGATTATGGATAAAATGTAAATGTTGTATTTTTTCTTTTCATTTTTCTGTTAATAAATTAATTTAAAAAAAAAAAAAAAACTGTAAATATTGTAATTAATTTTTCACAACGATTTCTTTTTTTAAAATAATAGTAATAAAAAATAAAATGTAAATATTAATAAGTTTCCTAGCAGATATTTTTTTATAAACATTTTTTGGGGGCACCTGAAACTGTAGATTTATCAAAAATATGGGCCGCCATCTCAATTTACTTGAAAATTCACAAATACCATTTGGTTTTTTAAATATAAAAATATTACTTGTTTTAATGTACATTTAATACTTCTATTCTATCACACATACACTTCAAACAAATGAATAAAGACTTGCAGATTAAATTATAGTAATTTTACGTGATATAAAGCAATTCATTACATTCAAATTCTGTTTTTAAAAACTTAAAATAGGGATGATGAATATATAATGGGAGCAGTCTGGGACTAATTGTGGAATACTGAATTTCTAACTATAAAAATAAAAAGTAAATCTAGATCTCGGATAATAATACTGTAATTAAAAACAATTTTTATTAGTACTTAAATAAAAAAAATTATAGCAATGCAAATTCAATGAGTCAAATTAAAAAAAAAATTTTGTTCTCTATTTCATTCTGCAGATACATGCTTATTTTGATAAAGCAGAGTGAACATTGTTTTGATTATTATTCCTCAAAAGCCTTGCAGTTTTATTGTTTGTGAAAATTATTTTTATTTACGAAATAGATGGAAAACTGAATGAGTAATTCAAATTTGAAACTGCTCAATTATTTTCATTAAGAAACTTAATTCCAAACATTTTGAGTCATGTGAAATCAAAATCAATTCATAATTTCCTTAATTAAAGTAAGCAATGTTTAAACTTTAATTTTTTCTTTGTTACATTATTATATTATGAAAAAACAAAAACAAATATTATTTATTTAAATTAACACATATTTTATACATTTTTTGTTGTTGTTTTTAAGTATTTGCATTTAAATTCTCAGAAATAAAATTTTTTAAGACTCACATGATTTTCTTTTTCTTATATAATACAGGAGGGATTAAATTTAGCATTTTGGTTGTTAAATATTTTGAAATCACAACTGTTCATATCTACATCCATATAGAAGTTTTCAATAAATACAAATAGCAATGATTAGAAATTAAATTTATATCCTAACAAAATTTAAAATATATATGTGGGTTAGAAATGAAAATTATATTTAGAAAATTTACTTTTTGATGTACTTTTGTTTTTTAGGAATATAAAAAATCTACAAACTTTGTATGTAAAATAGGTGAAGTATTCTCTTTAGCTTTTAACAATTAATTTACATATTAATAAAACAAATAAACTTCATATTTAATTCTTGACTATATACAGTTTAAAACTCAATACATTTATGAATACAGGAGAAATGTAATACATATATTTAGTATTTATGCTTCCCCAAATGTATGTTAATATTCATGCATTATATTTTAGATTTATTAATGTTTTGATCAAATCAATTTCAGGGAGTTTTTTGTTACTCTATCTATCTTCACACAGAAGGGGCTTACTATTTGGAAATAATCCTGTAGCATTTTATGTGATAACATTTCTTAAGACATTCTCTTAACAATTAAGTAAATATGACATTTCAACCATTGTATTTTAAAAATCTCATTAAGCTTATTTTCAAGTATATTGTCCTTTATTTTTTCTTAAACTAATTATGTAGGATGAATTTTCTTGAGTATAAAACATAGGATTGTATTATTATGTAATTATGATATCAAAAATGTGGATTATAAATTAAAATTGTCATAATATTGAAAACTGTTATTTTTTTTTTTTTCTGTGATTGAGACAGGATGTAAACTGAAAATAGGTCAGTGAACACAAAGGGCTAGAAAATTGGTATACACTGGAAAATTAATAGTAAGAACGGTTTACTGAAAGCAAGAACAATACCTGTAAAACTGGTCGGATAAAGTTCAGATCAGAGTAAATATAGTAATATTAATGTATGTTGTGCACCTGCTAAAGTTATTACTGGTTTTAAAAACAACTAAGAACATCTTAAAGCTTATTTTTAAACTGATTTATGACTAAATTACAGAGTGTTAAAAAAATAACTGAGAAAAATTTGGAAAATTACTTTGTTCATTTTATGTATGTTTGCCAATTACTAAACTTAAGATAATTGAAGATTACATTAAACTTTATTAATATCATTAATATCATCTTCATTTTCAACCATTATTAATCAATTCAGGATGAAGTCTCTAAAGTTTATAAGACTTTTTTCAATCCACTTTCTTCAATCATTCCATTAAACTTCTTAACTAATCCATACATCTCACATATGGTTTCTTTTTTAAGTTTTTTTTACAATTTCTTGGGATTAATTTAAAATTTCAACTATTCATATACTGCTATCTCTTTTACAAAACATGTTCAATGAAGCTCTATTTCAGTCTTTTAATTTTTTTCAATTACATCTATCAGTTATCTCACTCATCTTACTTTTTTGATTGCTCTGTTACTCTCAACACATATCTCTCTATACTTTGCTCTATGCTCTAAAGTCTTAGGTGCTGCTCTTCTACTAAGCACTAAAATTATGGACACATATGTAAAAAAATGGTAAAACATTCATCTACTAAAAAACTTTTCTTTTCAAAAACAGAAACATATTTCATGTTAATGTAAAATTATATTTACCAAAACCACTCATTCCTAGTTTAAGGCTATAATCAAGTTCATACTATTATGTTTCCACCAATATTAATAATCTGATCAAGATATTTGTAGTATCTTTATTTTTTCCTTTTGTAAAAAACCATTGAATGTTACAATCTTGGTCTTTTATTTTTAGCATTTATCTTTAGATCTATTTGCTTGATTTGAACTGATAGCTTTTAAAATATTTTCTGAATTATTATTAGCAAAACTAATACATAATTTTCAAAATCTAGATAACTTATCTTCAGTTAATTTTATTCCCATGACTTCCCATTTTAATCTACAAAATACTTTCTGTAAAAAAAATTGGAAATATGGAGTCATGCTGTTAAATATCTTTATTAGTGTTAATATTTTTAATGCCACATCAAATTGTTTAATTCTTATCTTTATATTTTCATAAATATTCTACAGAAATTGTCTTCAAGTCCCAAAGTTTTACTCACTGTAATAATGCATGATAGAATCAGATGCACTTTCATAATCTATAAATACAATGCAGAATAGTCATCCATATTCATTAAATCCAGCTTGATATTTTGATGGTTTGAGTTCAAGGTTATGTAGATGAATTGCAATGATTTTAGTAGTGACTTGTGATAAGTTATTTATTTCTAATATCTTCTTTTTCATTAATATCACATTTCCATTGCTACAACAATCTGGTGTATTTTTCTCATTTAGATATTGGTATATAGCTTTGCTGACAACTTCTCTAACATGATCAACTTTTTTAAGATATTGATAATAATCCTATCACTTTCAGGAACTTTTCTCCATAGATTTAATTGGAGGTCTCATTTTTTCAGTAATTGTGGGAGTATTTTTTTATATATTCTTATCACTATGTAATTTTTTGTTGAACTTTTCTAAACACTTCATGATGTCATCTTTCTTTTTAATTTTATTGCCATCTTTGCAAGTTTTCTTCTAATACCAAGACAGTGTGTTAATATTTTTTATACTTCTGTTCTCTTTTATAACTTTTTTTTGATAATTCAGTTACATTTTTTATATCATTATTAAATATCTTCATAATCATTTTCTTTACATATTATCAACAAAAACACTTAACATGTTATTAACTTGAACAGATTTCCCATCGACATCTCACAGGAGTTCAAATCTGATATTTACAGATATATCAATACACAGTGATCTATTTTCTCGTACAGCAACAAATCTATTGGTCATTAAAGTACTACTGATCCAGAATTTCAGAAATTATAAAATGGAACCGTATGCTAATTTTTTGTATTACCTAACTGTGTTGCAATCCCTAGTTGAGTATTATCTTCTTATTGAATGTGTTCAAGACTTAGGTATTATTAAACACTGTTAATATTTTTAAATGAGTTGCAATTTCTAGGTTACGTTAACTAAAATATTTGTAACGATTAAAAATATCAATGTTAACATTGCCTTTCTTAATAGCTTTTGACCCTAGCTTTGTAATAATTAATATCTTACATCTCAATAATCTATTATCACTTCCTGTTTGAATTTATTAAATATATTACAGATTTGAAATACATATTCTTTTACTTTTGAAAATATAATCCAATTTTATTACATCTTAATTTGAATGTTTTTATGTCCATTTCACAGTCTATGTCAACTTTCATTTCTGTCTTTGTATACAAATTTATTTTTAAAACTTTCATCACCTAATCATTTTCCAATTCTAAAATCAAAATTTGCCCTGACAATTTTAAAGTATTTCTTAATCTAATCAAAAGCATGTTTTACATCTATATTAAAATCCTCTATTTTGCCATCAGAATGAGAACTTGTTAGGCATACACCTGAATTATTTGCATTTGGTATTTTCCATTAGCTAGAATAACTAATTTTGAAACTATCTAATCATCACGTTTCCATTTTTTTTATTATTTATGATAAAACTCACTACATTTGTGCTTCCAATATTTGAACTTTTATAGAGCAGTTCATTTTTCAAATCAATTGTCACTTCCCCTTTTCTTTTAGCTTCATAAAGTCTAATAATGTTCTATTTAATATTAAATAAGTAACTCATGCCATTTTCCTTCACTTAAAAATAATCTATAGATGTTAACTAAATTAAAAGATATTCTTGAATGGCAGCTAGATTCATAATTTGGTGATTAATTAGCATACACTGCCTTCAACCATCAATTACTATCTTGAATGATGTCTTTTTAACTTTCAGGATATGAGGACAATAATTTATTTTTGTATATCATTATTGTATATATAAAAATTATATTCAGGAAAACCCATATGAAGGAATTATAAGACATCTATGAATACCATAGTATTTCTTGGTATTAAATTCAGATTAACAGCTAGTAAACTTACCATATTGGTTGATGGATGTTGGTAAATAAGTATCTAACTTTGTTTATTGTGTGAATAATTATACAGTAATAATGATTCTAACAATAAGAACTATAGTTTGTCCTTTCTTCTTTTAAGGCATCAAAAAGACATTAAAGAGTTCCAACATATTAGTAATATTACAACTGTATGAAAAAAATCTACATTCAGAATAATGCAAAAAGTATAAAACACTGCACTTATTTTTAGAAAAATGTGAGCCAAGACCTTAATCATTAGATGTGCAAAGACATATACAAAAGACTAATTAATGTTCACTGTGTAGACTCTTGAATTAAATTTATTTTGTATAATCAATATCATTATTTTTTTTTTGTTATGTAGAGTTCAAAAAAAAAAAAAAAACCAAGAAAAAATATTTAGACTTTTCTGTTGATTTACACACATATATATATTAGATAAATTTAATTTTAAAATATCAGTTTTTAATTAACAGTCAATGAAAATTTATATATATAATATTTAAGATAATAGTTTTGTTTATACATTGTTGTGCATATTATAATAACAATTTTTTTAAATTTAATTTTTAAGACTATAACTTCATTTCAATACACACAATAATTTTTCATAACATAAATCTATCTTTCTAATTATCTGAACAAAAATGATTAAATTATTATTCATTGCTTTAATATTTCATTTATATATATACGGCACTGTTTAATTAGCCACTGTACATCAGTTGGTGGCACTGTTTCTAAACAAAAAAACAGAAATATGCCGTTTACGCGGCCGAACTTATAGCGTATAGAACAGTTCTGTTCATATTAGCCGTTAGCAGATCTAGATGGCATTGCACACAAATATTATGGCCCGCTGATGTACTTCGTGACAGTATGCAAAAAGTGCACACTTCACAGATCGCTAGCATATGATGTGAGGGGTATGTAATTCAACTGGCCATAACACTTAGCTGACGTACTATTACATACTAATTATTGTAAGCCCGTCCCTGCGCTTCCCTACATAGCTTGGAAGGTGAAAAGAATTGCAAACGCGTAGAGCCAAACATCATTTCCAAAAACTCATGGTTTTCACGAGAAGAGCTACGAGACAAATCGTAAGCTTGATTTGATCAGAGGACAATCCTTCGGATTGACAAAACTGCACTGAAATTTAATTTGGGCTCATTAGTTTGTTAATCAAGTGTTTGTTTTTTTTTAAATTTTTGTTTAAACGTTTAATTTACTATTAAAAGAACAGAGTACATTTTTAAATAAAAAAAATAAGTGTTTTGTTTGTTTTTGACATTTAATGTAGAATGCTAAGAATAACATAAACTTGTCTGAGGTTGGACGTTGTTTTGGAAATCATAAGCTTGGTTTGATCAGAGTAATGCATCTTTTTTTGGACCGGCAAAACCATGCCCCCCCCGGCACATTCCAGCGCTACATGCTGCAATTTAATTGAATGGAATTTCATTTAATTCAGGTTGATTAGTTTGTTAATCAAGTGTTGTTTTTTTTTTTAATTTTTGTTTAAATGTTTCATTTACTATTAGAAAAATAACGTACATTTTTAAATAAAAAGAAGTGTTTTATTTTGTCGTGGCCCGGAAACATTATATTAAAACGTTTTTGCACAAAAACAGCGACACCAAGCGATGTACAGTGGCTAATTAACAAATACCAACTATACTTTTTTCACGTAATTTTTTTTTAGTGTATTTTAAATACTGAATGAAGTTCAAATCATGTTAGACAATGAATGAATTAAAAAAAAAGTTTTTCATACAAGAGTTCTTCATTCTTGATTTCAAAAGTAATTCTTTTAATTCTAAACATAAAAAAAAAATTAGTCTGGCCATTTACAATTAGCCACATAAGACTTAGTAATAAGCCAGGTGCAAAAAAGTTAAAAAAAAACTGTGCTATTGTACTGGTATATTCTGGATAACATGATTTTCAGTCATATTGAAAAAAATCTATCAGTTTTGCCTTTTTGCTAAATTATGTTGAAATATAATTCTAACTTTTAGAATGATGGAAACAAAAAATTTCACTACTATTGAATCAAAATTTGATACTTTCCATATATCCAGCCAAACTTTAAATGTTAACCTAATTGCAAAAAATAAGTTTATATATATAAGTAAAGTTATTTAAACTTTTCTTATAATAATTACAAAAAATTCATTTTTCATTACCTCTCATAAATTGTAACAACATAATGATTTTTATGTTTTAGTAGAAAAAAATGAAATAAAAAGAATAATTTTCAGGGGCTATGATTTTTCAAATAAGTCTCCAAATGAAATAAAAAAGATTATTAAATACCATTTTTACTGAAATAAGATGCTAAGATCAAATGTTTTCTACAGGTATTTTTATTTCTTTTATATAAGACAACAGTGTATATATTAATAGAAGATATATTAAAATAATTCATTTCAAAAAGATGTATGAATGTGTCCAGATTCAAAAAAAAAAGCAAACAAATGACTTTATCCTAAAACATAGCTAAAAGGACAAATACATTAGCTTGTTTTTCTCAATTTTGTAATTAATATTACTACATATACATATATGAAAAATATACTATTTACACAGATTCTTAATAAGCATGTCACTCCTTTTTTATCATCTCAATATTTAGAGCTACATCATAATGTTTAATGACAGTTTTACATCGTATTAAGACACAAAATTTGACTTTTTTTTTTTAATATTAAAAATAATTAAAACCTGTTGTTAAAGTAAACAAATAAACCCCATTGATCTATAATTTATTATACTAGAATAGTTCAGAATAAGTTAAGTCAAATATCTATAGATTCTTTATTTCACATTTGTTTAAAAAAAATATTTATTATATATAAATAATAATAAATATATATATATATGACAGATTATCTACTAATGGCAATTTTCAAATCTATAAATTTAAAAAATAAATATTTAACAAAAAATGCTTTAATTTCATTTGAGGAGGATTCTTTTTTCAAAACTGTAAACATTTATTAATTTCAATTTTATTATTCTACATTATATCAATTTTTAAAATATATAAATGTGTTAATAAAAATAATTTTAGGAGAAGAGGAAATTTATCATGCAAAGTTTGATCCAATAATAATAATATTAAGAATTAAAATATAAAGAATTTGTCTAATCTTTTATAATAATGCTGTCAAGGGGATAAAAGTTTTTAATACTTGAAATAACCAATACTTTTATGTTGCGACTTTATTGATAAAGCTTACAGCTGTAATTGATCTACCTTGGAATTATAGCTATATGAATCATGTGGTTTATATGCAATTACACAGTAATGTGTATATGTGGATTGCTTTCATGTATTTACATATATATATAAGATGCCTATCATTTCGCATACAAATAAAAAAAAATCTGGGGCAATTTCTTTATTTATATGGCAAATTTTACAAATTAATTTTTTGTAAAAAAATCAAACTAATTAGCATTTGAATTAATTAATACCTGTTCCAGGAAAAAAATAGTTGCCATATTTATGAAATGATACAGTCATAACACGATCAGTAAGATAGAAAGCTTCTTGAACTCCATCTCCATGATGTATATCAATATCTATATATAAAACTCTTTGATGATATCTAAAAAAAAGATTTATAAAAATATAAATAAACATTATAAAGGAGTCAAAAAATTTAATGAATAAAATATTTCATTTGCAATAAAATTCATAAACATCTTCCACTTAATAATTAGATACAAAAATTTTTTAATTCACATTTAATTATTAAAATTCTCTTTTTGAGCATAAAATTACTATGAAATGCAAAATTAACACATTTAAAAATTTTATACACATTGTAACATAAATTTAAAAAGAATACTGAATAAATAAATGTGGTATAGTATAATATTATTGACTGTTTTTTGTTTTCGTTTTTTTTTTTCAAGCAAAAAAACTCAATTAGAAGTGAAAGTTTCTCAATTGTTGAATAATCACTTATCTATATTCATATATTGGAGAACTTTATAAAAGTAGAGAAGAATATGTGATTTTCCTCAAATGTTTTGTTTTTTTAATTGCAAATTTCTTTCTTAATGGTAAAATTTATTGGTAGAAAAGAAAGGTTTCTGGATCACTTCCAAACTGAAAAAAATTGAAAAAGAAAATATTAGAACTAAATCAATTTGTTTACATTCAAGTTTGCCATATTGGTGATTGATAATAACATATAATTATTATAAGCAAATGATTATACAATAAATGGAAAGTTTCAACTTTGATCCAATTTACTTATTGTAAACAAAAGAGATGAATCTATATGCAATCAATGATGCTTCACTCTTGACCAAAATCTGATTAAAGATTTCTATCTATCATTAATATAAACAATTATAAAAAAATAAAATCTTTATTTACAAATATATATACTATCTGTTTTCATTTTTAATAATCTTTATAAACTAATAAAGTTTAAAATGATAATAAATACTGCCCATAAAATCAAACAACAAATCATTAGTACTATCACGGTAAAAATAACAAATTGTATATATAAGTTTATAAATAATATTACCAATTAATATAAATTGGGAAAAATATATATATAAAAAAAAAGATTTTTAT
Organism: Epiperipatus broadwayi; assembly: GCA_028023455.1. NCBI lineage: Eukaryota > Metazoa > Onychophora > Udeonychophora > Euonychophora > Peripatidae > Epiperipatus > Epiperipatus broadwayi. The sequence goes on along the minus strand of JAQFVV010006245.1, from coordinate 954,911 downwards.
TAATACTATTATTACTATCAAAATAAATTAATATAAAGATTGCTTAAGTATATTTATTGTGTACACATATGTAAACCTTTATAATAAAATTTTCTTGCCATGCAGTTAAAACTAATATCTAAATGTCATCTGATCTCTTATTTCTTCTTAAAACAGTATGCAATGCACTGTGACTTCTTATATGGAATCAGAAATCCCTCAGCCACTATGCCCAGAGAAACCTGTTAGCGACTTTACCTTCCCTTTCCATTCCCCACCCAAAATTTTTCCCATATTCTTATCTATCCTGCTCCATCCCATTTCTACAACATAATCTTTGTCAACCCCATGGCCTTTGTATCTAAATCCCCCTTATCTTTTCCCAAACCCAGCATAAAAACCAATAACCCAATTTCTGTATAAACATTTTGTTTATTATTTGTATCCTTTCTGCTTTCAGGCATTTACATTCAAGTAACAGATGCCTAATATTTTCTATGCCTTCCTTACACAACTTGCAGACTAAATCACCCTCATATTTCCATTTATGTGTATACAGTATTTTTACTGCTGATTCTGTAATTGAACCAATCAATTCACTCGGCCAATAAAAAAATTTTCAGTCTAAAAGTTAATGGTTTTCTGTCGACAATGTAATCGGTGATTAAGCTTTGCGACGATGATTTTACTAATTGTTTATGAAGCTTGCAATATCCAGACATACAACTATTTAGATCTCATTAGAATTTAAGAGCTTATTCACAATTCGTGTCTTTAACAAGAAAATGATTGTCCAATTGATTAGAAAGTTGAAGACTTTCTCGAATCATTTTTGCTGTGAAACGAACAGGTTCCAATTTTGTTTCATTATCTTTTTCTAAATCTTCTACAGTATCTAAATTTATTGCCAAATCTTTTTTCAACAGGCATTTAATATATGTAAAATATAATGTGTGTATATAAAACAGGAAAATCCCAATTTTAAGTGAAATATGAACTTCTTTATCACATAAAAGAAAATCGCATAAAAAGATATTAAGAAGAAACATGAATTGCATAACTTCAAAATCGCATTAAAAAGATCTGCATAAAACGAAACCCAGGTGTATATATATTTTAAAAGATCCAAATGAAAAAATATAAATTATTTTTTAGCAAAGCTATATACCCAATATCTAATTAATAAATATACATCAGAGGATTAGAAAGATGTAGTAATAATATTGATCCTCTATCAATGATATGTGCACTTTTTACTAACATCATTATATCATATCTACAGATACATTTGAATTCTAATTATCAAAAAACAAGCTAGATTTAAAAATAATTTTAGCATTGTACATCAAACTTCAAATATTAAAAAAACTTATAGATAATGACAGAACATTTGATTCTTTAAATATGTCAGAAGTGATTAAAAGATTTGAATTTCAAGATGTAAATCCAGGATAAAATCATATTTTAAAAAATATTTATTAATATGAAATAATGATAGTAAGATGATTATCATTAATACACGAGTCCAATAGAATAATTCCATCTCTTCAAAGTTGTTTTGTGAATTAAAATAAGGGAATAAAAATAAATGGAGATTAATTAAATCATCTACATTTAATGAGGTTGTTTTTACAAATAATGCCTTTGGAGCTTCAAGAAATACTTCAAGTCCCATTCGATGAAAATCAAAAAAGTAGGACTAAAGATAAATACTAAAACAACTAACATTATGTTCAATGGTTTTTCAAAAAAAAAAATTACAATTATAAATATTTTAATCAGATTAATAATCTGTCTAGAAACATAATGAAGAAAATTATCATAGAATTAAACATTGGATGGAATACTTTTGGTAGAAATCACTTAATATTAAAAAAATTATTGTTAATCAACTAAAATAATTTATTTTACACAGTGAAAAATGTATTAATTTTATTTTTTTAATTTAAAAAAAAAAAATTTGTGTATGGCAAGGTAATGTCTTCATCCATTTTAATTCAGTTGATGTAGTGGACAAGATATTGAGATTGAAAATTAATTAAAGAATTTTAATTTAACAAGACTTTTTCTTCACTATGGCCATTTATTTCAAAAATAAAAAAATTAAATGAATGCAAGAAAAACAAAAAACTTTTACCACAATATTTGCAATTGTTTCACCATCTACTTCCAGAAATTTCACATGCAAAATATAAATTTTGGAAATAAACAGCAATGCCTACTAAAATTGTATGAACATGGTTTTAAAAAAAAAAAGATTTTATAAAAGTTAACTAAAAGTTTTAAATTTATGTGAATTAGAAACAAAGTGAAAGAAGTAAATATAAAATGTGAAAATGTCAATCCTGCTAAGTTAAAAAGACATACACAAAGTAATCAATAAAATCTGATAGGCTAAAACATAAATTATTTTAAGAGAATAACTCAATATATATATAAAAAAAATGTTTGAAAATTTATGTACAGTAATAATAATAAATTTATTAAACGCACATTGATTACGTAAGTAATATTTACTGAGGCTATAACCTCGATATGTGTATAAAATGCGATAGTAGGGACCTCTACAGGTTCCATAGCGTAAGCTTGTGGTTAAAACACCTGTAGAGGTCCCTAATATCGCATTTTATACGCATATTATCGAGGTTATAGCCTCAGTAAATATTACTTAAGTAATAATAATAAAAAAATCATTTCAGATTTAATAACTCATTAATTATATTGCTAAAGATGAGCAAACATGCACATTTAGTGAAAAATTAATAAAACTTTGCACTATAGATATAAATATCTGAGGTTGATAAGAAATATATATGTCAAAGAAATTGATAGCTTCCCCTTCTCCGATATAACAATTGCAAATATGTAAAAAGTTTGACACTTTTTTTTTTGCGAGAATGAATTAATACCTTATTTAAAACCCATGATTTTACAATGCAATTAGATAAAATATATTGCTACTATGGTTATTTTAATTGCTGTGCCATATTTTTATTTAGCTGACTAGAGAATATTCTTATAAAATCTTTTAAGGATAGAGCTACTAATGAAAACATTTTTAACATTATATATATATATTTATAAATTTATTGATTAAGGAATAAAATATAATAGGAATTTTTCTGTGCAATAATCTACATAAAATTTCAGCTAGGAATAATAAAACAATCTACCAATTAAAACTGGCAATGCTAGCTAAACTATACCATCATAGCAAAAAATGGAACATTTAGCTTAATACTCTAGTTGATATGAATTGGTAAAAAAAACATAAATACTTTTTCTTTGTGAAAATTTAAGTTATAATTGTTTTGAATTTTCATCAGCAATCAAACCTACTTGCAATGACATATATATTAAAGATTTTCATGGACCATTAGAAGTAAACACTGAAATAAAACAGGATTTTTTTTCCCTTCACAAAATAATGTAAATAAAAATCCTGTTATATTTCAATGTTCACATACACATAAGTATACTTGAAACTATGAACAATCTTAGGATTTATGTTTTTTATATTTATAACAATATAGCAAGATTTTGACTGACTACAAAAAAAAGTCACATCAAAAATAAAAACAATAATCCCATATATTCAACTTGCCCGCTTGATGACTGCACCATTATGCTCTTATTATAAAACAAATTCCAAAAAAAAAGATATTTTAAATAACATGAAAATCATTAATTTTATTACATCAGGAAGATAAACAAGATTATTTTTATCATTCTATGAAAAGTGTAATTCTCATGAAACATTTTTTTTATATACAAAGGCATGCAGACTATCCCAAAAAAAAATTTTCAGCAGATTTTATAAGATGAAATAATTTAAAAACTTGAAATAATGATCACTAATTCAAAATTTCATATTTACATATGGATTCACATTATGGTGAGTTTTGCAGAAATATTTTCAATTTTAACTAAAATAAATACAATTCTGACAAAGAATTAAAACCTATATATCTAAAATTAACAATAAAACAAAGATATTAATTTTAAAATTCAATTTATGAATTAAAAAAAATAATGTAAACTGTTTTGGAAAATTATGTGATTCCTGGATACAAAATGATACAAACTTAATAAAACTGCTCAAGAATACATAATAGAACATTTGTTGAATCAACGAAAACTATTTTTCAGAAGTAGAATTATATGACTGAATTAAAAATTCATTTAATCAATGTCAATGTGAAAATTTATCAATGAAATATAATATAGCTACAGAATTGACTTTAAAAATTAAGTACCAATAGAAAACATTTTTTGATTTTTGTTTGAGAATTTAAAATAAATATTCTCAAGTATTAAATCATATAATAAAGATTCTTGTGCTTTTATCACAATTTATTTATGTAAAAAACCTTTTCTATATATATTTGGAGATAAAAATAAATGAATGGAAACACCAGAAATGGGTTTACAACTTTCATTAGCAGTAACAAATTTTATTTATTTTTTTTGTGCAAAAAAAAAAAACAAAAACACACAATTAAATGATTGACATGAAGTATAATTTTTTTATTATCATTATATTAAAATTTAGAATGTATTGGATTTAGTATTATTTATTTTCTAAGTATTAAATGGCTTCAATAACACATTTATAAATATTTTTTGTTTACATCACATAAAAAGTATTATAAAAAAAAATAACGAGTTCTGCACTGACTTTTTAAGCAAATTGAGATGAGTTACTTAAGAAATTAAAATTTTAAAGATGTGGTTCTATCATCATACAGATTTTCAAAGATTTTAATAATTCAAATCACTTATCCTTTAAATATATACATATATAAAAAAAATATGTGCTAGTCTATTTCCTGATGTTTAAAGTAAGGTGGCGCCCAAATCAATTAAAATAAACTTAAGCATATATAAGCTGACCATTACAATATAAATATATATACTAATTAATTAAAGTAGAAAATATTCAGAAATTATTATTATTTAAATTAATTTTTAAAAATAAAAATCATTTGATAAAACTTTTAAATCAGACAATAAATTATGAATTCATATAACTATTACTTACTTTAATAATTCAAGAATTGCAATAACAATGTCATTAACATAGCAGAATCCTGAGGCCTAAAATAAATAATAGTAATATACATATGTTAAAAATTAAATAATATTCTAAAAATACAACTATACATTAATAAAATGTAAATATTAAAATAAAAGATATTGTGAGGTAGTGTAACCTATCCTTTTATCATTTTACACGACTTGAGTTCCAATCCAAGTCAGTACAGTGTCAAATTTTTTTCAGATTCCAATCAGAGAATAATTTTTCTTTTTAGAAGATTGGACCATATCATCTAGCTAACCATTCAATATTGATGATAAATGGGTATTTATCTTATTTTTAGATAGATAGTAAAAGAAGAATGAAAAATCATCAAACCCACATCAATCTGCAATTGGCAAGCCTGGTGAATAATGCCTTCTTTCCTCCACAGTTCCTTAATAAAAAATTGTTGGAACGGTCGTTGCTATTTAGATGACTATTTAAAAACTATTTTAGCTTTTTATATTTTTAAAATTAAGTAAGTTATTTGTTTTATAATGTATGTAAAAATAATACTTTAAGAAAATGTACCCCAGATATACTTTTAATAAAAATATAATATTTCCAATAGTAATAATAATAATAATAATTAGGATATATCTTTATATATAATTAATGCAGTCAAAGTATATTATTAAAAAATAAAATGCAAATTTTTTTAAGTCAACCTGTATAAAAACCCAAGCTTATAATTAGATATTGGATTAGTGTTACTTTCGAATTTTAATGAGGTGCTGAATGTCATCTTTGTTCTCATATTTCTGTGTCAAGTTTTTGATTCTGCATTTAATTTTTGAATGAAAAAACCTCGTAAATCATTAGTTTAGAAGCTTTTAATATATTTTAAATCATCAAAATTATGATTGAAAGTGTGCGAGATATTCTTATTCTATAAATTGTTCAATATTAACATTTAGAGTTTTTTTCTTGATTAATGATTTGTTGTATATTGTTTTAAATTTTAAACATTTTATATTAATAAATATTGACATAATAGTTTATTATCTGTTGTGATAATGTTCTAAGAGGAGAATAAATTATTCTGAGATTGGCAAAAATATACATGAAAAGTATTAAAAAAAATTATTTGTCACAATATAAAAAACTGACCATGTATTTAGGACTATTAATACCTAGCAAAAATTGAATGAATATTCTTTCTAAAAAAATAAACTGGTTTCCAGTCAGGCCATTCAGGCAAAGAGCAATTTTAACAACATTAACATATAATATAGTTTATGCTGATTATGAAAATAATCTAGACTGCACCAAAGAGATTTGAAATGCAATCAGGACCGAGACCAAATAGGAATCATAAAAAAATTAAAGGATATCTAATCTCTTAATAACTATATTTAAAAGATTTAAAGTACAAAAATAATTTAGATCTGTTCACTAACAATTTTGAAAATATATAAGTAAATTTTCTAAATGGTGAGTACAATAAAATTTAAAATAAACATCAAATGTATTTATTTCTTTGTTTTCTACAAACATTACAATTTAGATTTTTTTTTCTTTTGCCATAGCTATCATTAATCATTTAAAATAATTTAGGCAATTGATAAACAATTGGAATATATTTTGTATTACTAGACAAGTGAATGTGTATTTATTATTTTTAACCTATTGAAATAATTATCTACAAAGTATTTATAAATAAATCCAAATCAAATATAAAAATCCACTAGTGCTATTGGAAAATATTTGTTATTTTTCATGTTTATTATTATCATTACTACTAATTAATTATTAATCATTACTTTGAATTATTATAGTGAATTTGTTTTAATACTAGAATAATTATATTGTTCACTTTATTCTTATATATATATATATATCTTTGACAATCTTTTGCTCTTCAGATAGTCAGCACTGATCAATAATGAACTTTGAAGTGTGTGTGGATTTTATATAATTCTATCCAGAATTATATGACTAGTAGTAAAGAGATTATTATCTTTAAAGTTCACACACTTTATATACATAAAATATGAATGTTATTTATGGCCAGTAAACCTTTAAAGTTTACATACTTTATTTACATAAGTTATGAATATGTTATTTATGATCAGTTGACTATATTAATGATCTCAGCTAAAGTATATACACTATACTTGTATTCAAATATTACCACTTAAAAGCATACAGCTAGGATTATGCCTTTACATTCAGGTATAAATGATCACTGCTCTTTTTTCATTTGGCTCATTATTTGTATTTTCTTGATAATGATGACTAGCATCAAATTTTATGTTATACAATATCCAAATTCAGTTAATAATGATTGCCCTCAGCAGAGGATTCGTTATTTAGCATTAATATTTACATCTGCTAATTATTTATCATTTTCATTTCATTACAATATATATAGATAAAACAATACTAAAAAGTTTGATAACGATTGAAAAAAAAAAATCTTTATGTCCATTCTATTACAAGGGTTTTTTAATACATGGACATTGCAACTTCATTCTCAACACTCACAAAATATATATATATAAACAAAAAGGTAAAACTACATCATAACTATAACAATTTCTTAGATTTGCAAATAAAAAAAAGAAATGTGAAAAGACAAAAAAAAAAAATATTACCTCAAACTTTTTTGCATGATGTAAACCTCCAGACCAATTAATTGCAATATCACAGCACTTAAATGAAAAAAAAAAACAGATTCAAAACATATATCAGTGAAAAGACTCACTTTTATAATTATGATGCTGCAATTTTCAAAATGGTATTCATTTTATCACATAAAGACAGAAAATCTCCGTTTCTTCATTGGATCCTTATTAGAAGAGATTAAAAAGATTTAGTCTTTGAAAACAATTATTAATAATTATATATATTGAAGCTGGAAATCTGTTCTGCAGATTTGTGCTTCACCTAGTGCCAATTATATAAGCACTAGAACGGGTTTGAACCCGAATTATATCTAAATTTAATATGCAATAGTATATATAGATGGATACACGAACATCTAGTTTGCCTGCCCATTCAACTTGCACACGTGTAGGTGCGTATGAAAATTAACATTTGAAAGTTATACAATTTTGTCATTTTATTTCAATAACTTTCTAATCAATGTATATTATATATATTTTGTAAATTTTATATTTTGCAAGTAATAATTTGTATAAAAATAAAATTGTCATTTAAGAGACAAACGACAGTATCTTGAAAATTTATTATTGATAGTTTGTCTAAAGTAAACTGTTATTTAAGAATGAAACAATGCAATCGGTTGGTCTTAAAATTTTGCGGGCCATTGGGTCATTCTAAAAGATACACGAAGGTCATAGGTACCAGAAGTTCTTTAATTATTTTGTCTAGCCAGTGTTCTGGTCTTTTTCATTCCCATATATGGAAATGGAGGTCAACTTCGAATCTCAACCAAGTGTCCGAGTTTGAGGCAGTGGCCAGCATTTTTTAAATATTTGCTTATGTATAAAGAGCTAAATTTTATATTTTCTTGGCTTTTGTTTTTTTTTGCTCTACTCAAATATCATATTCTTCATGCCAGTTTGCGTTGTGTAGCAAATCATGATGGGGTAAAGAAGATCATCCACTTCCCATACCGCTGGGAAGCTGATAAGCTTCTCTATGCGGACTGTTCAGTGATATGCGTGCTTGAAAGTGAATTTTGAATCTCTACCAATGCCTGTTTCAAACCCAAGCCAGTTCATGATCATGATCCACCGATTATCTGCATCGTCATGTCCTCAATCCCAAGGTAACATCTACATTGCCATCAGCTATGAACTCTTAATTAATAAATTATTCTAATCTTAAATTATATTGTGCGCCTTTCTTTTTTTTTTACTTAATTTTTCAAGCTGTTATATAAATGTTGATAATGTCTATGAAATTTATTCTCATGCTATATAAATTCTTACGTTATGGTGCGGCTATTTAGAATTAATTTGACTTTTATTATTTTATTATTCTAATTCATTTTGACATGCCAAGAAGATATACAATCTAGCGAGTGAATTTAAACCCACCGCCAATAGTTTTCTCCTATTAAACTAAGGAGATGTAAATTTTTTTTAAAGTTCATTGCTATAAACTCGCTCGGTTTTATACCAATTATTTTCAATAATTTTATTCTTTAAATTTGTTATCCATAACTGCAAAATTTAACCCTCATCTAATCATTAAAGTTGTTTTATCATTTTAACTAATTAAATCTAACCAGAACTGGATTTAATATGTAATCTATGATTTTATTTTGTAAGTAATATCAGTTATTTGGGCAATGATTGCTCGTAAAATGTGAGGAGATATTTCCGAGATGTTGGAGAGTGCATTTTATTAATCATTAGTTAACTGCCCGGGATAGTTTGTGTTTAAGCATTCCATTACACAGGAGAGGGTCGTATAATAATCAGGTGTTTATTAATTTATCGTGGTCTTTAGTGACACAAACTATTTATCTGTTTTAGGCGTTATAGTGTATTGTTGCAATCGTTATTTATGATTTTCTTGTTTTGTCATGTATTTTGGGATGCTATCCCTCTCAAAGTAGACGTATTTCCTACTCGGGATCTTCTTCAGGCACCTCCAATGAATAAGTGTATGGGAAACATACGGATGAACTGTCAACGTGCAACTAGTGCCATTGTTCTTCAGAGATATGACCTTGGCCATCGTCCAGGCATACTCCTTTCGTACAAACATGACCGAGCCACTCAAGAGTATCTTAAGTGACCGCCTCTCTATATGCGATTGTGAGTGATAATGTGATACCGCCTTTATTATTATTATTGAGTTGCCTATCTACCCACAATACTCTCTGTCAGTCGTAATTACATGCTATTCGCCATCCATTCGATTTAATTTTCTAAGTCAGGTTATGAATTACAGCTTCTTTAAATCAAAAAATATATATTTGTGCTTTGCGCGCAGATAATGAAGCTGTTAAACATAAGTAATATTATCCAAAAGTTATCGCCAGGCGCTTTCAGGACAATTTAGTCCCATATTCATGGCTACTGGAGTTGAGTTAATGCAAATTTGAGTTATTTCAGTCCCACACATCTGAGTGATCTCCCAAATATTGCACACTTTCAAATCACACATTCTAAACTCTTACTTGTATCTGTAATGACTAATAAAACTGATTAGTGTAAATCTATAAGATGTTAAATGAGTGTTCAGCTACAAGATATTACTGATTACCTAATCAAGTTATTTGATTCTTGGCATATTAACCGTACCACCATATACGAGCAACCGCACAAACTACCCTTGTTTTATATATGTACTAATTGCACTACTAGCTTTATGTAATAACCCCAAGATTTTATGTTTTTATGTAAATTCAATGATTTATTGACTTTGACTTAATCCATAAAGTGCATGATTGCAAATTAAATCATGATCAAATTTGTAACTCCCATGTACAGACATTCTATGCAGTTATTTTGTTTACTACCGTATTTAATTATTTAATAAAATTTATATTATATCATATTCTGTATTCTCGCATTTATCCTTCATTGCCCGAATCTCGAGTATGACTGTTTAATTAACTTATTTCAAATTGAATGAAAGATTTTATTAATATTATTACTTAAACTCCCTTTGTCTAATATTACCTTGAACAACATTCTGGATCTGATTATTAATATAGTAAGCAATAGTCTGCACCGTCCTTTAAGTATTATATTTTATAATAATCATTAGCTAATTATTTGAATATTATCGATTCCCAATTGCCGGGTCTGGAGTAAATGAAAGCTTTCTAGTATCCTCAAAAGTGTTGTCCATGTAGTCAGAGATCTTGGAGCACAGGTAAATAAGTTAGCATTTAGTATTGCTCCAGACCTGTGTATCTCGCACATGCTAGATTGCTATAGTTTGCTTGGATTCTAGGTCTTGTAGAATGAACACATGATTTTGACCAGTACAATATGTGAAACTATTTTTCACTGATATTTAAGGTTATCTTTCAATCTACAACTTTTTTATGAGTTACTTTAGATTCCTAAATTACTTTTTACACTAATATTCATAAAATTAGTGTAATAATTAAACTATTTTGAAAAATAGCCAATTCAACTTGATAGTAATATATCATTTCTCATCTTCCTTCGGTTTCTTATCAAAAATGTTCATGTTATAATCTAACTTAAGAGTTGCTCTTATAGAAGTAAATAAAGGAATTCATAATATAAAAATAGTATTTAAATCAAGTAATTTATAAAATGTATCAAAGAACAAGTGATGAGATTTATTTATAGTAATCAATATTGAAAAACGACCGTGCAAAAATCTGATCCAGTAGTAAAAATCTACTTCTAGTGAAGGATTTTCTACAAATTTCAACACAGTACAGATATTTACAACACACTATATCTAATACTTGAGTATAAATCACCAATGAAGGAGTGTTATGCTTTAGGCAGGCATATTATTTAACCTATTTGGTCTTTTATAATCTAAATAAATAAAATCCCAATTTAAAAAGTATGAAGATTTAGCTATTTATACCAGATCAATGCACTGAAAACAGAGGATCAAAACATATTCTAAAACATTTGACAAATAATTTGAATGAAAGATTTAAGATCAGACAATCCAAACATTTTTTTTATGTGGGACTTTCAATATAAAGCAGAAAACATGATTCAGATTCCTACAATTAACTAGTTGTGTTTATTGATATCTGCTATTTTCAAATTAAAGATCGATATGATTATAAGAGTACCTATTAATATACCTGAAATTTGGTAAAATAAATGTAAAAACAAAAATAGGTTTTCCAGTTGAGATTTTTCATGCTGAATGCTTATTCATTGATATAAATATCTAGATAATCTAGAGAATTTATGTTTGTGACAACATTCATAAAATTAAGTATGAATAACTTTTTCAAAACAACTACAGCAAGGATAAGATTAGCAAATAGTTCAAGAAAAAGGAAAAACTTCAAGAAATATTTATATGAAAGGTTAAAGAAGGCTGATTTTTGTTATTGTTATTATCTGGATAAGAAATATTATTTTAAAAAATGCTGTAGAGGCACTCCAAGCAACATATGAATCGAGAAATATTCATCCAATAAAAACTAAAACAAAAATGTTTAAATATAAAAGGAGGTGAGGGGGCTAACAGGAAGTGAATAATCTAAAAATCTTAATGACCTCACTAATTTTTTTTAGTAGTGAGTGTCATATTTGAATAGAATCCTGGTGAAAGTCAATCCATATTGTAACCAGTATCTTACACATGGAAGGAGTGTTTTCCTACATTAGCAAGCTCATTTTCCTTAGATCTTAGGCCTTACAAATTTTGTACAGGATTTCATTAATTCTCTGCATCTCAAAAGTAATAAATCTGTAAGTTTGAATAAAATTTAATTTTTTGATTAGTATATGTAATTTTTCTGTTACCAGCATTTCAGAATATATCCAATACCAATAATTTTTTTATAAAAAAAAATGTAAGCTCTAACAAATATTGTTTTTTCTTCTTTTGTTTTTCATTATCATTGTTTTGGTCCTGATATAACTCTTTATGTATGTTTTTTTTTATTGTAATCATTAGTTATAAAGGTATTGCTTATATAACTTTTTTTCTTCTAAGAGTATTTATCTGCAAAATTAACTACTCTAGTAAAGAGATTTATGAAATTCTATGTGAAGTTTATGGGACTTCTTATGTAGATATGAGTAATTGCTGAATCAATGCAATAAGAAATATACATACTAACTTAAAATAGCACTCTCCTATATTATCAACACTGGTCACAATATATTTTTCTTGCATCAGATTCTATTTAAATGTCACAGTCACTATCAAAAAAAAATCAGAGACCAGAATGAATTAACAAATATGATGATACATCTAAATTATTTCCTATATGGAATTGTCAATTTTATATTAAACCACTCATCTACTGTTAATCCCCACTCATATACACCTGGGTCTCTTTTTACGCGGACTTATTTAACACGATTTTGAAGTTACGCGATTCGTGTTTCACTGGAAGTCGAACTCCAATAATGCGCTATTACTTTAAATAATAAATTCCGCGCACTTACGTTTATTGAAAGTAATGGCACATTATTGGAATTCGATTTTCATCTTAGTAATTTCAATATTTTCAGTGCTTTATAATAGTAAGATTTTATGCAATAATGAAATTAAAATTATGATTTCCACATTTTATGTATACACATTAAATTTTACAAGATTATAATGTAAATTTGTTCAAACATTGTGCGTGTTAATTTTGCATTTTAAATCACATTCTGTTTTTGCTTTTTAAAAAAAAAACGTAATCAATTATTAATCATTTAGTGTCCGCAAGTTTATTTTTAAAAGGTGAGTAATAGCAGTGAAACGAAATTTGATTTTTAAACCGAATTGAAAATTAAAGACAAAAATAAACGTTTAGATATAGAAGAAAATGTAGAAAAAGATAATGAAACAGAAGTGGAACCTGTTCCTTTCACTGCAAAAATGATTCGAGAAGGTCTTCAACTTTATCAGTTGGCAAATTATTTTCTTATAAATGACACTAATCACGAACGTGCTCTTAAATTCCAACGAGAGCTAAATGGTTGTATGTCTGGAAATCGCATCATAAACAATTAATAAAATCATCATCTCAAAGATTAATTACTAATTACGTTGTCACCAGAAAACAACACAACATGAGGGTGAAGTTGGTGCTAGTTGTATTTCCTCTTGTGAAGAATCAAAAACCAGTTTGCAAACGAACTTGTTTACCGGTAAATAGCGATAATAATTAAAACGTGTATAAAAAAATGTATGCATAAAAATACATATTGTTTTGAATAAAATTAAATATTATAGTTAAAAAATAGTTTAAAAAGTTTGTCTTGTATCAATTTTTTTCAAATTTGAAATTTTTTATTAGTCATATTTTATTTCCTTATTTTTTTTTGCGTGAATTTTAAAGTAATTTTACGTTGGTGCTTTGCTTTTACGAGAATTTTGAAAAATCACAGACCGCATCCCCCCTTTTTCAATGTAAGTTACGTCTATTTTTGCACAATTTCGTTTGCGCGTGTTTTCTGAGGAACCTATCTATCGCGTAAAATGAGACCCAGGTGTATTTAAATTTTTTTTGCATTTCTTGGTATTCCAAATTTCTATGGCATTTTAAAAATAATATTTCTTATCTAAATAATAGTGAGTACAATCTAGTCAAAATTATCGATACAATAGTATTATTAATTACATATGAACTCAGATAATATAATTTTTATATCTGTTGTCCAGAAAAGTCTTTATTTAATATATAAAAATACTGCATTTTGAGGTATAAATGATTAATATCTTATTGAAATATTTTACTCTGCAACTTTATCGTTCTTTTTGGGTTTCTTAATGGTATATTCAAAAATAGATAAAACTGTCTTGCTCAGCATGAATTTGATCCTGAAATCAAATATGTAGCAAATGAATTTACTAACTATTGTACCAAGGCGTTTATATTTTTGCAACAGTAGTATATGATATTAATGTGCATAAAAATTTACTTAAATGTATCTAAATAAGCATTGCTAAAGATATAAAACCTTCATTAATTAATTATACAAACACTATTAGAAGTATAAAACATTCGTATAGTGTTATTATTAAGTAAAACATTTTTATATAAAAAAAAAAAGCTTTAATGATAAATATTAGACTTAGAGATAAAGATTTTAGTATCAATTCTCAGAAGAATAACAAATAAAAATGGCAAATTGTGCTCGAATAACACAGGATTTCCAAAGCAATTATCCATAGGAATTTTTTTCTTATTATTATATCCTAAAAGAATAATAAAAATTATCCTGATTAACAAATTAATAGATATAGAATTTAAATAAAAACTATCAATACACTAATGAAATCATTTGAAGAAATAGAAAAATAATTGAAAAAAAGATTATAATCAAATATTTTATTCATTTAAAACAAAATACTTTATTATTATATGGAAATAAGTGATATATATAAAGCCTTACATTGTTATTAATTTTAACAGCACCTTCTAATGATGCTCCAGTATACATTGAACAGAAGTCAAATAAACCATCAAAAACAGGACTGAAAAAAAAAAAAAAAAAGAATTATTTAATAACATTTTGTAATTTGATTAATTAAAATAATTATATGATATATACAAATACCAGTCATCTCCAACATTAAAATGTGTGAGACTTTTGGTAAATCCTTGAACATTACCAGGAGTAACTCTTTGTAAAAAATCAATATATTCCTCTGAGTGAAACCTGCACATATCATGAAGAGTAGCCCGATAAGGCCTGTATACCTAAAATAATAATAATAAAAATGATTAAATTTATGCTTACTGAAAGAATATATAAAAAATTATCAAGTGTCAAAAAAACAATTAACAGTACATACATATAAGCATAGACATATGAGTATATTTAATATAGCCTAACCAACATATCTGTAATTAGATAAAAAAAATTAAATAAAAAAAATTAGGAATGAATAATTTTCATAATAAATTAGAAATGAATCATTTTCATAAAATTTCAGCAACAGCTAATTTCTTGCTTTATATATCTTCAAGTCATATTGCTATTAAATACAACATTTTATAGTTTTCTATATTTGAATTTTTTAATTTCTAGTATAACAATTCTCTGTTGGTGAAACCACAACCACCACCACCAAAAAAAAAAAAAAAAAAGATTGCTGCTAGCTGTACAAAAAAGAAAATTTAAAACTTACAAACTTAGTACAATGTATCTTTTACATTTAATCCTTATTATCAACTTTTATCTCAAAAAGAATGAAAACATAAAAAATAATAAGCTTTATTATTATTAATTTTATTAATGGTTGATAGATCACATTCAGATACATACACATACACACACACATATATATATATATTGTAACCTACACTATCCGAATCATCAAGAATATACGCCTAAAAAGAAATGTTAAACTAAAGAGATGATTTCTTTATTGAACTAAGCTCGCATGAAACTATAAACTTAAAGAAGATTACAAGGTGATTAATGAAGATAATAACTTCTGGTCAAACTAGCTTTAAAATCCACAAACAAACAAAATGTTATGAAATAAATTTAATATTCATCAAACCAAAAAATAAATCCTAATTAGATCGATGGAATGGATATGAAATTAAAAGTATAAATTAAGTAATAAGTAAATTAGGATGTAGATGAATAAATGGATGATGGGAATAAGTAATAATTAGATAATAAAATGAAATGAGTCTGAGAATGAAGAGAAAAGAAAGATGATGTATGAGAATAATGAATGATTAAGATGATGATAGAATAAGAGTTAATGAATGATTAAGATGATAATAGAATAGAAGTTAATGAATGAATAATCAATTATGATAATGAAATAAGGTCAAATGAGAATGAATAAATAAAAGAACAATTAAGATGAAATTGAAGAACAATGTTGATGATGGAGACTGAGATATTAAACTATAAACTAATATTGTATTAAATGATAATAAGATAACTAAATAAAATAGGGATTCCAAGCTTAACAAAACCAGAATATTCACCATAAAGTCAAAACAAGCGATACATTTAAGACAAAAAAAGCAATTTACACCTTAAAGTTTGGTTGACTTTCATAAAACAGTGAATATAACATAACTCAAATCCAACTACAATAAATAACTAGATATAAAATTTACCATAAATTCAAATCCTACATTGCAAATTAATAACTTATTCTTCTCAGGGATCAAACAACTTAAAGATTGTTATACAAGATATATTTGGCTCAGTGAGAGGGATTTTGCCACTACCCAAATATAATGCACCAAACAGCTCTTAAGACAAAATCAAATTAACAAACAATATTTAGTAATTCCAAAGAAACTTTATAAACTCCATAACTATTATAAACTTTAAGCTTCAAGAAATAGGAATAACTTTTTAATAACTAAACACAATAACTTACCAACTTCCTTTTCTCAAATAATTATGAACAATGTGATCAAGATCAGTGAATGATAGATCTGTGGGTTCAAATAAACTGATTAAACCAATATTAAGTGTTTATCTTTTAGTATACCACTTAAAATAAGATGCACTCTAGGTTAATAATATTTTGATTATTAAGTGATGATGTCCCAGATGTACTCATAAATTATAGGGCTTAACAAAATTATTATGATATACCAACATATAGTTAATTATACTATATTGATTGATGGTGATTTCAATATAATCAGATGATATGTCGATAGCAATAACAACAATAATGTGTGTGGTGATTAACAATAAGACTCCAGACAACTAAATAAATTTTTAACACAACAAGATTTATTTACACTATTTACAAATTTATTTCAGACACATTGCATGAAATAAGACAGACATTATATAAAATCAGGTATGGAAAATAATTTGTATCCCATTGACTACACACATAGTAAATAAGACAAACTAATACAGTGATATTCATAGTATCACTATCATTATTGGCTATATTTTTATTATTCTATCTTATAGAATAGGAAGATTAAACTTTATTTAAACTAAATAAACCCTCAAATTAAAAAAACAAAAGTGTATTCAAGTCTTTGGGATTTGTGCAAATTTTAAATATAAAACTCAAAAGTTATAAAGTAGTGTATTAAACTGTAGCTATTTTATTTATCAGAATATGATAAGGACAATTATCATATTCAGCACAATTAACGATTATTATTATTTACTATGAAGAGATTCATTGTATTAATGTGGGGACAGACATCAGAAGTCAAATGCATACATGACACCAAAACATTGCCTATGTCCACAACATAATCATTCTAATAGTTAACCTATCTTACCGATCCATCGGCGAATCGCTGCTTGATGAAAATAAATCAACATTGTCCATGTGTATCTCTTGCTCTTTCATATAGAAGTTTTACAATCACTAGTAAGTTTTGGTTGGTTTGTCTATAAATGATGAAGATCCTACAATATCATAAAGACACTATTCCAATTAGGCAAACACTATAGATAAACCAGTGTCCCTGAATCTAAATTTATCTTATCCTTGCTATTTAATTTTAAAAGACTAAAACTTCACCATACACAGTGAAAAACTAACTACATAACCTCATGAAGGATCAAACAATAAAGGGAGGCTCTACAAAACAACATGATAGTTGTACAATAATATGGCCAATTCTAATACCTTTTCAAAGGTATAAAAGTGTGGGCATTGCCTCATCACAGGGAAATAGAATTCAGACCATGGATATCCTCTCTTGGGATTAATTATGCTAACTAAGCACAAACTATTGATTGGCCTTGACAATATCATCCTCTCATGGAATCAGCAATGGGAGATTGTCCATCTGCCCATGCACAATATTAATATTAATGATACTATATTTGATGGCCATTATATGTGGCACATACTTATCAGCTGAAAGCTGTCACTAATCCTTATCAATACAATAGCAAGATAAAATAATTCTAACAATAAAAGTGGAAACCTAAATATTCCATTTCACAGTGCAGAAACTAACAGTGTATCAAACAAACCAACATATAAGTCAAATTGACCATTAACTATTTTTAAAAAGAACAATAATAATACTTTTGTTATAACAAGTAATACGCATGTAGACAATGGAAATTAGCCTACATTTTATATTTAAAGTGGACATGTTAATTCATAGGCAAAATTTAATAAATGCAAAATGCTTATGTCGAATCTCTCATATAATAAAAGATTTGTGTCAGTACACTATATCTTTGACAAATTTCGTCTGTTTGATATCCTTCAATAAAATATTAAAATCTGTTTTAAAAATGTGAGAGATGAATATCTCTCTCTAGATAAATGATATTTAATATTATATTCTCCCGCAACTGGGAAAAATAACACACACAAAAATAAAATTTATATATAATATAATAAATGTATGTATCTTTATATATCTATTTGCCTTTAACTAACTATATTTTCATACCACAATAGAATAAAATTCTCTGAATAACATATTACAAACATTATATTACAATAATAAACTTAAGCAATAAAAAAAAAAAAAAGAACATTTTTATTCCCATTTATTGATGCCCCTTAGTGCAAAGTTTGTTCCATCTTTATAAGCTGAATAATAAGGAAACTGATATCAGGAGCAAATATTCATAAGTAATGCATATATATATTTTATGATTATTATATTCGATGCCAGCATAATGAAATAAAATCCAAACACTTCCAAAAATCATGTAGCACAATTAAAAATATGTTTATCTATACATTCTGTAGATAATTTTCCTTAAAATGAATTTATAGGTTCATTACAATTAACAAGCTCAACTTTTTAAAATCATTTATTGATTTTGTTTATTTTGTTTTTCCCTCTGCGGTGATATCTGTAATAATTTTAAATGATCTGGTCATTTTTAAAACATTATTAATTTGCATATTGCACAATAAAGATTAAGAAGTAAATATTTATTTATTTCATTTCTATCAGCAAATTAATGTGTGTTTAATAATATTAAGAAGAATTTATTCAATTGTGAGCAATTATAAATATGATACCTTTAGCATTAATAATCTGTCATTTTTCCATTTTCAATAACTAAGCAAATTCACGCTAAAACATCACTTGGCAGATGAGTTTTTTTCTTTAATGAGAATAAGAAATAAGTTCACTCATTTTTCTTTTTAAATTGATTAAACTTTATATGACTTTAAAAAAAAGACTTTTTAATTGATTTACTTTATATTTTCACACTTTTCTTCAAAATTACTTCTAATTATATTTTATGAAGATTATAATTTATAAGCAAACGTACTTTCTTCTTTATAATAAAGAGCGCGAAAACCAAAACACTTAAGTTTTTTTCTTTTCAATCTAAATAATTTACGCATCATTTTTAAATACGAAAATTGGCTAATATAAATAAAATAAAAGTAATTGCTTACACTTTCTGGATTTGTTCTTAGTTTGAAGTAGTATTTGTTGAGGCAAATAATTATCCATATGGTTGTTATCCTCCTTTCTCCAGTATGCATCTCAGGAATTGTAAAATCGATGGAAAATAGTGATGAAAGAATACAAGGTTTTTTAAAGTTTCTTATTCCATATTTTTAACTACACATTATCCTGTAATCTTAATCAATTCAATCCACAGGGTTGATACTTTTCAGCTTTTTCTTTTTACTTTATTTTATAGGTGTAGCTATTGAAGTCTTGTTGGTTCTGATTTTCTTTCTTGATAGCCCCCCCCCCCCCTACAAACTTTGTTATATTATTTATACCTTATATTACATTGCATTATGGTACTAAATGGAACAATAACTGAACAGTGTGAATAAATTAATATTTCTCCATCTAGTGATAACTACTTAGGCTATTTCATATCATTTTAAATTGCAATATAATATATTTGAAGAATGTTTACAAAATTTAGAAGAATTATAAATTGTTTTCTTTTCTTTTAATTACTGTTTAATAATAATAATAAAGTGCTAAATATTTTCATACTTCCAAATTGTTTTAATATTATTAAAATATTATTTTTAATATAACTGCCACTAGACCTTATGATAAAAATGTTTATGAAATTCATATCCACTCTATCAGATTTTCTAGTGTGTCTCAAACAGACCAAGTCATCATCACTCTCAGGATATTTATTGGTGAGCTTTTACTTAGTTGGAAAATTATAATCCAATAAGCATTTAAATCTATAACTGATTTTTACACACTGATTTTCAATATATTAATAAATTATTATTAATTAAAATTTTACATACTGGATCACTTGAATAAAGCTCAATATCATTGAGCCAAACCATATGGTTACAATATATATATATATAAACTTTTGATTATGCTGTTAAATGCAGACTTTAACTTTACTCACAAGATAGCATTTTCTGGAACAATATAGCAATAAGGGGAGTGTTAGACAATTTATATTTGAATTTTCAGTTAATGATATGCACTAGGTCTATTTCATATATACATTGTGTATACTTTTGTGAACATGTTCTCTTATTCTGTTGGAATTGTCTTATTATATTCTAATTTTTTTTTCCTAATTATTTTTGATGTCAAAAGTTGTACATATATATTTATTAAATAGTTCATTTGTATTAAAAATAGCTATTCATAGTTAAGCTATTATCCATGCCTTTGGTATCAGTGATAAAGATCCCTATACATATATCACCACAAATACATTCATGTAACTTATGTTATTTCTTCAATTTGTTTATTGATATCTTATGATACTATTAATAACTTCTATTGGAGCGAATTTTATTTTTTGAAGGATTTCAGTTCTTTGCCTAATTGTAGTTTTCCAATATATTTTATCTTCAAGCATATCTCAGCCCATGAAAACAATTAATATTGCACTGCTTTAATGTCCTTGAGATAATATTTATAATGTAAATAAAGTCTGCCACTTCTATAAAAACTATGCTCAAGTTCACCATAAAATATTTTTGTAGGAAAGATCATTATCATTCATTCCCATCATATGCTTAAGCCTATGATAATATATCTTTATAATAATAATTTAATTATCACAACAAAGCAAAACTGAAAAATATATTTATTAGTCTTATGATCTTGTCATTATATTTTATATTCATAAAGAGCAGATTTGAATAAAAATTTTCCAGTGATGATGAGGTCAGTTGAAAACCCATATCTCATTTCCATACAATAAATTAACCAAAATAAGAGCCTATATACAACTTAATTACATTTGTTATATCATTATGAACTATTCTGTTTTAACTTCTTAAATGTGGCAATAGCATAATGGAGTCTCTGCTATCATAGCTTTCATATTTGCCTTTTTATTTAAAAACTAGTAAGATGTTTATATTTAATCTTAATCTCAAACTGATAATCATCCAAATTAAAAATTATGAAGATTTTCCTTCTATCTATGGTTGATAAAGGAAGAATTTAAGTTTTTTTGTAAATTAATTTTTGAATTGGTAAAAATTTAAAAAAAAAAAAAAATGGTTCAAATTAAATTTTTTTACTATTATATTGTTTTTTGTTGCCTACATTAAATAAAAAACAAAGTTGAAACTAGTATACATTCTTGTTTACAATATAAATAAATTTTGATGAGCAAACATTGCTTTAATTATTGACCAAATCAATAAATCATACTAATATGCCTAAAACCTTTCTTACATTTTTCTAGTAATAAAAATAGTGACCATAGTTATTTTGAATAACTTAACATTATTTTACAACTGCCATTGAAGATTTTAATGCTAGAATTGAAAACATATTTACATAAAAATATTATGATATGAAAACAGAAATGAGAAAGAACATAATTTGTAGAGAAAAAAATCTGTTCATTATATATATTAGAAGAATTTAAAAGAGTGCACAGAAAATTTAGATTTACTGTGAAGCTAGAGAATTAAGTAAGATAATAAATATTAGCAATTGAACACCTTTAACCTTCAACAATATTTCAAGTGAATTTTAAATACAACTTACAAATTACTTTAAAGTATAAACAGATATTAAAAATACTCAGATTTAAATGAAATTAATAAAAAGACAATAAATACTCTAATAAGAATACTTATAAAAATAGGAGAAACAAAAAAATGTAAAAGATTCATAAATAAATTTTCTACAAAAGAATTTATTGTAGAAAAGAAAAACTAAATAAAAAACTACAGAAAAGAATTGGTGATGACATAACAAAATATTGTGAAATGACAAGAAAAATTATAGAAAAAAATTTATCAAATAAATAAAAAATCATCTTGATATTAAAAAATATGGTAATTTAGAAATAAAGATGACATCATGAAATATATAAAAAAATTCTGCAAACGTCTCTAATAATAAAAATAGCCTATATTTTTGTGACATCTTATGAAATCCTATGTGTAAGACATTTAATTAAATCTATGAAGAATGGAAATCTTCCAGAAAATGATTCAATC
Source organism: Epiperipatus broadwayi (assembly GCA_028023455.1). Classification (NCBI taxonomy): domain Eukaryota; kingdom Metazoa; phylum Onychophora; class Udeonychophora; order Euonychophora; family Peripatidae; genus Epiperipatus; species Epiperipatus broadwayi. The sequence continues at coordinate 931,897 of JAQFVV010006245.1, read as the reverse complement.
ATTATAGATATATTAAAAAATGCAGGTGAAGAAATGGAAAAATTGTTAGCTATACTTTAAATACTGTAAAATCTTTCAGCCAGTAATGGATTAATGACAATTAAAGATTTAGAACAAGATTTTTTAAAAATTGTTGGATATGAGATTTAAATATTATAGTCTAGGTGACAAAGTAAAATGAAATAAAAGATGGAAATCATTCAAGGATAAAAACCATAAAATTCATGGCTGAGCAGCCTATTCCCATCTAAATAGCCCTATAGTACCAATTAACAATTGCAAGGACAAGAACAAATGAAATGAACATTAAGAATTTACTTTGGTGTGTTCTCTTAAGGATTTATAGATGAATCAATAGAATTTCTTTCAGTTAGTAGCAAACTTTTTTCTCCAACCATTTTGTTAATAAAATAAAAGGAAATATTTAAAGGATTAATATTTCCTTTTCCGACCATTACTAAATTGCAATTCTAAACTATATCAGCTTCAAAAAATTTTTTGATAAAAAAACTTATCAAAAATAATGCTAACTATTATTTATTCACATCTAGCAATTTTTAACTATAAATTCTCAAATGATTTTTGAGCTATATGAGAACTACTATAATACTATTTTCTCTATAATAAGTATCAATTCATTTTTTATCTTCAATTCATAATATCTAAAAATTTCATCATCTTATCCACACTATATTGTAATTTCAACTCTCATTTCCATTAAAAAAACTTTTTATATCCCTTTTCAATAACTTTTCTGCTTTCTTCATTTCACAAATTTTGGTTGATAAATATACCCAACTAATGTCAGAACTCTTAGAAATATTAATCTTACTATCAATAATTTATTATCTACTGAAGCACTATTTATACATCTTTTCTTCTTGGACTTAAAACAACATCTTCAGTATTATTTTTATTTATAGAAATAGAAAATTCTAACAATGTCAAAATTTATTCACTTAAAAATCTACCTTGTCTCACAAGTCCTACAGTATTTAATCTTTTCCTGGTCATTTCTGACAATATATATATGATCATCTTATCAGACTTGTTCATAGCTCTAGCATTCTATGGTTCTATTTTTTTAATTCTAATAGCTTTAGGTAAATAATCTTAACTGTATTTGATCAATCCTAAAAACTAGTAGCATCACTATAATAGTTTTCTATTTGTTTTCTTCAGCCATATAAACTACATTTTTAAATCCAGTTTTATTACAAAAATCCAATATTTTATATATATTGTGACTCATACATATATATGTGTTACATAAAACATTTTAAAATATTCAAGAAAATATATATATATTTTAAATGAAAAATATAAAAAGGTAGATATATATATATTTAAATAAATCAAAAGTCTGTTAGAAAATAAACAAAGGGGAAAATATAATATTATAATATAGAGATTTTAGATTTTCTATTTGAAAAGATAACTTATTTAGTCTTTTAACTAAAAAAGAAAATTCTGATGGATTTCGAAAACAAAGAAAATACATTATAACTTTAACATGTAAAAATTACTTAGTGAAAGAATTTGAGGTAATACATCGTCTAATTACCTATACCGCTCTATGACGCTGTTGCTAGTGAAAAACAAATAGATATAATGTTACCGGGCTGATTTTAAATTTTGTTGATTTATGTTTTTAATTTTTGGATTTGCTTGATTTTTATTTTTTTTGTTGTTGTTGCTTTTTTTTTTTGTAACTGGTTTGATGTATATTTTTTAAAAATAAAATAATGGGCTTTTTAAAATATTGTCTTTTTTTTTTTCAAAAACAAAAATTTCTTTTTGTCCGGTCTTTTTTTTTTTTTTTAAAGAAACTTTTTTTTTTTTCCCCAAGTCTTTTTTATTGTTTTTGAAGAAACTTTTTATTTTTTAGCGAGAAACAAGGCTTTCTCGACAGACCTCTCTAAGACCTGTCGTCATATTCCTTAAGGCATTTTGACACCTTTCCAACTCAGCTCTAATACGCTTCACTGTAAGCTGATCCCGGCTTCAATAATAAATTGGCCATATCGCTTGCGAAAAAGCGATTCGGCAGCCCTCAAAGCCTGTTCCATGAGCGAATGGAACACCTTCGTCAACATTGACACGATTGACATTCCATTTCAGATGTTTGACAATGCCTTAATTTCATTAAACCACCACAAAGACAGTTTTTCTGGGTGGGTAAAATAATTTTTTTGGGGTTGAAGGAAGGCCGCTGCATCTGCTTCTGTAGCAGATAAATCTCAAAACTACAATGCCAAACGGTCGTCTGCTATTGAACTGTTTTGATCTCGAAAAAGTCTCAGAAAGTGCGCGACTTGATCGTGAACTTTGCCGAATCATGATTTACACTCCTCACTTATTGAATTCTGACCCCTGACAACGAAAGTGTAGGGGCATTTGAGAATTCGTTACAATTGTTACTAACTCACATAAATTACAATACATTTAAGCAAAAAAATAAATAAATCCATTCTAATATACTTTTCATCATTACAACTACAGAAACCTTCATATCATACGCTGTACAATAGTCAAGAGTAATGTCTATAGAAAATGTCGCATACTCATCACTAATAATGTTCAACATGCTAGAAATGTTGGGGTAAGGGTGCACTTCAACATCTTAGTGTTTGAACAGTTTAACAGGCCGTAAAATCTATGAGCGGCCTTGTAAACAGCATATTTATGTGCTTTAGCGTAAAAACAGCGCCATCGCGCGGTGTGGATCAACAGACCATGTATTACCAAATTTGATTGTACAAATAATTATAAAAACGATTTTAGAAATCTAATTAAAGATCAAAATATCTTATAAATCTTCTGATCAGAAGAAATTATATTTATTAGAAATTAGTATTTCTAACTGATTATCTAATATGTTTAATCAATGTGTAATTAAGAAAAGAGAAGATTAATTAATTAATCAAAAGAATTTGGAAAACTAAAAAAAAAAAAAACTAATTAATAATGTATGTAGTCTTGGACAATGGATGATAAAGATATAAAACATATGAATTTTCTATTGCCTTTCTTCTAATGAGTTTTACAGAGAAGAATCTACAATTCTGTTAAGTTTTCCGTTAAGAACTGTCATCCAGTTTGCTGTCAGTTTAATTATGTCTACACTCACTCTCTGCCAGTATACAATTCAAAGCTTCCAGAGCATCAATCGGAAATGTATAGGTCTATATTTGGACATCTTAACCTTACTATGTGCTGTTAAACCACAAAGGGCTGTTTGTTCGATGTTCATTGCCCAATTTCTTCTACATTTGATCATCTGACGTAATAAATATCATTAACCGCTATTACTGAGATACCTACTCATAACTATAGAAGAAAGTTACTGCTGAACAAGACCCAAACTATATGCTGCCCCAGAAAAGAAGAGCGACCAGTTGCCAAAAGAAGCTAGGAACGCCCACTAATGAACTCCATCCACATTCAAAAAGATAGAAGTGCATTCTAGAAACAAAGTTGGAACAAAAACCGAAGTAAATATAACAATAATGATAAATTCAAACTAGACAAACTTTTATTCCTGTTCAAACTTAATTAGAGTTTTTTTTACTCCTATTTAAAAATGGACTAATCTGTAGCAAAGAATTCTATAATTAACATGATTTAATTTATTTTGATTATTGTGTTAATGTTTTTTGTGTATAAATAAACATGTTATTTTTAATTTAATTCTAGCTTATTTCTCTCTCTCTTTATATCTTACCATATAATGTTTAATTACCATATAATATTACGTTAAGGTGGAGTTAATTATATATGTGCATTGTAAATATACTTGGTCTGATAGTAATTTAAGTCAGTTTCTTGCTCTTCGGGCTAGTCAAGTAAATTAAGTGCTGAAAATGTTTTTAAACCCTTCTTTTGTTGATAGTCTAGTCCATTTTGATTAGATGGTAACCGGGAATCATCCCATACAAATAAAAATATCGCCAGAAGGGATGCTTGCTTCTTGCAGCTATAGAATAAGTGCAACGGTCTAGAAATGTGGTTGTGGTCGTATATTTTATACCATCTGTCTGACCACTGGTATGGCTAATATGTAAAAATATTAGTGCAAATATATATAAATGTCAATTTGTCATGTTAGTGTTGTTAGCGTGTTTCCATTATAAAATACTATATCTTAAATGTTTATTACTTACATATTTAATACGTATATTGGTGATTATTTATCTTTTCAGCATATATGTGTTTAGGTGTATCAGTGTTATTAGATAGAGTGGAGAGAAGTGGGTGGTGTGAAAGTCTGTGCTCATATACCCTATATTACATATATATAGCCACAGGTATATAACAAGCCTGTGTTTCAGTTATTACATATTTAATGTTTTTTAAATCAATAAAATATAGTTGTACTTAAATAAATAAAAAGACACTATTTGAAATCGTTAAAAAACACAACTGAGATAGTTATTTATATGCTATATATCCTATATTCTCAAATAATACTCATTTCCAGTGGCAAAGATAAAAAAAACACAGAGAAGCCTAAATATTTTTCAAGTAATTAAAAATATTGTGCAAATCAAACATATCATAAAAATATATTATTTTATTGCATAAATATTGTACGGTCAGAATTGTATGCTCATTTAACAAGATTTGGAATCTAAGCAAAAGTACCCTAAATTTATTCATGCCCGAGATACACAAGTCAGGAGCAGTCAGGGATTCTGCCCTATTTGTTCTGCTCTAAAACTATAACATTATGAACAACACTTTTGATGATAACAGATGAAATTTTATTCATTCCAGTCCCACAGACATAGCAGAGAGACACGAGATCTACAGGGTAATTAATATAAAGAATATCAAATCTTGGCTCAGTCAGATATCTTAAGTGTAGGAAATATCTATAAATTTAAATGAATTGCAAACAATTAGCATTGCGAACGAAATATGTATTATAATATAGAATCCATCCAGAATGAGCAAGAACAGAACAACCCAAGGATAAATGTCATTTAAAATAATTGGTTATAACTTCTAATAATAGTATTATTATAATGACCAAATGAGATTCAATGAGTGAGATTCAGTAAGACACGAACGCATGAGTAATTATCAACATAATAATTTAATGAACATAAACAATTTTAATTTACATCAGAGACAATTCACAGATTTCATGCAATTAATAACTTGCGCATAGGCAAATGGCTTAGTAACGCTAATGAAAGTTACAAATAACAATAAATTAATGTTATGAACGCTATGATCATTACTTTAAAGTAATGATAAAAGACATCTATAAATTCACCTCCAAAGAGAGATTTACTCTTGATATGATAGATAAACAACTTATTGTTCATGAGCGCATCTGGACCTGTACAAATGAGGAAGGGGTTAGCTTAAATAAGCTTTACTGTGACAATCCTAAAATTTTCTATTAATTATTAAGTAAATGGTTTACAAACATCACTGCGCCACATCTTATAGATAATATTGGAACTACACATAAGAAAGAGAACTCTCAGTGCTGACAACAATGATAGCATTAGAAATGGAGTACATGTCCATCTTTGGACTGAAAGGCTTTATCATACATAAGAGTTCGCTTGTATTTATAACAAGGCGGTATTCGAAGAGATGAGTGGTAGGGATGCTATGGTCCGAACTTGTCGACGTTATCCCATACAGAGCCTTAACAATCTAACGTTTGTCCTGAGGTCGGTGCTACCAAACCTCATTCTTAGATAAGTTACATGAAAAAAATCCAGGACTTCCAGAGGAATAAGTATGTTAAAGCAAAATACGAATTCTTGAAAATGCTATCATAAGAAAGCGATGCGAATATGGCTTAAGTCTTAAATGACTAATGCAATAATTTAAGCTTAAATAAAGTAATAATATCACGCGTAATGCCATGACAAAATACTACCCACTCAGCGACGTACATATAACCTTAGCAAATTAGGATGTTAAATATAGAAGAGGGGAAATATTATTTTCCTATTTAACAAGCCCCAAGTATTCTCAAACAATAGTATATTATAAGCAAGTTAATGCTCAATGGCGTGAAAGCAAATAAATAATTATTAAATAGATTAATAATCAGATTTATCTGCAGAACGTAAAATGCATTTAAAATTAATAGCGTTAACTACAAGAGGTGCCATTAAGCATATATTTCTAAATATTCAATCGAGCGAACTGCGTTCAATAAAAAATTTTACATTCAACTATTTAAATATTCCCAAATATCGGAATGGTGGCTAAAATAATATAAATTCGCTAGATTGAAACATTAACATAGTAATATTACTCAATAAAATACATAGTTTGAAATAAGTTTGTCGCATGAAAATAAAATAACTAGAGTGTGAAACTTAAGAGTTAATGACAGATCTAAAATATAATTCAGTGCTAATGTTTTACAGAACGAGATTTTTAAACTTCAGAGAGAAAATCATTAAACTTAATTATTACGATAACCGAGTTTATGGTCAGTTATCAGATAGATAGAAGATTACATTATGAATATATATAGAATTTAGGAATGAAATGAGGAATATTAAGAGTTCGTTCATCGACAAAACAGATTACCTTCTAGACATTATGGCGGCCATTTAGAACAATGTATGTAAAATTTAGACGCGAAAGCATGGTCAGCAAGGCATAATATTAACAAAATAATAGTAGGCAGCTTCCAATTGTTCTTTCATAGTTAAACAGAACAGTTCTCAAGTGGTGATGGCATGGCAGGAAAGGCAGCACAAAAGGCGATCTAAGATCAGGTAGGCAAATTTTTCCCTCTACTCAGAATTCATTTTGTTTTCACTCTCTAATATAAGACAAGTGATAGAGTGACCTGAGCTCATTTTTGCACATGCCTAGACTCTTACTCCTCCTATACTTGAAATTTGGCAATATAGAAAAACGTAAACAGATACTTTCCAGAAAGCATTATTAAACGTATTTTTAAAATTGGAAATAGCTTTAAGAATATGACTTTGTTAACTTGTGATTGTTGATATAATTAAATAATAATAACATTTTAACATTTTTAAATTGCAATAATACTTTTTAGAACTTTCTGACATTGCTTTAGCTTTACATTAATCATATTAATTTTCGTATCTGTAATACATATACGCACATATATGATTATCTAAGTGAAGGGAATTTACAAGCTTAGAAATAAGATCTGATTAAGTTAAAATAATAATACAATTGGTTAAACATAACCGTTTTGACTAAACAGGGTGGAAATCATATATGTATGTGTGCGCTTAACAATCGTGGATGACCAAATAAACATATATAAACCGGTTCAAACCCTACTTTAAAGGTTTGTAATGTCATCAGGCAATGAAGCTAAATATTTACTACAGATTTACCACTTCAATATATACATAGGTATAAATAATAATCAGATATTAAATTCTTTACCACAGCTATATAAATATCAATTTTTTTTAAATATACATAAAAAGCCTTTTTTAGCTTTTGTTTTGGTACCCCTTTCAAATGTTAATAATTTATTACATTTGAAAAGGGCACCAAATCAGGTGCTGAAAAAGGCTTCCATTGATTACTCTAGCTTGCTGTGTGTGGCAATACGTATAGTGAGTTTTTGCTTTTTATGTATATTTAAAAAAATTTCATATTTATATAACTGAATTTATTATTTTCTGATTATTATTTTATGGAAGAACAGCATAAAGATATTCATTCTTTTCCAATTTTGATATGTATAAATCTATTTCACAGAACAAATAAATCTGAATACATTGCTAAGATAATTTACAAACCAGATTATTTTTAAATAAACTTATAAATAACACCTATCATATATCAATGCCAATCTATTTTTTGCGGATCTAGCTTGCAAATTATCTTAGTATCCATGAAATCGATTTATATTTTTAACAATACATATCTGATAGCTAATAAAATCATTTATGTGTTCATTAAAATCATTAATATATATTTATGTATACCATTTAAAACATTTAATACTTGACTTCTTTATATTAGATGTGTAGATTGATATCACTGGCTGTTTATATTTATTTCAAATGAATAAATTCCTGGTAATGTAATCATTGACCATTTCCACTAATAAATTGGTCCAAATATCAAAACTAAATTTCAAAATCTAAACTGTATCAAATGTCAATTATTATTATATGATAATACTAATCCAAATCAAGAATAATTTAAAATAAATTTCTAATATTTCCTATAAGGATGAATGATCAGAACTGTAAAAAAAAAAAAAAAAATGCATCTGCTTCTCAGTAACAAAGCTTAAGAAGTAATAATAGGTACATAACAGACACACACTGGTTATGTTGCAGACAACATATTTCTCTGACATAATTGGAAAATTATTCTGACTGAAAAGACAAAAGAATTTCTAACATAGACCTCTTGGACCATCAATAGAAATTATAAGTGGGAATCCTTGCTTGTGATATAAGCATTTTAGATCTTTGCAAAGTAATGAAAAAACTCATATAATTGAGTTGGTGGAGATTTGATAAGCTTTGAAACAATGAGGAATATTTTTCTCCATTCCAGTATAAGTTTGGTGTAGTTTTCTGAGTTTTATAATAGTGTAAAGATAAGTAATAAGTAACATAATACATAAGTGACAATTTTACCTGGATAAATATGATAAATGATTATTGTTATTAATAATAGATTATAAGAAATTCAAAAGTTTGTATAATGAAATATGAAATGAGATATATCTGCCACTAATGGATAATCAAAGTATTTAATTATAATGCATTATAATATCAAATATAGAATTTTTGGTCTGAACTCAGATTTGATTTATACATAATATTTTTGTTTAGATATCATGGGTATGCTATGTTAAAAAAAAAATAGACATTTTATGTATAAAATTTAAATTAATATATTCAAAATACTTTATAAGTGTATTTTTATTCTGATCAAATAAAAGAAGTGGAATTATTGTAATAAATGACATCTATTTAGTTATATATTTGTAAATTTTTATAGTTATTAATCTTTTGTATTTATATATGATTCTATATTAAAGACATGATTAAATAAAGTGAATATTATTAATTGTGAAAAACATTCCTTTGTTACATTATCTTCATTGAATATTTGTTTTCTAGACATTGTTAGTATATATAAAAATATAAATTATATTCATCCTAATTTAAATGTAAGTTAAGGTCTTTGCCCAAAAGATTAGAAAGTAGGAAAAACAGAATACAATGGCTAAACTATATACCAGGGGTGGCCAAACTTTTAGACGTTGTGGGCAACTTTTTTGGTGAAAGTGTACTTGAGGGCAACTATGTTTTTTTCAGGGCTTTGAACCAGAAACCATAAAAAAAGTGTTATTTTTGCCGTAATGAAAAAAAAATCGTTCGAAGTCCTGGTTTTTTTAGAATGTACTTACAAATTGGTGATTTTTTTTTATAAGAGCTTTTTAGGTACTCACAAATATTGGTGAAGTTTTAGAAGATAATTACGAACTGATTTTACTATAACTACTATTAAATTACCTCAGTTCCCTCTAGTATTACATGTCACTTTATAAAATATTTATTACATTACAATTATTAAATTAACTATAAATAATTATTTTCTAAGGCTGGACCTGAATTTTAAAAAAAATTATATGCAAATTTTACAAAAAAAAAAAAATTACAAAGAAAAATTTTTTTTATTTTGATGACACTTTGCTAGAGAGTAAAAAATACATAATAACAATAAAAATAATATTTTACAAAAGTTCTTTAGTTCAATGCCTTGGAAAATCCCCACATTTTCTCTGCTAATAGTCTTTACAATAATTAGACATAAAGTTCGTTTCTTGCTTTGACACCTAATTTCTTTCGTAGATAAAAAAAAAAGTCCTTTTTTTTTAAATCTCATTGGGGATTATTTGCTAGCTAGACAAAGTGTTTTAAAAAGTTCACAACTTCTTTGTTTTAAAATCAGTTCATTAAAAACCTTGTTTCTCCAGGACAAGTTATTTTCATTTCTCCTTGGGAAAAAGGCAATTAAATATTTCTAAGAATTTTATCTAGCGTTACACAAAAATAAATAAATTCTTTTCAGCTTCTTCCAACCAGGGTTTATTTTTGAGATCAACAGGTATTATTTTAAATTTAACTATTTTTAAGCAAGAATAATTTTGAATTTCTACTTTTTTTATTTTATATATTCAAATCAGCTCTTAATTTATCATTATAATTTGTCAACGTTTACGTCAACCACTCCTGCTATAGACAATACTTGATCATTATGGACAGTTTGTTACTTATTCTCTTAACAATTTATTTTACCATCTCAGATTTTTTGAATTACATAATAAATTTTAATTAAGCTTTTTATATTATAAGATAATAACACTGAAATAAATTTAACTTACATTTTTAATTATGCTATTAAACATTGTAACTGCTTCTTACCTGCATTTTTTTATATAAACCATAATTTAAAACCAAACTGTGAGTTAGAGTAAGCCTATGTGGTTTCATGGGATGACTAGGACCTGGCAAAAAAAAAAAAATTTTCAATTAAAAAATTTTTTTTGTGGGCATAAGATAAGTGATTTCATTACTCATTAGTAATATTTATATAAATTGTAGAATTTTTATATTAACATAAATGACTAAAATTCAGATAATTCCAAAAATTATAATATAATAGTTAAGAAATGCATTTACCCCATTTTGATATTAAATTTAAACTATATATATTCACTTAATGTTATAATTTTGCTGAGAGGAATATTTAAGTAAAAGAAAATATTAGTTCTATTGATTTTAATATTTTGAAAAAAATATAAAAATCAGAAGATAGGCAGTTGATAAACAATCAAAACATTTCTACAATTAAATAGTGTTTTTTTTTAAATATTGTTTTGACAGAATTACATTGGAGTAGGAAATATTATTTGCAATAGTTTTGCTAATATCATGTTAATCTTTTGCAGATATATGTTAATAATATATAATATACATGTACATAGTATTATCAGTTTGTGAGGAAGTGACATTCAAGCACCTAAGTAATAGTGAGCATAACCATTCAATTCAAATAATCAAAATGATACCCCCCTCCCCAATTGGAATTAATAGACACTTTATTATTTAAGTTTGATATTGCCATCATAGATCTAGATTGAAAATAAAACTGACTGACCTTCAACAGAATTCTCAGGCAATTGTATTATTAATTAAAATTAATATTGTTTAATTTTGGTGGTTAGATTAAAATATGTGATTTAATATAATATGAACATAGGATTGAAAAATTTGTCCAAAGTATGGTGAAAATGAAGATTCAAATCAAAATAATGATTATAGATAGATGGAGATAATAAAAATTGAGTAACAAATGAACAAGATTATTTAGAAAATTGTTTATCTCATGAAAATAGTATAAAAATAAGAATAAAGGAGGCTTATTAAATGCTTTGCTTTGGATATACTAAATATAGATCAATGGCTTTGATAAATAGTAAAAGGTAGAAGAATGGAGCTTTAAAAGGTGGATTTTGAGGAGAATGAATGTCTGAAGAATAAAAGTGAAAATGTTGAAGCATAGAATAGCTTTAAAAAAAAAGGTATTTATTGAGGAAATTATGACAAAAAAATTAATATGGTCATACATGGCATTCCTTCGACAAAGAAATTAAAATGCATGTTATAGGAATTATGAAGATAGATCATACATGGATCAAGAAGTTGACTGATAATCTAAAAAAAGAGAAACAATTAAGAATAATTAAATAATAAGGCTATAAATCAAAAGGCTTGGAAAAAAGTGATCTAATTGATATCCATAGCCAGTCTTTTTTGACAGATAACAATAATGATAATTTTAAAAAATATATCAGAAGTAATTGTTCAATTATGCTTTATAAAAAGCAGAAATATGTATTATTTTAAATAAAAATGATGTGTTTGTATAATTTATAAAATTATCAAGTATTCTATTTATTTAAAATATGTGATATGCAAGTTATTGAAAGACATTTTCGATATAAAGAATAAAAACAAATTTATACTCAATTATTATTTTTTAATATCATCATCATTAATTATCTGTAAATGGCAAGTTTTATGAATTATCTCAGAACAAGTTTTCAAGGTTTTGCTTATTCCTCCATCCCTACAATATATTCTTTATTCAACATATCTATCAAAATTCCTATACTCTTAAAATATGCTTAATTCTTTTTCTTAATTTCTCCGGCAAATTTTTTTTTTTTCCTATTCTTCTTTCCATTTTTCTCACCAAGACCAGTTTTTAAGGCTGCAATCAATTTTTCTCTTATATTTTAATCAATCAGATCCCTATAGCACACACACTACACTCAAAAGATTTAATATGCTTCATTTTTAATGCCAAGTTCAAACACACCCAAAATAAACATTTTTTGCAATTCTCGTTTAATCCCCATTCCTTAATAAAAGTGAAACCTTCCTAAATAAATATGTAAAAGCATTTGCTTGTTTTATGACTATCATCTATCACTCTTAATTTTTTACTATCACAGTTTTATTCACATTTGTTTTCCATTTCAAATTAACTGCAAATTTCTCTAAAATTGTGATACTAGAAAAAATTTCTTAAAAAGATGATAAACAATGACAACCACTATCTAACAATGATTAAGTATTATCATTTGGTTGTAGTATTTCATAGTTTAATTAACTTAATTTTGCCATTGGGCAAATAACTTCATAAACATATACTATAGTATTGGTATTATTGTTAAATTCATCCTTATTTAATGATGACATCATATCAGCAAATCCAATGTCTTCCAGCACTAATTTCACTGTTTTTATATAATGTTTATTTAGCAATTTAACATTTAATAATCTTATTATCAATTAGAGCCTTTTTTTTTTTTTCCATTTATTTATTTTACCCCTTTCTAATTTATGATTAGAAAAGACATTTTCTTTAAACTTACATTTTTAATATTTCTATTTTCTAATGGATAACTTATTATTATCTACATATTTTCTTATCCAAAGTGAAAATTGCTCCCAACAAAGCTAATTCTTCTAAACTCATTTTATTACATTATAATCTAATGTCAATTTTTATAAATATTAAATTGTAATCATAATTCTTTATTACCACAAACACTGTTCCTAAACCTAATTTGTATAAATTCAAAATCTAATAAATGACTGTTGCTGAGAGTTTTCCATGAGTAAATTTACAATGATTTTAAATTAGCTATTATCATTCTTATTCAATAAAGAATCTAATTTGCCAAAAACTAAAATCCACAATTCTTCTCTGCCTATTAAATATATATTTATTGATTTCATGTGAATGTTGTCCAACTTATATTTAATTTGATATCAGAAATCTCTTTCCTTAACTAAAGAACCCAATTCTGCAAGGAAGAACAAATGATGAACACCTCTTCTTTCTGGTAGAAAGCATTATTTTCATACAATTTTCATCAAGTGGACCCTTTAAATTTATATTATGCAATCATCTGCAGATTAAATCAGTACAAAATGAGATGGTGCTTTCTTTTGACATACATAACATAATTTTGACAAATGCTCAAAGATGATTGCTATTAATTAAAATAAATAATTTGTGACCTAGTATTCAGACCTAGATAAATAAACAAGTTAATATGGATTTAAAACTTAAGTGTTGAAAAATTTCAAGCATAATATGATAAAAAATGGACACTAGTTGTGCAAAATGCAAAAACAGTGCTCTGTAATTGAAAGCTGGACAATAAATCAGAAACAGTTTATGGGACTAGATTCACCATCATCTGATATCTACTGGTGCTTATACTACAAAGTTGGCTCTGGAATGAAATAGATTATCACTCACTGGGAACTATTTTATTATAAAATATTTCACCATCATTCAATTTATTTAATTTTTCATCTGTTCTTTAATTATAAATTTTATTATTATTTTAAAATATCTATACTATGGCTCATGCTACTTTGAAAATTATTTAATTTTTTAGTGATCTTGTCTTGAAGTTGCTTATCCAAAGCTAAAAATAGCAACACTTCTGAATATCTTCCTTTAAAGGCATAATGGAAAGGTTTTCTTTCATAACTTCAATGTTTTTAATAAATCTATTCAAGTTTTGTCATAATATTTAATTCTTCTGATGTGCTACTATAAATTTTAATCAGCTGTCCAAGAGACACGGTTTATCAAATTCTTCTGCTTAATAGCATTCTCAGAGACATTTAATGAATATTATTATATACACATTCACACATGCCATAATTCTTAGCAATACGAACTGATTTAAAATTAATAATGAAAACTAATTTTATAATCTTTTCATTATTCTTGGAATGAAATATGTTGTTTAGTCTGAAGATAATTCAATTATTTATTCATTTAAAAAAATATTTTAAAATGGATTTTTAAATCTTTTATTACTTTGAAATAAAAAAATATTGGAGGATAAAAAAAGAAATAAAATTTGTAAAATTATCTATTTGTTTCCAAAATCTGTCATGTCATGTTACCTTCATTTTGTCTATATTACCAACAAAATAATTGTAGTTAATATACAATTATGATAAAACATCCAAAGTAAGTATCATAGAGATGGATGTCATCATATCTGACCAGCATTTGTTCAGTATAAACTATTTTGAACTCCCAAAAATTTGGTAAATCAATTTGAAGTAAAACTTTACATATGCTGAACCAGTTATGAAAAATTCAGTTTTAGAAAATATGGATCCAATTTTTTAACTTTAATGATAATCTTCTCAACAATAATTACCTGATAACAAAGATAAGAAGGGAAACTAAGCAAAATGAAATTTGAGTTGGTTTTCATAACTAGAAAATTATTGTATTTGATTACTTACCTGACCTAATATTACCATGTTAGATGAAAAAAGACATGGCACAAAATCAACTTTATTTATTGTCTTAATAGATATTGGATATAAAATTAACTACAAAGATACTATAGACACCATTATAAAACAGGCAAAACTCTCCATACAGTAGTGCCACCCTGTGCCAGCCAGAGTAATCAATGGATGCCAGAAGGATTGTGCATAAAATCCCCATCTAGTGCCTACTCATCCAATATCCCCAGACTAGTTTCTGGGTTGTGGCCTTCGTTTGTGAGTGAGACATGGTAATCATGTGATGTTTAGAAACCATTATATATGAAGAAAACAAAACTAAGAAATAATATAAATCACTATATATTAAAGCAAATGCAGATAAATATATCATTACAATGCCAATTGGGCTTTAGATAAAATATGGAAATAATAAATAACATGAAAGATATTACTCTAGAATGGATTACTTTTGTATTATTTTCCAACTTTCCCAACAGCATATTCATTATAAGAGTAGTGGAGTTCACTCAATTTACTGTGGATCCCACTTTAATCTTCAACGTTTTCAAGAATAAATAACTAATAGAAACAAATTAATTATCATGGAATGTCACTGTTATCCATCAGAGCCAATAAACACTGAAGAATATAGTATAGATGATTACAAGACTCGATATGATTTTAAAAATCAAAAAGCACTGTAAAATTGTTTTATTGCTAAGTAAATGCATATATATTGTAACTAGTCGGGTTTAAACCCTAGTTACAAGGTAGAAAGGCGCACACATATGTTATATAGTTTTAAAATTAGTTTCATATAATTTTGATTTTATTTCGTTTTAGTATTTATTTTGTTAGTGGGAGAAAATGTTTAAGATTTTATTAAAGTAAGAAAAGAGGGGGGGGGGGATTTGCGTTTTGTTTTTGTAAAAGTGGTATATGTATGTATTTGCGGTGTGGATAGACAATTTTAGAAAACGAACGTATGAATACATTTTGGATCCAAGATAAGAGATTATTGTAAGTAAAAGAAAAAAAAGAAATATATTAAACATCGAAAATCTTATCTGGGGAATTTGAATGAAAATTAAAAAGAAGGTTGAAGTAAAAAGTTTCCGGAATGTTAATTGCCAAAATGTCCGAAGGTGCGAAAAGTTCTTTCTGCTTATTAGCTTAACTGGCCATCTATACCACGTGGTGGGGAAGAAGGGGACGGACTGTGTTTGCGAAAACAAAAGAAAAAGAAAAAGTGACAGGGAGAGTGAGATGTAGTTTTTTTTTTTAAACTAGTGTCAGATTATTTTTGGTCTTCAAAGAGGAAAGAAGAAAAAGAAATATTTTCATTTTTTTTAATATATATTGAAGAAGAATAGCTAAGGCTACGGCCGAATATGAGTACAGTGGGGTAAAGGCTTAAGCGTGCTGGGATTTCTGGACCTTGCCCCGAAGAGGCCATGCAGCAGTGACCGGAGAACATCGACGGAGACCTATCAACTTTTGCAAGGGAATCGATCCGACTCGGAATGAACTGAAGCGTGATGAACTGTCTCGTACGTTTTGCTTCGGATTTCATGTGTTTTCTTCTTATTTTGATATCCCTGGGATCACATCGGACAAAAATTGCAGGTAATATGAACTTAAGATATTTTATTTTCCAAATATTATTACGTTTTCTGAAACCCTCAAGGAGAACGAACCAAGGCAAGAGACTTATATTTTTTTAAGATAAGGCCATTTTGAATACAGCTGATTAGATTTTATCTGTGTATACGTTCGTTTTTCTTATTCTATTGAAAGTCCACACAGAATACATATATAGGTTTTATTGGGTTATATAAATGTTAAAGGGTGCGGGAAATATATTTTTATTAAAAGCAGAAAATATTATAATAAAAGATATGTTGTTTTAAGGTATATTGCATTGTGTGTTTTATTATTTGACTCATGGAATATAGTTCATAAATTTAGACGATTGATCCGAGTTTCGTTGTTGGTTGCATAGAGTGTCTCCCGTACATTTTCCTACGGTTTATTAGCCACCCGCCCTGAGTACTGAGCTAGTAGAGAGGCCCTATTACTATCGTATTCTTCTCTTCCAGCATAATACTTATGTAAAAAGTAAGTTTGGCGCTTGGAGTCAATGATTGACGTCCATAAATATGCTGTGAGAGAAATACGAATTTTCTTATCACTATTTGGCTTCATAAAGAAAAAAATAGATATTTTTTTATTTAAGATAAGAACAAATAAGTATACGGTATACGAGCACACCCGTGTACAATGGCGTCCCAACTAAGGCTTTATGAAGAATGGAATGTATGGGGGCCCGAGTAGAAAGATTAAAAATTTGATAAGGGAAAGGAGGGGAAGTAAAATAGAAATATTAGAGAGACGTGAAGTTTGCTTCGATTAAAATAGTTTTATTGAAAGACAGAAAATAGTTTTCCGAGTGGTTGATAAAGAAATTAGACACGTAGCATGGCGCTTTGGGGGGGGGAAGAGAAAACCTACCACGTTGTGATTTTGGAAGCAGTCAAAACAAATTACTACGATTTTTTTTTAAGATATCAAAATATATTTAGTAAAATATAGTGTGAATGAAAACAAGACTCCAAAAGAAAATGGACCAAGAAAGAAGGAAGAATCGAAGATTTTGGAGGTCATTCTGGAAAGATTGGAACAAAGATTTCAAAAATTCAAGATCGATTTGAGGAAAGGCTGCGAAAATTAGAGCAGCAAATGGAAAGAATAACAGAGTTAATCAAGGAGAAGAGAACGAAGGAGAGTCAAAGAAGGAAGGAAGTATAGATAAAGAAGAAGTCTAAGGGAAAGAAAGTAGATGAGAAACAGGTTGAGGGCGAAAAGACAAAAATAGCAGAAGAAAGGGAAGCCGTGACGAAGTACGTACCAGCACAGGCCCATGTAAACCAATTTTTAAAGGTTCGGCCATTTGCCGGCCAAATGGGAGAAGCTCCCGTGGAACAAATGATGTTAGGCATAAGGAAAGCGTCCATGGAGGAGGTAGCTGAGCTACTTAATGCGATTGATATGAGCACCTATGATTATAATTTACGGAAGAGCGACAGACAAGAAAGCTCACGATACTCGAGTTGTGAAATTTGGGACGGAAGAAGGAGGGTCGGATTGGAACTTGCAGGATCCCGAACGAGGGGATGGTAATACTAGACTGAAATGGCAGTATGAACATGAAGAGCCACGACCGCCACGAAGCCGAATTATGGACAGGGAAAGATTTCGAGTTCATCCGAGAAAAGGATAGCCGATAGAGTTAAGATATATACACGTAATTGGACATATGCTGAAAGTTTTTTTTGGGTGTTTGTTTAAATTATTTTATTAGGGTGTGGGTTTAATATTTAACAATGATATTATTAAGTATAGGGGCCGTTATATAAGGCCACATTTGAAGTTATATATGTGTGTCGATTTTTTTTCTCCTCCATTGTTTTGTAGGCTAGAGAGTTAGATAAAGGTGGCTAGGGAGATTTGAGATGGGAGCGGTCTATCGAATATGAGTACGGTGGATGGCGGGTTTGGTTGCTTGGATTGGGCATGTGGTGTGTAGCGTCCTGTATATAAATGTTGTTCCCGACATGGTTGACCGACCTATTAAACTTAAGCCAATAAGTCTCCAAAGAGAGCACGGCACTCACATACCGTCCCACCCACAAAACTCCAAAAGCGAGCAAGGTCTGGGACGACTCCTGCTTAAAAGTCGGATTTTTGTGCTAGTTACCCACGCTCATAAGACTCTGAAGTAGCAGAGTGCGGTTAGAAAGTCCTGACACGTACGAAAAAAAAAAGAGATTTTTTTTTTAAATTTTTTTTTGTGTTTCCGGTCACATAACCAAATAAGTCTGTGTGGAATTATTTGTGTTCGGTGCGTTGCATATCACATGCGTGTGAGTTGGTGGTTGAACTTATAACATATCGTTGGGATTGATGGTCGTTTATTTCTTTTGTTCTAGAGCCGCAGGGCAGAAAGTTATAAAGGTAAAAGATTTAAGGATGTATCGTTTTATTTGATAAGTTAGGCATGAGCCGTTCAAATACGTAGACCGTATTTAAAGGCTTCCGGGAGGAGGGTATTGTAACTAGTCGGGTTTAAACCCTAGTTACAAGGTAGAAAGGCGCACACATATGTTATATAGTTTTAAAATTAGTTTCATATAATTTTGATTTTATTTCGTTTTAGTATTTATTTTGTTAGTGGGAGAAAATGTTTAAGATTTTATTAAAGTAAGAAAAGAGGGGGGTGGGGGGGGGGGATTTGCGTTTTGTTTTTGTAAAAGTGGTATATGTATGTATTTGCGGTGTGGATAGACAATTTTAGAAAACGAACGTATGAATACATTTTGGATCCAAGATAAGAGATTATTGTAAGTAAAAGAAAAAAAGAAATATATTAAACATCGAAAATCTTATCTGGGGAATTTGAATGAAAATTAAAAAGAAGGTTGAAGTAAAAAGTTTCCGGAATGTTAATTGCCAAAATGTCCGAAGGTGCGAAAAGTTCTTTCTGCTTATTAGCTTAACTGGCCATCTATACCACGTGGTGGGGAAGAAGGGGACGGACTGTGTTTGCGAAAACAAAAGAAAAAGAAAAAGTGACAGGGAGAGTGAGATGTAGTTTTTTTTTTTAAACTAGTGTCAGATTATTTTTGGTCTTCAAAGAGGAAAGAAAAAAAAGAAATATTTTCATTTTTTTTATATATATTGAAGAAGAATAGCTAAGGCTACGGCCGAATATGAGTACAGTGGGGTAAAGGCTTAAGCGTGCTGGGATTTCTGGACCTTGCCCCGAAGAGGCCATGCAGCAGTGACCGGAGAACATCGACCGGAGACCTATCAACTTTTCGCAAGGGAATCGATCCGACTCGGAATGAACTGAAGCGTGATGAACTGTCTCGTACGTTTTGCTTCGGATTTCATGTGTTTTTCTTCTTATTTTGATATCCCCGGGGATCACATCGGACAAAAATTGCAGGTAATATGAACTTAAGATATTTTATTTTCCAAATATTATTACGTTTTCTGAAACCCTCAAGGAGAACGAACCAAGGCAAGAGACTTATATTTTTTTAAGATAAGGCCATTTTGAATACAGCTGATTAGATTTTATCTGTGTATATGTTCGTTTTTCTTATTCTATTGAAAGTCCACACAGAATACATATATAGGTTTTATTGGGTTATATAAATGTTAAAGGGTGCGGGAAATATATTTTTATTAAAAGCAGAAAATATTATAATAAAAGATATGTTGTTTTAAGGTATATTGCATGTGTGTGTTTTATTATTTGACTCATGGAATATAGTTCATAAATTTAGACGATTGATCCGAGTTTCGTTGTTGGTTGCATAGAGTGTCTCCCGTACATTTTCCTACGGTTTATTAGCCACCCGCCCTGAGTACTGAGCTAGTAGAGAGGCCCTATTACTATCGTATTCTTCTCTTCCAGCATAATACTTATGTAAAAAGTAAGTTTGGCGCTTGGAGTCAATGATTGACGTCCATAAATATGCTGTGAGAGAAATACGAATTTTCTTATCACTATTTGGCTTCATAAAGAAAAAAATAGATATTTTTTTATTTAAGATAAGAACAAATAAGTATACGGTATACGAGCACACCCGTTACAATATATATAAATAAAATCAAAATATTCTGGAATAAACTCTACAATATTCAATATACCAATATAAAAAAATCAAGAATAACTATAACCAGCTTACGGGGGAGTGTGCACTATCCTGAGCAACATTTAACAAGATGATGAACATTGCCATAAGCTAGTTATAAAGAATAAATAACTAATAGAAACAAATTAATTATCATGGAATGTCACTGTTATCCATCAGAGCCAATAAACACTGAAGAATATAGTATAGATGATTACAAGACTCTATATGATTTTAAAAATCAAAAAGCACTGTAAAATTGTTTTATTGCTAAGTAAATGCATATATATATAAAAATCAAAATATTCTGGAATAAACTCTACAATATTCAATATACCAATATAAAAAAATCAAGAATAACTATAACCAGCTTACGGGAGTGTGCACCATCCTGAGCAATATTTAACAAGATGAACACTGCCATAAGCTAGTTATAGTTATTATTGATTTCTTTTATATTGGAATATTGAATAGTGTAAAGTTTATTCCAGAGTATTTTGATTATTATATTTATTTTATATGATTATATATATATATTGAAAGCAAAAGAGCAAATAATATACTGTATTGCTTTTATTGACTTGATTATAGCACTTGATTCAGTTTATCAAAAAGGTTAGTGATAATGTTTGAAATTATTTATTTTTGTTGAGTTTGTTAATATTATATAGTTTTTGCATGATGGAATGAAAGGAATCTGAAGCATTTGAAATGAAAACTGGTGTGTAAACAATGATATATACTAGAACTAATTTTGATTTCCAACTTTATCAAAGTGGTGCTTCATGAAGCAGACATCAAGATGTGATATAGGTTTGATAATTGGTATTTTTAATTTGAACCAATTAAAAGTAAAGAACATCAACTTTTTAGCTTTTAAACTTACAGTATGTTGATGAGATAAACTACATAATTTCCTTCATCTTTTGAGTGCAACTTATAAAGACTGGTTTGGTAATTAATGTTAAAAAATTAAAAAAAAGTTTTTTTATCAGCCAGTACTAGAAAAAAATCTTCAGCATGGATGGTTATCAACTTGCAAATGTGGATCAATTGAAATTTCTTCATAACTTTTTGAGTAGAAGACAGATTTAAACATTACATTCCAATAAACTCCAATGTGCTTTATCATAGTATTATAACTTCAATTAAATTAGTTGTGTATAGAATCATTATTCTGTCAAATATATTGTATGAAAATGAGATAAGAATCCTCCATTGATACATCGTAAATCCATGAAAGCAATTTTATTAGAGGAATGCATCTTGAAAAAATAAAGCCAAAGATTCAATGATCCAATTGATATATGTTCTTTCACTTTGCTGGATGTAATGATTTTTATAATTTTAAGGAAAGATGTTCATTAGAATGAGCACATAAAATGGATAAACAATAACCAAGTTCTTAAAAAGTATTTTATTGAAACTTAAATGTGATTTTTGTAGAAAACGTAAATCCCATTTGCATGTAAAGATTAATTCAGAGATTATAAAGAGATGTAATAGTGACTGCTTTCATTGGGAAAAAGTGGTTGAAGATAGAATGCAAAGGAACCTACAATGGCAGCAAGACACTGAAGCCCTTCAAAAAAATAAAGTTTGTTGCAAAAGTTAAGATAGAATATCCCAAGATGTGATAAAAATAGATCATATATTTAAACTTTTTTTTTATAGTTCTCAGATTAATTTGTATAGGCATTACAAAAAAAAAAAACTTTAATTTTATATTCTTTTTTTTTCTTTTTGAGTTAGAATGGTCATATACATTTTTGAGTGGCTACTAATAATGATAATATTAATGAATTATATTATGGGTGCAAAGCTGTTTATGTCTCCTTTGTGTGCTATTTTTCTCATTCTCTCCATTTTCTTTTACTTACTGTCTTCAATCTCTTAAATTAACATAAGACTTAATCAACTTCCTGCTGTAACCATAACAATTGAACTGTTTTTACAATTATATCTCCATTCTTAAAATTATAAGCATAGCGATTCTGACTTTTTTTCAGCTTTGTTTTTCTTCTGGAATTAAAATGGCCCATAGTTTTTTATAAGTAAGTGTCAATGATAATGAGCTGTAGTTCTCATTTGTTATCTAAGTGAAATTAAATCTCTCTTATCAAGCTTCATAAATAATAAAGAATTCTATTACAATTTGTTAACTGAATAGAGCTGGTATTACTGCAATACATTGCAAAAAAAAAAAAAAGTATTCCATGACATCTCATTTATTTTATATTTATGCAATTCTTTTTTATATTCTTTGAAGAATCATTACAAATGCAATTTTTCTACACTTTTTCTTGCACAAACACAAATTTCAATCAGTAAAAACTCATTAAATGTGGTGTAACAAATTTATTTTTACTAAATCATTCTTTAATATTTCAATAACTCTTTTTACTGCTCAATAAACTGAATTACAATTAGCTTCTATCATGTTTTTTAACCAACTAGTTTAATTAGAGCATATTTTATTCTATTAATATTATATTTATAAAATACAAAATACCATATATATACTCTTTAAATGAATACTTTACAATGCAATGTACGATATAAAATAGAATTTATTCTTTCTTGCTTAATTTCAACTATCCACCAGTCATCATCATAGCTAGATTTTAATATATATAACCACAAAAATGTTTATCTATACACAAATACTTATATATATATAAAAATTATAAATATTAAGCATTAATTGTACGGTTATATATTTAAATGTTTTATCTCTGAAGATGATGACTGGGCAGTTGAAACTGTAAGCAAGAAAGAATAAATTCTATTTTATATTATACATTGCATTGTAAAGAGTTCATTAAGGAGTATATGATATTATATATATATATAAATCAATGCATAATAGGAAATGAAGTGGAAAAAAATTATAATATATTTTTATACTACAATTTAGTCAGTATATCTTATTAATAATTTTATGCGTAATTATTTATATTAAGTACACCTGCAATAATAATATTCCAAAAAGAAACAGAAAAAGAAAAGACAATAATCACCAGGATTTCCAACTGCTGATATTTTTATTGCTTTTTCATTCTTGTATTACCTGTTCACTAAAAATAGCCAGATATCCATTTACTTCCAATAATTGGATAGCTACTGGGTTGATTCCTAAACTGTTTGGAATCTGAAAAAAACTATAAAGTTTTTCCTTGTCTGGAAGTGAATTCCAGGGATGTGAAAGCTAACCACTATACCATGAAACTTATTAAGCATATATAGATAATTCACATTTATATATGGAGACTTATTGGTATCATGGCACACAATGTATTGTAAGTGCACGTATATATTTAAATCTTAAGAGGAAAAGTAGAAATGAATTCACATAATATTTACCTATAATATTATTTAAAATAAAATCTGGAATGGCTTAAATATTAATTAACTCACAATGGCTACAATTGATATGTGGGACTGATTTCAATTTTCAATTGATTTAATTTCATACAATTTTTTTAATTAAACAAGTATCCATTTAGTATCTTCATAAGTATGTCTCTATTTTGCAAAAATTAAATTAGTTTGAATTTAGTTCATATAGTATAAATTTTAATGTAATCTAAATCAGTGTTTCTTAACTTTTTTACACTACAAGCTAACAAATTTGTTTGTTCTGGTAATGTGATCCAAAAATTATAAAATTGTTATATTTCGCAATTTAACAAAATAGAATTATAATAAAAGAATGCTGTTTATATCTGTGCTAATATTTGTTCAAATCAATAATAATGTTAATCAGGCAAAACTATTTCAAAAAATAAGAAATGCTAAAAAATTTTTGAATTATACTTATTTCAATCTCTTGCTAAAAAAAGTAAATTAACAAAATTATAATTTTCATAAAAAAATAAAAAACAAAATTAATGATATTAAATGACTTGTTGTTGTCTGTCTTCTATTTAAGTATTAATTGTGCCAAATGCTAGTGTTTATATAATTTTTCTATCATTTCACAACCCATAAAAATTTTGGCGCAACTCAAAGATTGAGAAATGTTGGTCTAAATAGCTGTAAATTTTCTTCGTTTTTTGCAAGTGAACGCTATTTTTTTTCTTTCTACTTTTTAAGACAAATATTATAAAACTTATTGTAACTAATGCTTACAATAAAAAGCAAATTTATTTCATTATAATAACTAATAATAAAAAAGTAATCAACTAAATCTATTAAACAAAATTAATTTTATTTGTCCATTTTTATGATTTTATGGCTATATTTTAAAAAAAAAATTATATAAACATTAATTATATACATAAATAAGCATTTATTTTTATAGTGTCTGTATATAATTGTAATTACATTCATATCGGCCTTTCAAGCCAATTGTGCAAACGCTTTGCGAGTGTTAAATAATAAATGAATACCCTCTGACCAATACAAGATATAGGATTTATGCAGGAATAAAAAGAATCCCTCTTATTCCTATGACTCAAATATTTATATATGAGCAAATCTGAAGTACTGGCACAGAAGGCGTGACGATAGAACGGTCACTTTAAATTACTATATACAATGTATGAATGAATGACACTGATGAAATTTTCTAGAATTTACTAAACGTCATTCCAACTGAAACTTAATCATATACATAAATAAGCATTTATTTTTATAGCGTCTGTATGAATGTAATTACAATTATATACAGACGCTATAAAAATAAATGCTTATTTATGTATATGATTAAGTTGCAGTTGGAATGATGTTTAGTAAATTCTAGAAAATTTCATCAGCGTCATTCATTCATACATTGTATATAGTAATTTAAAGTGACCATTTCTGTGCCAGTACTTCAGATTTGCTCATATATAAATATTTGAGTCGTAGGAATAAGAGGGATTCTTTTTATTCCTGCATAAATTCTATATCTTGTATTGGTCAGAGGGTATTCATTTATTATTTAACACTCGCAAAGTGTTTGCACAATTGGCTTGAAAGGCCGATATGAATGTAATTATAAACATTAATTGTAAATAATGTTTATAATAATAATAAAAAAAATCAATAATTTTTATAAGTCATTCATTAGTCTAGAGATTATCCAATAATAAATAATATTTTTATAGTTTAACTTTCATTACACCGCTCTCATGCAAGGTGGGGAATGTTTTCTATCCAGTTTTAACACCTTGTGGAGGGATGTAATTATAAATATATGATCAAAGATGTGAAAAAGATCTATCATCCCAAAGATGCACATTTTGTGCTGAATCAGCATTCATTAGTTAGCCCAGACCACAATCTCTTACACATATTTATCATCGTCCAGTATATACAGATAGCAAAGTACTATAATTTAATTGAAGTGTCAAATATGCAGTCCACACAACTTTAACACGAATCACTTAATGAAAGTATATTAATAATTTTGATTAGTTACTCATTAGACTAGAGATCTATAATGTAACTTTCATTACACCGCTCTCACGCAAAGTAGAGAATGTTTTCTATCCACTTTTAACACCTTGTGGAGTGATGTAATTATAAACATATGATCAAAGATATGTGAAAACGATATATGATCCCCAAGATGCACATATTCGCTGAACCAGCATTCATCAGTTGGCCCAAACCACAATCTCTTAACAAATATATTTATCCTTGTTCAGTATATATAGATAGCAAAGTACTAGTTTAATTATTAATAAATGTCCAATGTGTAGCCCTCACAACTTTAACATAAATCATTTAATGAAAGTATATTAATAATTTTTATTGGTCAATCATTAGACTAGAGGTTCTCCAATAATGAATAATATCATCTGTAGTGTAACTTTTATTACAATGCTCCCACACAAAGTAGGGAATGTAATCATAAACATGATCAAAGACATATGAAAAACATCTATGACCCCCAATATCACAATCTCTTAAACATATATTTATCATTCTTTAGTATATATGGATAGCAAAGTACTATAGTTTAACCCTCCACAAGATGTTAAAAGTAGCTAGAAAACATTCCATATCTTGTGTGAGAGTAGTGTAATGAAAGTTATACCACAGAAATATTAAAAAAATTAAATTTGAAATATTTATATAATCGCTCTTCTTAGGAGCAACTGCAGAATCATTAATGCTGTTAAACCATGTTATAACCATTGTAGATTAATAATAATATTTAATATTTTTAAAGTACTGTAAATTATTTTTAAATCAAATATTAAAAAAGGTCTCTTTAATGCAAATATTTAATTTTAGTTCTGATTTTGCCAAATCTAAATTTTATATAAAAAAAGAAAAATATTTTTGAGTTTTCTCGCCTTTATTATATAGTTAATTTTATAATTTTTGTTTTAAGGATTAATGTAAATTAAAAATCGAAACAATAATAATTATCTTATTTTTATTAATGAAAATGGAAAATACTTAATTATCCTGCTTTAAATTCCTTTGCATTTATTATAAATGAAACTAATTATTATTAGTTAGAGACAATGAAGAAAGTGCAGTTTTGAAAAGAAAGGACAGTTGCTAATTTCCACATTGTTGAGTTTGAATACCCAGAGAAAAAGCCCTTATATATGTAATAGATTACTTGCCTAACAATAGTTCATAAAATCATAGAAAAGCTGAAATGAACCGAGCACCACTAGTATGTCATACTGTCAATCTATATGGGGAAGAACAGCCTATTGATCTTGAGACTCCAGTAAAATACTTTATATGGAAATCTTTTGTAATCCATATATAGAGTGAAGCTGTGATATATGCTATACTGTTTCAAATCCCCCATGTATATATCAGACATAGTGTATAATAGCTTACATTTTGTTGATAAACATAGAATAAAATAAGTATTGTCTAATAAACTGCTGGTGTACAATATTTTCAACACACACATATAAGATGTGATATGTTGGACTATTTCCATCGTTTTATGAGTGAAGGTTGAATGTATAGAAAATTTTTAAACTTTATTTAAACTTCTCAAATACAAACAACTTGTTAGTAATAACACACAAATAGACAATACAGGTTAGTAATTACACAACGTTTCGAGTAGTATTATTCTCCACTCTCCTTTGGGTGTTGCTCGCCTATATTCACAGTGACAATATTCGCTTAGAAGTTGAACTCGCACCTTTAGATTCTTGTATATTGAATTTAAGGCAAACACTCTACCAACTGAGCTACTAACCTGTATTGTCTATTTGTGTGTTATTACTAATAAGTTGTTTGTATTTGAGAAGTTTAAATAAAGTTTAAAAATTTTCTATACATTCAACATTCACTCATAAAACAATGGAAATAGTCCAAATATCACATCTTATAATATACCATCATTACAAACCTTCAGACAAACACATATATATAACACAGATGCTTTATATATATATATTGCATATATAAATTAAAATTACAGTATAAATGAAATTTTAAAAAATAATAATATAGTATTAATAGTAAATTGAGGGAGGACATATATTTTTCATTCATTAAAAAGTTAAGAATAAAAAAAAATTTACCATATTTTTATTTTAATAAACTATAGAAAATAATCCTCTCCTCACAAGCACTCGTGTTCAATCTGCGAGAATACTCTTGCTCCAGCCACAAGATAGACTTTAAGGAAATAAGAGCGGTCGTCTTATTCCTGAACCCAAATGTAAAATTGATCAAATATTACGTATTTTTGTTTTTAAAAATAAGTAAATAGCAAAATGTCTGAATACATCGCAAATAAATATGCTCTGAGCAATATTCTTTTTTTTTTCAATAAATTTTTTATCCTACAGAATGATAATAGATTAGTCTTTATCAAATAACTATGATCTCTTAATTGTTTTAATGTTTTTAAGTCAGTATTAACTTTAAGTATGTTTTAAAATTTTGTAAAACTTTTAGCATTACACTTAAAAAGTATTTTCTTATGCGAAATACTACACATCAAATTCAGAAAGGTTAATAAAGAATAAAATCGTATATGCTTTCAACATAAACGAGAGAAATTTTATTAAACGACACATAACCATTTGCAGCAGTCTAGAGAAAAAACAGTTGTTGTAATTTAAAATTAATTTTTTTCTTTGCTTGGAAAAAGAAAATGGCTGCTTGAGATCATAAAATGTATTAAATTTGCAAATTTTAATTTTTTTTTTTTGTTTGTTTGTTTATTTATTTACATTTTTCTCTATTTGATTTAAGTTTTTTTTTTTTTGGTGGTTTATAATTAATGTCACGCACTCAGTTTGCACATTAGATCTATTTTATAATTGAATGAAAGCAAGAGAAATCAACTATCAGAACAATTCTCTTTGCTAGAAGAGAGAATAAAAGTCAAAAACAAATGAACTTTCAAAAAAGTAATGTTTCTTTATTTTAAAACATTTTACTTTAGATATGCACATATATATGCACATGTACTATATATGTTAAGAATTATTTTGTTAAAATAGATATTTTTAGCATATTAATGATGGGTACATCTTATATATGTGTTACATAAACTATTTATTAATATATCTGTATATTTCATTGTTATATTTCACTCTATTGAAATATTTTCAGATATTTATAAATAGTCAAAATCAGAATCATTTATTTGTATTATACAAGACATATCAGGTTTTTCATCTTATTATTTCTAATTAATAAAAATATTAATCATTAAGTTACTCCAGTGAAATTATTTAATAATAAAATACACTGTATTTTTGCTTGTTCACATTAATCGGGTCTTTACAATCCTAAAGCTAGTTGGAACATAACAGTATGTTTGTATACGTATTTTGGGGACATCCATGGAATAACAGGATAGCATTAAAATAATAAAGATAACCTTTAAAATCCATTCACTTTATATTGTAGGTTTTATGATAATTACCAGATGATTGATGGCAATTATGCTCATGGTATTAGATGATCCAGGGTATTGATAATGATCAGAAATGATGTAATGATCCCCCAATCTTTTGATAAATTTATTACTAGTTATTTTTAATACTTATGTGTATGCATGTAGCTGAAATATTGATGATGGTTTATATAATCTAATGCATCTCAAGTTTGGCATTGGCTAGATGATGATTAGCCTAAGATTTTATAGAGAACCTCTTTTAAATTCTGTCATAAAAAAAATCTATTGTCTCTTGACCATAATTGTTAGTGATGCCATGTTTATTACTAGTTATCATTTATATTAGTTTCTGATGTTGATTCCTAGCTCATTTTTTTATGCTCAGTAAAAAACTGCTTTTGACAATAATTTCCACTACCCCTGCTAATGCTTTGCCCTGTACCATTGAAATATGTATTCATTTGTTCAAGAATAAATAAGTGTGATAAGTATTGCAAGCTATTTCAGCTTGAAATGAGTGATAGATTATAATTTTCCCAACGCCAAAAACAATTAAATAAATAAATTAAAATATAACAAATTAATTGAAAGTCTTGGTTCTGGATTACTGAAATAAGTTTAATTAAAAGATGGGTGGGGAAGGGAAATCAATTAAATCAAAAACTTCTAAATAACAGACTGAAATTAATAATTGTATTTCTACATGAAAACCAATATTATCAAATAAAATATATGTAGATAAATTTAGCAACAGTATAAATGAAGAATAGCCAAGAATGTACTGTATTAGCAATTTTCCCAATAAAATCTTTTTTTTAACATTTCATTTTCAAAATATATAAAAAATAACCAATTCAATCTATCAAATATTGTTTAGAGATCAATGAAACAATCTTAACAAAAGTTTTCTAAATTCAAGCTGCTCTTCAGATAAAGCTTGATTAATCTATTTAAAATATATCTAAAAATCCTAAATTCCCCAGGTAGCTCTATTCACAACAGTATATGATATACGTAAGTGTGGATATCGATATAATTCACTTAAGAATAATTTAGACAAGACTAATTTTTAAAATGACATTACTAATTTAGTGTTAGAGCATAGATGATGAACTGCACTGATGTAAAGATTTCAGCACCTTTAGATATCCTTAGTTTTATAATTATTTTAGCTCTTAGGATGTGCATGCAGGAGAATTAGTGATATTTGCTTTTTTCGAATATTATGTCTCATAACTTTGATTTGATGATGACTAACCTAAGATTTTATAGTATGTCTCTTTTAAATCCAACCACACACATAGACTTATTTGCTGATGATACTATATTTATTACTTATATTTCTTTGTGATAAACATCTGTTGACTATTTGTTTTTATCTTATTACATTATCCCTATATAATGTACAATTACCAGGTGAAATTAATCATGCCCTGCAAAAAACATAGCAACTTCATGTGCCATAATGATTTCAAACCCTAGGGCTATTTATTACTCAGTATGAATCAAGTCTTTGCTGATATAGTACAAAGAATATGCCTAAGTATGAGAACTAAAGTTTCTGAAGAGCTGGATAAGCTACCTTCCAATTATATCATTTAACTAATATCTTATTTCAAATTGGTTATATCTACTACTAAATATAAGATATATTTTATGGACTATTGTTGTACATTAAAAAATACTACTACTACTCAATCCTCTTCATCAATAAAACCAATACTTTTTACTCCTCATTAGAGTGCTTTCAAAAATAATCTCAAGCATACTTATCTTCAATAACCAGTTGACAACAAAACCTCTAGAGCATTAGTCCATATTACATATAAAGATTTTAATAAAGTTAATAGATTGCCGCATTTGGAATGTTAATGGCTCCAGA
Source organism: Epiperipatus broadwayi (assembly GCA_028023455.1). Lineage (NCBI taxonomy): Eukaryota > Metazoa > Onychophora > Udeonychophora > Euonychophora > Peripatidae > Epiperipatus > Epiperipatus broadwayi. The sequence continues at coordinate 900,646 of JAQFVV010006245.1, read as the reverse complement.
TATATTCCAGAGAGTATAATTGATCAAATTGAAGCTAGTATATCTAGAGCCATCACTTATTTTGATAACTTTCTGCTAGAGACCAAGAATAAAGGCAACTCTTGGAAACCAACAGAAAGCTTTTTAATAAATTAAAGAAAACAGAAATTAAATTAAATCCTAACAATGTATATTTGAAGCAAAATAAATAGAATTTTTTTTTGACAATTTTCTACAAAAAAATAAAATAAAAGCAATATTGACAGCTCAAATCCACAAACTGAAAAGAGATCTAAGCTTTTCTGGAATTCATTCAGTTAGACAGCTCAAATCCATAAACTAAAAAGAGATCTAAGCTTTTCTGGAATTCATTCAGCAAAAAACTGAAGCAACCAAATCATTATATCAGCTGATAGATAAATTTTAAAAAAATTAATAGCTAAATGATCCAAGGATATAATTAGTGCTTATATATACTGCTTCACTGTATGTGTCGGGACTGTTATTAAGATGGAAATGATTCACCCACTACATTTCATCTTGATCTTGACTGGGGATGGAAAAACTCTGCTCTTAAATCGACAAAAAAGAAAGCTGACATTAAAAAAAAAAAAAAAGGATCATAAGCGGATATTACATATATATTTAATAAAGAAAAGATTCTTCCACAGCATATTTCATTCTGTTTGCTAAGATTATTTGAGTTTTTAAACATAAATATGAAGAGAAATAAATAATTAATTGATTTAAAAATCAGCAATAAAATAGAAAGTAAAATGGTAGTCCATTGGATGGTTAATGACCAGAGATATCAGCTTCTAAGAAAATGGATATGCACTGAAAGACCATTTAATAAATTATAATCCATACATAAAGCCTTTAGGGCAAGAAGGCGCTAGTTAACAACTATAAATGGAGCACTATAATTATTGTTCCATCAAGAAATTGCAAACAAATTTTAAACTCGACGTATTATAGCCACTGATATGGTCAGAATGAAGATACTGGCTTTCATATGTAAGTTGGTCCTGGTATAGATTCATACATATAATCACAGATCAAACAATACCAGCAATATTAAAAGAACAAACATGTCAGCTAAAACAAGTCATTCCATGGCCAGGTCTTGGGAAAACTTGCACATAGATCTTACAAGTCCATAGGAAGGCAAACAATTCATTGGTATTGGTACATTTTTCAAAAGATTAGAATGATCAGATATCCTTTCTTTCCATGCATCAAACATCATTGGGGTACTAAAAAAAATATTTATTGTGTAGTTTCTCTACAGCTATGGTTTCTGATAATGGAATAACCTTTAAATTAAACCAATTTAGAGACTTCTATACAATATCAAACATATTTTGACCCCATTAGAGAATAATGGACAGGCTATTGTGGGTGTTGAATGAAACAATGAAAAAGCTAAGAAACAAATGGATGATAGGAATGTGCACTTATTCAGAATGCTGCTGGCATAGAACATAAATCCATCAATTGTTCACAACAAATGACCAACTAAAATTATAATGAAACACACACCAAGAACTATTAAATTATCTAGTCTTAGAACAAGTGCAAACAATCTTTAAATAAAATGCAGCAAATGATAGCTACTTCAAAATGGGGTAAAAAGTATTATGCCACATACAATCGAAAAAAAAAAAAAAAGGTGAATTCCAGTTACCATAATTGCCAAAAGAGATCAGGATCTCCTAGTAGTGAAAACAGCAGTAGATCCAACATATAAATATCACAGAAATCTATTGGTTGGTCTTCATCTGACCAGAATCTTCTAGCAATGATAATGAGAAACTGGGAATCAACAACCAAGTTTTAGTGAATAGCAATCAAGACCCGGTCCAGAAAACACACTATAACTATTATCAATTGAAGCTTCAGAAAATACTGAGTTTTATAAAATCATCTATAGGATTACAATCAGGCTGTAAATATATATATACAGTATTTCATAAGGAGAGAAAGAATGCAACAAATTCATCTAACTTAAATGAACTTGTCCAATTCTTGAACTAGACTTATTTACAAGATTCAGATTAAACACAAAAAGTTATTAGTTTGTTAGGACAACCAATAAGAGACTGTACTCAACTAATAATAATAAGCTGCCAATTTATATAAAAATTTACTCTGCAGTCTGTGACTAAAAAATAAAAGGCTAGCATTTTCCAAAGGAATTTATCCTTTGTTTGCCATACATAATGCATATTACTAAAGTTAAATGCTTTTAAGCGTGCACTCAATGTCATGTAGCTGGTGACTAAGATATAAGGTAGTAACTTCAATATAACATACAAATGGTAAAAGAACAATACTGATAGATTAGTACAAAGTTTTGCACATTAAGAATTCACTATTGTTTTCACTCTGGGATTATTTTTATATTAATCAAATCCATAAATATAATGAAAGCCTGGCATGTCTGTAAGCATAATTTTTAATAAAAGCTTGAAATGCAATAACTTGTTTGACTAAATCAAGATACACAACAGATTTATTATTGCTATCACAGACACAATTTTTTTGTACTAATAAACACTGTTTGTTAATCATTTCCTATGCTTATACAAGCTGTTAAAATAAAGCAAAATTCTTCACACAGTGATGATATCCAATGCAAGCCAGAGTAATTAATGGATGCATTAAGGTTTGTACATAAAATCCTTACCTAGTACCTACTCATCCAATATTACCAGACTAGTTTTTAGCTTGTGACTTTCATCAGTGATGAGTTTTTGGATCTGAGAGCACTGCACTTAGATAGTAGGTTCTAATGCAACTGTCTTATCAGCCACATTTTACCTTTTTAGTTAACTATAAAATTATGAATCCAAAATTAAAACACAATAATATTCTCAATCCAAGCTCATTCATTTGTATAGTCATATAGATCTGAACACAATTCAGTATCTATATATTTTGATACCTTTGGTTCTTTAATAAATCAGTCACCACAATCCCATTGAACAGGATTGGTATTAAACAATGAAATATCACATGATCATCATTTCCTATGTTTATACACGCTGTTAAAACAGAGGCAAAACTCTCCACACAATAGTGTCAACCAAAGATATCAAAATATATACATCCTGAACTGGGTTCAGATCTATAGGATTATACAAGTGAATAAGATTGGATTGAAAACATTATTGTGTTTTCACTTTGGACTCACAGATTTATAGTTAACTAAATAGGTAAAAGGTGGCTATTAGAGGGTTTCATTAGATCTTAACTAAATAGGAAAAAGATGGCTATTAGAGGGTTTCATTAGATCTTAAAATCTAGGTGCAGTGCTTTCAGATCCAAAGTTCCTCACTGATGAAAGCTACAATCTAGAAACTAGTCTGGGGATATTGGATGAGTAGGCAATAGATAGGGATTTTATGCACAAATCTTGCATCCATCGATTGTTCTGGCTTTCACTGGGTGACACTACTATGTGGAGAATTTCGTCTCTGTTTATATAAATTATCATTTGTTATTTTCTATTTCTTCTCTGTACTTTTTTTTCATTCTCTTTCCATTTGCTTTTTTTTTTTTTACCATATTATTTTCGATCAATTAAATTAGTGTACAATTAGGTCATCATGACATCTTATTGCACTGTGATAATATAAACATAAAAACATGTCTATCTTCCAATTACACACCGAACAATTTGGACATCAATATTTTCCTTTTAGTGCATGAAAATGTATTACTATTTTTTTAAACTTTCTCTTCTTTTTTCTTTTTGAAGTTAATAAAGCTTACTTTTTTCACACTATATTATTTATAAAAATAATCGCGCGGCTTTCTGATTGGAAAAATGGATGGAAATCATTTTAAAATTTAAATATGCAACCTATTCTCTCCAAGAAGGTAGAAAGTAGATAGGAAAAAAGCATTCATCATAGTATGCGATATTAATGCAAATTATTAAAAATTTTAAAACTTGTTAAAAATCTATAAATATCAGTTAATGTACAAAAAAAAAAAACTTCATAAAGTTTTGGTTCATACTATAAATATAAAAGTTTGCATTTTTTAAATTAAACGAATTTAAAATATTAAAAAAGTAATGAGATTCAAACATATTTTTAAAAAAAATAGAAGTAGAAAAAATATTACCATATAAATTTTTTTTATTTAATTAATTCAGTACATCATTATAAACGGACTTAATTATCAAAGAAAAAAAATCTTAACTATAATAATAAATCTTATAAAAGATTAAAAAAAAGAAAAACTTAACAAACATATAGCTCTCTAAAAAATAAATCGAAATATTTGTAAATATAAAAGAACTTAATTTGAATTTTGGCAAAATGGATAAATTACAAAAAAAAAAGTACATAAAATTACAGGCAAATAAAATTACATATCTGGTTTTGCATTTGTTCTTAATTTGATAGAATCATTTCATAATTATCATTTAATTTTTTTTTAATATTAAGTTTGATAACTGAATTACTTTTTAGGTTTAATACATTATATATTTATAGCTTACCATAATGAAAATTTCCCACATCAGGATCATAAAAATATGAGATCCTGCGATTCGCCATTTTTTATTGAAAATGTCGCCCTCTATCGTTTATTTCAAAAGATAAGAAGTACTCAAAAGATATAGATATGAATAACATTAACTTTCTTCATAACATAAATATTACAATCTTCCAGTTCTTCATATGTAAGTTATATTAGATATTCTAATATAATTTTATACTCTATCCTTTAAGAACTGTATTAAGTTGTAATAACATTTAAAAATTGTTTTCGCAAATGGCGCTTTAAAAATATAAACTTTTTAAATACAGTGTTTAAGAAATGAGAGATAATTAACTGTACTCAATAATTTGCAGCTAAGTCTTATTGGCGTTTAATTTCGAATAAGAAGTTTAGTCCGTGTTGCAAAACGGAGATTTTTAATGTTGTTGAATAGAAAGCTAATTTATTAAAACTGTATTCATGAATTTGGGTGCTGAGTATTTCTTATAATTATACTAAGTACTATGATTCACAATTTTTTTGCAACTAGGAACTTTTTACACCGTAACGCAAGTTCACCTAAGAGCTTTCGTTTATATGGACGTATTTCAAAGCTATATCACTTTAGTTTCGCTCCAACTTAATAAAATCCGTCGGTAAAATAATTTCAATCGATAGCAAATATTAAAATATCAATGCCAAATGCATTGTAAAAATAATCAAATTTAAAATGTAAAGTTTACAAATTCAACCGTTGAAAAAATAAATGAAAACAAATTTTAGTTTCCTGTTGATTATAGGAACAATCAACTATTTGTGTCTAAACTTGCCTTAGAAATAATGAAAATTCCTCTTATATGAATTAGATCTATTGTTGACTGTGTTAAAATATAATTATTGCTTGAGATGAATTATTCTCATTTTTTAAATATATACCTAATATGTTGGTATTTATTTAATTTAATCAAATGAAAATTCATTAATTTTTTAATGCTAGTGGAAAAGAAATGTTAAGTGACATCATTATTTCCAACAATTACTGATCCTCTGCTGGATGAATATCTCTCTAAATTCAGTCCAGTTTCTATATTCCATAGCTTATTTATATCATACCAACAAACTTTATTATTACATGCATCCATATTACATATTATCTTTTTCTAGATCTTTTACAATCTCTTGGAATCCATTAAAAACTTCAACTGCCAGTCTATTATCATCTCTTCTAGCAATATGTTCATCCAGTTCCATTTTAGTATCTTAATTCTTTCAATGATACTTATTTATTCTATCATTCATAAATTTAGTTTTCAATCTCTTTATGTTCCTAAAAAACATTTCCTTATTTTAGTAAATAGTCTGAAATCTATATAGCTTTTCTGTTAAGTGTTCAAAACTTATATCGATAAGTAAGAACTATTAAAACATACATTGAAAACTTTAAATGTAGTCACATTTCCGTATAATATTTGGTTATTTCTATTAAAAGCACTTATCCAGGTTTAATTCTGTGATTAATTCCATCCATTATATTTTTATTTTTATTACTAATCCCCCCGAGATGTTTGTAATTCTTAACTTCTAATTCATGATTATCAATATGTTTTACTTTTAAAAACAATTGAAGATTTTTTTTTTTTTTGGTATTTCATCTGATAATTCTTGCAACATTTTCTGAAGCTCTGAAGTATTATTTGTAAAAACAATCTTGTCATTTGCAAACTCTTTTAAGTTCTCATCTTAATCTATGAAATACTTTTTGTAAAACTGCTGTAAAAAGTTTTAGAGATTTGAAATCACACTGATGTAACAACTTTTTCAGTGTTAATCTTCTTAGTATTGTCATGTAATCTAATTGCAGCTGTTGAATTTTAATAAATATTTTTCAGAATAGGATAATATCCTGAATCTATAATTTAATGATACAAGGTTTTAATCATTAAGGAAATGCGTATAGAATCAAATTCCTTTTCATAATCTCAAAATTCAAAGCATAATGGCATATCTGATTTATTGGTTCTTTCTATAAATTCTATCAATACTAGAATGTGATCCACTGTGCTACAACCATTTTTAAATCCATTTTGTTCTTTTGGTTTGTTAGGATCTAAAGTTTGCTATAGATAAGTTGTAATTATTTTGATAAAGATTTTACATAAGTCTCTAATTTCTAATATCTTTTTTATCACTTTTTTTAAATATCAATATTACTTCTGCATTTATCTCACATGTCTTTCAAGCACAAGTGCATGTGCGGCGCAACTGCTCCCAAAAGCTGTTAATACAAATACAAATAGCTAACTAAAAAATATTAAAACAGCTGAGCGCTTTCAAAGGATCTTGCCTTCATAATCATAGCTTGCTTACGTTTAAATTTATGCAAATATGCTAATTCCATCTTTTTGATAGAGAAAAACACGTGTCCTTCCTGTTTATGGCATCGCTGTCGCGAGAGATAAATAAAGCCTCTTTGATCTTTCTTTTGAGGTCATGTCTCTCTCTACATACGATGGTAGGATTGTCCGGAATGCACTCATGGTGACTTGTGCACTGGTGCTGATAAAAAACTGAATAAGTGGAAGGATCGTTGCGAGCTCTATTGTACGAATACTTGTGCTGTGCCAATCGTGTGGCCAAAGATGCTCTGCTTTCCCCATAATATGTGCCTTTGCAATAGTTATTTGGACAAGCGATGTTATATACTGTATGGGGGGTCTGTAACAGTGGAGTTTGATCTTTGGTATTGTTAATTAGATTGTTAGAATTTGGAGGGGTTCGAAAACAGAGCTGATATTTGTTGTTAAAGATGGAATGTAGTTTCTTGTGTAAATTGGGTATGTATGGAAGTAATAATCTGGGTTTATTCTGTGTGGCGTGAGAGTTGAGAGGTTTATTCTGAATGTGTGAGATTTTTTTATCGATGATGGATTGTCTGAAGCCTAAATTCAGTAGATCATTTCTATACTCTGCTACATTTGTTTTTGCATCTGCCTCGATTTTACACAACAATCTGTTTCTATGCAAAAAAGATGCTAGACCCAATAATTTATGTGCTGTGGGTGTGTGAGATTGGGGGTGTGTATGGCATCTGATTTCCAGCGGTTTGATGGCCATGCTATAATGGCAGTGGTTATTTTCTCTTTTTATTTTGACATCAAGGTATTTGACTTGTTGGTGAGTGTCTTCAGTAGTGACATTAACAATTAGTGCTGTGTTGGCTTCTAATTCGGTTTTGATCTGTTAGCTATTTTAGCTATTTGTATTAACAGCTTTTGGGAGCAGTTGCGCCACACACGCACTTGTGCTTGAATACATACATTTCCCAAAAGTAAAATTATTTAACTCACATGTCTTTATTATTTAAACATTTGGTATATAGTTTTGCCAATATTTTTTTTGTTGTTGTTGTTTTAACCAGGTTTTACTAATATATCAATACTCCAAAAACTTGAGCTGAGTCAAGCCACTATGAAAAGATATTTTTAAACCAAATATATATATATTCTAACTTAATAGCACTTAGTTAACTTTTGGTGACTTTTTGCCAGAATCATAGTGCAAAATTAATTAAGTAACAATGCCAGGAGCAGGCTGACTATATAGTTTATAAAAATGCACATAGAGAGCGTACCAATAGCTCTAACAAGCTCGTAAATTAACAAGTGCGGTTATGAGAAACATTTAAAATCTCTATCCAGAACACTCTTATCTCCAGACCATGGTTTCGGGCTTATGGCCCACGTCAGTGGAGAGCTAGAATATTCGGACACTAGACCTAAAATATCAACTCAAAAAACCAGCACTTATTTCAAATGTATATTTAAGAAGAAACTCTGAATTTTTCGGACATGAAAATGTCTTTAAATCCAGCTATCTAACTTAAATAGCTATATGGGACTGAAGTATATTCAGATCTACCATATTCTAATAGGCTCAGCATAGCCAAAGCCTTAAAGGTAAAATTATAATAATTAATAAAGCAAGTCATATATAACATGACATTACTTTTATGAGCTTGTAATTACAAAAATGCACATAGAGAGCGTACCAATAGCTCTAACAAGCTCGTAAATTAACAAGTGCGGTTATGAGAAACATTTAAAATCTCTATCCAGAACACTCTTATCTCCAGACCATGGTTTCGGGCTTATGGCCCACGTCAGTGGAGAGCTAGAATATTCGGACACTAGACCTAAAATATCAACTCAAAAAACCAGCACTTATTTCAAACGTATATTTAAGAAGAAACTCTGAATTTTTCGGACATGAAAATGTCTTTAAATCCAGCTATCTAACTTAAATAGCTATATGGGACTGAAGTATATTCAGATCTACCATATTCTAATAGGCTCAGCATAGCCAAAGCCTTAAAGGTAAAATTATAATAATTAATAAAGCAAGTCATATATAACATGACATTACTTTTATGAGCTTGTAATTACAAAAATGCACATAGAGAGCGTACCAATAGCTCTAACAAGCTCGTAAATTAACAAGTGCGGTTATGAGAAACATTTAAAATCTCTATCCAGAACACTCTTGAGTTGATATTTTAGGTCTAGTGTCCGAATATTCTAGCTCTCCACTGACGTGGGCCATAAGCCCGAAACCATGGTCTGGAGATAAGAGTGTTCTGGATAGAGATTTTAAATGTTTCTCATAACCGCACTTGTTAATTTACGAGCTTGTTAGAGCTATTGGTACGCTCTCTATGTGCATTTTTGTAATTACAAGCTCATAAAAGTAATGTCATGTTATATATGACTTGCTTTATTAATTATTATAATTTTACCTTTAAGGCTTTGGCTATGCTGAGCCTATTAGAATATGGTAGATCTGAATATACTTCAGTCCCATATAGCTATTTAAGTTAGATAGCTGGATTTAAAGACATTTTCATGTCCGAAAAATTCAGAGTTTCTTCTTAAATATACGTTTGAAATAAGTGCTGGTTTTTTGAGTTGATATTTTAGGTCTAGTGTCCGAATATTCTAGCTCTCCACTGACGTGGGCCATAAGCCCGAAACCATGGTCTGGAGATAAGAGTGTTCTGGATAGAGATTTTAAATGTTTCTCATAACCGCACTTGTTAATTTACGAGCTTGTTAGAGCTATTGGTACGCTCTCTATGTGCATTTTTGTAATTACAAGCTCATAAAAGTAATGTCATGTTATATATGACTTGCTTTATTAATTATTATAGTTTATAAAATATGCAAATTATTGCAATGAGAAATATAAATTATAAAAGTCAGATATTCCTTTTTTTTTTTGACAAAGGGATGCAAGACTCTTTGATGATTGAATTTGAATCTTCTTTTGCAATAACCCATGTTTCCTTGAACATTCTCTTATGATCATCCCTCTGTGCAATAATAATTCCATTATTTCCTGAAGTTTTCCTCATTTTTATAGATTTAATTGTATTTCTTAACCCCTTTATTTAAAATATTTATAATTCAGAAGATGTAATAATTTCTTGTTCTTTATTATTATATAATTCCATACAAAACTATCTCACATATTTCATGATATATCTCTTTTTAATAATAGTTTCAATTTTTCTTCTTATTGCTGAAAAAATTTTCCTTTCAATACCAAGATATTATTTTAAAATTTTGAGACTTTTATTCTTATCAATAGCTTCCCTTGCCAATTTGTAATTATATATTCTTATATCATTATTAATTCTTTTTTATACCATTTTGCAATACTTCACATTTTCAATTCTTATTAATGGATCACCTTTTAACATATATATATATTCCTTTTTTTTTTCATACATTGTTTTGTTTTAATAGGAAATTTACTTGTAAATTACTTCTTTTTTGTACCAGTTATCTTTCTTGCAGTTCTTAATAAAATATTTGCTATCTTCTTATTGATTTCAGGTCAGTCAGAAGCATCTTCGAAGTCTGTTATTATTTTTAAATGATTTGCAACTTATAATTAAATTCATTAGAGTGTTTCTGAAAGTTAAGAATAACAATTGTTAATACTGTCCTTTTTAATAGTTTTCATTCTCTCTCCATGCATTAGGACTTATCTTACATCTCACTAATCAATGAGCAACTTTGTGATGAGTCTATTAAGAATATTGCAATTTAGAAAAATATATTTTCTGTTAATAAAAATATAACCCAATTCTATTATTGCTTTATTTAAATGTTTCCATATTCATTTAGCATTTTTTTAAAAGAAAGAATTCATATTATAGTTTTTCTACAAATTCCACAGTTTGTATCATCATAAGCAAATTTATCCATAGCCAGTTTCATCATTGTTTGCTAATAATAGCATTAAAGTCTCCCAAGGAAATTTTTTTAGTATTTTTTGATCTGACAAAAAGCATTTTGTGCATCCTTATAAGAATTCCCTACTTCATCACAATGGTAACTTGTCGAGATATAAATCTGAATTATCCTCATTTGATATTTTTGATTAATTTGTATCTCATTTTGTCATTCTATCAGATAAAACTTGAATTATCTGCATTTGGTATCTTCCATTAATAACTAGTCTTGCCATTCTGTCTAATATATCATCATTCTCAACAATGGTGTTCTTCTATTTTTTATTTATAATAATTCCTACTGCACTTGTCCTGAAATATTTGCATGTTTGTAGCTTATATTATTGCCACTTCACCTTTTCTTCTAATTTTACATAGTTCAACAATGTTTTTTGATAATTTTAAACAATGTCCCATTAATATTAGGCAGTTCTTCCAATTTATACAATCTTTTTTACTTGAAAATATTTTACAATTCTACATAGTAAATTTAAAGCTGATCAAATAGTAGGATTATTCATCTCTATCTTTGGCTATAAACTGCTGCTTTGCCCTTTACAGTCTTCTGGGAATAATGACTAATTTGTTTTTGTCTGATATGATTGTAAACATTTATTTAAAAAGAGAGAGATCATTCATAAAATTCACCTGATATTTTAGTTAGAACTTTCAGGAAACATTTTTTGATCTTAAGCTAACTGTCAGCTGATGTGTATTGATAAGCAGCCCATTTATTATCAATACTGTATGATAATTACATAATAATACCAACTGCAAAAACATATAGAATGGACATGAGAAATTTGCCTACTTGATTTTCTTTAAGATCTCAAAGAGGAATCAAAGATCTTTTTTTTTTTTCACTAATATCAAGATCTTTTTTATAAATATAATAGGAGAGCTGACAAAATTGTATATACAGTGAAAATTTTTTAGCTTTGTGCAAAATAATGTGAATTTATTGAATGATGGAATACAATTATTCAAAATTTTAAATTTTTTTGTGATAATTGTATTATTTGTTTGAAAGAAGATAATGGCAATACATTTATTCTAATTGATAAAAATATGTATAATACTAAAATGAATCATCAAATTGAGTTTTGAAATAATTATAATTTAAAAATAGTGAAGGGTAAATATAATAATGTGTTTTATGGCCTTATATAAGCAAAACATATACAAGAACAGAGTATTTGAAGATTTATCCTTGAGCTGTAATTATTCAAGATTGTTCATTAACATTAAATTGCATAAACATCATAGATTGATAATTGATTTTGGAGATTGCTATTAACAGAAAGTATTTCAATTGGTTGCTAAATGGTTTTGCTGAACTTGCTATTAAATCTACTTTCAATTTTGTAAAAATATTAAGTTCTACTAAAAGATTTGATAATTATATTATAGCCTCATTTGATGTGAATTGTATAATCAGTAGATCGTTTACAGTCTAAATATTTAAAAACTTGAAATATAGTAAAAATAAACATAAATCCAAATTTGTTATTGATATATTAGAATGCATTGATCAAGATATTAATGTAGACTATTCAAATGAATTCTTTCAGAATTAAAAAGGATTGGACAATGGGTTTGGCAATGATTGTTGTTGTTTTCAGTTTGTTGATATCCAAATATTAAGCCAGGGTTGGACAAAAATTTTGATGTTATATATAGAAGATCCATTGACAACATATTTATATATGTTTCAGGTAAATTAATTGAAAATATGTTAAGTATGAAAGTGATCAATATTATATATGTGAATCCAGAAATTATAATGAAATTTACTACAAAATAATTTTAAAGCTTAATTTAAGTATAACAAGATGCATACATCCTTTATCGAGCATTTCTTTAAAATATAAACTTTCAGGATTTATAAATGTGTTTAGGTAGATAAGAAGCAGATTATTGAGGATTATATTAAAAATTGAATAACTATGGGCTTTTAGAATTTTTTATATGAACCTTTAAAATTATTTTATAAAAAAATTTGAATTAAAGCTAGATGATATTAAAATTAATAAAGAATGGATACCTTTGCTTTATGCTGCTAATTTATATTCAAAACTGAAAAAAGTTATTTCAAAAAATTTTAATATGGGATTCAGGTCTCCTCTATCTTTAAATAGATTGATAAACACCTCTATCTTTAAATAGATTGATAAACAAATCGGACTGATAAGCATCAAAATGCGTATTCTGTTGCATGTGAGGGATCTGATAATTCAGTCATTTAGTAATGAGACTAAGGCTAGTTTGCCTATGTATTAGAAAAAGTAAAGTTAAGGAGGCTCTGTATACTTCTAATTTTAATGTTATAAATCAAAAATGTATTAGTATATAACTGAATATGTTCTGGAATTTTGTTTGTTAAATAGTGTTTTTTTAATAGTTGGCTGTCATGAGATTGGATGAGCTGCACCAAAAGTGCATTTAACTAATATTGTTTTAAAAGAAAATACACTGTTTAAAACATTGATATTTTTTGTTTTGTTATTTACAGTTTAGATACAGAGTATTTTATTTGTAATGATATAATAGTAATAAAGGTCATGCTAACATTTATTACAAAATTTTATATGTAGAAAAATTAGAATTTCCATGTCATACAGTCTAATACTTAACCAATGAGCGAAAGAAAAACTAATCGATAAAAAATAAAATATCTGCATTTACTCTTGAATTGAATTTATGGCTGCAAATATATTAAATAAAATCAAGAAATTCAATATTTTTCAAGAAAATTAATTTATTTAGCAAAACAATATTATTGAATAGATAAATATATCAATTACAAATAAAATGTACACAGAAATGCAAAACCACAAGAATATCAGTATTTATTATTAAATTTACAAGAACTATAAAATGAACATATATATATATTGTAATAAAACAGTATTTATTCAATAAAAAAAAAGTAAAAGGCAGTCCATATACAAAATGAAACTAAAAGATAATATAGTCTGTGCATAAAATGTATACTAAATTTTAAAATGTAAAAATATGTGACTAAAACTTCATTGCTATTGCTGATTGTTAAGCCAGTTCTAGGATTCAACCATCACTTTCTCCTGCCATAAAATAATCTGCTCAGATGTCAAGAAGAATATCTTTTTATTAATATACAATGATTTCCACCTTCCAGGTTTATCAGAACAGAAGATATGGCAAAATTAATTTTGTGTCAATATTCCAGATAAATTACTCTATTTCTTTGTGAAAAGTGCTTGAATAGATGATTGAATTGACTGAATTAATTATTTTAAAATAATCATTTCAATTTAATCTTAACTAATAATTTGGCTATATAATCTGATAATTCACACAAAGAAACTTTCCAGAAGCTAGAAATAAAATGGATTTAAAAAATACTAATATTTATTTATATATGAAAAGAAAGAATTCACTAAAAACAAAAGATGATAACTATTAAAAATAATAATTCCGCTGTCTTTTTTTTAATAGAACTAATACATATTGCTAATTTTATTATATTTTCATCTATACATGAAATATATTAATTAAATTTATTTTAATACAATATCATACATGTATAATTTTAACATGTAAAAGTTTTATGATGTATTTGTTTAGTTGGCCTCCCCAAATGCAATAATAAAATTAAGGTTAAATTTGGAATAAGTTAAGGGTAATATTATAGAACAAATTAGATGATTTGGAAAATTGTTATGCTAGCAAATGAAAATGATTTGGGGGTTTAAATGTATATGGATTTTATTATATCACGTAAATTATAATAGCATTTGCTATACTGCAATGTCATTATAAGATATTTTTTTATAATAAATAAAGTTTCTTCATTTCCTATTTAATATGCATTTGTTATATCTGGTTTTAAAGATGTAATTTTGTTTCTAATTAGATATTGTTGTTTGTTAATTATACAACTTTGTTTTTTTTTTTTTAATATAACCTTATTCTTTCACATCTTGCTGATCACTTGGGAGTTAATGCTTACTGCGCCTGAATACTATGGTAAGAATAGTATCCCTGTATATATATGGCTTATCACTTTATCATATATTTGCACCATGACACCTCTATAAAAGAAATACAGTAAAGCAAATGATGACAATAATAATGAAGGATTTTGACCAATAATAATATCCCATAAGCCTAAAATTATCAATGTAATGTTTGTTAAAAAGCTTGAATTAAATTAGTACATATATATATATAAAAATGCACATCAGCGATCAGAGTTGAGTCTAGAATACAAACCATTACATAAATTGGCAATTTAGGTGAGATCCAATATACATTGTTACATAGAATTTCAGTTAATTTTTATGTGAAATAGTTTTAAATGATTTTTAGGATTGTAAAGATAATCAAAACATAATAATAATATTAAAACATCTCTTTGAAATCTTAAAAAGAATAAGACTTCAATTTCTTCTGAGTCACCTGTTTTTTTCTATAAATATAATGATGTTTTAGCTTCAACTTTGAAGTTGATTCATCAGATTTTGAAGATCTATTATTAGTTTAAATTTACAGAATATCATTTTTCTTCATTACAGCAAAAATAAGAAATTTATTGACTAAATTGTTTTCAGTTATAGATAAGTGATTTATCAGAATTAATCTCTACAGATATTGTTTGTTGCGAATAATGAAAGAAAAATTGCCTGAACAAAGATGTGATTTATATATTACATTTATTAATTTGGTTAAGGCAATTGTCTCATTTATTCAAAAATACTAATGCCAAATGTTTAGTTCTCACTAAATTTATTCATATTATCTAGCTTCTAAATGATAATCACTGTTATTGTTGGTGATATAAATTCTAAGACATTTAAAATAAAAATTAGAGTTAAACATGGATATGTTATAGCTCTGACTTTGTTTTCTATTTTTTTAACAATGGTCTTTGGACCAATTTGTGGCTGGGTTCATAAAACAGGACTCACGAAACAATATGGATTTAATGCTGGAGTTTTTAATTTGAAGTGATTAAAAGAAAAAAATTTCATCTTTGAAATTTCTTAATTTATTCTTTGATGCTGATAGTAATGACCTACAGAATATTTTTATTGCAATCTATAATGTTTTTTTTTATAATTACTATTCATAAATCTCAAAGCTTTTATCAGCCAATGATGACAAAATTGTTTTCAACAATGTTTTGCTTGGATTTGTAATTATATGTTGGAGTATATTAATTATTAAATGTTTCTAAAAAAATTTAAACTTTATCTTAACTTTTCAAATACATTCAGTAATAGTCCACAGATTAGTATGTAATATACATATATATTATATGTTATTTCATATTAGTATATGTTACTCTAAATAAAATATTATTCTCCTTCTTCTCTGTTGCTAGTATGACAGTACTAGCAAGAGATTTAAACACGGATCTTTAGATCCATGAGTTTTGAATATAAGGCAAAACTCTAACCAATTAGACTATTCTATCAAAGACAAGAGTCAGTAGAATTTCATATATTTATCAAACTTTTTCTTAAGAGCAAGAATAATAAATAGTTTCCAAATATTAAGAATTATCACACTAGATTAACTTATGAAGTTGTTTGCCATTGACATGTAAGCAGATTTTTTAAAATGTTCTTTGAGCTTTTTCATTTTGATCAATATTTTTGTTTTTTCCAAGTCAAACATATATTTCATTGGTACATACATGATCTGCTATTTTAGATATATTTGTTTTTTCATTTGAAGTCCTTGGTTTCTGTTCCTTTAATCACTTTTTGGTGGAACAACTGGTTTCAGCCTAATAGGAATTTTCTACACATGGTATTTCATAAATGCAATTATTTTTCAACATTTCATGTTTAGGTTTTGTAGAAGTTAGTATTCTTTATAGAGCACCGTGGCATCATAAAGCTATTCTAATGTTATATTTATAGCAAATTTTATTTAGTTTGTTTGTTATTAATATGTAATCACTAAGAAAAAAATAAGTACAGGTACTGTAGTGTATTGAAAACATACCAGAGATAGTAGACAAACTAAAGAAAATCTGCAATTAATGTAATATTACAACAGCTTTCTGAAGCCACAGTGTTCTATGAGGATTCCTAACTTCTACAAAACCTAAGCATTGAAATGTTGAAAAACAAAATCTGAATCTATGAAATACCATGCAAATGTAAAATGATATACATTGATGAAACCAGTTGCCCCACTGAAAAGTAAATAAAAGAGCACAAACTGATTATTAGAAAAATGAAAAAAGTATCAGACTGTGTATGTACTAATGAGCATATGTTTGATCGAGAAAAGGCAAAAATATTAGACAGAAAGGGAAAAGCATTTTTTTTTTAAAAAAAAAAGCTACTCATATTACAATGGCCAACAACCTATTAAGTCAACTTAGTGTGATCATTCATGTTTGAAATTACTTATTAACCTTGCACCTAAGGAGAAAAATTAAGAATTTAAGAGAGCTCTCATTGATAAGTATATGAAATTTCTACTGATGGTTACCTTTGACAGCATTGCCTTAAATTCATGAATCTAAAGTTTATAGATTCAGTTCCCTTGCTAATACTGTCACTGGTCACGCCAGTAACATTTAAATAGAGGAATGTAATATCACTTGAGATATATTTACATACTAATCTGTGTACTATTACTAACAATTGAATGTATTTAAAAAGTTTAAATAAAGTTTGAATTTTTTAAAAACATTTATGATCGAAATAGTTAAATATATAATTATAACTGCAACACCATCATCATAAACTTTCAGAGAAAAGCTTTTAGATTGGATAGTTATCAGTTTACAATCTGAATCAATTTTACTATCTTGTTGAAAATGAATGATGAGAAGCAACATACACTTCAATGTTCTGCTACTACATAGGAAATAATTATTTCAATTAAATTATTTGTATAAAGAGGTTTTTTTGTACTAATTATATTATACAGAATCTAAACATAGTTCCATTAATAACGCAAAGATACTGGAAACATTTCATATAAAGATGCTCCAGAATATTTTACAATATGTTAAGCTAAATTGTAAGATTGATTAATATGTTCATTACTTTTCTGGATTTGATGAAATGAAACTTCCTATTTTAAGCTTACATTTTCATTATATTGGGTATATGAAACAAGTAGATTTCTTTTTTTAAAAAAGATAATTTTATGATTAACATGAGCATGATATTCATGGAAAAAGCAGACTTTCTCTATGTTATTCAATATTTTTTTTAAGACACTCTAAATAAAGCAGAGGTGTCCAATCTTTTGGCATTCCTGGACCACATTGGAAGAGTTGCCTTAAGCCACATATTGAATATACAAACATTATGTAGTATTAATATCCACCACTATAGATAAGCAAAAAAGCCCTTAAATTATAATTCTAAATAATTATGCTGTGACCCATTTGGAGTCTTTTAAAATCATTAAGCAAGTTCCAAGTTAGTGATCACTTAACATAGAAAATGTATACATATAAGTAATAAAACTTCATTGATGGTTTGTTTATGTATATTTTTGTTATAAAACTAAAAGAGGAAACATTAAACTAATTGCATATTTGATTTTGTATTTGAAAATAAGTTTATCATTTTGCAGCGAGCCACAGAATAGTCATCTCTGCTTTAAAGAGATAAATTATTTTTATTGGGTACTACTAATATGACAAAGAAATGATTACAAGGGAAAACTAAGATTAATCAAAAAGAAAAGCAGTCTTTCATAAAGAAAAGACTAAAGAATCAGTGTATGACATAAATGAACATATCTTTTCAGTTTTCTAATCCCTCCCCCTGGAGTTTAAATGACACTATTCATTACATGATATATATATATATATATGTCAAATTATCAAAATTTCTTTTATATATATATATATATGTATTAACTGGTATAAATACAACTTAATTTTGTTGTTTTTTATATATAAATATATGGAATTTACATTAAAAATTGTGAACATTTAATTTTTTTGTTAATATTTCAAATGGTAGTGTAGAGTAAGTATAGTCATTGGCATTTTTTTTTTTTTATGGTTTGATAATCAGTAACATTTGCAGTAAATTATCATAAGAAGTCACTTATAAAAGATCATAGCTATTCTAACTTCTAAAAAAAAATTCAAAAAAGGAGAAACCATAGAAAAATGGACAAAAAAATTAAAGATGAATTTTAAGACAACATCAAACTCTTCTATGAACAATAAATACATCTAGATAGATTGCATATTGATCCTTTTATTTATTAGAATAGAAATCAGTATACAATATAGATGGAGAGGGGGGGCTGAAAGTGTGTGTGGGGGGGGTGTTAAAGTTTTTAAAAAATATATACTATGCACATTAAAAATATATATATATATGAAGTTTAAGGATTAGATTTTTAAAAATGCAGTTATGAAATAAAAGTAAAAAAATATATAAACATGTTTTTGAATAATGATGAGATAATTTTTAAGAAATATATATTGGAAAGTCAGGAATATTTTAAGAGTAAAAAATAACCTAAACACATCTGCAATTTCCTAGAAAAGTTCCACCATTACTTAATTTTCAAAATCACTTAAACTCTACAAGGACTGAACATTAAGTAAAAATTTGAAAATGTATAATCCTTTTTTAATTATTTCCTAGGCAAAAATAAAACTTTTTTTATAGCTTTCTAAGTAAGTTTAAAAAACACAAGCAGAGATTTATTCTTATATTCTACATTTTATAATTGTAAAAACTTTTTTTTTATACTTCATAACTAATTAGCATAATAAATTTGCTTCTATACTTTAATATAAATTGAAAAACTGAGCATTCCCCTGTTCTCAGTAAAAAAAAATGCACAATCACTTTGATATCATACATATTTTAGTTTTTTCTAATTAAATGTATGGTTGACATGTATAAATGAAGCTCAATAGAAGTTATGGTACAATTTTTAATGAAGCGTCATCAATTGCTTTTTTTAAAAAAAAAATAAAAGTGAGCTTCTTTTTTTTTTCTCAAAGTAACCTTTATTAATAAAAGACTACAAAAATTTTGGGTACACTTACCCAGCTTCTTTCATCAGATAAACTGATATTTTGCATATCATGCAGAAGGGAAAATCTATTTTCTATTTCTTAACATCTCAGTTTCTAGATTATCAATAAAAGGTGACAGTAAGAAATTATCTATCATTCAAATTACTGGATAACATCTTTTAATGAGATTATAATCAACATCTGCTAGTTTTACAATATTTCAAAGATATTTTTTAAAAATTGTAGGCAATCAGTTAATGACTGATATATATATGTATATTTTTAAGCTGACATCTTCACTTCATGGAATGTGATTTTTTTTTTTAAAAAAAAATTAATATTTTATTCCATATGATCAACATGAAAATAAATTCTACTACCTGTATTTTATTTGAAATATTTTCTTCTATTGTCTTTCTCTTCAACCAAACATTTTAAAACTTTTAATATTTAGAATAAAATTTCCACAAGTTCTTTTAATAATTCTTCATTATCTGATGAGAGACGGAAAAATATCTACTTGTTAACTATCTAAAGCATTTCACCCTATCGGATTTATTGAATAGTCTACACATATGCTAAATCTGCTCTCATTTTTTTTGCTACAATTTATTTTTTTATTCAGAAAATTTTAAAACCATTTTCCTATATATCATTTTAATCTATTGTAGACTCATTTTTTAAATAGTATTCCTTATATATTTAAAATTTAGCTTCAATCCTGTTTTTGCTAAATTGTGATCAGTATTAATAATAGAATGAGTATATGTATATATATATTCCTATTAAATTTATTCTAAACCACTATATGATTTAATTGAAGTTTGTTTCTATTCATGTAGATATCATGATTTTTAGAGCATATATTCATTATTACCATTTATTTCTTTTACAAAAAATTACCACTCTTTCATAAATCAATTTATCATTTCATTTAAATTCCTCCTAACCATAATATAACTATTTTTGTATTTTCAATTTTATTATAAATGATGTTTTCATTATGCTTATTAATTGGTATGTATTGCCTCATATTAATTAAGTTTGTGTAAACAGTTTTGAGTATCATCACAAACAAATTATCATTAACTAGATTACTTCTTATAAACTAGTTCTTGCATTTGGTATAAAACAATATCTACATCATTATATCTGTTATTAGAAGAATATACCTTCATTTTCTTTTTTTAAATTTCAAAACCATCCAAATATTTTGCAAAAATCCATTATATCCTTTTTTTTTTTTCCATTTGTTATAGTTTATCCCTTTTGATTTGTTATAACATTCCATATTTCAACTTTTTTATTATTAGTTTGTAAATCTAAATGTTTAATAAGTAAATTATCAATTATATTGTTGTGTTCAATATTGGAAAATAAAACTCAGATCAACATCACTTGACTTCTGGAGAAGAAGAAATAGATATTACTTTTAAACATGTTGCATGTGCACACAAATTTGCCTTCCACATGAATCATCACAAATACAAATCCACATTATCATTTGATTTTAGTCCAGGAAGATAAAATATTCAATTGTTTTTTAAAAAAAACACATTAGTAGACATTCCAGGTCACTTTTTAAATGTAAATTACTAATTCTCATTTGCGGTTTTAATTATTTAAGCAAGACATTTTTATCAATAATATTATTGTTAGTTATCCATCAAATAGTAGGTTCTGCCCATCAAACCAACAACTTTTTCTATTCTTTACTTTAGTCTTTATTTATACCAGCTACTTTTTCCATTAAAATCATTGACATATATTCTACTTGCTATAAGTATATGCAACATAAATTCTTTTCAATTTCATTAACAATCTCTTTTCACATATTCATTTTAGCACTTTTACATTGTTAATTTTATTTTTCAAATGCATCTTATTCACATTTTGAAAAAATCTCTTAAATTTTTTTCACTTGTCTAACTTCCTTCTCCTTATAGCTTCCTTCCAAATAAAATTTTAAATGGCTTATTTCTTGAATGAATTCAAAGTACCACAAAGTAATTTCTACCCTTATAAAATTCAGATTTAAGTATACCAACTTTTTTATTTAATCAGCTTTCTAATTACTTAAAAGACTATCTGCTCCTTCAATTTTTTGCTCAATTGTAACTTTTTTTTTTTTTTTAATTCTTGTTTTAAAGCTTAAAATGTTGCTTGATTTCTGAATAAAATAAGCTATTTGCAATATTAAATTATAATACATTGTTTTTCATTATCTGTTTGGAGCATCTTTTTTTTTTTAAACTAATAATATCAGTTAACTGCCTGCTTTATCACATTATGTGGATTTAGTCACTTAAATATATTTTATCGCATCCAGAAATACATAACAACTGAAAAAATTAGTTTTTTTTTTTAATATAATAGATGACTAAAAAATTTTCAAAATTCACTGTCTCTTTTAATAATGATGAAAATCTTAAACCAGCAATAGCACCATCATTACACTAGCAAAAGGTTAAATGATTTCATTTCTTCAATAATACTAATATTATCACCATAATGGTAGTCTATCATAATAATAGTGAAGTGGGCATCAGTTTTCCTGCCATTAAATAAAATTTATTGCAAAGTTAACTAGATATATATTTTTATTCACATGTAAATAACATCAGATCTATGTTATTGGTCAAAAATTAACATTATTTTATTACCACAATTAAGTTTTTATAAAACTAAAAAGAAACTTAAAAAAAACAATAGCTTTTCTTCTTAAACCACTAAACATCACATGATCACCAAAACTCTCCATACAGTAGTGCCACCCTGTGCCAAACAGAGTAATCAATGAATGCCAGAAGGCTTGTGCATAAAATCCCTATCTAGTGTCTACTCATCCAATATCCCCAGACTAGTTTCAGGCTTTTGGCCATCATCAGTGAGGAACCTTGGATCTGAGAGCACTGCACCTAGATCTTAGGGTGGCACTACTGTATGGAGAGTTTTGCTTTTGTTTAGCTTTTCTTCTTCCATAATAATGAACTTGTAATTTTAATTTTTTGCTTTTCAAATCTAAAAAAACAGTTGACTAACTTTTATGCAAAGTTAAACAATCATTTAAATGAATATGGTTGGTTTGATCTTCAGTCCATATCAATTAGTTTTTTTTTCTGAAATAAGTTTATCATGCTTTCTAATAATTTAATCCTAAGAAAAATGAATTAAAATATATAATTCTAGGATCATCATGAAGAGTATAAAATGTACTGTTCATGTTCAAACAAATTCTAGAAGATAAATACCTCACTGCTTCATATTTGCTAAGGTATGAACATACTTATTTTAACTTGCATAAACATTTTAACTATTAAAAATGGTAAATCATCTTAACATAATACTTATTTTGATATATATATTGAATATGCTGGGACATAATAGAAAAGCCAAACAGAGACAAAATACAATGGCTTATTGGGTCCTTATATTTATACCATAATAAAATAGGAAAATGGTGGAATATATATATATGTCGATGGTATTCAAATTTATGTAAATTATATTTAGAGCATCCATTTTTTGGGAGGGGGGAGCATGATTCTTTGCGTTTTATAGCGTGGATGTTGTTAGCTGTATATCATACTTCTCTAATTTTACATCCCAGTGTACTTAACAGATGTTACAATTTGCACAAGAGAAGTCTACACATTTTTTCATTAGAATTTACTTATTTTGGTGTAGTTTTTGACTAGTGACTATCTGCATGAGAATATTGATTTTGTCACTTTTCTACATGTATGCATTCACTAATCACATTTATTTTCATGTTATTTAGATCATTCTGCCTTCATTTTTATATCACATAGGGATGCTTCCTTATTTAAATTTGTTTATATTCTTTAATCATATTTTTCTAAGATAATCTAAAAACTATATTTTCGCTATTTATTATATACATTTTAAATTTATTCCCAATACTTTATTAATCATCTAACTTAAAAATGGTATTAGTTGTCATTTATCTATAAAGTATCTTAATGTCCTCATTAATAAAGCATATATAAATCATATTCCAAATTGTTTTTTCTTTGTCTGCCACCTTGGACTTTTGCATTAAACTCTATTGTTTCTGTAATAACAAGTAAAATTATTATAGTGAAATTATTAAAAGCATAAGTTTATTTGAATTTTTTTTAAAAAAATTAAGAATTTTTATTAAAAATTTCATTTGCTTTCTTTTAATAAATTTGTATTTTGTTGGTCCTCTTATGGACTCCTAGCTAATCCTTAGGTTTAACAAACCTAAATGATATAGATAGCTTTAATATAGGGAAATCTATTATTTCACTTACTTTAAGGAAAGATTTTTTTTTTCTTATCATGCTTGACTTTACTTCTACTTTGCCTTGAATTCTTCACTTTTTTTAATGTCTCAGTACTAAGATGATATTAGTGACAGGTGATCACAATCATATTGTTATTTTAAATTTCACAAATCAAAGCAATAATACATTATTTCAGTATATGATTGAAAAGTTTTTTGAAAGTGGGTTCCTCAAATTTGAAATTCAACATGTTTTGAGAAAAAAATTAAAGATATTCTCCTATACTGAAGACTTGTGCTGTGGATACATTAAAGTTAATTTATATGTGTGTGTAAAGATACCAATGTCTCCATGTAAGAAAGAACACTCCAAACTGCAAAAAGCTCTCAAATGGAATCTGAAATGTGCACACTAATAAAACAAAACTCTATATAATTAAAACAAATCACAAATTTTAGGAATTTGGATTGGGATATTTTAGTTTAATAGAACATCCATCTAATATTCAAGATAAGAATAACAACAAAAAAAAAATTATATGATGTTAAATGTCCAGAAAAATAATGCAGGAGCTATTATTGGATATAAGACTAAATAATTAATGTTAACTCACTTTCATGGATGTCCATTCAACATTACTTTAAGACTATGTTCCAACAATGCAAACAAGGAAAGAAATAAGCTGAAAGGCTTTAAAATTATTACAGACAGAATTTAATAAAACTTGCAATCAAAATGTACTTTTAAAGATTGGTAACTTGATATCAAAATTGAAAATAAAATGTTTTTAATTAATGGAATCATTTTGGTATTTTATCAGCAATTTTGTAGAAAATTTAAGAAAATTCAATAGAAGTTCTGACAAAATTATGCTGAGAAATCTGGTAAATTACTCAGTGAGCTACAGAATGAAAGAATTTATATTTCTATATTAAAAATAAGATTTTATTATATTACAACTATATGTTATAGCCCTTATTCTACATGAAAGCAAGATTATTCAAAAATTATATATTTCAAATTAGACCTCAAATTGATAGAGAACTTTCAGATGTACAAGTTAAATTCAGGAGAAAATCCTAACATATGTTGAATAATACAAATCAGAGAATACCAGAAGACCTTTAAATCAGTTGTCTGTGATAAATTATTGAATGTTCTTAGGAATGCAATTATATCAGATTTTGTTTTTATGAAAAATCTCTACATAGGACTAGAAGCTATAATTTAAATAATTATAATAAAACAGACTGATTTCATATTGGCAAAGAAGTTAGACAAGACTGCACATTAATATATCTATTCAATTTGTATAATGAATGTATAATAATAGGAAAAGCTGAATTGGACAAAAATAGATGTGGGTTCAAAAGTGAAGATACAATTTTTTTAATAACTTAAATAATCTAGTAACCCAGCATTTATAACTGCAAATACAGCAAACCTTGTGAATCTTATTTAAAAAATTAAAGAATGACATAAAAATATGGGATTAAGATTAAATGTGAAGATAAGAATTATTATGACAATTGGCTTATTTCAATAATTAAAGCATATGCTATTGCATTTTTAACTCATTCATCAACTACCAAGGATCCTGTACTCAAGGGATTTGTCACAGCCTAATACTTGTCAAAGTTTCATTGCAAAATTTGGAAAACATTTTAAACATAGAACATATATTTAAAAATAATATCAAAATTATTCAAGCTATGGTGTTTTACCTGATTTTGTATGGATGATAATGTTAACCACTTAAAAAAAAAATAGGAGAGATATGTTTTTTAAATCCTAAAATAGGTTAAAGCTTTTGAGGATTTCATGATAAGAATAAATCTGAACTCATGCTTGAAGCACATTAGTCTAAATTTGTAATTATTACTTTTTGCTTATAACATGTTATAATTCATTAGAGAAATGTATAATGCTTGGAATGATTGATGGTAAAAGATGAGAACAATGACTAACTATGAAGTAAATAATGAGCACACAAAAAAAAATCAAACAGATGATTGGAAAAGCTGGAGAAATGTTATGTGATCATCAGATGTTTATTGTCACCCCTGATTGACAGGAATATGTATTTTTAATTTGTGACTTTTAATTATTCTGTGTTAGCAAATTTTCTTTTAATCAATAATTTATGTTTTGGCTTGTGGAAGAATTTATGAGGGGTGAAAAAAACAAAGTGCTATACTAAATTTTTATTAGAATTTTATTATGGTGTTAAGAATTTTTATCTTTTTCTTGATAACATTAAATTCGATGAAAAATTTAACCTAATGATCATTCAATCTGTAAAAAAAAAAAAAAAGAAATCATAAATAAAATACATATATTTATTTATTACTAAAGTTTATATTAAAATAATAATAAAAATAAAATAATAAAAGAAAAATGGGGTCACTATTTTAATTATATTCTGCTTTTGATATGATTTCTATCCAAAGTTTAGTGTTTATCAAAATTATTTACATTATTTGAAGTGTTATTTAATGTGTATGTATGCAGCCTAACTGTTAAAATATATAGTTGGTAATTGTCTTGAGTTCAAAGCCTTATGGCATTGAATTTTCAAATCATTAATTCGAGTATACTTTAAAAAAAAAGCTAGCCACTGTATGAATGCTATATTTTCTGATATGAAACAGTGTATTGAAAATCTGCTTGAAATGCTATTAAATGTCCATTCATTCCTCATCACTTATGTATTGGATAAAATGGAGATCTTATTTCTCAATGCAGAGTGAGATAAGATCGGGCATTCTGTAAGTTTTAGCTTTGGTATGATATATCAGGCTCTATTTCAAGAATGTATAAAATGAAAAATATTAATATTGGCATTTGCTATCAGTTTTAAGCATTTTTTAGAGATCTTTATAATAGATCTCTTATATGATGTGATATGTCATTTTTACTTATACCTCACAATGAATTTTAAGATAGATGATTTACATATGGCACTTCTTTAAACAGTAGATAGGTTGGTATATTATGTATATATATCTTGTGATAATAGGTCCTACTTTAACAATCTAGGTAACTATCTAAGTATTGAGTAATTTAATGAATACCCTGAGGCAACAATAACCGATTCTTGACACTTTTCTTCATTAAGGTAATAGATCCTATTGTGTTTATATCCAGCTAGAAACTACTTTTATACTTTTCAATCTACTTGAAAATCTATTGATTACTAAGTTAATTATAAGTGCTTGAAATTACTAGATTAATAACTTTATATCTTTTATTAAATCAATTATTAGTATCTGTGGGCAGATATTTCAGAAGTAAAACAGTAAAGAACTTTAGTCAGCAAAAACATTGAGTAAGATAATTTATATTTGTCATCTGCTATAATAGATTTATATTTTTTTTAAAAATAATTCATTTTTTTTACCCATATATGCAATCATTTCCTAATAAACTTTTATCCCAAATTGTATACCAAAATGAAAATTACTTCAAAACGATGAGTCATATCCATTCCTGGTATTTATAAATCAATAACAATATTTTCACAGCTTGTTATATATATATTAACTTTATTACAGCAGTTTATCACCTTTAATTCTTTGATTTTTTATTTAAAATTTCATGTGGGTTTCCATTTATACAATGTCTTTTTTTTTTTTTTTAAGTTATGAAATTATTAGTGAGTCACTGCAGAAGAAATTATGTTGAGTAATTTAAAGTGAAACCTTGATCTACTAAGTTTTTATCTTAATTTACTTAGTTTAAGTTAAATCATTCCAAATACAAAGTGATTATGATAATATGTAAGTAAAAATACAATTATTCTTTCTCTTCACACTCTTCTGAATATTTTTTAATGAGCATATTAAGACCTTATCTTTAGTTAAAAAATTATCATTTTATGCACATACAGATATATACATACGGTCATAGATAAATAGATAGGTAAAAGTAGATGTCATCCTCTGTCTGCGATTACAATTTTTATTGTTTGTTCCCACATATATTTATTATTTTTTTTGTTTTTAGAACTTATAAATAGGACTTCAGAATATGAAATATCATACTTATAAAATTTATTCTTGAAATTAAACATGTTGAGTGTTATTACATTTACTAAAAGATTTCTGATTGAGATATGCTATGATGGTGTATATATTTGAGAGATAAAAGACATATGAAATTTGCGAGCCTTATCTAAAACTCAAAATTTTTATTTAAAAAAAAAAAAAAAACGCAAACAAATTTAAATTTTTTTTTAGTATATAATGATATGTATGTATATATTCAAATTATAAATGCAGTTAGCTAGCGTATGAGTAATCAAACTGTTTTATTGCTCTAGAATTCATTATAAAGTTTATGCACAGAAATGATAAAGCTGGCATGAACTAAGAACCTTAAATTCTGGAGTCTGCCACTCTGTCATTGCACTAAACTATTAAATACTTGATTAATAATCTGAAATACAGTAAAAAATAATTATATTTATAAAGGGTCTTATTGCCTTTTAATGCAGAAAATTAATATTATCATAACCTAACCAGTACTGTTTTTTCAATATACTTTAAGTATATTTAAATACTTCTGTTTAAAGATTAATTCTTAAATAATTTTTAATCTGCTTGAAAATGGAAAAAAAAATGTTGTTCCTCCCCTGTATTACAAATAAATGACATCAATTCCTGCTTTATACATTTCCCATGATAAGACCACTTCTCTCTTTTAGTACCAGAAACTGTTTGGAGAATAGAGATTTGAATACCAAGAATAGGAATTTATATGTACCTGGTATTCTCTGTTTATTCAAGATTATGCTAGATAGCAGTAAAATGAAGAGCTGTTCTTGCATTATCATATTGTTTAAAATGGGAATATAGTGATTTGTTATTATCTCAAATGGTAAATTATTTTCTTCGACAAGTTGTATTTAAAAAAATGATGAATTTCATTTTGAAAAATTTTGTATTTCAATAATATTTTTATTGCAATGTATCACAAATTGATTAAAAACTTTGAAACAGAAATTTCTGTTGATTTGGCAACTCTGGGCATGCAGGATCCAGTGTACATATTTCTTATATCTATTAATCCTCGGCACTACTGAAAATGGATATAAATATTAAACTGTCAATTTTCAAATTTTATTAATGTAAATACTATGGATATTAGTATAATTATAATATAGAATAAAGTTATGTTTCTAAACTTCAAAAATCAACTAAATATTTATATTTGGTTGGTTAATATACGTATATAAATAAAATAGAAAGTCATATAACATTACAATACTAGAAAAAAAAAAACCTCTCCATACAGTAGTGCCATCTTGTGCCAACAAGAGCAATCAATGGATGCCAGAAGGCTTGTGCATAAAATCCCTATCTGGTGCCTACTCATGCAATATCCTCAGACTACTGTATGGAGAGTTTTGCTTTGTTTCGAATTGTTTAATAACAATTATGTGCTAGTATAAGGTAGTGATCATGTGATGTTTAGTGGTTTAATTACAATACTAGCTAAAAAACAAAATTTTACTAAAATACTTCCAGAACCATGATTTCATCTATTAACAAATAGACCTTTTCAAATGAAATTCAACTAAACATACCATATATATACAAAACAAAATAGCCTTCCCATCATTCACTTCAAAAACCAACTTCCTTTAACATCAAAAAATGTCTTCATGAGATTAATAGCCTCAGATTCAAAATACTTTATCATTAAAATTTATTTTACTCTTCTTTTCAATTAACTTTTCTCTTAAAAGATAATCTCATTGTCAAATAATATTTTATGATCTGTATTCAGTTCATGAATGTATAAAACTGAGTTATGATATCTATTTTTAATTCTACTTTTATGAACTTTAACTCTGATATTAAGACTTAATTTACTCTGTCCTATATAAATTTTATGACAATTATAAGGAATTTTATAAACTACTCCAGGAATAAATTTGCAATTAGTTGACTGTTTTGAACTATTTAATAATAGAATTTAAATTCAGACCTTTCTCCCAAGCCACTTTCATACCACCCAATAAAAATTTCTTAAAAATCAATTTACTAATTGATGACCTATGTGGCAAAGAAATAAATTATTCTTATTAACACTTAAATCTTTATTAACAGAGTTTTTTTTTGTAATTATTAACAGTTTCTCTGAATATAACTATTATTTTCAAGATTATTAAGCCTTCTATTCCTATAACAAAAATTCAATAAAGAAAGTCTCTTAAGATTAAAAAGTTGATAACTGATTATTTTTGCTTTAATAAAATGACTATAAAATAAAAACATCAACTTTATCAACATTTAAATCTAAAGTAACAAATTCAAATGTACCCCCTCCCCATTCTTAATAGTAAATTTAATATTAGAATCCAAATCATTCAATCCATCAAAAAATCCATTTATCTTTCTGTTTAACAATCAAACAATTATCAACATACTTACATAATTCTAAAAAAACAGAAAAAATATTAATAACACTACTCTCTAAAAAATCAATATAGATCACATTAAAGGCAAAATAACATAACCACAACCCAAATCTTTATATTGATTTTTTAGAGATTAGTATTATTAATAATTTTTCTGTTTCTTTAAAATTGTTAGATATGTTGATGATTGTTTGTTATTTAGGAAGATAAATTGAAGAATTTTTTTGATGGATTGAATGCTTTGGATTTTAGTATTAAATTTTCTCTTGGGGGGTACATTTGAATTTGTTAATTAAAATTTTTAGATTTAAGTGTTAATAAAGTTGATAATGTTTTATTTTGTAATCATTTTATTAAAGCAAAAAATTTAAGAAATATGATACGGCCAGACAGTTATCAACCTTTTACTCATGAGAGATTGTATTGAATTTTTGTTATAAAATAGAAGGCTTAATAATTTTGAAAATAATAGTTATATTCAGAGGAGTCAATTTGTTCCTGGCAATATTGAGTTGGGTTAAAATAATAAATTCATTAGGATTATATTTAATAAAAATATCTATAAATCTGTTAATAAAGATTTAAGTATTAATGAGAACAAAGAGTATGTCTTTGTCATGTAGATCATCAATTAGTAAACTGATTTATAAAACTATTTTTTATTGGGTGGTACAAAGGTGGTTTGGAAGAAAGATCTGAATTTAAATTTATTACTAAATAGTTCAAAACAGCATATTGATTGCAAATCAATTCCTGGAGTAGTTTATAAAATTCCTTGCAGTTGTCATAAAATTAATATAGGTCAGAGTGAATTAGGTCTTAATGAAAGAATTAAAATTTATAAGGGTAGAGTTAAAAATATATATCATAATTCAGTTTTGTATATTAATGAACTGAATACAGATCATAAAATATTATTTCACAATGCAGATTATATTTTATGAGAAAAGTGAATTAAAAAGAAGAGTAAAAGAAACTTTGATGATATTTTGAATCTAAGGCCATTAATGTCATGAAGACGTCATTTGATGTTAAATGAAATTGATTTTTGAAGTGAATGATGGGAAGGCTATTTTGTTTTTATATATATGTGATATGTTTAGTTGAATTTCACTTGAAAAAATCTATTTGATAATAGATAAAACTATGGTTGTTAGAGAATTTTAGTAAAATTTTGTTTTGGCTGGTATTGTAATGTTATATAAATTTCTATTTTATTTATAATTACTAGTATAGTGTTAGATCATCATTATCATTGTCAACCACTATCAATCCACTTCCTGATTAAAGTCTTTCCAAATTCAATCCATCTTTTCTGGGTCTCTCACCTCTCTTCTCCACATCATCCCTGCACTCTTTCTTATTTCATCCCCCATCTCACATGTGGTCTATTTCTGGGTCTTTTACAATCTCTTGGAATCCCTTTTAATATTTCATTTTCTATCTGTTATCTTTTTTTTCTAGCAAATATGTCCAGTCCAACTCCATTTCTGTTTTTTAATTTTATATTGTTTTTTCAATTTCTTTTTGTTACTCCTAACAAGCATCTCTTCATACTTCTTTGAGTAATCTTAAGTCTCTATATTGCTATTCTATTAAATGTCCAAGTATTTATTTATTTAAGTATTTAAGGTAGTATTTAATATATATATTCACTTAATTTTGCAAAAGTTTCATATAGTTGTAAACTAAGAATCACAATTCTTTAGTGTCAAGCTATAATGATAATTAAGACTAATACTAAAATATAATTACCAGGCTGTTTGCCAAACTAGACAGTCTATTACTGATCACACTATAATAATATACAAAATGTGTGATCAATGATTTTTAATCCAAATATGGTATTTTTTTAACAGGCATTCTCACACAGAAAAAGGACTACAAAAAAAAAACAAAACAAAAACATAGATTAAATAGAGTATAAAACACAGTGAATAGACATTTGTTAGAACTATGAATAGTTAATTTCAATTGCAAACAAAACTGAAAAAAGTGCTTTACCACAAACAATTATATGCTAAAATACATTTCAAAATTATATTAAAATAACATCTATTTACTTGAAATGACTACTACATGTATAATTCATATTTCTAAATGTTTTACTTTCAGTATTATTAAAAAATCAAATAATTTAAATGAATAGAGTAATGTCATATTTTGATTGTTGTAATTCCTCATATCCAAAAAAGTAACTAAAATGTTTTAAACATATTTATAATTGTTTCACTTAATTGATGTTACAGTAAATACTGAGCAGTGCATTTGTGTGACTAAAAAGCAAATATCCTCTATCACATTACAAAAAAAAAGGCATTTAATTATTAGCTACTAAAATGCATTCCATCAGGAGAGTTTCAGAGAAAGAAAGCAATAAAAAGTTGAATAATTACTAATATACCTAGATCTAAACATCACAGGAGCACTACTGTATGGAGGGTTGTTTCATACCTAGATCTAATTAACTCCTAGCCAAAAACAGAAGAGATTAAATATCTTTATCTGAGTCATTGTAAGAAGACCTAAACTTTGAATACAGAAACACAAAAATTTCAAATAATTAAGATATGATGACGATTAATATTTTTTAAAACTAAAATATAACAAGTTCATATTTTGTAAAAATTTTGTGAATGTTTGTATCATGTTATTCTTTTCTTCTTGATAAGTTTAGCAGAGTTACATCATTACATAACATTATAACTAAATAAACTTTTATTGTCAAAAACACATTATCATAGAATATTGTAATTATATTTAGGTATTCAGATGGAATGTAAAAAAAAAAAAAAACTAATACTTTGAAATATATTTTAAAATACAACTATGGTTGGTATTAATCATTTGAAATAGCTAAAAAAAGTTTCATTTTATAGGGTTTGTTATGTCTTAGCTCCTAATTTCCTATTATTTATATATAAATTTAAGTAGAGAAGGTAGGACCATCTTTTTTTGTGTGTGTTTTGAATTGAGAGTTTCCCTGTGCAGTCATTATTACATCTGATTGGCTGTCATATAACATTTTTAAGGCACATCTGTCAAAGGTTTTAGCCTTTCACATTATTATTAAGAAAATCCCAAATTTTGTAGGATTAAGAATAACAAATAAAATTTGTAATCTAAATAGAGGACATAATAAACCAATGACTCAAGTGTTTTATAATTCTATCAATTTAACAGGTACAATGCTTACAAAAATATATATACAAATAGACATACTATTTTTATCACAGAATTCAACAATTAGTTTTTGTACTAGTATTAAACTACTTACAGTCTATTATAACATTCTACTATCTTAGTCTTTTCATTTAGTCTGTGTGGTCCTTTAGGCTTATAAAAATCATAAGATCGGGGCAACCTGTTTAATTTCTTGGTTGGCTTGATAACCTTTGGAGTTGAAGATGGTCCTTAGTGATCTTCTTCTGTTCATCTGCTTCCAAATTGGTCTCAAAGATGAAGAAGAGAATATTTCCTGTTCTGCTATGGTTTATATACCTTTCCATTTTTTTTTTTTTTTTTTCTGGAGAATTTCAGCCAATGAGGAAGGTTATAGACATCTTAAGTGTTATTAGCAATTAAATTAGTTTAGATCCAAAATTTGTAAATTTAACTAATATATATAATTCACACTAATTAAATTTCTTTTGTTATCAGAAATATTTTCCTTTCAATATCAATCTCCTTCATTCTTGTAACTTATTATTACAAAACATATTAAACTAAAATAATTTATTAAAAGTCATTTTTTATCTTACATTGTATTTTCCTGAAGGTTTGTGATGATGGTGTTCCAGTTGTATTTTTATATTGGACTATTTACATAATCTAATATGCATATTGAATGCCTTTAAAAAAATTTAACTTTATTTAAATATTCCCAATACATTCAACTGTTAGTAATAGCACATCAAACATGTTAGAAAATGCACAACATTTTGAGAGGTATTATTCTCCCCTCTGGATATAAAGAAAAGGTACAAAGACAAAAATTTAAAGAAGCTGCTCACATGACAATGGCAGAAAATCCCCATAAGGCACCCTAGTGTGACTATACATAATGTATGTAAACCACTAACCAACTTTGCTGTTAGGAAAAAATGGAGAAATCAGGAGAACCTCATAAATAAGTATATGAAATTTCTACTGATTTTTGCTTTTGGCAGGATGATTCGGTTAGAGCATTACCTTAAAATTCAATAATCAATAATATAAGGATGCCAGTTGGAATCGCAGGCTAGTACTTCCTTGGTCAGACCAGAAACACCTGAAGAAGAGCAGAGAATAATACCTCTTGAAATGTTGTGCATATACTAACTTGTTTGATGTGCTATTACTAACAGATGAATGTATTTGGAATATTTAAATACACTTAAATTTTTCTAAAGACATTAAATATGCATATTAGATTATGGAAATAGTCCAATATAAAAATATAACAAGTCACTACATCTGTTATATATACTTTGCAATTTCTTCATTTTTGGGGTCATCTATGCCATTTCTGAAGTTGTTTCTGTTTCTTTTATGGGGTGTTGAAATTCCACCAATTAATCAGATTCCATATATTCTGATTCACTTGGAGTAATTAGTGTATCTGGTAATAACAAAACTATTTATTGTTTTTCACAAAAGTTATTTGTTTCTTCCTTAGTGGTTATTTTTATTTTTTGACATTATTTCTCATATTTGCCATCAAGCAACCGTCATTCAAATGTTTCCAATACTTTGTTTCATTACTTACTTGTACTGTTATTATTTGTTCAGATAATTTTCCAATAATTATCCCTTCTATTTCTTTTTAAACAGTCTCATACCCAAACTTTTTCACCTAATATGTATTTGTCTTCTTTAACATCATATTCAAACTATCCAATTTTGAAATTAACATTGCTAATTTAATTTGTAATTTTTTTCCCATTAACAATTCCACTAGAGATTTACTGTAACCATTGATGATGGTATGGGATGTTGATGTAATATTGAAGAGTATAGGGCTCTCTTCATATTCACATTATAAGGTTTCTTGCGAATGTTTTTTATCTGTTGAATGGCATTTTCAGCACACTATTTGACTCTGTATTGTACAATGGTATACAGATGTGTTTGATCATGTCCTTCATGAAGATTTTGTGCAGTAAATCCTGTGTCATTTGAAACAATTATTTTCAGCAATCTTTGACATGAAAATACTTTATGATTTTGTGTTGTTTCTTCAGCACTTGTATTCTTTATTATGTGATACTCTTCCCATTTATAATATACATCTGTGAGTATAAGAAGAATTTTGTCATTAATGGATTGTGCATGGTCCATGCAAATCCTTCATCAGGGTTTAGTTGGTTCTGACTATGCTATAAATGCATTTTAGTTTTCATATTCATTTCAGATTAACCCACCACACATTTTTTTTTGTTTTTTTCAATGTCCATGGTTATATTTTTCCACCAGACATATCCACACAATAATGCATCCAATTACTAGATAAGCTTCATGTCATAATTTTTAAGACTTTTTGTCTACTCTCAGGTTGTATTACAACTCCATATTCCCATTAACACACAATCTTTAGTGACAATAAATTTTCATGATTTTCCAAAAAGCTGGAATAATGCACTGCAATTTCTTAATTGGCCAACCTTTCTTTATCCAACTTATAAGTAGCTGATAACCTTTATTGGTCCTTGTTCACTTTACAACTATATTACTATTCAGAATTTCTGATTACAATACATCTAAATTTTTAACAAATTCCATATTGGTTATTTTTGCCATCCCTATTTTTTTGTCATTGGATTTTTACATTTTTCCTATTATTGGCTTTCCTACATATGTGGGCCAAATGTCCATTAAAATCACATCTAAAGCATTTTTCTTTTTACTCTTGTAAGCTTTAATTGTGTGTCATGCTTTCCCACAACAATAAGTGTTTTCATTCATGTATATTGATTTTTGTGGGTTAGTAATTTGCTTATCTTATAAACTCCTGTATTTTGTCGATCGTCTGTTTTATTTTAAAAAGCATACACTTGTTCTAATGCTAGTTTATAGGCTATTGACCTTTTTAATAGCCATTTTATATGTTAAATCTAACTCAGCTAAAATCTATTGTCTGGGCCCATAAGACATACTTTAAAGCAGCTGATTAATGAGTATTTTATCTACAAAATCCTTATACCTGAAATTTTTAGCCAATTCTCTAAGGGTCATATTATATTCTTTAATTTTCTCACCCTTTGCTTGCTTTCTGTTTCTTGAATTTAAAAGAGCTATGTGGAGAAATGGGTGAGCTAAAATATTCATTTTACTTCATTATTTTCTCATAAGGTACATAATCCATTAAAACAGGTTCACATAATCTATTAACTGTTTCACATAATCTGTTAACTGTTTCGATATCCCTCTTATCCCAAAAACATCAAAGTGCTGCTGTCTTATGTTTATTGTCCTCAATTGTGTTTAATTAAAAAAAATTCAAGTTCAGCAGTATTGCTTACATTGAACTCATCAATGTAGGTTTGTCCAAATGATGTTATTCTTTTTTTCCCCTTCTTACTTTCTCAGTTCATTTATAACCATTGTGCTAATTTATTATACACAACCTTTTTTCATATAACTCAACTGAGAGTAATCAACTGTACTAACATTAGGTTTGCAATTTGTTCACCAATTTTGCTATGGGCAGCTTTTTTGTCTCCCACATGGACTAATATAATTTTCTATAATCAGGTTCAAACTTTGTCAATTTTTCTATGTCTTAGCTTCTAATTACCTATTTAGAAAACCCCTAATTTTCTAAAATAAATAAAGTTCACAATATAAATGGAGGACACAATAAATCAACAATTCAAGTGCCTTATAATTGTATTAATTTAATATATACAATATTTACAAATATGTACATTAACTGAAATAAGGCTTATTATATACCTGTATTAATATATATAATATATAGGATATATAAGCACAGACTTTTGCATGACTCACCACTCTTCCCTCTATCTCATATATTATTTGAATGTTGGCTACTCTGATAAATTTGTTAAAAGTATTTTATATAATGGTAATATTTGTAATGATGTAAAAGATAAAGAAAAATAAGATTTTATTTCTTTGCCATTTAAATTGTTTTCTTATAATATTGTATGTAAAATAGTAATTTGTTTGGAAATAAGAAAATTGTTTGGAAAAGGGATATTACATTGGATAATTTATTAAATACAAAGGAAATTTTTGATAGGAAGACACTATTCCTGGTGTAGTGTATATTATCACTTGTTTTTGTAAGATTTATATAGGTCAAAGTAGTTTGAGCATAAATGAAAAAAATAAGGGTACATAAAAGTATGGTTAGAAATAAATGTCTTAGTTCTGCTTTGTATGTCCATGAAAAAGATACAGGCCACACTATTAATTTTAAGGAAGCTAAGGTTATCTTTTTTGAGAGAAATGAAATAAAAAGAATTAAAGAATCTTTATTAAAAATTTATGATTCTGAGGCAATTAACTTATTTAAAAGTTCTTTTAATATTAAGAATGGATGAGAAATAAATGGAATTGTGGATATTTAATATAAATATGCTGTTTTGTAGTTCTTTATATTTAAGAAGTCTGCCTGTAGCAGTGAAACCATTGGTTGTGTTCTGATTTTACTTTCTTGGTTAATCTGGTTGAGTTTTGGATTTGAGGGAATTTTTGACTTTTTAAATATATATATATACCCAGATACTCTATTTTTATCACAGAGTTCAACAATTGTATTATTTACTGTATTACTTTCAGTCTATTATAACTTTATACTATTTTCAAGTTTTTTCTTTTAATCTCTATGGACCTTTAAGACAACCTTCAGGAGCTAAGATAAAAAAAAAAGATGTCCCCTGCTGATTTTCTTCTATTGCTTCATATTGATTGCTTTAGAGCTGGCCTTGAAGATGAAGAGAGCATTTCCTGTTTGGCTACGGTTTATACACCTTTCCATTCTTTTACTTTTTCTGGAATATTTCAGCCAATGGCATAGTTATAGACATAAGTATATTCCCAATTTAGTTTAGATCCATCTTTGTAAATTCAATTAATATATATATATATATAGTTCAGATTAATTGAATTTCTTTTGTTATGAAATATTTTCCTTTCGATAAGATCTTTCATCCTGATAACTTATTTTCACAAAGCATTTTAAATATTTAAATACAAGCATTATATATATATATATATATGAGCTAAATGTAATTGGAGAGTATTTGATGAGTGCTGGTTCAGCATGAAATACATATATTGGAGATCATTTATCTTTTCCACATATATGTAGTCATGTGTATCAGTTGTATGAGATGGAATGGATGACTAAAGAAAGTTTGAAAGTCTGAGTTCAAAAGCATTTTAAACTAAAATTATTTATTCAATGTCTATTTTTATTTTACTTTGAATTTAATTCCCCCCAAAAAGTATTCTTTAATTTGTTTAGTACATATATTTCAGTGCTATTTTATTAAGTTTGGTATAATTACTGTTATAAATTATGCCTGAGGTGAGCATTTAGGCCAACAACAGTATATAAGATGGCTTTTAATGGCCACCATACAATTTAGACTGCTCAGTCTTCAAATAAAAATCAAATTGCCATTGATGATGAGAACAGGTTATCATTTAATTACAATACTTTAATGCCTAGTTATTCAATGTTGAAAACTCACCTAACTCAACAATGGACTTATCCAATTTACTGAAGTATTTAGAAATAGGATACAGAAAATAATACTAATCATATTAGTTGTTTATAAATAATTATATAAAATCTAAATTAAACTTTTGGAAAAATTTGTGTAAGGAGGATGGCAAGTAGTAGAAAATTGATGTTGAAGATCACATGTTATCACTTAGTTATAGTTCTCTATGATTACGTGCATTCTTGATCAAATTAGGCTCTAACTTGAAGTATAAGTCACTTAAAATTATCTTAGAATCATACTATGACACAACCAAATTCATAATTGTTATAATAGTTGATAACTACAAAAATAGTAAGACATAATCTGGATGAACCCTATAATAATAATAATACATGTACCGTTGAGCAGTTAGAAAAATTAAGCATGATAGTATTTTGGGAGTTGATTGGCAAAACTTAATAATAATGATGATGTGCAATCAAATGTTTTACTATATAGTACTTTTAATTTCATTTGTACTATAATGTTAACTGTAATATAATAATTCTATATTTTTGATCTCTATTTACTGCTTCTGCTTTAGCTGCATTTATCTACACTCCAAATTTCTACAAATTCCATCAATACTTTTTAAAGCTTAATTAAATAGTGTTTCAATTTAGAAATAACTGATGTACAGATACTTCTCTTCTTATTAGCAACAAGTTCTAATTAATATTACATATAGTTGAGGCAAACATTTTGAATTTTAATATCTGACAAAATTCACTTCAAAATTCTCATTCATTATTTTAATATTCACATATGTAACATTGAAATATTATTCTTTTTACAGCAATGCCAACAATCTGTTTAATTATCAAACTACTGGATAGAATTTCTTAAAATAATGGTGTAATATTAAAGTCAAATCCATGTCAGTGCACAAAAAAGATCTCTACTTTTATAAATTATGGCATGGAGTAGAATAATCTTTTTTTTACTTGTATCATCTAATTGAACTGTTAAATGATTTTAGATAAATTATTTATACTTTTCCAAATACATTAATCTATTGATAATAATGCAAAGATTAGTGTAAAACACAATGTTTTGAGTAGTGTTATTCTCTTCTTTAGGTGTTGCTCATCTGGTCAATGACAATCTAATATGGAAATTGAACAGATGACATTTAGATTCATGGATAATGAATTTAAAGTTATGCTCTAATTAATTAGTCTAAATTGTCTATATGAGACAAGGAATACATTGATAAAATTTCTAAAATATTTAAAAATATCTTTACTGTGCTATGATTATTCACACTTATTCCAAAATGATAAAGGTGGATGAGAGTATGGCATATGGAAAAATAGCAGATTGTCAAGGATGAGAAGATACAGTTGTTTAATGTTTCTGATTCACTTGACAAGTAAAGGTATCTTTACAAAGCATATGTATAATGAGAAATGGTAGTCTGAGTTTTTTATGCAGAAGAATGATTGTGATATAATGGAGTTTGAAATAAGAAGTGGACTGATAGAATTTTAAGAAATTAATACTATCTGTTGTGCAAAAAGTTATTCATTCTTCCACAAGAAAAAAAAAATGAATAAAAACTATTTCCTACTTTGTGAAAGTTTGAGGAGATGGGTATATGTGAAAAATATTGAACTTTAAACAGGGACATGAAGATTCAAATATTTTATAACTTTAGCTCACCTGATTAGTTAAAGCATATTAAAAAACATTTATATAGTGAGTGAAAGAGAGAGAGTGATCTAAAATTTTTCCACTAATGTATAGTTGCAATATTATAAATTAAGATGAAGAGTGCCCACAAAAATTAAAAAAATTTAAACATTTTCAAGTTTTATTACTACACTTCTTGATTCAAATACCATTATATCATAACTATCTATCAATACAAAAATTTAAACCATCCTCTCACTAGCATGCATTTTGGAAAGTGAACTGAAGATATTTAACCCTTGTATCTTCATACTCATATGGGACTAATTTCTATTCACTTTTAATACATTGTGCAAAGGTTAATAATTATT
Organism: Epiperipatus broadwayi; assembly: GCA_028023455.1. Classification (NCBI taxonomy): domain Eukaryota; kingdom Metazoa; phylum Onychophora; class Udeonychophora; order Euonychophora; family Peripatidae; genus Epiperipatus; species Epiperipatus broadwayi. The sequence goes on along the minus strand of JAQFVV010006245.1, from coordinate 859,462 downwards.
GCATTGTAAATATATTTTCAAATTTTTATTAGCATATCCCTCAGGTGAAACTCCATTACATAAAAACTATCTACCAGTGTAAAAGCTCAAGTTACCTTCTTTCACTATACTTGCATTTTATAAACAATCATTACTTTTCAATGATGTAGAGTAGCGGTCCCCAACCTTTTTTCACCTAAGAGCACATTCTATAATACTGACCAGGTGGCGGGCACCATTTATTTTTTCAAAGTAAATTTATAGTTGGATATTGTTAATGATAGACTCTTTTACACTGTAAAAGTATAGTATGACCTACAATTTGATTACAATATAATACAATAATTTATAAGAAATCTTAAAAATTAAATTTGTTTGTATCAGATAAATAATTTTTTATAGTATTTGTATAGCAGCGGTCACATGTAAAATGGTCTGTGGGCGCCATGGTGCTATGGGCATAGGGTTGGGACCCCTGATGTAGAGGTATTAAATACCTGTATATCTCAATCATTTTTGACAATTTAACAGTTTTCCATTTCTCCACTTTTTCTCAAGATAATGACTAATTTCCATCCATTTTTAAATATTGGTGTAGGGTGAATAGCTGATAGTCACTGTTTGTGAGAATTTGCTCTGTGTTTGGTTTTGCTTTTCCAAGATTTCTGGACAAAACTTAATGTAATTCAGCTTTTTGTCATGGTTGGATGTATATGCCAAGTAATTTCTTATAAGTATGATTTTTCTGAAAATAGTAGTTTTGATTTTGCTATAAAATAATCTTATTACAAGATTCTCTAAAAATGTTGATTTTTGTTCTTATTTTAATTCTATAGGGAATTTAATTAAAGGAGACATTATATCAATGTGTATCAAGAATGTAATAGTGCTTTACCATGTGACTATGCAATAAATGTATCATTGATAGAGTAAAGCCAGACTTTAAAGGAGGATGAAATAATATATGCAGTTGTGGTCTCAAACTTTTAAATGTAAATATTGCTAATCAAGAATGACAGTGATTAAACATCACTTTAAATTCAGTATTCACAAATCTTAAGATCTTTAGTTCGATTCCCATGTTAGTACTCTCACTAGTCAGGCCAACAACATTGAAAAGAAGAAAATAATATCTAAAGTATAGTGTTATATACAAACCAATATGTTATTACTATCAATTGCAGATATTTGAAAAATGATAAATAGAATTTGATTTTTTTTCCAAAAACATTTAACAATTGAGCTAGACAATTAAAATAGACCAACATATAACAATAAAGTAATATCATTAGTGAAACCATCATATAAAGAACTTTCTTCACTGAGACAATATAAATTAAAGGAGGACTGGGAATTATTTACATTCAAATTTAGACATGTTTATTTTCTCTTTTCTAATTATTAGTTTGTGCTTTCAATCACAATGACTGGTCTCATCAACATGTGTTTCAACTCTATGATAAACAAAACAATATTTTATTTTTGAAGCTAACCTATTAGATTGTAGAAGCATAACAGAAGATAAAAGGGATTTTTCTTCTTGTCGTAAATTCCTTTGATAAGTTTCATTGTTGGTTGTAGATCAAATTGTTATGAAACAGTATTTAAAAATAATATAAAAAACAGTATTTAATAAATTGCACTCTCAAATTAATCGTATATGTACAAAGTGAACAAATGTTGGAATGATTTACTTATAAACAGACAAGGTATTTTTCCATTAATTAACCTCTAAAGGGATCATTGTTTTCAAACCCATAGAACAATTAAGCTCTAGGACTAGGTAGATTTTTACTTTTCTATATTAGAAATAACTTCTGAATATATCTTTGAAAGTTTGTGATGAGTTAATATAGTCATAATACATGTTTTCATAATATGGGTAACTTATTATAAAACAAAGATACTAACTGAGATCAGAATAATTTCAATAAAAGTAATTGTGAATTTTCTAGAATATTAAAAATCACAAAAAAAATAAATAAAAAATAACCACAAACCTCAAATATTAGAAACTATCTATCATTGCACTAATGTACACAATTAAAAGCAGAAGGTGCTTTTAATCTGATAAAAAAAAAATTGTAAAGAAAGAACAGATATATGTAAAATTATTAGAAAAATAATTGGAGCTATAAAATTAAAATACAACCCACTTTACTTCACTAATACATATGACAACTTTTTAAGCTAGATGATAACTGAATGAGGCTTTTTGAATATTTAGTTATGACTTTTAGAAATTTTAATCTTGCCCAATCGCTTAAAACTGGATTTTTTTAATATTCTGCATCTTTCTTTCAGATGTGTGAAATAATGTGGCTATTTCTCATAGGAAGTAATTAATCTATTATAGATATTATTCATTTATATTAATAAAACTCTTATTATTTATTTCTCCATCTTTAATCCCATTTTTTAAATATTTCTTTAATTTTCTCCACTATTTTATTCCTAATATCTTTGCTAACCACCCTAAAAATTAGAACATATTTCTTTTTTTTTTAATAATCTTTCCCTCATTACATATAAGAAATGACAGTGGTAAATATATGAAATTTTTAAGTTTACTCTGTTGAGTCACAATACATCAATTTAGGTTGTCATTCCTCTTTTATTGCATAAAAATGTCAAGACTAAAGGGCAGATGAATTATTTATGACACCAATTGCTTCAAAAGAGTAATTTTGAGTATTATATATATTCTACAATAGTTAATGATTATTTGCAAATGAAAAAACAAAAAGATTTTACAGATATGGTCATTTTTTTTGTAATATTATATTTTAATAGTAATATTAAAACTTTTTGTCCCACATCCACATAAATCACATGACAAATTTTTAATTCATTTCTCCCTTTCTTAGTAAGTTCTTTTGTCTTTATACTTCATTTCATATTTTAGCTTTAAATAAAAATTTATCATTTCTATTGTTAAAAATGTCTTTACCTTCAATATTAATTTTGTTTTGATAACATTACTAGTGTTTTTTTATAACAAAATTTTAATTTCCAAAAACATTTTCATTTACTGAATTGTGTTTTTATCTAATGCAGTGTTATTACATTGTATGTTTAATATTGTATTGAAAGTTCCATCACAATTTTTGTAAGAGTAAATTAATATGTATTTATCAATCTTTTTTTTTTTTTACATATTTTAATGCCTTCTTTAAACAATTTGAAATTCCTTTAATTAATTAAAAATTATTTTAGTAATTCTATTCTCATCCATAAATTGTAATTTTCCACATATTTTTTTATATTGCTCATATGAAATAGATACCATTTCAACTTATACAACTTTATCTAACATCCATATATTTCTTCCAATCACATATTAACCTACATCTTTTTGAATCTTATCAAGATTTAAGTAATTTATGTTTACAAATGTAATCGGCAATAATTACTAAATTCCAACAAATTCTACATATGTCAAATGTTATAAATAAATAGCGCCAATTTTTTAGTCCATCTCCCTGCCCCTCTCTTTTTTTAAAAAAAAACTTCTTCCAATCTAATGCACATTAAATTTTACTATAGGTTTATTAAACAACCTCCATACTTCTACATTCTTTTTAAATTCATATAAATAGAGATACAATAAAAGACAAATTAACCCCCAAGATACATTTCACGCTGAACCAGCACTCATCACTGGCCCAGGTCACTATCTCTCATACATATCTTTATTATATGAAGAGTATTTATCTATAGTAAATTGTTACATTTTTATTGACAATTGTCAAACTCACTCCACTCACAACTTTGACACCATCCACCCTCAAATAAATACTATAATGATTATTACTAATCATTTATTAAACTAAAGATTATCTCTAGCACAGATATAAACTTTAAACTTCAATTAAATATTAATATATCTGATTATTTATATGAATTTAACAAAAATGTGGAAGTATGGAGATTGTTTAATATATCTATAAAGATATTATGCATGGGAAAGGGAAAAGTGAATAACTCTATGCGTCTGTAGTATATTTAAAAAAAAAAAAAAGATATATTAATATTTAACTGAGGTTTAAAGTTTATATCTGTGCTAGAAATAATCTCTAGTTTAATAAACTTTCAGATGACCCATCACTCTCCACTCTATTTAATAACACCGATACATTCAAGCACATATATGCTGAAAAGATAAATAATCACCAATATACGTATTTCATGCTAAACCAGCAATCAGTTGGTCCAGATTATCATCTCCCACACATATATACTATATATATATATAAGGTATATAATAAGCCTGTGTTTCAGTTATTAATCTCTAGTTTAGTAAATGATTAGTAATAATTATTATAGTATTTATCTGAGGTGGATGGTGTCAAAGTTGTGAATGGAGTGAGTTAGACAATTGTAAATAAAAATGTAACAATTTACATTTTATTACTAATTATAATCTCTGAATAAGCATATTGTTTTTATCTTATTGGAGTCTTTTCCCATTTATTTATTCTTATTCTCTAATTCGTTTATTATTAATATATTTAATAATTCTTTATTAAATTTAATAACTTAGCTTCTCTTATTTCTATATATATACATTTTTCTTTACCAGCAAAAAAGAAACATATCTGACAAAAAAAAAAATCATATTAAATTTCATCTCTATAATTTGTTTTAATAATTTTCTAATCGTCTTAAAAATAACATAATAATTATTAGGTCTATACCAAATACTATTAAAATACCATTATCACAAAACTTCAGACAAACAATAATAATTATCCAATCTTTGTATATAATTTCCAATATAATAAATATTTTTACAATATCAATTTTCATAATTTAAACCATAACTTTCTCTAATTATTCTGTCATATGTTTTTCCATATCTAATAAAAATAAAATTATATTTTCCCATCTCCATAATTTGGATCAATTTAAAAATATTTTCATTAATTCTTCTACCTCTCCTAAGTCCTTCTTATACCTGCTTTAACATTTTTGCAGTTATTCATACATATCATACATTTGTTTGCAATAATATATATAAAAAGTTAATATATAATTGATATTATTACTACTGTATTATAATAACCCCTTCCTCACTTTAATGAATCTTACTAATGCAATCTTCTAACTCTGGAATATTTCCATTTGCATTCATGTTAAAATAATTCAATAATGAGATTAATAATTTTTGCCTTAATCTTACAATTGAATCTTTATTTTTTAAAACATTAATTCTTTTGAGTAAGTATTTACATTTTTTTTTTTTTTTTTACTTTACAGGTTTTTATATTTAATTTATTTTCAAAATTTCCTATTACCATTTCTTCTTGTATTAATTATATCCCTTATTACTTTTATTTAATCTCATTCTTCTTTGTTCAACTCTACTTTTGCTATTTTTATCTTTTCTACATCCTAGTGTAACAGAAAGGTAAACAGTCTATGCATTCATATATATATATATATATACACAGAAAGTATATATTTGTAAAATTTATATATGAATATATATGTATTTTGGGTATTAAGTAAAATTACATATTAAATTGTTTTGTATCTATTTTTTAAATAAAAGAAAATAGTTAAATATTCATGTGTGTAGCAGTAAAAGTAAATTCATTGTATTCAAGCATGGAAAGAATGTAAAACACACATGAATAACTTTGTTATCAAGAGGTATCAACAATGTGTAATTAATATCTTAGGAATTCCTTAATTAGTGAATTCTATAAAATAGTTTAGAAAACCAAACCATATATAACCATACCAGAAATAAGAATATTAGACATCCCACTACTGCAGGAGAACAATAGAAGCTAAGGGGTATAAACTTCAATTCCATTGTTGATTGTGTTATGAATCCTGTTGTAACAAGTGTACTCAGAGAATCCTGCCCCTGGAAGTTCCAAAGCAGAACTAAGTCTGATCATATAGGTTATCCCAACTTTATATAATTTTTGTATACCTTATGTTCTTATATTTATATGTATATAAGTTTCATTAAAATATTTAGTTAAGTCTACCATTGTTTCTCTCTCTCATTCATTTTGATATTCTTATATTTGATGCTACTCCAACTTGTGACTCTGACTGGGAAAGTTAACAGGCCTGATTGCATCTGGCCAAGCCATGCATGGACATAACTTTCTTTTATTCATTTTCCATTTTTTTAGGATATTTATATTTCATGTTTTCTTTAGTGTTTTTTATATTTCCTAATATGCTTTTATTCTCTCTCTCTTTTTTTTTTTTACAGATATACTAACTAGATTACATTTTTATACATTCCTATTAATTTTTCTTTTGTCTGATAAACATTTGTAATTTTCCCTAATTTTATTATACTAATTTTTATAATCCAATAAATAACTATTTATCATTTTCTCCCAAAGTTCATAATTTTTTTTAAAATTTTGTTTTTTCCATTCCACTTATGATTTTTAATTTATTTATTTCTATTTTAGTTTTAGTTTTTTATTCCCAACTTCTTATATTATAATGCTATAATCATTTGAACCTACTTCTCTTTCTTTATCAAAATCATTGGTTTTCTATATTTCTCTATCCTTTTTTAACTATTGATGCATAATTCCCATTGTATACTTGAACATTTCTTTACAATGTGAAATGTCTATCATAGTTGTAGTAAATTAGTTACTTCTAGATTGGAATATTCACAGAAAAAATCCAGGTCTCTTATTTTCATTTTTTTTAAAATATTAATTTCTTCTATATGTTTATTAAAATTGTCTTACATACTTTGGTTTTTAAAATTATTATCTTTTATTATACACAGGTACATTTATATATATATATAATTTTCATTCCAAATAATATTTTCTCACACTTTTGTAGCAATCTAAATCACCCATATAATCCACTTAGTCCTAGATTACTAAAACTCAATTCACATATGTTCTTTTTTGTAATAAAACTATGTATTTGCAAAACACAGCATTGAAATATCACAGCAAAATAGATTAAAATAGCATTCAATAAATTTACAAACCCAATATGCCAAAATTAAGTCTTTATTGATATGACAAATAAACAATATGTCCTCCAATGATACAAAACTCTAAACTGCGCAAGTTAAAATTGAATTCTTCAATGCTTTTTTTTTTTTATGAAATATAGCAATTCTTAACTAGAGACAGCTATTATTTACTACATTTCATAAATTTATCTCAATTAAATAATGTGTTTCTATTTAGTAATAAATCCTCAGAGTCTTGTCAGGCATATATGAAATAATAATATGACCAGGATGATCTGAACAAAATTATAACCAACTCGTTAACCTTCAGGTAACTGGTGCCTAGGACCAGTATCTCCACGATGTCTTGCAGTGCCAACTTTCCACTATATATCTTTACTGCTAACTTGCTGATGATGGAAGAAACAAAATTTGTTCCGCACAATTGTAAAAATGGAGAAATTCCGTTCTTTTTCTTTTCCACTCATTATATATCTCTGAATTTCTTATCTTCTCACTAATTAAATTCTGCATTTAGATTCAATTAGTGTATTTTAGTTTATTCAGACAACCTAATCTTTTCTTATCTTATTAATTCAAGATTTTTTTTCTCAACTTCTTATTTCATTAATTACAGATGTAATCAGTTCATTTTCTTTTCGTTAATTAAAGTAACATATCTTACATATTTTCTCTTTATCATTTGAAACAAAAAAACATAATTAATTATTTTTATTTATACAGACACCACTGTACATTTATTCTCATTTCCTTAAGTCTTTCTTTTGACCCAAATTCTTATTTCTTATCTTTTATTCTGAAGTGCTTTCCTTTTTCTTTTGACTTTCAACGTGCCTTTTAAAATTCCAACTTTCTCATTTCCTGTACTTCAAATTATATTGTAATATTTCTTTTTTACTCACCCTTATATATAAATATAACACACCTCCCACAACTCCAAAGAAACATCCTCTATGTATTTTATACATAATCTTCTAATTATTTTTAACTTATGCTTCTCATGCACTGGCTGATTTAATTTTCCATCTGCCTTTATCACCATTTCACTCTCCATGTATAATTTCATTGTACTTGCTGCTTTGCTTCCTTATTTTTGATTTCTATACTTTCTTTATATTTGATTAAACTTTTGCCTCTGGTCTTGTGTCCAATTCTCACATGATTTATGTGCCTAGCATATTTAATATTATTTTGCTCTTGAATGACACAAATTTGATTCACTATCATCTTATTAATAACTCCTTTCATCCATTTCTTATGCAAAATATTACACAGCCATACTCTCTCTCTCCAACGCTAAAGTTTGTATGTTGTTTACTATTGACTAATGAATCCTTTTTTGTTGGTTGAAGTAGCAACAACTTAACCCTTAGCTTCTTCCTAAAAACAATTGTATTGGTGATTTCCCTGTAGCTGTGGATGGTGTCAAATGTTGACATAACATTATCTCTTGTAATGCTTCTTGAATATCTGATGTCTTTGCCTTCCATAACATTTTCTTTACTTGTTGAACTTCTTTTTCTGCCTGTCTGTTTTACTCAGGTACTTTCACAATACTGTTGCATTCTGTGTCCCTTAAAATGTGCTTCATTGCCAGACCCAATGACTTTGGGAAAACCATGTACTGTAAAACTCTTATTACAGCATTTCATAATTTCATCTATTCCTGTATTATTTACTATATGGCATTGAATACATTTTGAAAATGAGTCAATTATTAACAATAGTATTTTTTCTTTTAATTGCTCCTGCAGGATCAATGTGAACCCTTTCACATGATCTTGTTGATAAAGGCTACACTGTCAAATACTTCATTGGGAGTTACATTTCCTCCTGACATGACAAACATTTCTTTGTATAAAAAAGAAAGAAATGTTTGTCAAGTCAGGAGGAAATGTAACTCTCTTTACAAACTTCACAATGTCATCATCAATTCCAGGCCACCAGACATAACTGCATGCCAAAACTTAACTCATACCACATCTGGGTGACCTTCATGCAATAAGTTTAAAATTATTTACTTATCAGCAGTAGGAATATCACTGTTCTATCCCCCAAAACTGAGCAGTCACTGAATATTGATAGTTTATCTTTGTTAGCCCAAAACTCCCATGTAAGATACATAGGCTTTTTGTTCAGTCACCCTGACCTAATCCATTTTGCCAAAATTTGATTTCTCTTACTCTCTTTAGTCCAACTACATACTATCTAATTGTTTAAAGTTTTTGATTTCATGACATCTACGTGATTTATTTCTATCTCATTTGATATAGTTTTATGTCTACCTGACAATTTGGATAATGCATCTGCATGGGTTATCTCTTTTCCTTTTTTAAAATTTAATTCATAATCATATCCAGCAAGAATATTTCACCATTGCAACCTTCTTAGGCTTAAATATTCAGGAGTTATCCAATGGGCAAAAATATCTAACAAAGCTTATGATCTGTTACTATTTTAATTGTTATTCCAAATATGTACTGGTAGAACTTTTTTAATGAAAATACTACAGCCAATGCCTCTTTATTGATTTGACTATAGTTCCTTTCAGCTTTCAATAGTGTGTGTGAATATACTATTGGATGTGGCATACACTATTGGATGCTCCCCATTATCGGTCTTGATGCACTGGTTGATTATTGTTAAAATGCACTAATAACTTATCAAACACCAATGTTCCTCAGTCTTTTCAAAAACTACATTTTGTTTATCAGTCCACTCCCATTTTTGGTTCTTTTTTAACAACTTGTATAATGGCTGTGCCACCATTGTTTTATTTTTAAGAAATGGTTCCATAAAATTAATCAAGCCAAGAAAATCCTGTAATTGTTTTACATTTTGTAGCTTTTTTGCATTCTTAACAGGCATTACTTTTTTGGGAAATGGCCATTATTCTTTTTCTGAAATGATATGTGTGAGAAAAACTAATTCATCTATTTGCCACACTGATTTTTCAGCATTTAGTCTAACTCTGCTCTATTTAATCTTTTGCACACCTTTTTTACTCTTTTGTACAATACTTCCTGTGACTCTGCAGAAATCAGTATGTTATCATAATATGGTATCATTCCCTCCAACCTTGTAAAATACTATTTTTTTTGCTTGGAAAATATTGGGAGCTATAGTTACACTGAATTCTAATATGTTACATTTAAACAGATCATAAGGTATTGCTAGTGTTAGCATTTGTACCATTTCTTTCTGTCATTGCTATTTGGTGGTACCCTGAATTTAATTCCAGTTTACACTTTTTCATCTGCTAATGCTTCCTATATTTCTCTTACATTTGGCACTGGGTAGGCACCCTCATTTAAAAACCTATTTACAGTAGCTCTGTAATCACCACAAAATCTGACCTGTCCCTTCGGTTTTGTTATAACTACAATAGGCGTGGTCCACTCTGAAACTTCAACAGGAGATAATACTCCATTTACAACTAAACCCTGATTTCTTCAACTTTGGTATAATTGCACAAGTGGTATCTTTCTTGCTTTACATATTATTAGAGTTGTAATCCTAATTAGTTCCACTTTCACTGGATTTGTACTCACAAGCCTAAATCATTCTCAAATAATTTAGGAAAAGTTTGTGTCATTTCTCATTCAATCATTATGTTTTTAATTATACTAATAATTATTCTGACTGCATTAAACCATTAATGCCCTATAATGGGACTAATATTGCATCTTTCTATATACAAAAGAAGTTTATCTCTTATTTCTATATTTAATTAGTACTTCCATTATTCCCTTAATATCTATCTCATTTCCATTTACATCTTGTGCCTATATAAAAATGTTCTTTATTTTTATGTTATTTTTTCCTGGGCTTATTTTTTCCCCACAGTGAATCCAATAACAATATGATCCCTGATCCACTATCTATCTCCATCTCTATTTCTGTACCCCCATATCTCTAATTTTGTTATGAACTTGTTTTCCACTATTACTTTCATATTTTTTATTATATGAATGCTACTCAATTTCCCTCTCTTCAGTTTTTTTAATTTTGGGATCCATCATACTTCTATAAAGTTTCAGCCTTTGTACATACTTTTGCCCTCTAACTTTACATTTGTACACATATTGTTTTTCCATTTGCAAAACCATGTGAAATGACTCTTTGCTCCACAACAAAATTTTAATGAAGCATATCATCTGAGATCCCCCACAATAACTGATAAAGAAGCAGATAAATGAAGTTTTACAACATCTGTTGAAGGTACTGAAAGAAGACAGAGTCCGAGATGAAATGCAAAAAAAAAAAACAGAATAAAAATTTTTATAGCTGAATTATGAAAGAGAGATAATACATGCTGACCTAGAAATGAATAAGGGGCTTTGGTATATATAGAAAGAAAATTCAGTGTAATAAAGAATGGAAGGGTATAGATTGTGGCAGATATTTACAGACTAGTTTGGCATAATGATAGCTATGTAATAAAAGATGATCAGGATAGCAAATTTAATAAAGAAATTCTAGGCAAGTGGTTATGGAAGAATCAGAAAGAATGTAAGGAATGAATTAAAGTATGTTTTGTCACTTTATTGTTTACAATGATCACAATGAGATTGTTAGTGGAAAGTTTCCTAACAATACTGCAAGTATGGACTCTAAATTCTAGTTTTGTGCAGACAAAAAGTTATTTTGAAGTTATAAAGGCTTTCTTGAATAAAGTTATAGCTTAGTAAAATATCAAAATCTGGCTAAGCTAGAAATCCATAAGCTCAAATAGATAGGTTGAGCATCATATCAATAAACCTCCAAATTAAAAAAGTTAAAAAAAAGAAACCTTCAGATAGAGATCAATGGGCAGAAAGGCTGGTCTTGCAGTAAACAGACTAGAAATAAAAAGTCAATTGAATATAAAAATTCAATAGACATCAAGCAAATGGTCAGCAAATTTTAACTTTTTATATTCAAATTTTTAAATGTTTAAAATGTAAAATGAAATGTTAATTTCATCCCCCATAGTGTAAGGACAATTGAGACAGGTGCTTTGCTATGTCTCAAATATATATATGCAAACTGTGGGAGGTTTTCAGTTAAAACTTTTACTTCAAATTAATTTTAAAATTTTGCTATTTTAATTTTATGTTATAAAAGTGTGGCCTTATGTATATACATGCACACACATGAACCAGTAGAATAATTTTGGATATTTACTAGAAGTAATGTAAATTTTGTTAAAAAAATAAAAAAACTGTAAATAAATTTATCTTTTATGTAGAATTATTTTTAAAACTTTGTAGAACAATGCTTAAGCTCAAAATAAAATTTTAATCTGTTGTAATAACAAAATTTAAGAGTTAAAATTGTTTAGATAAGACATGTAATGAAATGTAAAAATGTTCTATTTTAAGTGGTTGAAATGTCCTAGTTTAATTGATTAAAACATGACTTATTAATTAATTAAAAACCTGGCTATTTTAAGATGTGAATCTAGAAAATTTTGTGTAAATGAACAATAGACTGAATGGGTATAAAAGTTCCCCAAAATCTGTTGTGAATTCAAGCTATTCATTTATTAATCCAGTCTATTCAGTTTATTCAAGCTATTCATTCATTAATTCAGTCTATAAAGTTGATTCAAGCTATTCATTCATTAATTCAGTCTTTCAGAATTCAAATTATTCATTCATTCATTAGAAGCATTCCTTGATTGTTCATCTGAGTTTTCTACAATGGTATTCCAGACACTGGGACTCTTCATTTTGTGCAGCAATCTGCACTTCTTGCTAGCTCTTTCATCAAAATTAGTGATACTCTGCCAACAGTTTTTGATGAATGTCTCACAAATGTAAAATGAACTGACCAATTTTTCTTAGTGGTGTTTTTCAAAATATGTTGGGCTAGGCACCTTACCAAGATGAACTCTATGCTCTAAGCTGAATCATCATCATTTAACATGTCATAAAATCCTAAATTCTTACAAAACTGACCTCTTAAAACCAATCTACAAAGAAGACTTTCAATTGATTAACCAGAAAATAATAAAATGGACAAAAGTAGCTACCTCTTCAATAAATCACAGGAAGCAAAAGCAACAACCTTGAAGGACTTAGCAGTAAAATAAACTTTTATATACCATAATAAGCTGGTCTGTTATAAGTGTTTTCCTTTTGTATATGCACATTAATTTTTTTATTAACTATAATATTAGATTTAAATGTATTTTTCTTTATTTTATGCAGCTGTTAATTGATATTGTATATATGTCATGTATGAATATTTTATTGTTTCTTTTAGAGTGCTTTAATTTAGAATTTATTTATGTTAAAAAAATTTAACTATAGAAGAAATTCCCTTTTTTTTTCATTCAGAGTTTTGCCAGTTCTTAAAATTAATGAAGTTTAATTATTGTTATAGAATAGTTCTATCCCTCTCCCCTCCTCTCTTAAAAGATTTAAAATTTAAGTGTTTTTTTTTCTTTTATGAAGTCTAAAGTTTAATCAGTCACACAAAATTTTTTAGAGAAGATTGTAATAATGTTTAAAATTAACCTTTTTTTAAAATTAGCATTAATCAATTTATTTTATATATGTGTGATTTGAATTTGCTAAAACATATTTTAGCACTTTTATAGGGCTTTTCTTTTACTTCACTGGGGTAACTAAGTATCTACCCGGTTGATATTATATTTGCTCTGGTTGCCAGATCATCTACTATCTTTATCACAGTCTATTTATTCTGACATGACCTGGCTTTGGTACAGCTAGTATTCCTGATTTGTTTGATATTCTTGCTATATAGTGGTGAATTCTTTGGAGCTTCTCACTGTGATATTTCAGTCAAGCTCATATTTTAAACTGGGCTACTAATTGTTGAATCATCAACTCATTTCTTTTTGCAAGGTAAACTTAGAGTTTATAATACCTCTCTTATATTGAATAGCCCGTCTTATTTTTCTTATAATTATTTGGTGGTTTAGAAATTATCACACACATGTCTTTACCATTGATGCATATTTGCATAAGTATCTTATTTGAGAAAATGCTGTCAAAAGATTATTTTAGTCTTATTGAAGTAAATGAGTTGGGAAATCAATTTAACTATCAAAATTGTCAATGATAAAATACTCTCTCAAAACATCCATAGATACAATATTAATTAATTTTATGAACATTATCATTATTTTTAATTTGGTTGATGTTACTGTGTCTGTCTATCAATTGTTATGAGTCTCTACCCTATGCTGATTTAGTATCATGATAGGTAATTTATTTAATGTCAGGATGTTCATCATCATTAGTGAATATCCAGACACCCCAAATATTAGGTTTACTAAATAGCCTAGTGGTGCTCTCAAGTGATAGACATTCTTAATGCATGTGAGAAGCCAGTGCAATATATATATATATTGTACGGGTCAACCGCTTATTCCGTTAATATAAGCATGTGCACAAATCGAACATGAAAAGAAATATGGTGACATTCCAGAATACAGAGTTATTTAAATACTTTACCATAATATTATTATGGACATCGAAGATACTTATAAAAAGATTGACTCTTATATATCTTTGGGGGATGACACTAAACCAACTCCTCATGCCACTCCCAGAAGAAAAACTAATTTTCCTCCTGAAAGAATATGCAAGTTCAAATATGATGGGACATATGTGAATATAAATAATTATTCAAACAAAACTAATAAACAAGTATTCTTGTGATAAATAAAGATTTAAGACCCGGTAAGATAATGTCCCATTTGCTAACTCAGCGTACTCTATTCTCAGTTAAAAGAATGGGGATCGGAAAACTCGCATAATTAATTAATAATATAGTTAGAGAAAGTAAATTACAAAGAGAATAAAAAATATATGGTGGTAGTCACTTTAGAATTATAATATAAATTTTTTTATTAGCTATTATCCCATACCATTTATAATATGAATACAAAATATCCCCAGATTGATTAAATATGCAAACGAATATTACACACTACATAAATTATTTTAATAAAACAAAAATTATAATCATAAAAATACTTGACAAAGCAATAATTAGATTAAATAAAGGAAAATTTCTTTCTTAATAAGAAAAGTGTATTACATCTCTAATATGTGAAAGATAGTGATCTATAAATTATAAACTCATACACGTACATTAAGCAAATAAGGAAAAATTAACAAATTACATAAAGGTATGTTTATGTATATATGTATATAAGATATATATTTACGAAATGTGTATTAAATTTAAAATAAACACAAAAAAATAATGTATCCAATAAAGTCTATAAGCTTCATCCTTGTATGGGTTTTGAGTGGGCTATACATTCATCTACTGCAACAAGGGCTGGACTTGACTGCGGCATGAGTTCATAGAATTCATCATCACTTTGGTGTTTGTATCTTGGCATTTACATTCTGTTGGGATGACAGGACAGGAGCAGAGCTGGATGGATGCACTGAAGTAGGCTTCTACCCTATAATCATTCTATATACAGGAAAATGCTTGATTGCCATCTTTAGGCTGGAAAACGGATATTACACACTATAAAGTCTTTTCTTGTTTTATGAATTCTATGTTAATTACAAGCTTCAATGGCATGTTGCAATTAAACTTCCATCGGCATCAACTGAGTATATGGTGGAATAAACATCTGTCCATCATTTAGCTTTCCATTAGTTGGCTAGATAACTGATGTTATTCTACACCACTTAATCATCCGATGTTTTAATCGTTGACTACTCACCGGATTAACTGCTCGAATGGTTATTTGAGTGACTGCATGACTTAGTGTCCGTTGGTTTAGAATGACTGAATGAATTTTTAATTAGAGTAAATCCCCCAGATTAGGGTGAATCAGAATCAGCATGCTTGCCCAAAAGGTTGCAAGACTTAGCATGGTTCCATTAACAGCATTAGCTTAACAATAAACTTAGACTTCAGCTCCTAATAAGATTTGTCTTTGAAGAACAAAAATGAACTGCTTTCTACAACTTCAGAACGGAACTATCTCCTCAATACCTCTTCAATTCAGGTATCCCCTCCAAGAAAGAAAAATCAACTAATTAATTTTTTTTTTGCTTTTATTAATTGGTTTAGGTGATTTATGAAACATTCCAATTCAATCGCCTAAATGTTTTTTAAGAATTTGATTTCCAATTAGTTTTTTTTTTATATATCCATTCAGATCACAATATCACTAATGAAAATTTTAATAAATGATAACATCTTTTTCATTTTTCTTTAGTAATTACATTAACACAATCGAAGTTTAAAAAAAAAATATTTCACTTAAATTGGACATTCCTCTCTCCCAGCATTATCACAAGTTTAATCAGGTTCTTTCCCAGCATTATCACAAGTTTAATCAAGTTCTTTTTGTCCAGTTGAAATTATTTTAGAATGGACAGGAAATCAGAATGCCTTTAGGCTTTTCTTAAATTTAAGACAATGACCCCCCTCTCGCAACTGAAGAAAAAAACAACCATTAAAACTTCGATTTTGAAATTAATTTTAAGTTATTTTTAAATAGTAATATTTCAAATTTTCCTTTTTACATTGGTTGCAAACAGTAAAAAAAAAAAATTAATACATAATCACAATTTGTTAAATAAACACCGTTTTCTTTAATGAACAAAAAATATTTAAAATTATAAATACATTTTGGCATTACTTTTTCTTTTTAAAATAAAAAACAAAAATCAAAATTACAAATACATATTTCTAAGTCTTTAAATATTGGCTTTAATCATATATGTGTGTGAGTTTATATTATAACCACAGTTTTCTTAATTTATAAGTTTGATTATAATATATAGTATATCCCCCCCCATTTAATGGCTTTTTACATATTTTCGAACATTAATTAGTTTAACATCATCTTGTGCTTGGTCACATTAAACGTGCCTGGCACAATACCTCCCTCCGACATGAGACATTTAAATGGAGTTTATCATTTAATGTCTTTCTCATAAATCATATTTTCCGAAAACTTAAAATTCTATAACATATATCTTTAGTGGACAGTAGGCATGATGTCCAGAACCCAGAGGTATGGAACCCCATCTTCCAAGCATTGGCACATATAGGCCAAGACTGCATCGATCTCCCCAGGCCAGAAACATTAAGAAACACAGAATCATGGCTTAAAGATCTCTGTCATATCTAGAGCTCTGCAACAGCCAGGCAAAGTAAAATGTGAGAGTCAAATGACTACATCTTAAAACAAAAAGGCAGGTATTTTAACCAAGAGCCCTACTGAAATATAAATAAGTAAATGCACCCCTGCTCATTCTCTATGGAGACTTATAGGGTATTTTGCATTATTGAAGAATTTGTCCCAGAGGAATTTTCATCTCTGCCATCCACTGCACCCATGCTCATTCCTTATTGAGGCTTACAGAGTCTTTTGCAATGGAATAGATCCCAGAGGAATTTTCATCTCTGCATATTCTGCCACAGCATCACAGAACTTCCAAATCACACAAAGACCTCCAACCACTCCTCTGCATTCTCACCATCTCTAACCCCAAGGCACAGAAAGCACAGATTGACCTATATACATAACACTCAGAAAATTGAAGTCCACACATCCGACCCTTAAATGACATGACCAACCAACTTCACTTATTCTATTTCAAAAAAACATTTCATTTTTTAAAAAGAATTATTTATTTCACTCAAATTCAGGTTTATCACCCATGTCAAATAATTCTATTCAAGCTCGTATTTCATTTACAAATCCCTTGCGTTTTCTTATTTTATTTAACAGTCAATCCTAGTATGTATATATATTTTTAATTACTTTAACTTTGGTCAGGTGGTTCCTTCTTACTTCTATCATCCTCGCTTGGACCAGAGGATCCTAACCCACTTTTATATCTGGGTTGGTGTTCTGGGCAATTATTTTCCAGTTCACGAATATCACATTTAATTCTTCCCTTTCTTTTAGGGCTATCTGATGATCTCTGCCCATTATTTCTATCCCAGTTATTCTGATTCCTACTGTACTTTATAATATTATGAACTTTTCTACTTCCTTTACTGACAAGGAGCTTAAATCCCTCTTCTTTGGTTCCATATTTAAACCCAGTGCTGTCTAGTACTTCCATAAATTTAACCATCCTCTCTACTACTTTCCTTTCAGCACTTATTTTTACTTTTGTACTCTTCTTGAACTTAGAAGTGTTCTTCTTTATGTATATGCTAATTTTTATGTTTTCTACTTTCTTGTGAATATTTACATCTTTATTTTCAATTACATCAGCGTAGTACTCTCTAATTGTTCTATTCCATGAGTTTCTTTAGTCAAATCTATCTCTATCCTATCGCTATTAATTTGATGGAGGTTCTTACATTGTTTTTCCATGCTTTGGAATCTTGTTTCGATCAGCAATGCCTATTCTTTCTGGAAATCATCGAGCTTTTTAGTTATGACTCGTATTATTTCCTCCGACATTTCTTTTATTTCATTTGACATTTCCTTTCTCATATCCTTTATCTCCCTTGACATTTGGTTAAGAAACCTTTCCATCATTGTCACTAGGTTTTCTTTTTCCCTTATTGGTTTTCCTTCACTTTGCAGCTCCATTGCTGCCTCTATTCCACTTTTGGATATTTTAGGCTGGCTTATTTCCACCCTTTACCCGTTTAGTTATATTTTATTCAATTACTTATTAAGATTATGGTTTAATGCTACTTTTATTCACTTATTTTCTTTATTTCTTTTCATAAAATTATTCAGTGCATGCCGCACTGAGCTTCCCTTATCCCCACTGTCATTTATTTCGCCCTTCTGTGTTATATTTCTCTTACTCATTTATTGACTATAAATAATAAACTTATTCCGATATCGCTCTTCAAACAACAATAATATAAATATAAAAACTAAGATAACATTGAATTGTACACGTATTAGAATTGTTTTCAAGACAAAATGAAAAAGAAATTGATCGTGAATAGCATTACGATTCTAACTGTTGTGTGCTATCAAAAACAAAATTTCCTATCATGCAATTTCACAATTCTACATTATTCAATAAAGATTTACTTTCCCCCTTTCTCTTTTTACAAAAAAAATCTTTCTTTCCTAAATCCGCTGCTTGTTTTTATACAATACATAGTTTACGCTTGTATACAGAAGTCCATTTCTTTTTACAACATTTTATTTATCTGACTTTTTAATTTATTTTCACTATAAACATTTATATATGGAAAAATCAATAATATTGTAGTGACGAAGGTCGCTTCAAAAACAAAATCAAGTTTAAAGTTCTTATTTATTAAGATTCGTAATTGTAAATTCTCTTTTTTCAAATCTTGTCTGTATAAAAAAAAAATCATTCCCAATATTTTTGAGATTTTGCAAGATTTTCTCTTTTCTTTAGTTACATTTAGCGGCCATGTTTTTCCTATACTGGCCACATTAGGTAAGCCCCAACACATTCGGCCAAAATTTGTGTCTGTACCGGTCAACCACTTATTCCATTAATATATGCATGCGCACAAATCGAACATGAAAAGAAATATGGTGACATGCTGGAATAAGGAGTTATTTAAATACTTTACCATAATATTATTACGGACATCGAAGATACTTATAAAAAGATTGATTCTTACATATCTTTGGGGGATGACTCTAAACCAACCCCTCGCGCCACTCCCAGAAGAAAAACTAATTCTCCTCCTGAAAGGATATGCAAGTTCAAATATCATGGGGCATATATGAATATAAATAATTATTCAAACAAAACTAATAAACAAGTATCCTCATGATAAATAAAGATTTAAGACCCGGTAAGATGATGTCCCATTTGCTAGCTCAGCGTACTCTATTCTCAGTTAAAAGAATGGGGATCGGAAAACTCGCATAATTAATTAATAATATAGTTAGAGAAAGTAAATGACAAAGAGAATAAAAAATATATATGGCGGTAGTCACTTTAGAATTATAATATAAATTTTTTTATTAGCCAGTATCCCATATCATTTATAATATTAATACAAAATATCCCCAGATTGATTAAATATACAAACGAATATTATACACTACATAAATTATTTTAATAAAACAAAAATTATAATCATAAAACTACTTGACAAAGCAATAATTAGATTAAATAAAAGAAAATTAATTTCTTGATAAGAAAAATGTATTAAATTTCTAATACGTGAGATAGTGATCTGTGGATTATAAACTCACACACGCGCATTAAGCAAATATGGAAAAATTAACAAGTTACATAAAGGTGTACTTATGTACGTATGTATATGAGATATATATTTATAAAATGTATATTAAATTTAAAATAAAATAAACACAAAAACAGTGTACCCGATAAAGTCTATAAGCTTCATCCTTGTATGGGTTTTGACTGCGCTATATGTTCATCTACTGCAACAAGGGCTGAACTTGACTGTGGCATGAGTTCATAGGATTCATCATCATCACTTTGGTGTTTGAATCTCAGCATTTACATTCTGTTGGGAGGGAGAGGAGGAGAGCAGGAGTGGAGCTGGATGGATGCGCTGAAGTGGGCTTCTACCCCATAATCATTCTATATATAGGAAAGTGCTTGATTTGCATCTTTAGGCTGGACAACGGATATTACACACTATAAACAGTCTTTTCTTGTTTTACGAATTCTAGGTTAATTACAGGCTTCAATGGCGTGTTGCAATTAAACTTCCATCAGCATTAACTGAGTATATGGTGGAATAATCATCTTTCCATTATTTTTTTTTTGGCTAGATAACTGACGTTACTCTACACCACTTAATCGTCTGATGTTTTAATCATTGACTACTTACTAGGTTAACTGCTTGAATGGTTATTTGAATGACTGCATGACTTAGTGTCCGTTGGTTTAGAATGACTGAATGAATTTTTAATTAGAGTAAATTCCCCAGATTAGGGTGAATCGGAATCAGCATGCTTGTCCAAAAGGTTGCAAGACTTAGCATGGTTCCATTAACAGCATTAGCTTAGCAATAAACTTAGACTTCAGCTCCTAATAAGATTTGTCTTTGAAGAACAAAAATGAACTGCCTTCTCCAACTTCAGAACGGAACTATCTCTTCAATACCCCTTCAATTCAGGTATCCCCCCTCCAAGAAAGAAAAATCAACTAATTAAATTTTTTTTTGGTTTTACTAATTGGTTTAGATGATTCATGAAACATTCCAATGCAATCGCCTAAATGCTTTTTAAGAATTTGATTTCCAATTAGTTTTTTTTTATATATCCATTCAGATCACAATATCACTAATGAAAATTTTAATAAATGATAACATCTTTTTCATTTTTCTTTAGTAATTACATTATCACAATCGAAGTTTAAAAAAATATTTCACTTAAATTGGACATTCCTCTCTCACAGCATTATCGCAAGTTTAATCAAGTTCTTTTTGTCCAGTTGAAATTATTTTAGAATGGGCAGGAAATCAGAATACCTTTAGGCTTTTCTTAAATTTAAAACAATGACCCTCTCTTGCTCAAATGCAACTGAAGAGAAAAACAACCATTAAAACTTCGATTGTGAAATTAATTTTAACTTATTTTTAAATAGTAATATTTCAAATTTTCCTTTTTACATTGGTTGTAAACATTCAAAAATAAATAAATACAGAATAACAATTTGTTAAATAAACGCTGTTTCTGTAACAAACAAAAAATTTTAAAATTATAAATACATTTTGGCATTACTTTTTCTTTTTAAAATAAAAAACAAAAATCAAAATTACAAATACATATTTCTAAGCTTTAAATATTGGCTTTAATCATATATGTGTGTGAGTTTATATTGTAGCCACAGTTCTCTTTTAATTTATAATAAGTTTGATTATAATATATAGTATATCCCCTCCCCCATTTAATGGCTTTTTATGTATTTTCGGTTATTAATTTGTTTAACATCATCTTGTGCTTGGCCACATCAAACATGCCTGACACAATATATATATTATAAGATTAGAGAAAATAATTTTGAGCAAATGAGAAAGTAAACTCAATTTCGTAATTTATATTTCTTCAGTTTGAAAAATGTGTTCATTTGAGATGAAGTGAAATCATATTCAAAATGGCTACTGCAACATAGAAAAAAAAAGTTAAACCTTAATATAATTTGGTCAAGAGAAAGTTTAAAAACAAAGAGTTATATAATATTTTAAAATTCATGTTTAATACAGAATAGCATAATCATCTTTTTTTATATATCAATAATAAAATAATTCATTTAACATTATTTTAGTTCAAACTTTTTTATATATACTTAAAACACTTAATAATCAAAGTGGAAGTCACTGAAAACTCCCAGCCAGCTATATAAAAATTAACACAAATATATTAATAAATAAAAAAGTACAGAAAGATTCCACCTGAAATTTAGCTTGGATTATTCTTTAAGCATTCAATTTATTGTCACGAACTAATTCATTTACAGCTTACTGGGAGTTGTCAGTGATTGGTGTTTTGATTTTATTTGTATTCGAGTTATTGCTATTTAATATTAAAAAATTTCTACCATAAATTAGTACTATCACCTTTTTCGATGATTGGTTGAGACTTTTTTTAAATTGCATTGCCATTTTTTGAACCTATTTTCATTGTTTTCTTCATAATCACTAATATACATTAACAATGCTCCTTCTTGACAAAGCTGAACTACATGATAACAACAATTTCGTTCTAATTCATTCAATCCTTCGTCTTTTATCACTGATTCCCAAGATGATCTAAAACAATTACAACAATAATTATTTAATGTAATTAAAAGAATTGTCTAAAATTTATTAAGCTAGAACTTTATTTGCATTATTTATTATTGATTTTAACAACAATCTATAATAAATGCATTTTAAATAATATGTTCAATATGTATGTATGTGTGCATCATATAAAGTTCAAATTACATAATAATAAATAATATCTAATAATTAAGGAATAAATCTCCCAGAACTATCCACATTAATGTAATATATTCTAGCATCAATACAATCAACAAAACAAACTATATATATATCTTTAGAAAGCCATTTAAAAATAAGTATAATCATTATAATTCTGGAAGATAAAAATCAAAGGTAAGAAAAGACAAACACCACAATATTAAAATTAAGATATATAGTGACTATACAACTCAATTCTTAAAACTCAAAAAAATCCATGAATATTTCACTCTGTTCTCTTATCTATTTTCTTCTGCAGCAAATCCTTTCCTCTGAAAGAATTAAACATCTTTCCAAATTATAGTGCTCCCTAAATTCTATCCTGCTGTATTTAATCAATAAAAGAAATCAATATTACATCTTTTTTGAGAAATTTTGTTTGTCTCACAAGACCATGACAATGTTCACATGTTCATTATAAATTTGTTTTTGAAAGTTTGTTATTCTTAATTAATTTTACCACTCAATCCAATAAAAATGTGCTCTTACAATGTTATACTTAATATCATCAAATACAGGAAAATGAATTGCATGTCAATCGATAGTATAATTCTTCTGTTCTATTTCTGGAAGATGATGAAACATTCTTGAATGAATATTGTCTTTGTTTCATTTCTGATCTCTATGCAATAAATTTAGTAAAATTACAACTCTACTTTTTTGATATAATTATATTACTATGATTAAACACATCTTTTAACTTTATTAAATAAGACAACAAATTAGTCATTCCTTCATATCAACATCAAAATCCCATGTCTATATAAAAAGCTACCAAAATATTTAAATTGAATCATATTATTAAGCTAATAGCCATCAAAGCTAAAAACTATTGAAAATTATTCATCCATCATTGTCTTGAGTTTTTTGACAACTAATTGTTAACTTAACATCTTATAAACTTCACATGACCACCACCTCTTATGCTTGTGTATAAACTGTATTAAAACATTTTGTGAATTATCCTTTGTTATTTTGTTCTCAAATAAAATTATATTTCTGTTTGAACTCACATGTTCCATTAAGATACCACTAAATCTAAGAAGTCATGCAATCCTCTGGAAACATATTGGGATAGCAAAAGTATATTGAAATGATGGAGATAGTAATGCATCCAGAAATGTTGTTTCTATAAAGAATGTGGTACCTAAGATTAATTCAAACAAAATCTAAAAAAGACACAAAAAATGCCATTTATGCCCATTATAAAAGATTGTTAAGTATTATTTTATAATATGTGAGAAACAAGGGAATGATAATAATATTGTAAAGGAAAAGGAAAAATGTTTGACACGCAAAAAGAATTGCATAGGTGTTTTTTTTTAAATCTAAATTTAAACTTTATTTAATTTGTCTTTCAAATGGAAGTTTTAATTAAACAACTTATTCATTTTTATAGAAAATTGGATGATGGATTTGGGGGGAAAATATGTGATAACAATTTATAAGTTATAATTAAAAAAGTAAAAGTCAGCACTAAATTTTTCTTCTTCCTATGTTAGCAAAATGTAAATAAAGAAAGAGAGAAAGAGACAAGTTATTTTTTCATCTTCTTTTGTTTACAAATATGATATAAGGTACTAAAATTTGAATCCACAGCATGTTTTGGAGATAGTACAAAGGGGATGTTTCTCAAAAAATATATTGTTATAATGACACAAAAGTCATATATTACCTAGCTAGTGATGTATATGTT
Source organism: Epiperipatus broadwayi (assembly GCA_028023455.1). Lineage (NCBI taxonomy): Eukaryota > Metazoa > Onychophora > Udeonychophora > Euonychophora > Peripatidae > Epiperipatus > Epiperipatus broadwayi. The sequence continues at coordinate 834,911 of JAQFVV010006245.1, read as the reverse complement.
GTTTGAACAACATCAATTTGGTATAAATAGGTCAGAAACAATCAACTAGAGATTTTTATTACTATGATTCTAATTCTAGGAGACTAGAAATTCATTCCATATTGTTTTTCATTGCTGTGATCCATGCTGAAAAAAAAACGATTGATTAAAACTTTTAATTAAAACTATTCTTAAAGTATTTTTCAATACTCCAGTTACAACAGTCAGTATAATGAATTTATTTAGAAGAAATCAATTTATCCCATGGGGCTAGATAACCAAAATTCACACCAGTCAAAATGCCTGGAAAATGCAGTCAGACCCAGAATTTAGTGCTGGAGTTTGAAAAATCAGTTTATGCAATGTCATAAAAGAAGTAATGGATAGTTCCACATAAATGACTCAAGATCTACAAATATTATATCTCATAGAGCATCACCAATGCTGCTGTATTGACTTTCTCTAACATCATCATTATTCAAGGAAAAAATTTATCATTATTTAAATGTTGGAAATAATTAGGAAACATATGACAAGAAGAGATAAAGTGATTTATGCTAAGGATAAAAAAAATTATACCTTGTTTAGTCATAATTTTTTTCTAGTAACGTGTTTGAATTTAGTCATATATGTGAGATACAATATTGTTATGTGATATTTTGAAGTGTATATTGTCTCAGGTGTTGCTAAACATTTTTTGTTTCTTTTCCAGTGGTTTATTTACTCACCTGTAAGCTTCAGAGAAAGCAAGATATAGTTCAAATGTTTGTGGAATTTATCAATCTCTAAGACTCAAAAGGGAGCAAGGCTTATATTTTGATATGTTTTGGGTAGCTCATCAGAAAGTCAAACTGGGATAATCTTTCTAGTGTCTATGTTTCAGCATACACCTAATTGTTCTATGATAGAATTTTTATAGATTCTAGAGTCAACAAATCTCTGCACATTATGGATATATGTATTCTGTAAAACACTATTTGTGAAAATGACATAAAAAAAAATAGAGAAATAAATTTTTATGGTAAGAATACAAATAAGAAATGAAAAGTTACTTTCCCATTGTCTAATCTTAAAGGGAGGCGATTTGTAGCAATACTGGGGGGGGGGGGATGTGTCTAATAAAAACTTATGTAAACTGATTAATATATATATAAACTTCCATTTATGTGTGTTCATGTGTCACTGGAGAAATAAGTGAAAATTGCCTAGATTAAAAAAAAAATCATGCCTATTTTTAAAGATTATTAAGTATTATTTTGTAATATATAAGACACAAGGGAATGATAATAAAAAGGAAAAAAAAAAGTTTAATATATGAAAGAATTTTTTTTTTAAAAAAAAAATCTAAACTCAAACTTTATTTAATCTGCCTTTCAAGTGAAAGTTTTAATTAATCAACTTATCCATTTTTATAGAAAATCGGATGGCGGATTTGGGAAAAAAATATTAAAATGATAAAACTGATAACAGTTATAATTAAAAAAATAAAAAATCAGCAAGAATTTTTCTTTTTCCCATATAAATGAAATCTAAATAGAGATACACTATTTTTTTCTCTTCTTTTGTTTATAAACATGATATAATGTGCTAAAATTTGTATCCACAACATGTTTTGGGGAGAGTTAGAAGGGGATATTTCTCAAAAAATATAGTTATAATGATGCACAAAAGTCATATATTTCCTAGCTGGTGATGCATATGTTGTTTGAACAACATCAATTCAGTATAAATAGGTCAGAAACAAGCAATTAGGGATTCTTATTACTATCATTCTAATTTTAGGGGCCCAGCAGTTGATTCATATTGCTTTGCATTAGAGTGCAATCTACTATTGAAGCTGTGTTGCAGTAATCCATATGGAAGAAACAATCATTGATTAAACTCTTTCCACCATAAGCCATATTTTACTGACTGTTCTTAAAGTATTTTTAATACTCCAATTACAACAGCCAGTATGATGAATTTTATTTAGAAGAAATCCATCTACCATGTGGGGTTAGATGACCAAACGTCACACCCATCAAAATGCCTGGAAAATGCAGTCAGATCCAGAAAATAGCACTGAAGTTTGAAAAACCAGCCTATGCGATGCTTTTGTAATGTCATAAAAGAAATGGATAGTGCCACATAAATGACTCAAGACCTACAAATATTATATTTCATAAAACATCATCAGTGCTGCTGTATTTACTCTTTCTGACATCATCAGTGTTCAAGGAGATCATCATCGGAATAACTAAGGAAGACACCAGTAAAATATTAAAAGAACGGTACCTGAAAAAACCATAGTGAGTGATTCAATATATTTAACATGGTTAAATCTTAAAATAGGAAAAGCTCTTAATACAGTAGTACCACTCAGACTACTATATGGAGAGTTTTGCCTGTTTCAACAGCTTGAGAAAGTATAAGAAATGGTGATCATGTAATGGTAAAATCTTTTCATTATAAGTACTATAAGCCCTTAAACTTGAGTTCTAGTTTAAATTTAAAACGTCTTTTGTTACTATAATATTTTTGTTGATAGTTGTGATATGTGCAATAGTTTTATTTATTCATTATTAATAAATTGTTAAATTTTTTTTTATTAATCCATTTATTTAGCTTGTGTTTGAACTCAATCCAAATATATGCTTTTTGCACCCATGTGCTAGTTAATATCCACATTCCTGAGAAATCATGTAATTCATTGGGGGACATGTTGGGATGGCAGTAATAATTGATGATGATCATTCCTTTAAAAAAATTAATTTTTTCCAAAAGTAAACTTTGGCACTTTTAAGTACTAAAAACATATAAAATACTTTTGGGAGTACTTGTATTTTTAAATTATAAATCATGATCACAACATTGGTTAATATTATTATATATTTGAATTAAAAAATTTTATTTGAATTTTATTTATTTATTTGAATCAAAAACTATGGTACACATCATGAAGATCTCATTATATATATATATATTGTAACAGGGCTGGGATTAAAACCTGTTTCAAAAAAAGGAATTTTGGTACTCGTGCGTATGCATATAGGTATATTATTGTCCGTATTTCATATTTGATTTTTTTTAATGTTATCAAATAATTAAATAAAAAGTTAAAACAGACATGAAGGAGGGGGGCATGCTCATTTATTTTGTAAAAAGTGTGTGTGTGTGTGTGTGTATATTGTTGTATTGGTAAATGACCGGAAGGAATCATTTAAAAGAAACATAATATACACATTATTTCCACAATGAAATTTGCTGTATTTCATTTTTAATAAAATGAAATATATATTTTTAATAAAAAGAAAAAAAAAAGAAAACTACACAGATTGTTATCTGCGGAATGCTTTTTAATGAAGGCATTATTTTAAGTTACTTAAAGATGTTTGATGGAATTTTTGGTTAAGACAAAGAAAGAAAAGGTGTAAAAAGCTTTGCTTTTGTTTTAAAGAAAAGCTAGACTCCAGATATCATGTGCTTAGATACTAAAAAAATAACTGAAATTTTGGGAATTATAACTTTCTAGAATACACATATAAAAAGACTATATAAAGGGGCGAGGTCAAGAGTTAGTTTGTGAGAGATTTTTTTATTAAAAATTTGAAGATAAAAGAACTATTATCTACATCTATCTGTTTGAGTAATTAATTTCCTACATTGAAGATTCTGGCAATCTATTGGAATCAGCATATATATTCACCAGCTATGAATAGGCTGGGATAAAAGTTTAAAATGTGCTGGGTTTTTGACCCCGGTACCATGAAGATACGTAAGCTGCTACATTATCAAACCACCACTTGAATTCGAAGGAATTCACTCCTGAACATATGTATTAGAGTTAACATCCAAATTAAATAGAGATTCAAGGAACCAATCCATTACTTTCCTTGGGGAATTACAGGTAATATGTATGCTTTATCCGTTACACATTAGTGCATATTTTCTACTCTCCACCATTCCAATTATATTTCACATCTGGATGGATTGGACATTATTTTCTCTCTTTGTTAAGTTGTTTTGCTTGTCTGTACAGCATATGGGTATGCTTGTTTTATAAAAATATTTAGACACAAATAATATTTTTATTATTATTTATTTGTTAAATTAAATTTCAATGAAATATTCATGATGTTTCTTTATCTCAAATTTCATGTAAGTAGTTAAGGAAAGAAATATACATATGGGTTGTAATTATTTAGTTAAATTAATTGAATTTCTAATTATTGCTGTTCCCTGTATGTTTTTCATGGTTTAAGTACTATCTGCCCTGAGTGAGCTAGCCAGTGGGCAAACTTTCTAAGTATTCCCTAACGTTATTCCATCTCTTCCAGCATAATTCTTATGTAAATAAGATTGATGCTTGGAATCAGAAATTGACATCCATAAATATGCATCTGCCCTGAGTGAGCTAGCTAGTGGCCAAACTTTCTAAGTATTCCTTAACGTTATTTCATCTCTTCCAGCATAATTCTTATGTAAATAAGATTGATGCTTGGAAATTGACATCCATAAATATGCTGGACGAGGAATAAGATTAAATATTAAGAAGCATTTTTTAGGGAAATATAGAAGTACCACAATAAAAGATATATTAAGTTAATTATATTGTTATGAGTAAAAGGACTTGTTTCATTTCACTGAAATGTTATTAACTATTATGTAGAATTTTAGATGTGTCAAATTACTGCAATAAAGTTATATTGCAACCTCACGTATGTTCAAGTAACTATATAGCTGTGAGTAAAAAACCTGATTTCGTTATAAGGCCTCCAAAAAGTTTTCGAAGAGTAGAAAGTATGGGGGGCAGGATATGAATCAAGAAATAATAAAGTTATATTTATTTTTTTAAAGGGGGGGGGGATTAAAGAGAGAATTTTATTGAAGTATTTATGATTTATTTTGTTTTGTCTTAAGAAGTAGAAATCAGAAGATATATATGTATGAGAGGATTTTAGGGAGAATAATTAAATATAGAGAAATCAGAAGATATATATGTATGAGAGGATTTTAAGGAGAATAATTAAATATAGGCAAATTTTTATATGTAGTACAGTACTTTGTGGGCTGAGGAATTTAGCCTAGTGCCTTGACCATCAGAAATATACACATAAAGATAGAAAAAACAATGATGGATATGAATAGCAAAGTGAATGATTGATCAAAATAGATATTTAAAGGATAGACAAATAAAAAAAAATCTGAGAGATGCCTGGAGAACATACTTGAAAAGATTTTTTGCAGCCATAGGATTGGGGAAGATAGTAAAGTAATAATGGTGCACAGCCACCTTCAAGAGTATGTTCAGACTTGGTGGGAGACACTGTTAATCCAACCAGAAACTTTCCAAAAATATGAAAGGGCCATAAAAAACATGTTTTGGAATGCACAACAAGAGTATATTAACACCCAGATCGGAGAAGGCTTATGCCAAGTGCCCAGGTTAAGGGAGCTGGAAGCATGCAAACAACAGAAAGACAGATTGTGAATATCATTTGCAGAAATTTTCTGGGGGAAATAATCGGTTGAATAGGAAGAGCAAAGCAAGGAAATCGATAAGATACAAGAGCAAATAGAAGTTAACAAGCAATGGCGAAAAGGAAAAATCAGGAAGTCTGTGAGGGCAGAAGGTCAATGAATATAAAAGATGGGATAAAAAGCAGGTGGAGTGAAGAAATGGAGACAGAGTTGGCTCACAGAGAGGAAGAAAAGCATATAGGAAATTTAGTATGTTCAGGGGAGGACAGTCAAGCCTACCCTAAGATACGGATAACTATTGTGTGGATGGAAGTTGAGGTGTTAGTAGACTTTACTAGCCAAATTTTGATATTGTCAGAGGAAGTGTATGCTCAGATTATAAGCAGTCTGAGGAAGTGTATGCTCAGATTATAAGCAAACAGCCTAGCATTCAGACTCCCAATAAAACCAGCCCATATAAGAATGGCTAACAATAAAAAAGCAAAGGTGGAACCTAAGCAGTTATGGATAGACTTATAAATAAATGAAAAACCATTCTCATGAGTATTCTTAGTTATGAAGGACCTGATTCATGATGCTCTAATAGGGCCAGATTTTTTGCGTAGGTATAAATGTGCCATTGACTTCAGAATGAAACAGTTCACATGTGAGAGGGAAGGCAGTAAAGTTTTCAAGATCAAAGTTATAAAGATATATTGGGGTGATACAAGTAGAAGTGGAGGAAACAGGAGATTATTGAGGAAAAGGTAAAGGAAGTAGTAATAGCACATGAAAATGTGAAGGAAGCACTCAAGCAGATATTATAAAAGTTTAATCAGGTTTTTTTTTCAGATGTGCCAAGAATAATCCAGGGTTTCAAACAGTGAATTAGATTAAAACAAGAGCATCCATTGCAATATCATTCTTACCGTATTCCACACCAATAATGCAAAAACAAATAAGCCAAATGATGGAATGGTGGGGAGCATTTCAAAATGTTCATCACTGTACTATATCTCATTGGTGGTGGTCAAAAAGAAAAATGGAACCGTTAGATTATCTTGATGCGAGGCAACTAAATTTAGTAAAAGTATCAGATTGTAACATCCTACCCCCATACATGAGTTATTAGGCAGCTTCAAAGGTAAAAGAGTGTTCTCAATATTTGATCTGACTACCTGTTACTGGAAAATCAACCTTCATTCAGAGGACTGCCAATACACAGCTTTCAGATGTGAGGGTTACTCATATCAATTTAATAGAATGTCATTTGGTCTGACAAATAGTGGACTGGACTGCTGAGATGTCTCAATCAGGTGTTGGCAGATGAACTCTTCAATAGTCAAAACTTAAAAAGAAAGTGCTTTGATGAAAGATGAAGTGAGGTCTTGGGGTCATATGATAGGTTCTAAAGAGATGATACCTTATAGATAAAATCCTAGCCATTAGGGATCTTTTCCTGTACCTAGATATAGGAAGCAGGTTCAATCATTCCTGGGTCTCTGTAATTTTTATAACCAATTTCATAATCAGATGACAGAGCAGATGTAACCACCAGTCAGACTATTAAGAAAGGACATACCATAAAAATGGGACAGGGAGCAAGACAAAGCCTTCAAAGATGGGTTTGTGAAACAGGTAATGCTATCATTTCCAGATTTTACCAAGCACTTCATTCTGCAAACTGATAGCAGTGATTACAGATTGGGAGTAACATTATCACAGCTGCAAGATGGAGAACAAATAGGGGTATTATATTTTATCAGTCAGTTGTTAAGGGGACCTGAACTAAATTATTCAGCCACAGAGGAATTAGCAATTGTCTGGGTATTTCAAAAGATTAGGTCTTTTTTGCTAGGGTCAAAGGTGATCATAGTGACTGATAACATTGGAATTCCTAAACTATGGCTACCTGATGAACAGCCAGTTGATTTAATAGTGTTTGTTTCTCCAGGAGTACAACTATACAGTTCAATACTGTAAAGAATCAGAGAATATTGTCGCAAATATTTTTGAGCCAAAAGCCTACTGGATTTCAGCCATGTCATTTAGAGGCAGATATTTTGTATATTGCTAGGGTAGACTTTGGGATTAATAAAAGGATGGAGGAAGAATTGGACTACCTGGGTGATAGAATGGTTAAAAGTTGAGTAGATGATTAGAAGGGAGTAAGAACTTAAATGTCACAGGGAAAGATAATCAGGGGACAAGGTACTCAGTACAAAATATGGGACAACCAAGAAGAGTGGAAGCCCATCATACCTCATCAGATGAGAAATGATGTGACTTATGTCCATTGATTATATGGCACACTTAAAACAGCATTTAATTTGGAAATGGTTTCACTGGTTAGGTATGCACACACCGGTTATGGCCATGCTGGATGGATGCGAAACATGTAAAAGAACTAAACCACCAAATAGAAACTATGCAGCTCCTATGGTCTTGATTATATGCTCAAAGTCTCAGGAGATGATGACAATGAATTTTTATAGCCCACTACCAACCTTTAATAAAAAATATCTCATGGTCACATATGATTTATTTTCGAAGTACATTTCTGATTATCCCATCACCTAGACTAATGCAAGGAATGCCATGGTGTTAAAAAATAGGTACTTCTCAGAGGTTAGAAAGCCTAAAGTCATTTTTCCAAACATGGTACATCCTTCATGTCAAGGGAGTGGTATAAATGAACCCAGAATCATGGAATTAGGCATATTTTCATGTCAAATTTGGAACCCTCAATCAAACCTGTGTGAAAGGCTGATAAGGAAATTAGGGCACTTATTTCGCATGAATCTCATAGAGGCTGGGTTAAGTATACCTAGCAGATCATAAATTTTATAAATCAGTCCATGGATGAGTGGACTGGATTTGCACCTCTCCACTTGCACTTCAGGCAGAACATCCCTCAATTATCAAAACATTTCTACCAGATATGGAAGAATTTCCCATTGACCAGGAAGCTGATCAAGCTAATGTGTCCCAGACACTGCATAGAATGGGTCAACAAAGGAATAGTAAACCAGGAAGAAATGCACATCAATTCAAAGTAGAAGATTGGGTCATAATCAAGATACTTCATGTAAGTAATTCAGGCAAGTTTACATGCTAAAAATTTTGTAACTTATACCAAGATCCTTTTCCAATCATCCACCATCAGGGAAATAATGCTTTTTGGGTTAACATGGGGCAAGAAGTCAAGGGCTCTTATAATGCCTGTTCACTGAAGCCTGCATCTCTATATCCTGATAGAGGCAAAAAAATTTTTTTTTACTATTACATTATTTATATTGACTAGTTTGAGGCCTTCAAACACAGACTATTTGAAGGCTTTCTAATGGGGGGGTATTGTAACAGGCCTGAGATTAAACCTTATTTCAAAGAAGGGAATATAGGTTTATTGTTAATTGTCCGTACTTCATATTTGATTTTGTTTGTTATTCTTCAAATAATTAAATAGTTAAAATGGAGATGGAAGGAAGGAGGTTTGTGCTCATTTATTTTGTTAAAGCATGTGTGTATATATTGTTGTATGGGCAAATGAATGGAAGAAATAGTTTAAAAGAAACATTATATACATGTTATTTCCATGATGAAATTTCACTGTATTTCATTTTTAATAATATGAAAAATGTATTTTTAATCAAAATAAAAAAAAAGACAGAAAATTACACAGATTGTTATCTGTGGAATGCCTTTTAAACAAAGGCATTATTTTAAGTTATTTTCAAAAAAAATTTTCAAAAAGAATTTTTGGTTAAGGCAAAGAACAAAAAGGTGCTAAAAGCTTTGCTTTTGTTTTAAAGAGAAACCGGACCTTGGATATCACATGCTTAGATACTATAAAAATAAATGAAATTCCTGGAATTGGAATTGGAACTTTATAAAAAAAGGGGGGTCAATAGTTAGTTCATGATATTTTTTATTAAATCCATCTGTTCATGTTATTAGTGTCCTATGTTGAAGAATTCAGAAACCTATTGGAATCAACATATATATTTACCAGGTATGAATAGGCTGGGGTAAAAGCTTAAAACAAGCTTGATTTTTGACCCTGACTCCACAAATATACATAAGCTACTACATTATCTAACCACTGCTTGAATATGAAGGATTCCGTTCCTGAATATCTGTATTAGGGTTAACGTCCAAATTAATAGATTTCAAGGAACCAAGCAGAACACATCCATGATGAGCAACTTTAATGGCCATGAATTATTAGTCCGAATCCATTACTTTCCCTGGGGAATTTCAGGTAATATGTATGCTTTATTATATTTTTTCGTTACACATTGGTGCACATTTTCTGTAGATGTTTAAAGACTTTTATATGATATTATGATTAGCTCTCATCATCACTCCAATTATATTTTGTATCTGGATGGATTGGACATTATTTTCTCTCTTTATTTAATTTGCTTAGTGTATGCTTGTGTTTTATACAAATATTTGAGCACAAATAATATTTCATCTTTTTTATTATTATTTATTATATTAAATATTAAATTTCAATAAAATATTCGTGTTGTTTCTTTGTCTTGAATTTCATGTAGGTAACTAAGAAAATAAATGATATGTATGTGTTGTAATTATTTAGTTAAATTAATTGAATATCTGATTATTGCTGTTCCTTGTATGTTTTTTATGGTTTAAGTAGGTAACTAAGAAAAGAAATGATATGAAGGTGTTGTAATTATTTAGTTAAATTAATAGAATACCTGATTATTACTGTTCCTTGTATGTTTTTTATGGTTTAAGTACCACCTGCCCTGAGTATTACTGTTCCTTTTATGTTTTTTATGGTTTAAGTATCACCTGCCCTGAGTGAGCTAGCCAGTGACCAGGCTTTTTAAGTATCCCCTATCGTTGTTCCATCTCTTCCAGCATAATTGTTATGTAAATAAGGTTGGCGCGTGGAGTCAGAAATTGACGTCCATAAATATGCTGGATGAGGAATATGATTAAATATTACCAAGTGTTTTTTTATGGAAATATAGAAGTACCACAATAAAGAAATATATTGCATCCTCCTGTATATTAAGTTAGTTATATTGCCATGAGTTAAAGAACTTGTTTCATTTCAATGAAATGTTATTAACTATTATGTAGAAATTTAGATAAGTGTTGAATTACCACAATAAAGAATTATATTATGACCTCGCATATATTCAAATAACTATGTAGCTATGAGTGAAAAACCTGATTTCATTACAATGTTTTGGATATCAATGTATATGTTTGATTGTATTATGCTATCTAGGTTCAAACCTTTTTTTTAATTTTAATATAAATATATCATCTTTCATCTATCTGTTATATAAATAATGTACCTGTTTCCAAAAAATTACTATCACAATATTCTAATGAACCTTTATTTGATTTGTTAGTAAAATTTTGTTTTCAAATATTCTTGTAGATTTAATTGCAAGCAGATCTTTATCTTCAGAAAATCCTTTATATTTTTAATATTGTTAAAATCTCGAGAAGGAATGTTTGTCGATATACTTACTTACTACAAATTGTTTATACAAAACATTTTATATTTGTAGATGGCATTTTTGCTATAGAAATATATTTAAAAAATAGTCAAATATGTTTAAAAATACATATATATAAGCAACAAATATTACAAATTATAAAATTATCATATATTTGTAATATTTGTTGCTTATATATATGTATTTTTAAACATATTTGACTATTGTATACTTGAAGTGCAACATAAAAAAGAATTGGTTTTAATTCTGATTCTTTTTCTGTATTTAAAAGATATTAACTAGATTGATTTTGCTTAAGGATATATTGCTTTTACCCTTTTAAATCAATGTCAACAAAATATATCTGCATCTAATTCTGAATTAAATCTTAATGTTATTTGAAACTTTAATAATCTCAATTAAATTGTATCCTAATTAATCAAAAGTAATTATAATTACTGCATTTTTCAATAGTATTCAAAAGCTAGTAAATTATGGTTTCTATATTTAAGACAGAGCTAAGCCTTATTCATAATTAATTTTAAAAGTCTATCTACTCTAATGGAGTGAGTATTTTGTGGAATTATTCATGTTTTAAATAGAAGCTCCAGAAGTGTATAATGTATAAATATTAAAAATTAAATTCACTTTATTTTCAAATAACAATTTATAAAGTGTCTGTCAATTAATAATGAAGTGTGGATAATCCTTTATTAGAGTAGTAGTTATACTGATTATGATCACAGTAAACTTTTTTAATTAAACAATGATAAAGAAACATTTTTTTTTTTCCAAAATAAATTTTTCATGGAAAATACATGTGTTCTAGAAAGCTTGTGATTAATATTAATTCATGTCATATTTGATTTTAAGTTTGGCAAAATCATTATAAATAAAAACCAGTATTAAAAAACTTTTTTAATAGGGGAGAAAATTATAACCAAGAACTTTAGTTGAATAGAAAATATTTCATGAACCAAAAGATACTAGAATTATATGAATCATCTACATGGAAACAATCAAATTATAGCCTCTACATACCTAAATAAGTGGTCTATTCAGTATTAGACATTAAAATAATTATCAAATAAAATAATTTTGTAAAAGTGAATCAATGCTTAACCTTCTATCAAACACAATTAAAATGGTTTGTTTACCTAATTTTAGTAATGTACTAGATCTTTTTAAAGTTGATAGGTTATGATGTATTAAAATTTCAACAGCATCCAATATATTACAGATCTTTTTTTTTTTGCTCAGAGTAACATCATGTGAAATGAAAAAGATTATCTGGCCATTTAAAGATAATTGCTTTAAACTGAGAAAAATTGTTTTTAAATTAAACTCTGACAAATATCAAAACATTCAAACTATTTTTAGGTAATATGGTATTTAATTTTTTTTTTTTTAAAGATGGGATTTATTGAAAGATTCTGGTATTTGATGAAATTAAATTGTAATGACTACCTTTGTAAGCAAGCATTGCATTTCATATAAATGCAATAGTAGTGAAAAAAATTTAAGTCAATGTAATTTAAAAATGTATAAGTAATAGTATAGATTGAAGTTTGAATAGAAAAATTTTAATGTTATTTTACATACAAAGGTAATTTCTAAAATCAGTTTTGCTTTCACGTATGAGATTGTTTTCTTATCTTTAAATATTGACTTTTCTTAATAAATAGAGGTTTGATTATAGGGTAATTAATAATTATAAGGTTTCATTACATTTAGATATAGGAGTTCAAGTTTAATACAAATGTTATTAAGAATACAGGAAACTGTAACCAACACAGCTGTGTAATATTTATATAGATTTAAATTCATCAAAAATATAGTAGATAAAATATTAAGTACAATTAAACTTTATATATATATCAAAAGGTATTAAAAGAAATATATATGTCATGCCCGCATATCATAGATTAAATATAAAATAAATTGTGTTCAATCTTCAAAGCACTATCACAATTTCATTTTATATACTGACAAATCATTAAAAAAACTGATTGTTACAATGGTTTCAGCATATAGAATAAAATGAAAACTGCAATACATGATATTTTAAAGATTTAACATCAATTTATTGCAATTAGTTAATAACTACAAAAATTTTAATTAATAAGTAGGACTTGAAATTAAATAAAAATATTAGAACAGTGGAAATAAAACTGTTTAATAGTAAATATTGAATTATATTAAATCCCAAGAAAAAAATTTGAATGCTTAAATATGCATATTGATTAAGCCTCAATTATTTATTAGTTTACTGAATTATTGAAGACTTTGAATCATGGGATAAGATTCATTAAATATGGTTCACTATTGAAGTGAATATTTATTTTAAATATAAAAAAATCATATTTTAACTTGAGATTAAGCCATTGCTTCTATTTTGAGTGAATAAGATGTTAAACTAACCAATTATAGGATAGTGTTGTCATATTTAAATCATATTTTAACATGAGATTAAGCCATTGCTTCTATTTTGAATGAATAAGATGTTAAACTAACCAATTATAGGATAGTGTTGTCATATTTAAATCTTGTTGGAAAATTGAAGGTAAATAATTTTATTCTTTAATTACATGACTGAATGTAAGGGATCTTTCTTTTAATTTCAGAAACCACTGTGTGAATAATAAGGAAATGATAACTTAATTAGACTGGCATATTATATAATAAAAACTAATAATTGTTTGTTATAATTAATAGCTAATAATTAATTTTATTTATTACTAACAATTGAAAAATTTCTTGGTATAATGGTAATGTTCATGATCTGGAATTCTAATCCAGGCTGGATAAGTCTTAGAAATTTTTTTGATTCTATGTAGACTTAATATTTTAGCCTACTATAGCCAATTTGGGGAAGATATCAAGATTCAGTCAGTAAATGGGCATACATTATTCTTAGATAGGAAGTAAATCAAGAATAAAAAATTATTAAAACTCATCAGTTCACATTTGGAAAGTCAGTTGAGTATTGTATTCTTATTTTCATTTGACACACTGTTATATACCCTTCTGCCTAAAGTGTGATATTTAAAAAATATTTTTCGTATTTACCTATTTTACCTTATCAAGGATTACACAGCCAGTAAACAACATTTTTTCACTAGATATTAACCCATTCTTTTATAAAATATTGTTTTCAGAAAGTAATTTAATGGCCTTCAAAAAGTTAAACTGTTATAAAATATTAGATCATACACAAGCAACATAAATTTATTTATTTGTCATTCTTTAGTTAACATTGTAAAATCTATTACTTACCTTGAAAAAAATGAAGTCCATAATCCCTGGCCATGGTTGCTTAACATATATCTAAAAATCTTTTCAAAAGCATTAGCAATTGGAATACTTTCTACATCTCGTTTAAGCCATATAGTTTGCATGATATTAGAAATCTCTTTTTTCACAATGTCTATTAACTTCAAATAGAATTAAATATACTATAAGAATAATTTAATAAAACTATTAAATTTATGCCATAAATATTTTATAGATTGAATTCAATAATATTCCAAGAAATAATAAGACAATAAACTTTTAAAAATGTAAGTATTATATATATAAATAAATCATGAATAACTGATAACTTTTTTATTTTAATAAATGCTTGCTAATCAATACTGAATGTCCATTGATTATCTAGTTACTTAAAATAGATTATGAAAAAATATATGTCTCATATAATCACCATTTCCTCTGCTATCAACAGACAAATTCTTTGTAAGGGATATTTTATTTAAAACAAAAAGTAAAAATAAATTGAATGTTTAAAATGAAAATACATAATACTAAATAAACCAAAAATCCAATGATTCTGAGAAAAACCACTATCCAATACTATATTCAAATGGAAATTTGAAAAAAGTGCCACCATTTAACAGTTACTGGATATTCAAACTTCCAATAAATGGTTCTACAATAGCATATTATATATGTATATTTTAAATATCTATGCAAATTTCAAAAATGTTCATAGTAGACAGCAGTTTAGAAGATCACGGTCACAAATCAAAATATTAGTAAAATTCCATTTACAATATATTTCTCCCAACTTTTAATAGACACCTTTTCATAAAATCCTATTAATAGAAAGGGAAGTTATCAAAGCACAGATTTTATTTACAATATTTCTATCAGTACTTTATTTTGAAATAATCCATATGTTCTAATGGCTCACTTATGCATTATCTTTTTTTGATTTTCCAAAATTAAATTCTAAAAATACATCTGCAAAATGGTAATAACAAAAAAACTAAAGAGTATCAAAGGTGACCTGTCAAAATAGTTGAAAAGAGCAATATGAAAAATATTTTTAAGTGTTTGAATAAAAATTAGAAAATATCAAGTCAATCACATAAAGTCCCTGAGTATTTACTCATTTGTTTAAATTATAAATATAAATTTTTTTATTAAGTTTGGAATGGTTGTAATTGCAAGATCTTTAGTCTAACTTGCTAGTTATTGTAGATATCTTTCATAATTATAAAATCAGAATGATATGATAATTAAGATGTGATAGGAAAGTAATCAGATAATTTGTATTTATTCAAAACAGATAATTATAGAGATCAATAAATTTACTATAATTCTCTTTTTAATTATAACAGCTTCATTTGTGAATTCTAGTCAGTAATTTGAATAACATATTAGTTTATGGTAGCTACAATGTGAGTACATTTGTGACTTCAATATTATTAGTATTAAACAAATATTAAATTAAACAGGCTTAGGTAAGTAATATTTTGGAAAATTAAAAGTTTCTACAGTTATATATTAGAAATTGGGACTTTTCTAGAATGTTGAATTTGTATAAAAAGTATTATTCATCTATTGAAAACAGTGGGTTTTTACTGGAATATATATATAGAACCATGAGAGAGTCAATTGAAATATTAAAGAGACCTACTAATTTAAATAGGGCTGATGAAGCACAATGTATTCCAGTCATGTGGAAACCTCTTATTTTATCTCCATCTTCTAATATTAACTTTAAATTAATAGGTGGTAAAACTAAGGGAAATATACATTTTGATAAGCCTCATATTCTGAATGCTAAATTAATTCAAGCTGAATCTCATTCTCATTTTTCATCTCGCAATCAGTCACTTTACTGTTTGAGATCTAACAATTTTCCTTTCAAGAGTTTGTCTTGACAATGGCAAATGCTAGTTCATCAAAATATTGGAATGCAATGGAAAATAATACACGGTTTAGCCCAAAAAATAATTTATCTACATCATACAACCGTGAAAACATTAAATATAATATTATATATGTATATTAAGGCAAGAATAACTGCTGCATGAATATTGGACTCTTCATAGAGTTTTTGGATAATGTATTTCAACTACACCTTGAGAAATAACAATCAACCAATTGAATAACAGTTTTAGGCATTTCTAAAATACCTGTAATGCAAGATTTTTATGTCAATCTTACTACAAAAAAAGCTTTAGCAACATCTTATATTGTAGAGCTAAATAGTCAAAGAAAGGTTTTAGCATATGTAAAGGGGTCTATTCAGTAACAAGATTAATTGACAATTATAAAGTGGTCATTGTTTTCTTTTCAAGCATAAGAATTTTAAAAAATGCAATTTATGTGATAAAATATCTTTTTTTATTATGTTTTTATTGTGTGGTATTGGAAATTTTTTGTAGGTTCTTTCTAAAAATAAATTTATATATATTTAATAGAAATATTCTTGACAATGACTATATAATATGGTTGAAAAATTGTAGGAAAACTGAAATAAAAGATGTTTCATAAAATTAAAAACCCAATAATTAAAAAAAAAAGTTTGTTAAAAGATTTTTTTAAATATATTATTATGGATACCTCCAACACTCCTCCAATACCTAGTACACACTATGAGACCCAATCCTAATTCAAGACTCATGATGTTAGCGACTTATTAATTACCAGATTAGTAAACATTAGGGCACACAAATTGCCAAACCAAAATCTACAATTTACATTTAAAATCATAACCTAAATAAACAAAGATTTAAATTAAATCTATCAAACAGACATGACAATTAACAGCTTATAACCACTACAAATAAATGTGTTATGATTGCAAGCACAACACAACAATAACAACTAGATCAAATGAATGAATGAATGAAGAAATTAAAAAAAAAAACTAATAATATTAAAATAGAAAAAAAAATAATAATATAAATTTTCTTTTTGTATTTCTATTAACAAATTATTTACATTAATACTTAGTAAAGATGACATTAACAATGAAGTAAAAGGATAAGCATAAACATGCTGGAGTTGAACAACAAGATTTTTAAAAAGGAAGATAAAAAAAAAATCTATTACCTAGGGAAGAACCTACAATTTCCTATGTGAAAGATTTGAAGTTAAAATTTGAAGATGTGTTGATTAAATTTAAGTGGCAATATTATCAAAACTCATGTATAAATATCCAGAAAGTGAGGGTAAAGATAAACAACTCAATATAACTAGTTAAAGAATTCAAAATTAAAGTCTTTATAAGTAAAGTAGAAGTGTTCAAATTTCTAAAATTATAGTTAATTCCCTACTATAGATCACAAAACCTAGATCTAAAAGATAAGAGACATTGACAGTACTCCATTTGAAACTAACCATTAAAGCAAATATAATTAATAGTGAAAACAAACATGCAGTGCTAAGTGCAAGGAATACATCCGAAAAGATGGTCATCATCTACACAGCTATGACTTGTCAAGATCAGGATGGAATTGGCCCATCACTGCACACCATTACTTCTAAAAATCAAGCCAATTTGTAATGTATTCTTTTGATATCTCTTCACTTCAAAACACCAATTCTAAAGCTATTAAAGACAACCAACCTGACAGATGTTCTAGAATGCTTACATGTTCCTATCTATGTGTAAATGAACTCTCATGGATTGCTGGAACAAGACTTTAAAATACTTTCTATACAAACTTTAAAGCCAAGTTAAAGTTAATGTTATCTACATTATTTGTATATTAGATATTATAATTTTGTTTTCTTTTAATATAGGGACAAAAAGATTCCATATTAGTGTTGATAAGTAATATAAAAAAGAAATATCTTGATTTGTAACGTAAATTTAGCAAAACAAAATCTATGATGTACACTTGATTGTGCAATAACCCGATTAATAGTAAAAGAGGAAAGATAAGACATTTACCTAATACGTGTACAATTTAAAACTGATATATTCCCAATATATATATTTTTATTATTTATTTATTTCAATGCTTGTGTTAACTGTTTCTTTTTCATATCTCATTAATTATTTATGTCATGAATTGTCTTCCTCATTTATAGCACAAACATCATACATAATAGGGATCCTAAATCAGCATGATGGTAAATAGGGGTATAAAAAATAAATGAATCAAATAAATGTATGGCAAATTTGTGTATGGTATGGAAATTATTCAGATTGATCAAGACATCGAGTGGCTATTCTTTGTGGGATCAGGTTTTGGGATAATATTAGAAACCAAGTATAAATAAAGAATAACTACAAATGCCTAAGTGAATGTTCCACATTTTTTTAAATTTTTCTTGGTTTAAATATTGATCACTGTAAATATGATTATTAAATTATATCAACCCATGCCCATACTCATAGAACACCTCTATTGAGAAAAGGATCGAATAGAGGCACAAAATGCTAGCAATGAATGAAAGATTCAACAAATTTAAAAAGAAAGTTAATTACCATTTTAAAATAGTGATAAAGTTTTTATTAAGACACACCATGTAAACAATCCCAAAGAATTTTCCACAAATTCCGCAATTTATATGAGGGACCATTTATCATCATCAAATGTGCTGGTCTAAATGCATATTGGGTAAATAAATGAAATGATATCAAATGGACATCAAACACCTGAATTATGAAGCCATATCACTGGGGCAAGATCAAACCCATCACCAACTTAAAAGAAAATACAAAGATACAAAATCCAAATCCAAACTCAAATAATAGCCAACAATATTTATATTTGATTGAAGTTTGATATAAACCAGTAACATGATTAAAACCATTGTTGAGAAAACATTGAATAGTGTAATAAATCATGAATGACTCAAGAAAAGTAAAAATCATGGACCTACCTTAACCTAACCCTGAAAGATTCAAAAGTTTAAGAATTAAAGATATAACCCATCTTTAATACCTTTACTGGGATGATGTGTTATGGATACCTCCAACATCCCTCCAATCCCTAAAACTCACCATGAGACCCAATCCTAATTCAAGACCCACAATGTTAGCAACTTATTAATTACCAGATTAGTAAATATTAGGTCACACAAATTGACAAACCAATAACTACAATATACATTTAAAATTCTAACCTAAATAAACAAAGATTTATACTAAATTTATCAAACAAACATGACAACTAACCACTTACAACCATTACTATTAAATGTGTTATGATTGCAAGCACGACACAACAATACCTACTAAATCAGATGAATAAATGCAATCGAGAAATAAAAAATAAAAAAACGAATAATATTTAAAGTAGAGAAAAATCAATATATATATAAATTTTCTTTTCATATTTTTATTAACAAATTATCTACATTAATACTTAATAAAGATGACATCAACAATACAGCAAAAGAATGACCATGAACATGCTGGAGTTGAACAACAAGCTTTTTAAAAAGAAGATAGAAAAAAAATCTATTACTTAGAAAAGAACCTACAATTTCCTATGCAAAAGAGTTAGAAGTTAAAGTTTAAAGACAAGTGTCTATCAAGTTTGAGTGCTAGTATTATCAAAACTCATATATCCAGAAAGTGAGGGTAAATGTAAAGAACTCAATATAATTAAATAAAGAATTATAAATTAAAATTTTTATAAATAAAGTAGAAGTGTTTGAATTTTTAAAATAATCATTAACTCTAGATCATAAAACCTAGATCTGAAAGTATGAATAAGATAAGAGATATTGACAATACTCCTTGAAACTAACTACTAAAGCAAATATAATTAATAGTGAAGACAAACATGCAGTGCTAAGTGCAAGGAATACATCAGGGAAAGAAGGTCATTGTCCATGGAGCTATGATTTGTCAAGATCGGGATGGAAATGATCCATCACTCCACACCATTACTTATAAAAATCAAGCCAATTCGTAAGGAATTCATCTTATAACTCTCCATTTCAAAACACCAATTCTAAGGCTATTAAAGACAACTGACCTGACAGATGTTCTAGAACACTTATGAGAGTCTATCTATGTGTAAATGAACCATCATGGATTACTGGGACAAGCCATTGGACACTTTCTATATATATTTTAAAGCCAAGTTAAAGTTAATGTCATCTACAATATTTATTTGTATATTAGATATTATAATTTTGTTTTCTTTGCTTTAATATAAGGATAAAAAGATTCAATATTAGTGTTGACAAGTAATATAAAAAAGAAATATCTTCATTCATAATGTAAATTTAGCAAAACAAAATCTATGATGTATGCTTAATTGCGCAATAACCTGATCAATAGCAAAAGGGGAAAGAACATAGATGATATTAATATTATAAAGAACATAGATGATATTAATATTACGTCAAAAGGGGAAAGGTAAATCATTACCTAATACGTGTATAATTTAAACCTGATATATTCACAACACATACATTTTCATTATGTGTTTATTTTAATGTTTGTGTTAATTGTTTCTTTTTTCATATCACAATTATTTATGTCATGAAAAGTCTTCCTCATTTGTAGAACAAACATTGGATATAACAGGAGGATCCTAAATTATCATAATTTCAAATAGGGGTATAAAAAAAAAAAATTAAATGAATCAAATAAATATAAGGCAATTTTACATATAGTATGAAAATTATTCAGGTTGATTTTTATTCCAACATTAAAATATGATTCTTAGTTTATTTTTCTGTAGACAAATTTCAATTAGTCATATCCATCCACATATTTACTATCATTTTATTTACTTACACATGATCTTATATCCACTCCCATTAGCAAACAAATGTTTATTTTACATCTACTCATACTCCAATGATACAAATATGACCTGAACTAGATGATCATGCAAATTCTCCATGGGTTCGACATCCAGAACAGTGGCAGTGAAGTGCAATATGGATTAGGTAAATTAAGTGTAGAATTAATATTTAGTTAGTTCTTAATCTCTCCTCTCCTAAGAATGAATTCAATGTGTGCAGGTATGCATAAGTATGAGTGATAAAGATGTATTTCTCTGTACATTATGATGAACCCACTAACCTATATGCACATTGAAAAAGGTTCATTCCATTACAATATTAAAATTCAAAACTAACAGATTTTTTGCTTGACTATAAAGTATGGAAAAAATTTACCTATAATTAAATAGTAAAATTACAATTTTAAAATTATATTGATGCAAAGTAATAAAAAGATCAGACGTCTTGATTAATTACATATTTTAATACAAATTATATCTGGTGCTAAAATATGATTTGGATAAATAATAATTGTGATCTCTTTGATAAAAATTAGTCCAAGCTTTTTTCTATTTAATGGCAACTATTGTTTTATTAATGTGATTCTTTATTTGAATAAAACCTTTTCTCCCACACAAAAAATTCTTAATCTGAATCATTGTTTGAATGTCATAAAATGTTTTATTGAATATACAATAAATTTGTTTGCTGGATAGATGATTGAAAATGAATGAAATTATATGGATTTTTCATGATTATCAAATTGAAAGGATAGCAAAAAAAATATACTTTAATTTTCCTATTACAAACTAAACCACATACAGTAAATACAAATTTATTCTTTATTGACGTGATTGAAATACTAATATATTCCAAAAAACTGATCTAAATTGTTTTAATTTCAGCCCTTTGAATACTTTTTCTAGTCTAATATATTTTGTGATTAAGATATCCAGAATTCAAATATTTTCAAATAGGACCTCTTAACTAATATAAACTTTTATGTCTTTGTTTTTTGTAATTAATAAAGAAGAAAATCTATTTTTTATTTGTTAACATACGCTTTTATTCTTATTATATATGTATTATGTATAACATTTTCTTTTGTTATTGTTGAGATTTTGTATGAATTTTAAAAAAGCATAGGTCCTCTCCCCCATAATGGAACATTTAACTCAATTTTAATTTCATTTGATAGAAACTCTTTTTATTGATTATTAAAAAAATTTTTGTTGTTGTTTTAGCATCCTATATATCTTTTTTAAAATTACTCAATCATTTTATGTAGCATATTAATTTTTCTAAAATAGCATAACTAATATCATAAAGAATCCTTTAGAGATTTCATCCAGAAAATAGAATTAGTAGTAGTTTTTATTAAGTCCTTTGATTCTCCACTAAAGCCAGATTTAAGTGGCTTGTGTTTGATCGCATCTCTAAGATCAAAGGCAGTTAAATTCAGTTTGTGAAATATATGAATTCATTGACTACTGATTGTCCTGAATCTATTGATGAGATTCCAGTAATGTTTAGAAAAATCAAATCCAGCTTGCTTTGTTGTTGGATCTGGAAAAAAAAATTTTTTTGAATCTCATAAGTCCATTTTTATTCCATGATTCTTCTTAGTTGAATATCTTTGAAAGGGGATCTTGATTTAATATGAGTCTTATATGCAAATTTATGTCTTGAATTATTGGAAAATTCAATCAATTTAACAGCTTTTTATAAATTTTCTGAGAAAAAATATCTCTTCTGATATATCATAAAGAAATATATTAAAGATCAAAAAGTGATTGCAAAAGAATAGATTTCAGAGTATCAGTCATTTTCCTCATGGTAATGTTTAATTGAGTATTTAGAAGTATAAGATCATTTTATTTAAACAGGCACAGTATTCAAAACATGGTAAATTACCAATTTTATTTGTTTATTTTAACTTGACAATTAAATCTGATATTTTTCATGGTTAGTTAAGATTATTATATACTGCATATAGAGCTTGCATTTTTACTAGGTGACATACAAATAATCTAGCATTTAAAATGTAAAAAAAGTATTGACAATTAATAATTAAATTTCAAACTACAATAAATTTACAATAACTTTGAATCCAATATTAAAAAATATCGTTATATTTAAAGCAACATAAGTTCAATAATTTATGCAAATAATATTCTACAAAATAGTTGAGTATCAAGCAATAAGTTTAGTTGGCTTGGAATTTAAGTTCACAGTGACCCATCTATGATAATGTAAATTATACTATATATATATATGGGAGAAGGAAAATAAAAAATAATGGGAATTCATTAATAAAATAGCAATCACAAGCAGCAGTAACTAAAAATTTTAACATTTTTTTTTGTTTTGGTTGAGAGTTTTTATATATAATAGAGAGCATTTCTCACTGCACAATTATTGACAAGTTTCTGTTGGTATTTTGGCAGAAAATGCATAAAATTCACTGAAATTCATAGAACTGTAGTAAATAGTATTAACATTAAGGTTATAAGTTCAGAGAAAATCAATAAATAAATTCAAATGTGTACTCTTAGTCCCAAATATATATATATATATATATATATTGTGACCTTCTGGTTTGGCACCAGAAATAGTCATTATAGTAGTGTGGTAGTATATCAGTAATATCTGATATTATCCTCTTAAAAAAAAAAAAAGAAATAACGTGAAATTTTAAAAAAAATTTATTTTGACTTAAAACTGTAATTAAAAGTAAGTGTAGGTGTAATTAAAAGATTTCTTAAATGTTTAGTATCTTGTTTTAGGGTATAATCAATGATAGAATAGGGGGTAGTTTATTACATGCATAGTCAGTACAGTTTAAGTTGATGCTTACTTGTTTTATTTGTTCATAAAGCAGTATTCAGATTTGTTAGAATGATTTTCTAGTTCATTTGTTTTATACATTTAAATTTATAGAATAAACAGTAAAATATGTTTCACTCATCATCATTCACATTGTCATTTCAGTCATATCAGTGTAATACCTATAGCATATTACTACTGAATATTCATGCATTATCCAACTTCATTTTTCATTCATATGTTTCATTAAACCATTAAATATCCCACATCACATTCAAATATTTAATTTTATCAATAATAGTATTAAAAAACTAGCTTAATTACATTTTAAATAAATCAATGGATTATGGATTGGTAGATTATTTAATGACAAATACTGTAAAATATTTTATTTATTAAAACAATTGTCATCAGTTTTATTCTACTGCTTTAAAAAATATTTAATTATTAGTTCAATATTTTTTTTCTCATTTATTTAAAAGACGAAATGATTTTTTTTATCTCTGTTTTTTTTTTTTACTTTCACAAGTTTTTGCATATATTAAGTAAGTGCAGGGGAAGGAGCAGATTGACAATCTTTTTCTAGTAATGTCAAATATCGTAAATGATTGGAAGAGAAAAATGTGATGTAATGATTATTAAAAAAAATCTATAAAAAGGAATACTTATTACTTTTAAGAGGGCAATTATTATTACTTTAAAGAGGGTAATTATAACTAACTAAGGACAACGACAACTAAGTTTTATTTAACAAAGTTTAATAGTGCAATTATTTCCTCTTCCAAAGTTCGAGTTGAAAATTTAAATATAGTATTTGTTTACGAAATGTGTACTTAAAACCACTAAAAGATACGTCAATTTTGCTCTCAGCTGATTGTTTGAATTTTCCCACCGTTATGCTAAAGTACATGTAAGTGTTATATTATATTATTCAAGATAAATTGTTATTATTTAAGAAAATGGGAATGCATGATAGAACTATAAAATTATTTTATTTAAATTTAAACTTAACAGGAAAGAATAGAAGAATGTTTTTTTATTTTCTAACAATTAATTTCTTAAGTTTTTATATCATGAATGGAATAACTGCAACATGCATCATTTATTGAACATTTTCAGAACTTTATTAAATAAATTTCATGCTAAGTATAAAAGAAAATTCAAAAATATACACAAGAATTATATAATTTTATCGACATATTTAGAATAGTGGATAATTGTTTCTACTTTTACCTATTGAAGGAAATAAAAAAATTAAGTGTGCAAATGAGTGGACTATGATATTTACATGTTTCCTAAAACTAATAAGAGAAATAAATTATAAAATGGATAAATTTATATGTCTTCACCTTATTAAATGCCTTTTTAAAATTCTATGAATTAAACATGAAATATTACTTTATATATCGTAAAATGTGCATTGTCTAATTAATGTTTCCTAATACCCAGCTCAACAGGAATTCATAGCTAACCGCTAGAACATTGAATCTGTTATTTTAAATTAAAAGTAACATTTTTTATCTGCAGAAATGTGCCGTTTTTGTGTGTTAATATTTATCTTTGTGCATTATAATTATTATCCTTATTATTTATTTGGAGACATGACAAGTAAAGTCATGTAAAAACTATTTATAAACTTTTCGTTTCGTTGGAAGGAAGAAAAAAAAAAGGAAGAGAACTTTATTTTATTTAATAGTGTTTAGACAGTTAGTATTAGTTAAAATATGTTTATTATATGTATTATTATTATATTTGTTCTTCAAGAACGTCTCATAAATAGCATAATGAAAGAATACATTATGCTGATAATTTTTATATTATTGTTATTATTTAAGATAAATTTGGACGTGTGTTAGTAACACACGCGTATGATAAAATGAATGGAAGAATCCATTTGTAGTTCAATAGGGGTGAATAATTATTTTAAAAAAAGAGTTCATTATACTAAATCTTACCGTATATATTTTTTTTATAAATTAGAATACCATTATTTTCAATAATTATTTCATCTATAATATACAATTTTATTATTTATTTAGGTTCAGTTTTACTACAGATTTGTGTCAATATCAATGTATTATAAAAAAATTATTTTGTCTTGCTTTGTCCACAGTAATTATTATTTTATTCTCCAACCGTTATTCGAACATTACCAAGTTCTAAATATTGTCAGATATGAGATATTTATTCTTTATTAATTCTAGCAGTAATAATTAATATTTTAACAGTAATTCTTTGCTTAGTGATTTTAAATGGTCTGTGTATCATTATGCTTATACTTGTGTGTGTCCATTATTAAACTTATTTATAATTATATGTAATTGCAAGTAAAAATGATTTTAAATCAGTCGGATTCGGAGGAAAAGGGAATGATCAATCATTTCGAAGGATTAGAAAGTTATTTAAGAGAGAATTATTATTTTTTTGTTATGCCTGAATGAAAAGTATTTTGTGGTTATATGCTATAAAGTTCACAATGTTTTATATTTTATGGGATTGAGTCAGGTATTTGTTATTTGAATATTTAATATGGGTAATTTGCCCAGTGTAGTGTAGTGTATGGGATAGAATAATCCCTTTCTTTTCCAGGTATTGTAATATTTTGATAGGAGTGGATTGAATCCTCCTTTTATATTTGATATGATGAATTAAATGTGTATGAAGCTAGATATGTTATCTCCCTGATTTTCATTTGGTGATGAGTTATTCCACCAGTTATTTAGTCTTAAAAATAGACTTGGGAGTTATTGTTGTATTTACCTGATTTGAATTATAGAAATCTTTTATCCCATGTGTATATTGGATGTTTTCCAGCTTATGCTATAGCCAAGTGTTTGATAGTTTATGGATAAAAAAGAAGAATAAAAGGAGAGTATAGTGTCTTATAAAACAGCTGTATTGTAGTTAATAAATAAAGATTGATTGGTCTTCGCTTTCGTCCGTATTATGATTATATTGAAATATCATAAGCAAACCGATTAGATTGATTAACATTAATTATTTATTGTCTTTGACACTCAGCATAATACAGATTCATGCACAAATTGTTAATTTTGAGATATAAAAAAATTCATTATTAATGTATAACTTTATTTATCATTTTAAAACATTTGTAATAATCATTTAGGCTTCATCTCATTGATTTTTATCATTTAATCATAATTTGCATAAATAATCAAGCAAAGATAGGACATAGTTAATGAATACAATGATTTACTTTATTTTGGCAAAGCAGAACCTAGTTATTCAATAGAATACTTTACTTCAAAATTACAAAGAAAAATACATTTAATTAATAGAAGTATTTATTTTCTTTGGTAAGATAGTCCAATATTATTCCTAGTTTTAAATCCCCTTATTTTAATTTTAGTTAAGATACCTTTAAAGTAAAATGCAAAATCTTAAATTTATTCAGTGTAATTAGAATATTAATCTATGTTGTTGTCATAAATTTAATTGGTAAATGAGTGTTATCAAGCTAAAATACTGGATATAAGATAATTTGGTAATCAGTTACTAGAAGTGTAAGGTCATATTTTTTTCATTTTTGTATAAGTCTATCAGAAATCTCTGATAGCTGAAAAGCCATTTCTTTTATAGTAAATGATATGGATTTATTTAGCTCATTTAATGTTTAAAATAAAAATGTTTTACCAATCTATCAGAATGCTCTGATAAATGAAATGTAGTAAATGTAAAAGGTTAAGAGATTATGTTGTAGTATTTATCCTTGTGTAAACTGTAATTAATGATACTAAATCCCTTTGGAATTTGTGTTCATACCAATGAAAGAAAAGTAAATGTTGATTTAGCTATTTTTCTATTTGATCAATAAATATTTTGTTATTTAAATTTGTATTTGGAGTTTCTTCTCTAGCATTCATTCGTGTTTCACACTTCCACACATGCTTAGACATTTATTTTATTTAATGTGATATAATTGCATTTTATTTTATTATAATAAATCTCTAGATATGATGATATTGATTTCCTTGATTCAAACACTATATAAGATGCCAATTACCTACTGATAGTTTTAAAAGGGTTTTGTTATTTAATAATCGTTTAGATGATGAATTGAAATCAAAATGTGCCCGATTTCTTTCATTATCTAACTGCAAGTATTTAATTAGGGTATTGCTTGGTTTGTAATATTATTTTCATAGTGTTAGGTAATAATATTGAGATATAGAAGTGTTAGATAAAGCCATACCATAAGTTAATTCCCTGAGATCTTCAATTTTAATTCAGATTAGATAATAAATTCAGTTAGTTAGATTAGATTAGTGTAATTAAAAATTTAGTAATGATAGGTTTAGTTTGAGTTTAGATTCAGTGAGTTATACATTACAATTTCTAAAATATTATTTTTTTAATTTTAGTTATTAGTTTAATTGTATAATATGGTAGAGGTTGTTCAGTGCATATGGATGATGGGAGGAGGTGAAATATAGAGTATTATTAGTTAATTTTAGCTGGTATAATTTTACCAATTTAATTTTTGTTTAGCATAGAACTTGATAGATGTTTATTCCTATTAGTTATAATATTTTCTCCCACATCTAATGTACATTGTACATCTCATACACCTCTGTATCCCTCAACTGAGTTAGTTTAGGTGAAAACTTTAATTAAGAGCCTCATAAGTAAATTTAAGGTAAAGTTAAATTAATATTTTATTCTATGATCTATAGAATTGTGCCCCCGGGTAATTAAGTGTTGGTGATAGGTGTGAGGGGTTACAATATATATATATATATATATATTGTAGCTGAGTGATTTCACACTTGTTCCAATTGTTTATCTTAGCTTAACCAATTTACGCAGTTGATTAAAAAAATATATTGTGCCAGAAAATAGTATTCTAATAGTATAGTAATTTAGTTATAAGATAGAGGAGAGAATGTAAAGTTAACTTTTGTAATTTTTAAAATAATAGTATAAAAGTTAAAATATTGGTTTATTATAAGTCAGTTTTAAGATTTTTAAAAATAACTGTAATATTTAATATCTTTAAATATTTTATTTGGTAGTCATAATAAATTATAACTAGATATTTAAAAAGTAATTAATAAGTAAGGTTAAAGTTCAGAATATCATTTGCTTTCAGTCCTGTATATGTGTGCTTACATGTGTAAATGGAAACGGTTTATAATAAATTAGCTAGTTTTAAAAGTTGAGTTATACAAACTCATAAAAATATAAATAAACAAATAATTATATTAGTTAAAATGATTTAATTAATAAAATAGTGATTAATTTAAATTTTTGTGAATAAATATCTTGGGGTAGTTCAATCAGTTGATGAATAAGTAACGTGATTATTTTTCTATATTTTTTTTGTACAAGAAAACTCTATTAACTTTCTTCTAGTTTTAGTTCATTCAATCATGTGTCATTTTCAAAAATATCTAGACTAAAATGATGTCATTGATTGATTGACATATCTTCTGATTGAACTTTCAAAAAAAAGGGGAGGGAAGAACTATAAAAGAAGTTTGGTTGTTTAAAGTTGTCGATTCTTTTGATTATTCATTCCTTCTCTTCTTATAGCTTGAATCCTGGTACAAGATAAAATTTCAAAATAATAATTTTTTATAATTTTATTATTTTTCCTAAAGGTATTTAATATTTAATCTTAAATATTAACAAGTCAACAATGAAGCTCAGCTAACTTTTTAGGTAACTCACTTTTTGATGACGGAATTACAATTAAGCCTTCTTAATTATAATGAAAATGCTTTGAGAGAGTTTTATCATTATTATTAATTATTTCAGTAAAATTAACTTCAGAATAAATTTAAAGAAAAAACAGTTGATATATTCATTTATGAATATTATTGAAAGTATGCAGAGCAACCTTCCAGTTCTTATTTGATTAGTTATTTTACGAATAAGAGAAGTTTTAAAAGAAGAAAACCAAACTGCATAGACTATTTAAGCTTCAAGTTAAAAAAATGCATTTTATTATTTGTATTATTTAATGTCTAGAATTATTCATTGGAACTGTTTAAAGAATAATTTTAAGATTTAAATAATTAATCTGCTTTATTAATATTCTTTGTATATGAAATGTGCTTGAGAAACAATAATAATTTTAAAAATGTTTTACTATGCTAAAACTCTTTAAATAAAATTTTGAACAAATAATATAATGTATTTAAAAGAAATGTGAAAATATCAATTTGTACTACAAAGTTGGTAGAAATGTTTCTAAAGATGTTCTGATATGCTGAATTCTAAGAAATGCTTTATAAATTATATTATGCACATGTATTAAATAATAGCCTGGAAATGTCTCATTATTTTCCACAAACAAATTTGAAAATGCTTAAAATGTGTTCTTTAAAGGAGTAAAAATGAAGCTACAGTATTGACTAAATAAACCTGCAGGATCCCACAATTGTTTATCTGCCAGAAGAGTTATTGCATTACAACATTGTCATTTTCCAATTGAGATTCATTATTGTTTTGTTTTGCTGCTTATATTTAGAAGTGCTTATATATTTTAGAACTAAATTAGACATAAGAACTGTTGTATATGTTGGAAATTCTTTTGCCATGTATGAAATAATAGTTTGACTAGAAGCTTCCCAGCCAAATTAATGTTATATGCACTTAACAGACAGCTCAATGCCAAGAAAGCTCACTTATGAACTAAAGTTTTTTTTATTGGTAAAAAAAATATTTTATACAATATTTTCCTAGATATTTTTTTATATTTAATGTAATACCATTCTGTATTGTAAGTGTGCTAGGTTATTAATTTATGTAATTTTAATTTTGATGGGTTTTATTTCAGGTAATACTTATTATATATTTGGTATATTCTTGACAAGCTAAATTATACTTTATCTATTTTGAGTCAGTGGAGATTTTCCATCTCACCAGAATTATTTTAAATGTATGAGATCTTACTCAGTTATGTGCTAAACAGCCAAGTAACTAATTGTCAGAAGTTTTCTTTTATATTTTTGCATAAACGCAATAGTAATAAGTATTCTCATACTTTTATTCACATTATTTTTTATGCCCACTAGTTACCATAATTTTTATATTCCATACACGTGTGAATTGTAACTTTGTGCCAAAAACTTCATATGCTATTAAAATTTCTTTATTAATTTTCAGTCGGTTGACTTAAATTTCAATTGATGGTCCAGACATTGCTTATTGTTAGTATGATTAAAATTTGAATATGACTTTAGTTAGTTATAGTGATGTTTGTATCTTGTCATTGTTAGTTATAGTATTGTGGTTTATTATTGGGCTTGATGAAGTGGATAAGTTTCCCATATTATATGCAGCTCCATGAGGTGAAAGTGCTTATTTCCAGTTATTATTATCACATATATTCCTTGGTGTATCTTTCCATATTTTCCTGATGCACTGTGACAAAGTCCAGGCATCCTCTTTTGCCTCAGAAATAGGTGTTAGGAAGCCACCATTCTTATGATGTATTTATTGATTTATGCGAGCTTGCTCTGCTGAGTCTATTTTGGCCTATCATTCGTGAAGTGTTTAAAGCTATTTCTCCACCATAGTAGGTTAAGTTGTTTTGTATTTTGATATGTGATGACAAGCTTGTTTGAAGGATTTAGTTTCTTCAAGTTACACTCAATTATTTTAGTGCTTAAAGGTGTAAAATGTCTGTATTGTGCTATTATGATACTATAATCATTCATAAACCAACCATCAATAGTTAGTATTTTAAAGGTTTAACTTATAAGCATATGGCCAGTAGGTGCAATCCACACATGCTATGTAATTGTTGTATTTATCTAGAACTCTCGCCGATGGATGTGTAAGTCATTTACTTTGAACATTTTAATAATTTATATTATGTGGACAGTAAATTCTTAATTTTATGTGTGCAGATGACTTTTGATGAATGTCTTATACATTTCATTCATTTATTTAGTTGTTAGTTCAAAAGCCTAAACAATAGAGAGCATTTATTTGTAATTTGAGATTTATTTTAGATATGCCAGCTATTGCTTAAATTTATTTAGCTGATAATGGCAAGTATTAACAGATCAGTCCATTAATCATGGTTACCAATTTTGATAATGTTTTATTTTAGAATAAATAAATCAAGAGAAATTATATGTTATGGAGCTAATGATTAATCCCAGATAAAGCATATAAATTTATGATGCCCAAAATTGTTTAAGGGATTGCTTATATTAAAAGTGTATAAGACTTAGCTAGTGTTAAGTCTCTATTTAACTAAAATGTTATATAAAATCATTTATTTGTTTTTTTTTTTTAAGAATCCTTAGCATTTATTTGTAAGACCCAAAAGAATTTTAAATACTGTTAGTCAAATGACTATATTCGTTAACAGCACTGTCTTGGCAATGTTTTCAAGTTTGTGTAAATTTGCTTTATTGTATTATATTGTAAATAAACTTAAGTATTTACTTAAAATAAATTTAGTTCTGCTTATTTTTTTTATATGGTACTGTCTTGGTTCACAATGTTAATTATTTCATTTAATTAATATCATATAGAATACTTTTATATCCACAGAAATAAGATAAAGATAAGCATATAGTTGTAATTTCTGGATGAGATCACTGTAACAAATAATTTTACATTTCTAGATACCAAAGTAATAGTTTGTTTAAGAAGTATTTTTAACTATGTTATATTCTAAGATAGAAGATTGTCTTTTATAAGGTGAAATGGTTTGACATTTCAGAACATGGTCCATGCTATTTTAGACTGCACACTATTGTATTATTTCAATGTCAAGGTCTAGTTTACATTTAATTGCATACAAAAGTTGTCTGTGGGAAGATGGAATGACATAAAAAGCACCCTTGTTTTTCTTCCATCTTGAGTGATGTCCTGGGTAAAGTGCTATAATTAATCTAGATTTTGAATATTTTAATAATGTAAGTAAATATTTAGGTAATTATCCTTTTCTATAATTTTGATAAATATTGTTATCTTGTAGTAGGATGCGGTCACTTCAAGTAAGTGTCTGCCTCCTATAGTTTTGGCTACTCCTTTATCTATTCACTTACTTAGTAGACAACTTTATATTAGTTCATTTCACAAGAGTTACAGTAAGAATCCTGAGATCATTTACTCTTGTTGTTTTGTGCAGTGGTTTACATAATTTTCTATATCACAATATTCAATATTACTAGTGTAGAATTAGAATTTCTTATTTATTCCCTGTGTTAGAAGAAGAGCACATCTTGTGGTATTTATTTCATTTAATTTATTACAAATCATGCTATCAGAAGCCATAACAAGGATAGTGTTTATTTCAGAATATGAGATAAGAAATTTTAGAAGATAAATTTTTTTTACGTATAAACTTGTTGTACCCAAGGAATATGATTTGAGGTAGGATTAAGTCTTATATTAATGATTGATTTTAAATTATTATTATGCCCTATTTATTTGACAGTATTGTAATTTCTCTTCCATGTTGTTGTAGATCTCTGTATATTATCATCTTTGGAAATTTTATTGCGACCCTGCTTTGTCTAGCTAAAGAGTTGTTCTGATTATTTATTTATTCTCCTTTCTCTACATTCATCTTTCTTTCTCTCCCTCTCTTCTCCTCGCTTTCTCACTATCTTATCCTCTCATCTTCCTCTTCTTTCCCCTCTCTCATTCTCTAATATCTTTCCTCTCCTCTTTCACATTCTAATTTATCTCTCCCTTTCTCATCATTACCTCTGATTTCCCTCTCTTTCTCTTCACCTTCATCTACTCTCTCTTCTTTTCTCTTCTCCATCCTCAACACTCCTTCTCCCTTCCCATCCCTCCTTCTTGCTTGATCTCTCTCTTCTTTTAGGTTACAATTGTCTCATCTTTCTCTTCCTTCTCTTCTCTCTCTCTATCTCATTCTGATTTCCCCACTCTCTCATCCCTTTCCTCTCCTCTCTCACATTCTGATTTCTCTCTTTTCTCCCATCTCTCTCTTTCTCCCCCTTTATTTAGGTTACAATATACAAATCTTGTTTTGAGCGATGCACAGTGATCTTTCAGAATGCTATCAGAAACACAGCAATAAATCACATCAATGTCTGTTAAAAGATAAATATAGATTTCCAATATAAAAAAATTGTTATTAAAAACTATTTTTACACTGTATTAATAATTATCTCATGCAGTTATACAATGAGATACTTCATAATTTTAATTCATAAGTCTTTCTTAAGTAATTTTAATGTTCTCGAATTAGTAGTGATGATAAGTTGAAAAAAGTAACATAAATTTAAGGACAAACAACATTTTTCTTTAACATATAATAACAACATTTCACTCTTCTTATACTTTAAAACAAAATTTATTTATTTATTCTTATCAGTTTTGACTATTCCTAGCAGTCCAAAATGTAAACATTATGTCAACACAACATATCTCATACATATATCTATTATAATCTTAAAATTTTATCAACTTAATTATTAACATCACTTTACTCATTAAACTTACTACTCTATAACTTTACTATTCTATAACTTTCAACTTTTTAATTCTATTTTATCCTTTAATTTTCTTATTTATTTTTAATTATTATCATATTTATATTTATTCACCTTTTATTTTTGCCATAATTTTAGAAATTCAATGTAATATTTATGAAATCTTTCTTATATTACTATATTTATATATTTAATCTTATTTTTTATTTCACTTAAATATACATATTATCTTATTTTTTTATTATCTTATTTCATTCCTTAATTCCTTTTTTATCCATATTTTATTTCTGCTTCTTTCATTTACTTATTTTTTATAAAATAATTTTTATATGTATTTTTATTTTTTATTTATTACCTTATTCTCTACTTTCTTTCTTTCCTCCACCATTTTCTCTATCCTGTCATCCTTCCTACTTCCTTTATATTTATATATAGCTCCCTCTATTATCTATATACAAACTACTTATTTATTTTATTTTTTTATTAGAATTCACCTTTTATTTTTTACCCTTTTTTATATATTTTTTTTATACTAAGATTGTTTTACCCCCCCCCCCTTTCTCTATTAATATTTGGTTTTATCTTTATTAAAATTGTCTCCCTTATTTTTCTATCTCTTCTACTACTTGTATAACTTACTATTCTACTATTCTCTTTTTCTAGTTTATGACCCATCTCCATCCTCTATCATACTTATGTTGTTTTAACCTAGTATATATTGAATTTTTTGTCTCATCTACATATTTATTTGTAATCACTTTATTCTTACATTTTCTACATTCTATCTCACAAACCCCATTTATATATTTCTTTTCTCCACTTATATACCTATTATCTAAAATATCCATTACACTTTTCTTCCTTTTATTCACTACTTTATATTTAATATCATTTTAAAATTCTTTATTAATTTTTCTAATATTATTATTATTTCCCCTTACTATATTATTATCATTAACTTTTATTCCTATGTATTCCTTCCTTTCCTTTTTTTTGTATCTCTTCTATGTTTTTTATATTCTTTTTTATTACTTCTTCTGGATATTCCTTTTTCTTGAAATCTTCCTTTATTCTATTTATTTGTTTATCATATTCCTCTCCTTCATCACAATAATATTTTGTTCTATATGCCTTAGAACTTATAACACTAATCTTATGCTTTTTATCCATATTAGAACATCAATTCACTGCATTTGTAATATCCATTTTTCTATACACTTATGTTTTTATTTCACATCTTTTCTCATTATATTTCTTCTTCATCATTATATATAGATACACCAATCTATTATCTTTTTCCCATTCTGTTGTAAAAAGAACATAAATATGATAGAGGATCACTGGTATATATGCACTTTATGGAGATGGGTCATAAACTAGAAAATGAGAATATTAGAATAAGTTATGCAAGTAGTAGAAGAGATAGAAAAATAAGGGAGGCAATTTTAATAAAGAAGATAAAACAAAATATTAATAGAGACGGTGGTTTAAAAACAATATTAGTATAAAAAATAAATATAAAAAAGGGTAAAAAATAAAAAGTGAAAACTAATAAAAAAATAAAATAAATAAGTAGTTTATATTATAGATAATAGCAGGAACTATATATAAATATAAAAAAAGGAAATAGAAAGGATGATGGGATAGAGAAAATGGGGAGAAAAGAGAGTAAAAATAGAGAATAAGGTAAGATAAAAATATATATAAAAATAATTTTATAAAAATTAAGTAAATGAAAGAAGCAGGAATAAAATATGAATAAAAAGGGAATTAAGGAATGGAAAAAGATAATAAAAAAATTAAGATAATATGCATAAGTAAATGAAATGAAAAATAAGGTTAAATATATGAATATAGTAATATAAGAAAGATTTCATAAATATTACATTGGATTTCTAAAATTATGGCAAAGGTAAAAGGTGAATAAATATAAATATGATAATAATAAAGAATAATAATAAATAAGAAAAATAAAATATAATTAAAAAGATAAAAGTTAAAAAATAATTAGTTTAATGAATAAAGTGATGTTAATAATTAAGTTGATAAAATTGTCAGATTATAATAGATATAAGTATGAAATATGGTTGTATTGATATAATGTTTAAATTTTGTAGATCTGATGAAGACTGCTAGGAACAGTCAAAGCTGTAAAGAATAAATATATTTTGCTTTAAAGTGTAAGAAGAGTGAAATGTTATTATTATATGTTATATAAAAAAGGCAAAAATAAAGAAGGAAAGAAAATATTTTTCTTTCTGGAGAACTCAAGAAGCTTGTAAATTATTCCAAAAATATACACAACTTTAAAGACTACTTACAAAATAAAATAAAAGCTAGTTAAAATAAATTGGGTTTTTTGAGTATTTTTTTTTATTAAAAGCAATTTGAAAAAGATCAAATTATTATTCAAAGAATAATGAATGTCAACAAATAAAAAAATAAATTTTCTGGACACTTTCTTTAGAAACTATTATGATAACGGTTAACATTTCTTTTAAAAAAAATTGAATTTTATAAGAAAAAAAAGCTGTTAGTAAATAATTACATAACTCAATATCATGAGAGAAAAGTATGGAAAATATTGAGCACCATGATATGTTCTGAGATGAGCAGTAGTAAGTTGAAATATCAAAGCAAGTTGAATAGTGATTATATGGTGAAGAAATTGCCAAAACAATTTCAGAAGAATGATGGTTGACATGAAAATATTTAAAAATAAAAAAAATGAGTAAAAGAGTAATGATATGTTAGGGGATTGAAGAGAAGAAACAAAAGATGAATAATTAATATGTGAACTATTTGACATTGACTAGAATTTAAAATAAGTAAAAGAAGTCAGATTATTCAAATATAAGAACAATATAAAATAGAAGACCAATTGTGAGTTTTGTAAAAGATGTGAAAATGTTGTGAAGTTATTTTTAAATTTAAATAGAAAACCAAGTTTCTAGGAGGCGATTTGAGCAATAAACAAAATTTAATTATGTTAAAAAGATTATTAGAAATCTATTTATAAATGGTAATCATTTTAATGAATTTTAAACAAAAATTAATTTTAAAGTAGTTTAATTAAACATTTAAATGTAAAATTTAATTTTTGAATCAAATCTTTTAATTAAATTAATTCCATTTCATTAAATTTTTTGAAGATCACTATTTAAAAAAAGAAAATAAAGAAGTTCACTGTCTGCATAGATTAAAAGATAAATACAAATGCTTAAAGATTAACACAAAATGTAGTATACTATTATCATAAAAATTGTAAATAAGAATATATATAGAATAGAAAAGATTACTTGTGCATATGAAAATAGAATACTAAAGAATCTAGATATTAATTAAAAAAATTATTAGATAAAATATCCATTCTAATTTAACAGAATTATTTTCAAAAAACTAAATATTAATAAATTAGGATAAAGATTTACTAAAATAATACATTATGGCAACTCAATCAAAAGCCTGAAAATATCAAGAAGTAATTGACTGAGTTTTATTTTCTTTATAATTGTAAATAGAAGATATACCAGATACCAATAAATTGATAGAAGAAATAGATTTATTGCATTTTTTGAGAAATGAATGAATATGAGTAATTTTTCAACAGTTTAGAATAGGTCCTAATTTGTAAGATCACTTGCAAAATCATAATAGCCCAGGAGTAATTTATGACCACATATTTCCAGAACAAAAACTGAAATTCTAATGGAGATAGAAACTTTGTTAGTTCCACAACTGAAAGAAAAAATATTTGAAAAAAAAAGTAAAGTGAAAATTTAATGATAAAATAAAATAATAAGGGTGAGCAAGTAGGTTGCTATTACTATTAGAGTTTAAGATAATACTAAGTAAAATAAATAAAAACAAAAAGATTAATTTTTTCATTAATTAATATTGTAAAAAAAATTTCATCATCTTTGAAAAAAGGTAGAAATGAATTAATTACAATTGACTAAATTCCAAGAAGTTAATATCATTGGATACCTTTGGAAATACCTATTTTTGATAAATTTTTATTTTAATTTGATTAATAATAAATTTGTATTTATTGGAAGAGTATGGAATAATATTGATGAAAGATAAATTATTTATTATTAAAGGCTTAATTACTTGAGAAGCATGTATTGTATCATTATTTATTGAATTGTGATTTGAGCTTGGACATTAATCAATAAATGAATGATCTAAGACATAATAGTTCTTATATTCATTCATAACAATAACTTATAGAACTTAAAATAATGATCAATTCATAAATGTAATAGAAGTTACGAATATTATTCAAATATCAGTCTTTAAATGCTATATACATCTAAAAGCAATATTACTAGAAATTTTGTAAGAAAAACAATCAGAAAACATTAAAAGGAGGCAGAAATCAGCTACTTTACATCATAATAAAAGGCTCAGACTAATTTGTATAATTAACATTGTGATCATTATTGTTAACATAAAGAAACATTTGAAAGGATAAGTTTCTTTGAATAAATAAAATTAATGTTTAAAAAAAGTTTAAATAATTGTAATTGCACAGAAAGTGATATAGATAGCAGACAAAGATTTGGAAAAATGGAAACATATAAAAAGATGATTCATAATTAGAAATTCTATAAAAATTTGGTCAGATCTAACACATAAACAAATATTGTCTTTAAAAGCAAAAGATTTATAATGTTAATAATTACAATTTTTCTTTATCTATTGATTTTTTATGCATTGATTCTATATATTCATATAATATCAATTATTACACTTTTTTATTCATTTTTTATAATGCAGTAAATTTGATTTATTCTTTGATAATATTTCTTTACACTCTCGACTAATTAGCAGTCTTTATCAAGTGTTTCTCTTAAAATTTTGTAAAAGTGAATGAAGAAAAGTATACAACAATAATTAGATAGAAGCAAAATTTAGATTTCAGAAAACAGAATTTGACATGGAAAGTATTTAAATTATAGTTTATACAATTTACATTCAAGAAAAATGCTCAGATGAATAAATGTTGATTTAAACATTATCAAGATTGAAGATAAATGAATAGCCATGAGAAAATTATTTTTGTGAAATAATAATATCAATTATATAATTAGTTACTTGATAAATCAGATGAAGTTTGAGCACAAAAGTGAAAGATTGATCACAAGTATTTTATTAAACTGATCAAACAGGTTTTTTTCTTTTCATCATAGTTGGGAATTAATCCAGAACACTTTAGCCTTTGAATCCCTCTCTCCTTCTAAATTAAATTGCATATGATAGTACAAAAATATACATATAAATATATAAAATTTCTTATGCACACATAATTTTAAAATATAATTACCATTTTTCTTCCATTAATATCTAATTTAAGCAACCAATAAGAAGCTACTTGATGTTTGTGCATCTTCCAATTTTTTCTGACCTAAAAAACAAATATTGAAATATTAAAAAGTCTTTTCATTTTTTATTCATAGTAAAGACATAGTATACCTGTTGAACACTGTTTCGACTATTATATCTCATTTTCCCAGGTATTTTAACAGATAAATCTGAAAGAGTAGTTAATAGCATTTGTAGTGGATTAATTCCACAATTCAAAAAAGTTGAACAACTATTATTTTCTGAGGCATTCAAAGTATTTTTTACTTTTCTTGAATCTTTCTTCAAATCACACGATAATTTGTGAACGTCTACTTCATTCTATAAAAATAAATATTAGTAATTAATAAAAGGTTAAGCTATATTATTTCTTATTAAGATTATTTAAAATAGTAGCAATATAAATGATGATTAAGTCTATTTATTACTTAAATACAGTGCCCATTGTTAACTGACTCTTCATTTAATAAATATAGCTTTTAGCAGGTAACTGAAGATTTATTTATATAAATAAACGCACATTGTATGTTTTAAAATGTAATAAAAGTTTTTCTCTGAAAATAAAATTTAATTCACACTATTTATTTCTAAATACAATTTATTTATTTTTTATTTTCTGTTTTAATGTAAATCAAACAGAAATTTTAAACCTTTATAAAATATTTGCTTTATATAAATATTTTAAATATACTACAGATTATATGCATCTCAATACCTGATGAAAAGAAATATTAAGAAAAACTTAAATATCCATAAATTGTCACTTTTTAAATTATTTTATTGATATTAATGGACAGCTAATACCATAAATGGACACATAATCTTTTACTTATTAAATATGTACTCCTATAAAATAAAAAAAACTGGAAAAACCAATAATATTAGAAAGCAGAAAAAATATATTTCCTAGATACCACTAAAAAAATATTGACATATGTATGAGGGGGGAGAAACTAAAAAAAAAAGAAATTCATGAAAGAAGTTAGCTTGTAAGGTTCAGCATTGAATAACAATTAATGGATAAAATAA
Source organism: Epiperipatus broadwayi (assembly GCA_028023455.1). Classification (NCBI taxonomy): domain Eukaryota; kingdom Metazoa; phylum Onychophora; class Udeonychophora; order Euonychophora; family Peripatidae; genus Epiperipatus; species Epiperipatus broadwayi. The sequence goes on along the minus strand of JAQFVV010006245.1, from coordinate 794,347 downwards.
CTATGACAATAATAGAAAAAAACTGAAGAAAAAGCAAATGTACAAACAAAGGATAGATATCAGAATTTAATTTTATGAACCTTCTTATAATAAGCCTTTTAACCTCATAGAATTGCATGCAGTTTGTGATAATAACAGAATGATTGTTCTTGCCAAACTAAATTTAATATTTTAGAAGCAGGTGAATGTAATAATATAGATTTTTATACTTCCATGATTTTCTCTATAATATGATTAAAATTGTAATTTTCATTTATCTGGATCTTCAATATTTAAGTGATTGAAGTCATGACAAAAACAACATAAGTTCATCATCACAAGATTTATTATGCCACTAAAAATCCTAATCCTAGTATTTTTTATAAAACATTTTAAACATCTCCTAACTTTATTCTGTAGATCCTTGAATGTGGATTTTAGGTTCACCACAGAAAAAACAATAATACACTACAACTAAATTTATTAATTTGAGATACATATATCAACAATTATGCCATACTATTTCATTAATTATTATGCAAGTCATATATAACAATAAAAATAATTGTTCTTATAATAAATAACATTATCATGGCCTATCAATCATATTTTGAAAATATCTCTGATCAGAATGAATATAACAAGTAAAAATAAAATTGGCTGCCACTTGGTAATTTTTATCATTCTGTTTGCTATCACATTAATGTGGAACTCAGATTTAACAGATTATTTGCTTTGTGATTAATTTTGTTAAGAATGAAAAGTTTCAAAAATCAAGTTTTTGTCATTATAAAAACATTGTTAAATTCAAGATATCAATACTATTGATTCAGAAAGATAGAAAATTATGTAAAGATCAGACATTTTAATAAGATAAATTCTTTGTTATTTATAATAAAAACATTATAATATAAATTGTCATTCCTGCTTTAGTAGTGAAATTAGAAACTGATAAAGTCAGACTAGATATGTATACTGAAAATGCCTGAGAGATCACTGTTGTGTTTTAAAAAATAAAAAAGCTATAATCTTAATTTAAAAGTTGAAAAAACAATGCTTAATTTATTGGAGATCATATATAGTGAATCAACAATAGTGAATTAAAAATTTTAATAAACAGAATGCCATTGCATTTCACTATATCACAGACCATTATAAAGCTTAAATAGTGTTATTAAACACAAAAATTGCAATTCTTAGATATAACAAGCAAGATTAAAACCTCATTTTGCATTTCAACTTCTGTTAAATCCAAAAATTAAATTTTATATTTTATTTTAACAATTGATAACAACATATGAAAATATTGAAACATTTGTAATAATACCAAAAAAATACAAGCTTTAGGTTATCATAATACTAAAGGGAAACATATATTAAACAAATTAATTTACATGTTTTTCACTTAATTCCAGTGATAGCACTCTTTCATTTATAACAAGTATAAGATTTTACAAATTGTGAATAAAATTAACTTTTTCAATTGATTTTCCAATATGACAATCACTCAGTCTAATAAAATTGCAGAAAATTGTAAAATAACAATGCAAATGCATAACCATATTGTAATCTTGAAACCAGAATTCAGCATTCAACCTAGATGCATAAAATTTATTGTTGGAAAAAAAAATCAAATTAACTGCAATCATATCTAGCAAATTATGTTTTTGTTTGTATTTATACTTCTTGGTTTTCCAGTATTATAGAATAAATATAATAATCTGTCCAGCTATCACAATAAATTGGTAGAGCTGCTTTATATATTAGTTATATCTTGTTTAGAAACACTTTGGTATACATTAACAGAAATAATGTTGACCATGATTTTATTTTTCAAATTACAAATAAATTGATTTTTTAATAGTACAATTTGAAATCATTAATATCACTGGCAATAGACCAATTGCATGACTGCTCTAGAGTTCAAATCCAGATAAAAACTGGAGATTTTTTTTCTCAAATTCTAAGCAAGATTAGGATGTTTCTTTCTGATAGCCAATTCAGAGCCAACTCAATTATCCACTGAATCATTAGTCAATAAATGAGTACAGTATTTAAATATTCTTATCTACAAAATAAAAATAAACATAATATAAATTCTCATCACCCAGCATTTAACTAGCCTGCTGAGATACTGCTTTTTCCACCACTGTATCTTTGTAGAGCTTTTTAAAGGCTGTTTTATTTTTCTCTATACATATATGTGGATGTCATCTAATTTTATTTGATAAACTATTTTAAATGCTATTTTTCATTCTGATATTAAAGGAATTTCATATTTATGAATATTTGTTTCAGAAAATATCCAGTTTAGTTTTATTACACATATATTAAATCTAATATATATATATATTTAGATGTTAATAATATAAATGGGAATCTTGGTTGCATTTTTAAAAATAAATTTTAGTTATGATATAACCAAGTAAAATACTAATTAGAAACCAGCATTGCCAATTGAAATTATATCATTCAATATTAATACTTATCTAATCCATTTTTAAATCAAAAGTTAAGTTAAATTTAGATGAACTAAAATTTATCTATAAAATATGTGGAGAGTTCCAGTTAAAATTATTAATATCTACACCTGTAAATTACAAAATTTTTCTAATATATATATATATGATAGAGATAGTGAATGCTTACTCTGACATTTGTGTAAACAAACCTACGCTTGACGGTGTTTTTGGTAAAACGTTATCTATTGATCATAAATACAAGCGTTAGCAAGTTTAACTTGTTTTTTTGTTTTATATATATATATATACAGTGAAAATGTATATTATATGTACAGTATATATATAATTATGTACTTAATGCAAATATAAATCAATTATCATTACAATATAAATATACCAATAAACTGTTACTGACATTAAAGGAAGTTCTACATGTATCATGAGATTGTTGGTCTCTAGATGAATAAGTTGATGATACATTCTGTAAATGTTTATATGTTAAAGAGCTATTATTAGTAATATAATTTTCATTGCTGCTTGGACAATCAAGTTTTTCTAAATTCATATTACAAATCTCAGAAGATGAAGTATGATTCTTTAAATCAGATGTCATGTTAAAGTGGTCTCTTGAAGAAAAACTATCTGAATTTGAAGAAACTGATGAAGAGGATTCACTACTTTTATCATTTTGCCAATATTCTTCTAATAGAGGATTTATAGCACGATTATTCTAAAAAATTATATATATATATTCATATGGTGAATAATAATTATTAATAATTCATATCTAAAGTACTACATCTTAAAACATTTTATTACCTCTAATGAATTATTTCTTTGTAATTCTGTTAAACTATGGATTACATTGATGTCAGTTTTGCATTCTGCAAGCATGTTAAGAATATCTTCTTCCTTAATAGAAATACAAAAATATTTAAATGACTAAATTAAAAATAAAGCTTTTATTAAAAAATCATTGCCATAAACAATTCTACGATAAAAATCTTGGGCCTTAACAAATAGAAAAATAGCATATCATAACACTTTTGGGAGATTATATAATGATTATATAGTGTAAATAAAACAATATACATTATTTATGCTCTTTTACACAATGCAAATATAATATTTTATTATTCCAAAATTTTAAATATAACTAAGTTTGTCTGTCCAACAGTCTTTTATAAAGATGTAACATATACAGTATATATATAATCTATTATAATAAAATAAAATATACAAAACAAATTATTTATACATATAAAAACTACAAAATAAATTTAAATAATTTAATTTTAACTGATATTCGAAGAAAATTGCCAGATAATCAAAACTGTTAGCTGCTTTTGGAATAATAACGTACTGTATTTGAATTGTACAAAGTGCATAGAAAAAGTATGCTAGTATAATTTGTTTACTTTAGTATTAATTGAGTGAACACAGAAAAACCAATGAAAGAAAAAATTTTAGCTAAATCAATATCAAAAATATGTAACATCATGTCAATCATTTACTTATATTTTTTATTTTCACTTATCACAATACTAGTATTGATTCATTGGAAGTACTCATTTTAGTCTAATGACATAACAATTGTATGTACAGAGCAATATATCTTGCATATCCATAAAGAATGTATTCAAACCTATACACTCAGTCTAGCAATTAATCTTTTTCTTAGCAAGAATTTCATATCTCAATGTTGTAATCCATCTATCTTCATTAACTACCCAATTAATTTTTAATAATCTGACTATATAAATTCTGTACACATATTTTTCTTTACATCAATATTCCTCCCAATACATAGGATAGTGATTATTTATTTGATCAAATATCTTTTCAAGATCAATTAAACAAATATTAATTTTTTTCTTTTTTAAAAGTATATTTTAACAAAATTTCTTTCAATAATAATTTTATTGACTTTTTCCTATATCTTTTTATTTTAAATGTTTCTAAAGTCATCCATTTAAAATATTTTTAATTAAAAATTTCGGTAATACATTAACTTCTTGACAAACTAATTGTTCTAAAAATTTATTATTTCAGTGTAAGTATTTTCAATAGTGGAATACTTTTAAATAATAGTGGCTTTTATTTTCCAACAGTCAATACTAAATGGCAACACATACACATTTAAAATATAATCTATCAAATTCCATTAACCTTTTTTCCCATTGATGTCAATAAAAGTTGTTTATCTTTTACATGAGTATTTTACTTTCAGTTCCTTGTTTACGCTCGACATACATCTCTCCATACTTCAAAGAGTGATCTGAAATCTCTGTACTGCTCTTCCGTTAAATATTCAAGACTCAGATTCAGATGCAAAAAATGATAAAGCATATATAATAAGAAAATCTTTTCAAACACATGTATATTTTCCTTAAATATTGTCACTGCTGGCAAAAGCATTCCACCCAAGTAAAATTCTATATATACTTTCATTTATCATTTTCAATCTGTATTAATAATCTGATCAAAGTATTTATATTTGTTAACTTTTTTTAGTCCATGTTTATCAATTCTTGTCTTTTCCTGAGAAAATCCATTGAACATTACTTTAGTGTTTTTAGCATTTTTCTCTTAACTTTTAATTGATAATTCTTGCTATATTTTTTCAAGCTGTGAAGCATTATTTGCAAAAATATCCACTTCATCTGCAAAATCTTTATAACTTAAATAAGATCCATTTATTTTTAATATATTAGATTCCCATTTTGTAAAACTGCTGTAAATTGTTTTAGAAATAATAGAATCACTCTATCCTATATTGAGAATCTTCTTAGAATCATCACGTATTCTAATGACTGCTGTTGCATTTTGATAAATATTCTTTAGAATATGATAATATTCTAGATCCATATCTTCATGATCTAAAACTTTAAACACTACTAAAATGTTTAAAGAATCAGATGATTTTCTTAATCTGCACTTCCAAAACATAATGGCAATCCTTTGTTTCTAATATCTTCATTATGAACTTTTTAAACAAAAATATCACTACTACATTCTTCCAATCTTTTAATATATTTTTATTATCTAAACTTTTGTTATATAATTTTGAAAACAATTCTTTTATTTCTTGATAATAAGATCACTATTATGTTTTTAGGAGATAAAGAAGTTATTGAAAAAAAAAGCACCCAGAATGCATTCAATAGTGACAAAAGTCAGACATTTCGATATTTACTTTAAAAAATAAAAATACAATAGTTGTTTTCTTCTTATTCTTATTGCTTCACTGAATGCATGAGGAACACCCACTCATTAAAATATATGTAAATGTGCCCCTTCAATTTATTATTAATAATTATATTATTAATTTAAAATTTTGTTTGTACTTATGAAATCTAAATTTAAATGCGTACTAAATGCGTAATATATTTATATAAAAAAGTGTGTATATTGAAAAATACTGTACACTTGCAGTTCAATAAATATTATATATTCTACTCTAATCAAAGTTTATCAACAAATGTGAACTATGATATATATTTGTATGTGATGGGGGACTTGGGCCAAAATATAGCATAATTTACAGTTCCACTTTATATACAAGATCATCAAATGTTTTATATATTTTAACAGTCTACCCGTAATCTTATTCTAAGAATTTGAGTGAGAACAAGTTATTACCCAAGCTTCGAGTAGGTATATTTATGAGTATGGAATAATTCCTATCTCAAGCGCCAATCTTATCAATTAATAAGAATTATACCCATCGAAAACAAAAGAAAAGGTTCCAGTGAACCCCTTTTGGTACCTTATCCAGACTAGCTCAGTCTCAAGATCTGGGAGACAATGTCTATCGGGAGAACGAAGCCGAGGCTATCTTACAAAGAAATGTCATTTATATATTTATAATTTCCTTATCTGCCATACGAATCTTATTATTTTATTTCTTCTAGAGATATACGGTCATGAATATCAGTAAGCTTTTATAAATAATAACCCAGAAATAATAAGAATCTTATAATTCAAATAAATACATCAAGTTATAGCTTAAATTCTAATATTTATTAATACATGTATATATTAATATCACAAACATGTGACTCATTCATTCCAATACATATACATATATTATCAAAGAACACATTCATGAAAGAGTGCAACTATGCATCAGAGTTGTATTTATAAAACAATTTAATCTATTTTCTAATTACTTTCTTTAAGTTGGAATAAAGCGCATACTTCTTAATTTATTATTATATGTTCACTTAATATATAGAAATAAAGTCAAAGTTACCTCATTTGTGAGTGAATGTTCACGTGTTTAAGGCTGATGATCTGTAAGCTCACAGTATTACAATCGCGATTGTTTTTAGTGAGAATGGTCAGTCTGAAAAATAATGAAAGATTCCATGATGTTTACATATATGATAATCCATCCTAGAGGTGTTAGTTAGATGATTCACAATTGAAGGTATGAAAGATCTTGTTGATTGGACCTCTGCAATCACTTCACTTGCTTGAAATAGACGGCAAAATCTCCATAGACAAAGATCAATATTAGTAGGGAGGTCACAACAGCTATATTGGCCGGTTCAATGAATCCACATGATTTTTCTACCCCAACATTTTGATGGGATCCATTCTTATTAATTTTTATTAATTAATCAAATCAGTTTTTGAAAATTTAATTTCCACGCTTCTTTCTCTGTGTAATGGTCTTTTCCGAATCACTACAAAAGCAAGAAAAAAAATATATAGTTCTTTTCTTTTAACTTTCTTTCACCTCATTTTTTTTCTATCCATACACCGATAACTATATCTCAGGAATGCTTTTAGCTTCCATTGTTCTGAAATACTAAATTGGCCAGTTCTTGGAATTCCAATGACAAGTGCCATTAACAGAAATCGTCCATGGACAATCTGAAACTCCATTTGTTACACTCCAGCCTTATATTTTTAATTTGCTTTCATTAAAAAATATGCGCTACAAATGACATTATTTAAATAATTATAACTTACGATATTAATAAACAACAAAAATATAAAAATACAATTCCGCACATAACTGCTTCTCTTCATCTTCACATACAAATCTATCTGTTAGTAATTAATTCTACACAACATCACAACACGTGTAATAAATATATATGTATACATTCATGCCTTTAAATGGTTAATGTATTTCACTCACACTCTTTTGTAACAGGGTTCGAATGTATATCTACAAATTTTCTCGCGTCTATTAATTCAATCCATAATAACAATCACAATAAACACTCTTTTGTACTCATTATTGCCATTTACTTCCTTTAGTACTCATATTCAAACCCAGCTACTGTTACAAATATGGTATTAGAATATATTATACTTGCCAAATATATAGTTTTGAACAATTAAAGTATATTATTTAAATTTCAAATTTATTATTTATTTATTCAATAAACAAAAAGTAAATAATAATCCATGTAAAGAAAAATCTTGAGTAAGGAAATTAAAATAGAACAAATGAAATATAAAACATATTATAAAAAATATAAAACCTTATAACATATAAAGTACAACAACATAAAATATTATTTAATGCAACACATTCAATGAAAAACATGTTTAAAAAAATCAAACAATTGATATAAATTAAATTTAAAGAACATACCATTAAATAATTTGGGAACATCATAATTAAGTTGTTTCCAATTGGTAATCTTGAAAAAATGTGATATAGTTAAGATATTTAATAGATAACTTAGGATTTACAACAGAAAACCTATGAGCTAAGTGAGCATATTCTGATACTACTTGTCAATTTAAAACAAATCATTCATTTTGTAATTAAAAGTTTACAAATATCTTGAAAATTTAAAATTCAAAATCAATATTATTAAAAATATATATACTATCCCATTTCTTATTAGATAATAAAGTTTTTAATTTATTATGAGATAAATTATTAACATACAAATGAATATTTACATATGGCTTGCAGTTAAAATAATTTTAAAATAATCATAAAATTATCCAAAATAAAATTTTTAAGTAGATATGAATTATAATTTAGGTGCTGATTTAATCTCACAAATATATAATCTAACACTGAATTACAAGAATGAGTTATAGGTGTATATGAAAAGATAAACTGATTAAAGCCATAACTATACAGTACATTAACAGATATGTATATTCATGCAATCCATAAGCATTACTGAGAAAGAATGAAAACCAGATAGAAACACATCAAGTTCAGCAATAAAATTTAGAATGACACTTGTGTATAATCTATGCAAAGCAACAACAATAAAAACAAATTGAGGAAAAATCAATTAAAATGCATTCCATTAATGCAAATGTTGGAATATGATGATTAAACTTAACACCTATTATTAATCTATAGACAATTATGTGATTGATATTTTTTTAAAGTTTCACATTTGATAATTTTTGTACATCAAATTATTTTCAAAGTATAATATTATCTTTCACATGTTTAAATCAGTAAAGATTATTTCCACTTTTAAGCAATGATGAATGACCAAGGGCATGAACATGCTATAAATGCATAAAGGAAAGCTACAGGGTAATGCTGTAATCAGTTTCTTAACTATAAATAAATAATCAAATAGTTAATCATTTGGGAGGTCAAATGATAAATGATCATCAAAAGTGAGAATTTATGTTTCAATTTATTAATCTTTAATTGTCATGTCTATCACTTTATGAGAGCACTAAACTGTCAGAGCATTTAATTATAATTCATAAAAGTCACTTCTACAATCTGGTAATTTGAAAAGTGTTAGTGACGTACTTTCATATTATTTCTAAAACCAAATTTCAGGCGACAGTTGGAATCAAAAAATAAGAGAAACCACCCCAAATTTATGAGACAAACATCTAATAAAAAATTTCATAAAAAATCCCATCTTTCTATCAACCTAATGTCTAGTTACTATCCCTCTTTATATAAATCAAAATTACCTCAAATCTAAAGTCAACCAGACTTGCCAAAAAAATAAAATATAAAACACTACCAATGGTTTCATTGCTACAAACAGACTTCTCAAGGGTAAAGAACTACAAAATAGCAACATATTTATACAAAACATTACCCACAATTTCATTTACTTCTCATCCACCTTAATATTAAAAGAACTTTTAAATAAGTTCTGAAGCAATTAACTTATTTAAAAGTTCTTTTAATATTAAGCATGGATGGGAAGTAAATGGAATTGTAGGTAATGTTTAGTAAAAATGTTGCTATTTTGTAGTTCTTTACATGTGAGAAGTCTGCTTGTAGCAGTGAAACCATTGGTAATGTTTTATATTTTATTTTCTTGGCTAGTCTGATTGAGTTTTGGATTTGGGGTAATTTTGATTATTTATTGACTAGTTTAGCTTTATACTTTTAATGTTTATATTTGTATATATATATTGTGACCCTGTGCTATTGCATATTGCCTTAAGTAACTAAACTGTTGAATCTTTGCTATTCTAAAAAAAAAAGAAATAAAATAAAAATCATAAAGAATGAAAGAAGATAAGAATATTTATCTTCTAAAGGATGTTGTAGAACTCTACATATAATATTTTATGTATTTAAATTTATTATGAGTATAAAATAAACAATATTTTATAATTTGCATAACTAGTATAAAAATAGCACTCTAATATCTAAGTCAACGTAAGCTTAAAGTGTTGAAAGTTGTTATTTAATTTGCAGACTTAAAAGAAGAAAGATAAAATAGAACTAATAGTATAACTATGAGCATTAAAGTCAGTTATTTAATAATCAAATAATGAAGAGTAAATCAGTTAAAATCTTTGTCTAGCAAGTTTAAAGAATATAAACTCTTTTAGTAAGGTTTAGTAAAGTTTATTAATGTGGTTTAATAATATTAAATATGTGTTAGAAAGATAAATTAGTTAATTTAAAAATAAATTTACTTTAAATAAATACAATTTCTGGTACTCGTATGTGTTTATTAAGAATGTATGTGCACATGTGTGTTTTATTTTCTTGGTTTAATTGCTAAGATATTTAATTCTAACCATTAAATATTTAAAAATTAATATTTTATTAAAATAGTCAATTAAGGGTTAAACAAAAAGTTAACTTTGAATTTCTGATAAAATTAAAAGAAAAATATTGTTAAAAAATAATAATAAATAATTACATTATTTTATTTTGACTTATTAAATCTTTAATTTATAAAATAAAGGTTGAACTTTTCTTCAACTTTGGTCATTAGCGATCACGTGAGTTTTAAAATTATATAATGTACTAATTATTTCTGTGTATAATTAAAATATTTTATTAAAGAGGTCATTAATGTTGGTAGGTGTGAGCTAATTTTTTTGACACCTGTCAACAGGACTATAAAAACCAGAATTGCTTGTGTCAGAGGTTGGTTCAATTGCTTCCTGACTGCTTTTTTTGATCATCATCTCTGACTGATCCCCGCATCTTAACAGTTATAATTTTTCTTTTACTTATTTTTTTATCTAAATTTAAATTAGTGTATTTTATAATTCATTTATTAGCTATGCTATGCTAAACTTAAAAAGATATCTTTTTTTATTGCTTATCTCAATTATGAGCTTTCTTGCTAATAATATGCTGCTCTGGGAAAATAGTAAAGTTATAATGATTAAATTTCAACAGTTATTTTTTTAAATTAAATTCTAAAAGAAACAAGGTGATAACTGTTATATTATTATATACAGCCATATACAGAACATATTACTTTATTGTTTCACATTGTTATGTTATACATTTTGGAGAAGGAAATTAAAAAAACTCCAGTTTAATTTGAAGAAAGAAATAAGAAAAGAACTTTAAAAATATTGAAGCTAATGATAAGTTATTTAAATGATATTGTGCTAATTGTTGAGTATTTAAGTACCTGAATTGCTATGAACATTAACCACATTTACCAATATTAAATTTACTCAAGATAAATAACCTGTTATGTTTAAGGCAGGAAAATCTTTATTTGTGCTTCATTTCTCTGCATTTGTTGAGAAACCAGAAAATATTTTCAAAGAAAAATTTGAAACAAAAGAAGCTTTCAAAAATGAAATGTTTTCTAAAAAAATTGTTTGCAGATTTAAAACAATGGACATTTAATTATGCCTTGTATAGAATTGCAAACTGTTAAGTAAAAATGTATTTTTTGTGAAAATTACTAAATTAATATTTTACATTTATTTTAAAATATGATAATTACTTTTAATATATGCATTCTGTAAAGAACAAGAAAGAATTAGAAAGTCTCGTACATTTCCAACAGTACCACGGATCCTATATAAAGTACCACAGACCACCTATCATCATTATGGGCTACCAATTAAAATTCCATTAAAGCTAGCTTATCCTTATGTGTTTGTTTTCATAAATGGATTCAACCAAATCTTTTTATTTAAGAATAAGACTTTTGTCAATGTTGATTATCTCCCATAAAAGTTTAAAAGTTATATTTGCCTAACTTTCTATGAAATAAAAATTGTTTTGCTACTATGGATGTTTCGTTCTATGGACAAGCAGCCGAAGAAAGACTTCACACCTGTAACAGGTTGCTCACAGCAGAAGTAGTTCTTACCATGAACCAAGGTGTTTCAAAAATAATAACAAATTTTTTTTGCTCATATTTTAAATTTCAATATTTTTATGTGAAAGTATTTACCTTATTATATTTTTGTTTTTCAAGAGGTATAATAGAATGAGTATCTATTCCTACCATGTACAGGTAAAATACATATATTTTATATAAAATGATTTAGGTAAAGTTTAAATTTTATATTTTATGCAATTGAGATATCTATCTCATAAGTTATTACATAATATTTATGAGTATTTTAATGCAATTATGGATAAAACAGCCCTCATGGGTTTATCAGAAGTTCATATTTTCTATGGTTATTATGCTATAATACTTTTTTTTTCAAATTCAATAGTATAACCAAATTTCATATCATCCTTAGTCATTCAACTAGTGATAGTTATTTTTATCATGTCCACTTATTTTTAATAGATATTTATGCTATTCATTGTATGTGTGTGTATTCTATAATAAATATAAAATTTTATTGTGCTATTTTAAATATTTTTATAGCTGTTTGGCTATCATTTTACTCTTTGGTTTCAGACATTACTTAGCAAATGCAAGTGTAGCGTAAAATTGAAGTATTTAGTTGCAATTAATAGCTTTATCATCTTGCCATTGTCTAATATTGGATTATGCTTTTGAGTTGTATATTTTGTTAGATTTCAGTTACATATTGTATTTTGTGGGATGGAGATGCTCTCCTATTGTTCTTGCTTTATTTTCCATGAGGATAGTTGACATTTTTGAGATTATATTTACTGTGTAGCTAATGTAGCTAGATCCCATGACAGGATCATTTATGGTGCGTTTTCCATTTTCTTGTGGTGAGGCTGCATCCACACATACTTTTCTGCCTCGTGTATAGGTTTGGAATCCACCATTTCTTTATTCAGATTGTTTTGTTCTGAGGAGCCATTGTATTTCTTTATCCCTCATGATGGTAGTGAATAGTTTTCACCACAGAAGGTGAAGTTAATTGTGTTTTTAGAATGTGGTGGCAATGATAAGTTAGTTTTGAGGTAATTAATTCCTCTGTGTGCACTTAATTGTTTGCAGTACTTTTGGTTATATATGGCAATGTCTGTATTGTGCTACTGAGTTTTGCCAGCAGTCCACAAGTAAATCAATAGTGTTATTAATTTTAAATGCATAGCATTATAGGAATGCATGTACACAATGTTAAATTGTTTATTAATATCTGAGAGATATTCATTGCTGGACTATTAAGTTATTTAGATTTAAATAATTCATTATTTTCATGTGGATATTGAAAAAATAGTTTATACGTGTGTATATGACTTCTGGTAAATGCTTCATACCCTTTGCTAGTTATTTAAATAGTTTAGGACAATAATTAATTTATTTATTGTGATGATATTAATTCTTATTATATTAGTATTATGGTTCAAACCCATACCTATTGCAGTTGAGATAAAAATTATTTTAAATATGTGATACTTCATAAAGCAGTTAAGATATTTGTGGAGTTGCCTGAACAGGGAATATTTTGTAAAAATATGAATTAGCTTATTGTTAAAGCTATTACTTTAATTATTATTGTTTCTTTTATTAAATGTTTGTTTAATGCAAAATTTGAATTAGGATAGAGTAGAAAGAAATCAGCTAAATATTATAGCTATTCCATTTAACTTTTATTTTTTTTATGAACGAATTATTAGAAAGTATAATAAAAGAAGAATTATAATTTAGATAATTTGTGAGGCAATCTTAGATTTGTAATGATGATATGCTATTAAACAGAAACAGCACTTGTGCTGGCCTGTAACTTTTTAAACTATATTGTAAATATTTTGTGTGTTATATTTACTATTAATAAATGTATTGTTAATTATTTAACTCTAGTTTTTTGTGTGTTTTTCTATATGCAAAGTTTTCTTTGGTCCTGAATTCTTAAATAACAGAAATCTTGATAAATTAGATAAACAATCTTTATGCAGATCCCAAAGTTTCAATGTTTATAAAAAAACATTCCATAAGATTTTCAATCCTAAAGCTTGAACTACAATTTGAAGAAGAAATATTTATTTAATCTTGCAATGGATTATTTAATCCATCTTTAAGATTGTACATTATTTATTTACTTGATTAATAAAAGTATAAGAATCAAATATAATTCTTTAATGTGTTGTTAAGGGTAGTAGAAAGATATAAAAGGTACCCTTTCTTTCTATTATCTTGAGTGACATCCTGTGTAAAAGGCTATAACTATTCAAAATTTTATATAATTGTTTTTATGTTAGCATTATTCAGATTAAACACTTCTTTATGTAATTGTCATTTTGTTATACTATAATAGGAAACATTAGCTTATAAGAGAAGTGTATATCTCCTATAGTCTATCAGTATGTCAGTCATTTGTTTAGCAACACAATACAACAGTATACTTCTTAAAAATCAATAAAAGAACCCTGAGATGATTATATATTATTTTAATAATTATCAACTTATTGTTCATATTATAATGTTGATAGTGGCACAAGAATTCCCTTATTACTACTTAATGGACTATTAGAAAAGTACGTTCCATTTTACTCTACAAGAGTAGAGTATATCAGATCATAATTAAATAATTATGAGATATATAAGATTTAGATAAAACATAAGAATCTATCTGAAGGTATTACTTTAAGTGCAAATGTAGTTCAAAGAATGTACTTTATGGAGGGAGAGATATATTTAATTTTTAATATGTGTTTGGGTGTGAGTGAAGTTTTTCTTTCTTCCAAATTTATTTATTCATTTTGCAATAATATATTTTTTTATTATTTTAAAAATTTCCTCCTTTATCTTAAATGCATATATCTGTAGCTAAATATTAGACAACTATCTAACCACTGAGTTTAGTCCAATGTTTTTCAGTTCATCAATATCTTAAAGAGTCTCATTCCTTATTTTACATACATTTTTTTTATTGGGTTAGAATATATACAAATAGTGTATTCATGAACCAAGAAATAAATATATAATCAAATAAATAGGTATAAAGAGAAATAGATAATAGATAGATAGAGAGTATGAGGAGATAAATAGTTTATAAGCACAAAGATAAAAAATTGTTATCAAATACACATTCATTTTTATTGTTACATTTTATATGATATAAAAATTAATAAAAAAAATATTAAAGCAAATATAAGAAAATTACCAGACAATTCTTACTCTGTACTTTTTATGACAAATGCGCACAACTTCTTTTTGCAAATCTGTAAATCTTCTCATAATAAAGAGAGTCAAAGACCCTTCTAATAATTTCATATATTTATCAATACGAAATTTATCATCTGGAGGAAAAATGCGCAAATAACTTCCACAATGTTTTTTTTCATAACTCTCTCTAGCTGCATCATACCTTATACGAAGAAGAATCTCACGCTAAGAAAAAATATAAAAATAAATCAACAGATTTTACAGAATTACTTAAAATATTATGATTAAATAAAATTTACAATATTTTTTTAGAAAAAAAAAAAAAATAGAAAGAAGATAAAACATTTAAAAAAAATACAGCATCTCCAAACATAAAAATACATATAGTTCATAAAATTAAGGTACTTTAAAAAAAAGTGTTATACAAATTTTTGCTATCAAAAATAATAAGAGTTATCAGAAAAAAAATAGACAAAAAGATTAAAGAAAGCAAATGAAAATGCTAATAAATTATACATCACCAAATTAATTCAAATTTGCATACATTTGCTCATCTGCATAATGAAATGCTTTCTTTCATCTTTATATTCTAAAGCTGACTGCAGTGAAGTTCACCATTATGCAGATAAGCAAAAATATGCAAATTTGAATTAAAAATACAAACAAAGAAAAAAAATCAATATCAACCAATTAATATAATAATAATTGTAGAATTAAAGAATGAAGTTTCGCTTGGAAAATAATTTTATTAATCTTTTACAAAGTTAATGACAAAATAAAAAATGAAACAGAATTTTAAACATTCCTTTAAATTTTAATTGAATGATTGATAAAGTTAAGATTATAAAAAAATAAAATTTGTTCTCTTAATACTTTTATCATAATGATTTGATAAAAAACAGAATCCAGAAGATAACTATTATATATTGAAAGATGCTATTTAATTACCACTTATTAAGTAATTACATGTTTGTTTTGAAATATTTAAAACTTTCCTAAAAATAAATTATCAAAAATATTTTAACAGAATAATAACTGTTAATATATTATGTAATTCTCCTTCAATTTATTGATAAAAACTATAATTATTATATGAATCAATATTTATTTATATTCTATCAAGAATATAAAAACATTAATAGAAAAATATTAATATATATATATATACAAAGCAATAGATACATGCATATAATTTCACTAAAACATCAAGTAATATTCTTTACATTATTTATTCTTTTTAGTAATATAAATACAAACTGAAAGTACATAATTAAAAATAAATTAAATGGGTAAATTGTTATGCACTATTTATTAATATCTATTTCACTTTTTTAAAAATCTACTCTCATGAACATTTAATTTTCTAATTCTTCACTTCTTTTATTTTATTTATCATTCAATTAATTAATTATAAAATCAAATTCACCATTATAAATCTAATTGTAGAAATACTCCTGTAAAATAATTGCTTATTTTTATCAAAAAAGTTTTCACACTGAGATTTATTGTTATAAATTATGTTAAAATATCTAAATATGTATATTATCACCAGCAACAGCAATTTACAAACAAGTGGTTATTCCACACCACCCCCACAAAAAATTAATAATAATAATAATACATTTGCTGACTATACAAACCAATATGTGAACCATAAATACAACTATGTAGAGAATAGACTTATCCATTATTTTGTTTATTCGATATTTTGTGATGCTGTCTTTTAACTTCTGCAGAAAATGTGATTTTATAATAATGGCTTCTATAATATCACATGTTATATATAGAGTAAGTTAAAAACAAACTCTTATGATCCACCATATATTAATAGCTCTAGCAATAGAAAATCGCCAAAGCATTAATAGCAAAAAACTAAAATTAAATTGATAAAAAATCAAGTCAGATGACCTAATTTTAATAAAGCTCCTATTTACAAATGTTATATATAGAGTAAGTTAAAAACAAACTCTTATGAAGCTTCAAAAATACCCTCAACCTCAGACCGCGGTTTCTGCCTCTAGCGTCATCAGTGAGGTGCTAGGGAATAAAAATACTAGAACTAGTCCAGCATTTTATCAATGCCTAACTATTGAGAAGAAAATCTGAAACTTTCAGACATTTAAATGTCCAAAAATCCAGCTATCTAACTCAAATAGCAGTATGGGACTGAAACTAAGTTCAGATCCACCATATATTAATAGCTCTAGCAATAGAAAATCGCCAAAGCATTAATAGCAAAAAACTAAAATTAAATTGATAAAAAATCAAGTCAGATGACCTAATTTTAATAAAGCTCCTATTTACAAATGTTATATATAGAGTAAGTTAAAAACAAACTCTTATGAAGCTTCAAAAATACCCTCAACCTCAGACCGCGGTTACTCTATATATAACATTTGTAAATAGGAGCTTTATTAAAATTAGGTCATCTGACTTGATTTTTATCAATTTAATTTTAGTTTTTTGTAATGCTTTGTATTTTCTTGCTAGAGCTATTAATATATGGTGGATCTGAACTAGTTTCAGTCCCCATACTGCTATTTGAGTTAGCTGAGATTTTGGACATTAAATGTCTGAAAGTTTCAGATTTTCTTCTCAATAGTTGGGCATTGATAAATTGGACTAGTTCTAGTATTTTTATTCCTAGCACCTCACTGATTGACAGAAACGCGTGAGGGTATTTTGGTTCATAAGGCTTCTATATATAACATTTGTAAATAGGAGCTTTATTAAAATTAGGTCATCTGACTTGATTTTTTATCAATTTAATATCACATCTAGAAAACTGGAGCAACATATTGATTAGTTTTATGATCTTATCGTTATATTTTAAAATTTTTTATGAAGAATCCTTAAATATTTTTTTTATGTCTTTATGTTATATTAATACAATACAAGTCTTATTTCTATACAATATATTGTCTAAAATAATGACTCTATATACAGCTAATTTAGCTGTAGTAGTTATTTCATTGTGATGAAATAACCTATTTTTTAACTTCTTAAAAGCACCAGCATCACACTGAAGAACTACAGCTCAACAACTATGCCCACTTTTTTACTACTAAGTATTTAAATTAACTTACATTCTCAAATTAATAGCTATCTAAGCTCAAGCTTAGTAAAAAATTTTCTTCAGTCATTGGATGATAAAGAATTTGAGTTTATTTATTATTTAATTACTAAACCAATCTTTAACATGTTAGATTCAAATTAATAAACACATTTTGTCAATCAACTTTTGAATCGGCAAAAATAGCTCAATCATCAGCAAAAAAAAAAAAAAAAAGAATTTGTTTTTTAATTTAATTGATTCAAATTAAAAATTCCACTATCAAACCTGAATCACATCTTGATTCCAGATTCATTAAACAACTTATAAATAGTTCCAGAGACTACAGCTATTTGAATTTTATTCTTATTCTTTGTTTAAGAAACTTTACTAGACTACCATAATCATCAGGAACATTTACGCATTACTATAATCATCAGGATCATATGTAGTTTTTCACCTTCGTTAGCTCTTTGGAGGGCTACACTATCTTACATTTAACTCCTTCACTTTATATTTAACTTTTTCCTATCAGCTCTAAGTCTGAGCCATTACAGAAACTTACTTTTGTTAATTTTGATAGTAGACTATGAATAAGTCTAATTTTTATTACTTTTCCACTGCAGATGGTTTTAAAAGGATGTAGCAACAGAATGATTTAGTTTCATCATTTCTTTTATTCCCCATGTTTATCATGATTATAGTACTCTTTTTTATACTAGTAGGTCTTGAAAATCTTCTTAAGAAATAGAGATAATAAACATACTTCTAATATTGTTTGTTTTAGCAATTTTTGTTGGCTAAATTTAATCACTGGGATTTAAATCTCATCTATGTCAAAGAATTCCAACATTAAAACATGTTTATTATAATAAACAAATTACATGAGTGATACATATATACATACATAATATCTATTAACAAATTTCACTATAAAAATTTCCAATTAATTCTAATACATATAAAAGGATAAATTTAGTACAAAAATCTATTTAATTATGATGAATATAGTTATATTCAAATTTTTTGTCACTCAACATAAATAAAAAGGCATTTCATTGCAACACATCACATAAAATATATACTCTTTTTTTAAAAAATAATTTATCACATTTCATATAACAATATAAAATATGATTCCATTAAGAATATATCCATTAAAGATTGCATTTATAATTTGCAGAATATATTTCAAAATAAAATGAGATGATCAATATAATATAAAAATAGAATACAATATCATTATTAATATTACTTAGAATGCCTATTGAATGAAACAATGTGAGTTCACCAAAAGTCAATCATGTAGTGTTTTATATAAAGTTTTATGAGCTGAACTCAACTTTGACAGATATTCTTTAGTTAATAAATTGCATAGAAATGAAGTTTTTAATGCATCTGGAAAAGAAAATTTGGTAATTATGTTTAATATTAATAGCTTGATAAAATATATGACTTCAGAGTATTTATTTCTAATTTCAAGAAATTGATTCAGGTTTAAATTATGTTTTGAAAAAAATGACACTATAACAATATTTTTTTAAAAGTATTAATCATGTTTTCAGAATTTTAAAACTGTTTTAGCACTATCATTGGGATTGATGTGTCAAAAGAAATGATGTTAGTAATAGCTTTGAATTATTAAATTATTCTATCATCAAAATGTAATAGCGTCTGTGTACATGTAAGCCAATTTAAATAATATTTGTAGCTGTATTTTACAAATAAAATTTTAAAATGATTTTATTTTAAAAGTGTGAATGCAACCATAATTGAGAATAAGGGAGATTTTTATTATGTCCAACCTATTGATCTCTCTAAAAAAAAAAAATACTGTACGTACTTATGAATAAATAATTAAATTTCATTTATAAAAATATTAAATAAATTTTTGATAGTTACTGACATAATATTTAAAGATACTTAAATAATTTATTTTAAGAGGGATCTTTTTCTTTCCAAAGGTAATTTAATGGCATAGCATAATCAAATTCCATTTTCTATCTATTCAGAGATATTTTCACTCTATTTGTTTAAAAATGAAGTTTAATTAAAATACTATCCATAAAAAAAAATTATACAGAGTATCATAATTACTTTCATTATATCATGCTACTCTACATTTGATTCATCATTATTAAGAATAAACAGGCAATATCATATAAATAAATTCACAGTTTTAATATTAACTATAAATTTATTAAAGTTAAAAACTATTATTTAAAATTAAGTATTGCAAAAAAAAAAAAAAAAAAAGGTGTATTATTACTTATACAAACTAATTTATTTAAATATATTTCTTGGGTAACATCCCATTTACTTTCACAAAAATTATATAAATAAAATCATCTTAAATAAATTAATGATATTGGAACCAAGTTTGCATCCTACTATAAAAGATGATTAATGATGAAGTAGAAAATATATTGTTCTTAGGATATTTATTATACATGAAAATAGGTTACAAATTATAACTTTATCCAATAAATTTATAAATTTAATAAAAAATGAAGTTTTAACAATTATTTAATTATAAAATAAATTGTGTGTTCTGGTAGATGTGCATGTATATGTGAGTTCAAAACATACATGTATGAGATGACAAATGTAATCATTATAACAAAATACAGATAAATTTAATAGATAAGATCATATCATAAATATGTGCTGAATAATCTTATGACTAATTAATCATACAAGTTAAAAAACATCTCTATTAAAACAGGCAAAACTCTCTATACGTATTGCCACTCAGCAAGCCAGAATAATCAATGGATGCCAGAAGGCTTGTGCATAAAATGTCATGTCACTATATCTAAAAGCATGTGATTAACAACTCCAAACCTAAAGCACATTCTAATTAGGTCAGAAATACACACTAAATATATATGGTAGCATGGTAAAATTTTAGTGCAGACGAAATACTATCATTTTTATTTTATATTTAAAATACTTTATAATAATAAATAACAAGCTTCACTTTATTATATATAGATAATTGAGTATTTTCATCTTTCTAAACAAAGCAATCAGTATATTATCATATAAAAAATTTCTAAAATACAAAACAAAATGCTTTTATCTCAAAAAACATAGATATTTTTACTACAAGAATAATTTGCTATAATGAATCTAACATATCATATCAACATTGTTGTTCATATGGATATTTAATTAATTTTTACTCTATAATGAATTATAACAAGAATTAATAAACAAATAATATTAACATAATTTAATAATTCATCATCTATCTAGAAAGAATGCTTGCAAAAAAGTTCAATTTTCACTCAACAATTAATTCACTGCTTCAAAAATTTTATAAATAATGTATATTTTGGGAAAAGATTCTTTTAACAAAGAAGTTTGACAAAAGTTATCAGTAAATTGATCCATGCACACTTATACACTTCACAATATTTTTTTTGTTTAGACTTAAATTTTCATATGGAGGCTAGTTAATCAAAATAAATTCAATTACTAAAAAATATTGCAATTAGAAAAATGCTTAATGTAGCATACGTAATCTTAACTTATAAAATCATTACTAACCCTTTATTTCTTTTCTTCTTATTTTTTAAATAATTATCAAAAAAAAAAAAAGATAAAATACATTTTTTATAGATAAAATGATTGCTAAATGCATTTTTGAACAATTATATGGCAAATGAATCATTCTTAGGGGACTACATGATCTAAAACGATTTATTTAATACAATTCCTGATGATTGTTTATAATCAATATACTTGCTTAGTTGAGAATTATGAAGACAATTCTGGGTGGAGGATAAGATTTTATAAATAGGTAAAGAGTTGCTCAGTGGGTTAAATTATAATTACCTTTATTACTGAGACATATACCAAATAAAGGGAGCTACAATAATAACAGATGCACATTATTTTTTAAACTATATAAAAAAATAAATAAATTAAGAGAAGGAGAAACCTCAATTCACTCTTGGACAAGATTTTTAAATTAACAATCCTCCCAATATTAAAAGTACATCTTCCAAACAGCAAAGTACAATATATCTCATCTTATGATAATAAAAAGAATCTCTTTTTAAAACATTCTATTTTAAAACATATGTAGCTCTAATATATTCCTTATTTTCATACATAACTTTGACACTATTCTAAAATAATAATATAACTATTTGCTAAAGTTTTAAATAAATTAAAATATCTTGAATATAATTACCCATGTCCAGCTATTAACTACTGCCAGGTATATTTATTTAATAATCACTTAAACTATAGGTCATTATGCTAGTATAAGTAAATATTTAACCTTTTAATAATATCTAGCTAAGAAATTTTAAAATTATTATAATTGTAATTTTAACCATTATGAAAGACATGGCTAAAAAATACTATCTACCAACCTTATTCCCTTGATAATAGTAAAATCTTTCAGAAGACACATATATACCACATTCTGATTTGCCAATGTCCAAATAATAAATCACTTAAGTACTAATTGCCTTACCAATCCATCGGGACATACTTCTGGATGGTGCTGATGATGATGTATATGTGTATCCCTTATTATGCTATACTAATTCACTAAAATTAAATTTACAAAATATATTTGTTGGTTTTATTGTAACCTGTTGACAAGGCACGATAGTACAATGAATACATTAATTACTCTACTATGCACTCTAGATATTAAAAATGTCCCTGAAGTGACTATACTTCAATTTCAAACTTATCTATTGACATTATCATTTAAATATACTTCAAGTTCACCTAACATGGTAGAATATAAACATGATAGCTTCATGAGGAAAAGCTTCTCAGAGCCATAACTAGCATAACAGTAAATAAGCAATAATACATTCCAGAACACCAACTCTGAGGTAAATATATATGTGGACCTGGTCCTAGCACATGAAAATTGGAATAGGAACCATAGAAAAATCCTACCTAATGATCCAATTATGCTAATAAAGCATAAAAAATGATAATATAATATTGGAAACAAAATCCACTCATGAAAAATACCTACAATTGGGGAGAGCTATTCTCAATCCTCCAAAGTACTATCTAATTAGAAACAGTAGTATGAGAGAAAATTGCTCTACAAACATTAAAGGTAATAACCCTTATTCTAGGCAAAACAATGGCAGGATAAAAAACTACTTAAACAAGATAAATAAATTTCTATCTCTAAAACTACATATACTAGATAATGTATAAAACCAACATATAAACACAATAAAAATCTTGCAGCTAATATTAAGAAACACACATATATAGATAATATTAGCATAAAACTTCAAAATATTGGACATGAATGGAAAATACATAACACTGAATATAGTAACGATAAAACATATTATGTTAGTAATAACTTTACAATATAAAAAATACTGTATCAGTTAAAATCTTTGTGAGTTTCTGATAAATACCAAATTTTGGCTGTTTAGCAATAATTATAAATGCATAATAATGAAGTAATACTGAAAAATCTAAAAAAACATGTATTTCTTTACCTGGATACATATATTAAACATTAATTTATTTCAAGCAAAAGATAATAAAATGCTTATAATTCATAATTAATTTTGCATAATAATAACTAAAAAAAATAATTCTTTTTTTTTTTTTAAACATTAATAGTTCTTTAAATGAAATTTTAGTTTTAAACTACTTGATGGGAAACAAATAATTTAAAAACATGCATCTATAGTTTATCACTTCTCTTAAAATAACAACAATACTAATGACCTTCCTGGTAAAATTTGCACACACATTAAAAATATACCCAAGGAATATTAATGTGGATTCAAATCTCCTTTCATGAATATTTGGATGTTTTAACTTTTGAAAGTCTGCTATAGCTTCCTTTTAGTTGTCCTATAAAACTCTAATAAAAAAAATTCACTTCAAGAACAAAATTTATTTCAAGTTCATAAAATGTTAATTCATCCTGATATTATCTCATAAAAGATACTTTAATAATATTATTTTCTTTAATTTCCACAAATGAATTATAAAATCATATTTGTCTTGTTGGAATAACAGCATTTCAATGTTCATTACTATATTCAGAGTTAAAAGTTTTCTGCATCATTTATTCTTTTAAATTCATATTCTCATATTTTAATTGCAAGGTATAAAACTGCCAAACCATCAGCAATATTTTTTTAAGTAAAAAAAAAAAATTATTACAACTAATATTACCAAATTTTCTATTAATAATTTTCTTTTTTCCTAAATTTTAATGAAACTATAACTCAACTCATCTTTAACAAATTTGTACAATATTTAGTTGTGTATTTTTCATTTATCTTGTTTTTTCTGTATTAGATTAATCTTATGCCAAAGTATATATTAAAAGTTCTTAACACTTAAACATTTAAATGTCTACTTTCTATGGAATCATTTGTCTATTTTTTTATTCTGACCACATATTAATTTATTAAGGATTTATTGAAATTGAAAAGCTTATAACTGACAGCAAAAATTCAGAAGTAAATGTATAGATTTAGCTTGGAATTTGACATAAGACAATTATAAAGCAATATGCAAAAAAGTTGACTAATGAACAAAAAAATTGTACTTATAGTAATGATCATTAATGCAATTGGAACTTATGGATGTTGGTAAAGTTTAGAGAGCTAAATTAGCTTCCTGCATTCCTATATTTTATATATCTTACACAGTATTAGGCAATCAAATAATTAATTAACCAAGTCAGAAAAAGAAATTTCTTAAATAATTTTCTATTTGTAATAGCATGACTTTCAGGAGAGAATGTGATATTTATAGTTTAAAAAGACTGTGTAAAAAATAATATTAAAAAAAAATTTACTCTTTCACTTTTGATGAATTTTCATACAAAACCAAAAATCTGAAGAAAGATTTTCTGAAAATGAATATAATGATACCAATTCCTCTGTGAAAAACTTTAAAATTGGCACATCAGCAAGCTTTAAAGATGATATTTAAGTTCCCCAGTACCTTTCTATCATTTATATCTTTAAGTGTTCTCCAGACTTAGAATAATTTCAAATCAAAAAATTACTACACACATCTCCAATAATTGCTTTATTTTCATTCGCATATTTTCATTTACATGTGCATGTTCCTACCATTGTCTAGGTGTATGCATTTGTGTATATGGATGTAAATTCTGAAATCTATGCATGTTTCTACTGATATGTGTGCAAGAGTATAATGAATTTAATTAAATTTATTTTTATAATTCATAATTTCAATTTTCATTTAACATCTCATTAATGTAATGATTTTAACAAAAAGTAAAATTCAAACTATCATTTTAATAGTTATTTTTTATACATATCCAGCACCATTGGTTCCTATAATTAAAAACTTGTCCATAATAATTTGCTTTTAAAATGCATTCTGCTACGCTATTTTGTCAAGTGACATAAAATACGTAATCAATAAAGCCTATTTGAATTTCAAGTAACTATACAATAAAAACTAAATAATGGAGTCTGCATTTCAAACAAAGCTTAGTAACAATTTCAACCTTCAAAAGATGTACTCATATTGTTAACAGCAAAGTAAAACTGATATGTATTGTGTTAGAAATTAATCTCATTGCTGTCTTTATAGGAAAAATTAACCAGAATGCCCATTAAAACAAAGACTGAATCTATTTGTTACAAAAAAAAATCTCTAGAATAGAAAAAGTAAGAAACTTTTTTTAATTGTATACCAAAAACGAATCATGAATAAGAAAAAAAAAGGAAGTACTTTGATAATTTTTCTATTTTTAAACTATTTAAGTTTTAATTATTAGTAATAATGTTGAATATTTAAGTAAAATGTATTTAATATTTCTAAAAGACACAGGTACATATTTGTAAAGTAATATTTGTTAAAATCTTGATTCTGTTAATTAAGGAACAAAAAATAAAGCTAATCTAATGTGTATACATGATATATATATAAATATATATAGCAAACATGTCTAATAGTTAAATACTGTTATTAATATTATTTTTGTTACTTATATTCTTATCTCTTCATTCTTGCTTTAATATTCCTTATATATGTATGTGTGTAGTGTAGTTAGAATTTTGAACCTGCATTATTATAAGCTGTAAGGAGTAAATGTTTCAATTGAGTTCTGTAATCTGGTTCTTGGGAATGTAAAAAATATATGCATGTTACAGTTTAATGGCTATGAATGTTTCTTCTCATTTTAGATATGTGTATATTTGAAATAATTTGTTTTGCTATATACAAAAAATCTTACTGCCATTTGATATGACTTTTTAAAAATATTCTATTACATTTTCCCCATATTAATGTAAAGCTACATATATTTGTGCATCAACAGGTGGTTTTTTGTAAATAGATAAATGAAATTTTATTCATATATCACTATTTTTTTATAATATATAAGTTATAAAAATTATGAACATTTACTGTTGAATGAATCATTTTTTAAAAAGATCTCTAAAAAGTTGCAAAAACATGCTTTTTAGTGCTTACCAACTCTTCTGTTTTACGTTGCCGCTCTTTTAGTTTTTTAAACTCTTCATTTTCCATATTCACTCTTTTAACAGGTCTTAATAAACGTTTTCTGGCTTCTGATTTTTGTGCTTTCATTAGTTTCTCTTTATCTTTGGCACTATTATATAAAAATCAATATAATTTTGAACAAAAAATATTGATGCATTTTTAATGTATTATATAAGATGCTAGAATACATTACATTAATGATAAGTTACCATTACTTGATCATAATATTATATTGCATAATTAATTCAACTTACTTTTAAATAGAGAACTTAACATACATATATATATATATTAATGACAGGCTTTCACACTATATCAGTGATGAAGCATTACTTTTTAGGAAGGAAAGCACACTTCTTTTTTTATATATTAATCACATCTAGAAAAATCTGAAACTTTCTTATCTGTAAATCAGAGAATATATTATCAATATATTTTTATCTTCCAAATCCTTTAAACATTCTTAAAAGTTTCAACTGTAAATTAGATCTTAGCATTGTTTGAACTTCTTATAATCAACCGAGAATATGTTAGTCAAATTCATTTTTTGCATATATAAAAATAATTCAATTGTTGATAAAAAAAAATTGAAAGTCAACAGTAATTCCACATTAAAAAATAATGAATTTGAACTCCTCATTCTAATTAGACTGTGATTAGTTTAAATATAGATAATACATTATCAATATATTTATATTTTCTAAATCCTTTAACATTCTTAAAAGTTTTAACTGTAAATTAGATGGTAGCATTGTTTGAACTTCATAACCCAATAAACATTATATGATCATCACTTCTTATGCTTGCTTATAACTGTTATTAAAACAGGCAAAACTTTCCATACAGTATTGCCACTCAATGCAAGCCAGAGTAATCAATGGATGCCAGAAGGCTTGTGCACAAAATCCTACCCAGTGCTCTCAGATCCAAGCCTCCTCACTGACAAAAGCCACATGTCAGAAACTAGTCTGGGGATATTGAATGAGTAGGCACTAGATGGGGATTTTATGCACAAGCCTTCTGGCATCCATTGATTACTCTGGTTTGCACTGAGTGGTAATACTGCATGGAGAGTTTTGCCTGTTTGAACTTCTTATAATCACGCGAGAATGTGTTAGTCAAATTCATTCTTGCATATATAAAAACAATTCAATGGTTAGTAAAAAAAATTGAAAGTGATTTTTTTAAATTGAATTTTAATTAAAGTTTTTATTCCATTCAATACATGAATGCTTCATCCCTGCACTATATGTATCTAAAATCAATTATCTGTAAAGACTGTGCTTAGAGAATTAAATTCATTTTATTTTTTATCAATCTAGCATGCTTTTAAACTTAGCACCATGTTGTCAATTTTTGATTTAACTTGCAAAACTGAGTTCTGATCCTTTCAATAATCAAATTACATACTAAAATTCAAAATGGTCTAAGCTGAATATTATTAATACACTAATTAATAACATTCTTTAAATTAGTAATGCATTGTGTCACCTTAATTTTTTACCAGTCACTTCTTTTCATCTATATAACTTCAGAATTTTGTGAATTAAATCTATAGCTTCTTTTTAATGGTTAGTAAAGATTATATTTATTAATGTGCTAAGTCACTCATATTTGCATATTTGTCCTTGTTTCTCCATAGTAAATTGATTAAATTAAAAAGCAAAATGTAATATTACATGCTATTACATACATTCTCTCTGTCCTTTGCATATAATTAATTTTGTTCTTAGAATTACTTATTATTCTCATCAACTTACTAGCAATCAAAAATCCAGGTTAAAATTGTCTGTATATGTATATTTTTAATTTCTTAATGCACTGAAAGAATATATGACATGAAAATATTCACAATCTATTTATATGACTAGATTTCCATTTAATATTATTGCTATAAACTGACTAAACATTAGCCTATTAATGCATGAAAGTAATAAAATTGCATGTGTGTGGATAAATTTAGTCAATAATAAAAGACATTAAAAGTTTACTCTAGAAAAAATTAGTAGGTATAATAATTAAAATTATGCAAAATTGAAAATAATATACATATGTTAATTTGCAAAGATATAATAAGGAAAGTAATTATGTAAATTAGACAAAGCAAAAACAAAATTTCCAATTTAAATATATATGTGAGTAGTACCATACTCAGAATGCAGTGTGAGCAGTACAGTGCTTGCAGCATAGCAGTGCACAAACAATTTAATATGCTGAATAGTACATATAGTGCATAATAAAATAATGTATATGCATGAACTATAAATGAGAAAAGTAGAAATTAATATAATTGTACGTAAAATGGAAAAAGATTCTTTAATTGTATATGCAAGTTAATTTAATGCAAACCCCCCTCCAAGCAAGCAACCAGTTGAAGTACTAACATTTACTAATATTATATATTGAGTAATAAACTCTTTGATAAGTTTAAATTTGAGTGTGTATTTATTTTCCAAAAATTTGTTAATGAGTATACAGCTAACTTAGGACAATCTGACCCCTGTATACATCAATTATTATTAAATTGCTTAATATATTTATACAACAATCATCCTTTGTATTCTACTTTTTATAAATTTTCAATATATATTTCACATGACCCTCAACTAGCAGTATGAGATAGTGTGGATAGTTGAGGGTCATGAGAAAGTCTGAGTTCAACCCCCCTATATATTACATATTGCAGTGCAGGTATGAAAAAGCCTGTACTGTAGAAAGAATTCATATATTAAAATATATATTTTAATAATTTTTTTTTATATTTCATAAGCCAGCCAGTTCGTATGTTACAGGAATATTAAAAAAATAATGAGTATAATCTATAATATTAATAAACTTCACAATCACATTATAATCTTTTCTTTTTTCAATATTTAAATCCAGAACTTTTAATATATTCACTGCTGTGTACTGTCATCACTAATACTGCAGTCATGGTAAAGGTCAACAGAGAAGTAGAAGTCAATATTACACAAATAATTTGACTAACTAATAACTGACATTTATTTGGACAACAAGATAACAATATAAAAAATATTAAAATAACACATATATATGTGACCATAAAGGCTTACAAAATAATAATAAGGCTGATGAGACCTGTAAAAATCCCTAATTTTACTTTGAAACCTTCAGTGGTGGAAACTCTGAGTTCTCTGTTGTCCTTTTATACACTTGAACTTCAGCCTTGAACATTTATTTAGTTCACAATATAATGCAACTATGTGTGTTAGCATACACATTTCTTAAGTTTTATTTTTATCTCATTACCAGATCATTGTCATGTAGCAATGCTATAATTTTTTAATTGCCTTCATATACAATGAACATTTCTAAATTGAGATTATTAATCTAATTATTTATAATGCTATTTCTATTTCTGAAACAGAAACAATTCTTTTAATTTAATCAGTTTACTTGATCTCTAAAATTATCTAGTTCTTTAATTATTAATTGAAGCACAAATATTTTCTACTAACAAAAATATATAAGCATAAACTTATCTGAAATATTTTACTTTAATAAATATATAACTAAAACACATAGGTGTGACAAGAATCTCAGCCTCAGGGTGGCCTTTGAGCATTCCATCATCAGATTTGCAATTGAATGGACAGTTGAAGAGTTGGAGTAGATTGAAGCCTGTCCATTAAAGTATGAAGATTGTCTATCTTAATATATATCTGAGCACTTATAGTATATATATTGTAACGGGCACATACGTACGTTACATTGTTTTTTTATTATTAAATGTGAAAAGAATAAAAGTTCGCAAATAAAAACTTTTTTAAGAATTAAAAATTGAAAATTAAAAAATCATCTTAAACTCGTATATATATAAAATCGCACAGATAAAAAAAAATTATTAAAATAAAACTTTATTAAAAATAGAAAAACTAAATCTTTCAACAAAAAGATTTAGAGATAAAAATATATCTTTAAGTTTGGAAAACACATTAATTAATCAGGAATGGAAATGATTATTTTAATTAGTCAAAGTGAATTAGCCTTTGGGCATTTAAATGTATAAGCAGCGGTCAGATAGGAAAACAATAGAAACTAATAGCAAATGAGAGAAATCCATCGGGAAATCGGACCTCAATGGAAGGATCATCATCATCGATGATGTAATGTCAATTGAATCCTTAAAATTAATATAAAAGGAAAACTTTGGAAATTATTAGTTAGTTATTACGATGTGACTCTACATGTGTTAGTGCGGAGTTGAAAGAGAAGGGATTGAAAAGATGCACTCTTCAATCCCTTCAGTTTTGTTTTAAAAAAAAAAGAAATGACATCGTTTTTTCTACATTAAGGACCAGCTAAACTAAAAGACCTCCGGATAAATAAAAAAACAACAGCTAACTCAAACAATCTCTTTAGGATGGCATGGGAATTCACATTCAAATGGTAAGCAATGGATAAAAATGAACTGTTTAAAACCGTAAGAACTTTATAATTAATGAACATTAAATTAAAAACTTTCCGTATTTAAAGTAATTGCAATAGAATCCTATCTGACCAAACTAAATTATTTATTAATTAGTTATAATTTTAATTGATGTATTTCTTTTTTGTAAAATCATTTCCATTTATTTTTTTTTTGTTCTTTAAGTTTATTTATGATTTTTGTTGTGCAATAAATTAAATTATATAAATGTTAAACTTAAGTCGGGCGTGAACGGCTATATAGATTTGTAAAGTTATATTAGGGGAGGGTAATCTTAGGTTATTTGTTTCGTAGTTAAATTGGGTCAATGGATTGGATATATTGGTGTAATTAGTAGATGTAGTATGAGATCCGCTATGGGCAGGATTGCATATATGCACCACACACCTTCTGTTTGCCTATGGATGGGTTTGTAAGTTGGCAAAGGACCGCAGTCCATTCCTATGGAGTTTTTTGTTTATTGTTCTACTTGCCAACAGATGTAGCATTCCTGTTGGTAGAGAGACAATGTCTTCTCTAACTCTACTTACTGTTCAGATGTACATTCCTGACAGTATAGTATTTTATGTTGTCGTATTTTCATGCTACATTGAATACATAAATGTATCAGATGAATTGGAGCCGGTTTAACTGCGAACTTTTGGCCTAAGGTTAAATAAGGATAGAATATTTTCTTTCAAATGCAAATCTATGTAGTCTATTCATACTCAACACTCTAAATAAAGATGCATTAAATTTAAGTTGGGTATAGATGCTTGCATGGGTTCGTTACCGGTTGATTATGTTTTTGGTTTTCATATTTGATCAAAATATATAGACATTCGGTAAATACTGATACCTTACGGTGAGTATCTAAGATGAATTTATGTCGGATGTCTTTTAAGTTATTGGTGTCAATGCGGTGTCTTATGATGAATACCATTGGGTTTCTTGTATTCCCTATGCAATTGATGGTATCAATGACTTTGTATTTTGCTCGTTTATGTTTATTTTGAAATGTTTTTTGACCGTGCAATCTATGTAATCAATCTATACTCAACATTAAACACATATTTTATAAACCCATCTGTGCGAACTTATAAAAAATTAAAATGTAAACTTATAATATTATAAAAAATTAAAATGTAAATTCTAAAATCAAGTTAAAATCCAAAGTAAAAGTTATTCTAAAATAATGCTAAATTTTATATATGTGTGTAAATAAATGTTTGTGTGTTAATTACTGGCAGTGGCTTATTTTATTTTTTTATATATATTCTTAGATAAGAATTTATTATAAATATAAATCTCTGCTACTCCCTGAGATAGTGACAATGGGCTAACAACCGGAATCAAAATATATTAAATCAAAAAAAAAAATTTTTTTTTTCACTTACGTATCTGCCTACTTTATAAATTTTTTTAGGTTCAAATGCCTAGATGGCGCTCTGTAGTGCAGATGACGTTAAGTCAAACTCTCCAGATCATTATAACTGGCACCCAACATGGGGTGATCTTTAATAAACTCCCAGGGCCCTGAGTAAATTTCTTTTTTCAAAATGAAATATTTTTATCTGTTTACATAAAGTCGTATACTTTAAATCTTATAAAAGTGCTGCCAGAAAGAAATTGCACATATTAAACATGAGAAAGTATTAATAATTTTAAATTGTATCTTGTTAAAAAGAAAGTCAAAAGGTTGCAATTAATGTTTTTTTTTTGTGTTAATATATGTTGCTTTAATGTGTATAGGTGCGCACAGCCACGTAAGTTTATGATCAAAATGTGGTGCCTTACGATGAGTACCTTTGGGAAATACTTCAGTATAACCCTATGTATGCATTTCAATCAGTCATAAATAAGTTGGTGGTATTTATAATTGTGCTGCAAATATACACATTTAAACCCATTATTTCTTAAAACATATTTACCTCAATGCAACCTTCTTAAATAAATAATTTATAAAATTTGCTTTGTCATGCCGTGTGTAAAAATAAAATGTATAAAAAATAGAACTCTTGTGGGGAGGAGGTGAATGTAAATGGTCCTTAGGAAAACGATAGCAAACATTTTTTTTTGTATATAGTCTTTATACTAACTGAATGTTTTGTAAATTTTGTTAATCGTGTACCGTAATTACTAACCCTAAGTAAAATATTTTTTTTGTTTATTTATTTTTTTAAGCAAGTTTACTGATATGTAATGGGCACATACGTATGTTACATTGTTTTTTTATTATTAAACGTGAAAAGAATAAAAGTTCGCAAATAAAAACTTTTTTAAGAATTAAAAATTAAAAAATCATCTTAAACTCAAATATATATATAAAATCACACAGATAAAAAAAAATTAAAATAAAACTTTATTAAAAATAGAAAAACTAAATCTTTCAACAAAAAGATTTAGAGATAAAAATATATCTTTAAGTTTGGAAAACACATTAATCAGGAATGGAAATGATTATTTTAATTAGTCAAAGTGAACTAGCCTTTGGGCATTTAAATGTATAAGCAGTGGTCAGATAGGAAAACAATAGAAACTAATAGGAAATGAGAGAAATCCATCGAGAAATTGGACCTCAACGGAAGGATCATCATCATCGATGACGTAATGTCAATTGAATCCTTAAAATTAATATAAAAGGAAAACTTTGGAAATTATTAGATAGTTATTATGATGTGACTCTATATGTGTTAGTGCGGAGTTGAAGGAAAAGTGATTGAAAAGACGCACTCTTCAATCCCTTCAGTTTTGTTTAAAAAAAAAAAGAAATGACATTGTTTTTTTCTACATTAAGGACCAGCTAAACTAAAAGACCTCCGGATAAATAAAAAAACAACAGCTAACTCAACCAATCTCTTTAGGACGGCGTGGGAATTCACGTTCAAATGGCAAGCAATGGATAAAAATGAACTGTTTAAAACCGTAAGAACTTTATAATTAATGAACATTAAATTAAAAACTTTTCGTATTTAAAGTAATTGCAATAGAATCCTATCTGACCAAACTAAATTATTTATTAATTAGTTATAATTTTATTTGATGTATTTCTTTTTTGTAAAATCATTTTCATTTTTTTTTTTTGTTCTTTAAGTTTATTTATGATTTTTGTTGTGCAATAAATTAAATTATATAAATGTTAAACTTAAGTCGGGTGTGAACGGCTATATAGATTTGTAAAGTTATATTAGGGGAGGGTAATCTCAGGTTATTTGTTTTGTAGTTAAATTGGGTCAATGGATTGGATATATTGGTGTAATTAGTAATGTAGTATGAGATCCACTACAGGCAGGATTGCATATATACACCACACACCTTCTGTTTGCCTATGGATGGGTTTGTAAGTTGGCAAAGGACTGTAGTCCATTCCTATGGAGTTTTTTGTTCTACTTGCCAACAGATGTAGAATTCCTGATGGTAGAGAGACAATGTCTTCTCTAACTCTACTTACTGTTCAGATGTACATTCCTGACAGTATAGTATTTTGTGTTGTCGTATTTTCATGCTACATTGAATACATAAATGTATCAGATGGATTGGAGCCGGTTTAACTGCGAACTTTTGGCCTAAGGTTAAATAAGGATAGAATTTTTTTTTTCAAATGCAAATCTATGTAGTCTATTCATACTTGACACTCTAAATAAAGATGCATTAAATTTAAGTTGGGTATAGACGCTTGCATGGGTTCGTTACCTGTTGATTATGTTTTTGGTTTTCATCTTTGATCAAAATATATAGATATTCGGTAAATACTGATACCTTACAGTGAGTATCTAAGATGTATTTATGTCGGATGTCTTTTAATTATTGGTGTCAATGCGGTGTCTTATGATGAACACCATTGGGTTTCTTGTATTCCCTATGCAATTGACGGTATCAATGACTTTGTATTTTGATTGTTTATGTTTATTTTGAAATGTTTTTTGACCGTGCAATCTATGTAACCGATCTATACTCAACATTGAAAACACATTTTATAAACCCATCTGTGTGAACTTATAAAAAATTAAAATGTAAACTTATAATATTATAAAAAATTAAAATGTAAATTCTAAAATCAAGTTAAAATCCAAAGTAAAAGTTATTCTAAAATAATGCTAAATTTTATATATGTGTGTAAATAAATGTTTGTGTGTTAATTACTGGCAGTGGCTTATTTTATTCTTTTTTATATATTCTTAGATAAGAATATATTATAAATATAAATCTCTGCTACTCCCTGAGCTAGTGACAATGGACTAACGACTGGAATCAAAATATATTAAATCAAAAAAAAAAAAAAATTTTTTTTTTGACTTACATATCTGCCTACTTTATAAATTTTTCTAGGTTCAAATGCCTAGATGGCGCCCTGTAGTGCAGATGATGTTAAGTCAAACTTTCCAGATCGTTATAATATGTAGAGATGATAATCTGGACCAACTGATGATTGTTGGTTTAGCATGAAATATGTATATTGGTGATTATTTATCTTTTCAACATATATGTGTTTAAGTCTATCAGTGTTATTAGATAGAGTGGAGAGTGGTGGGTCATGTAAAAGTCTGTGCTCATATATCCTATATATTATATTTAATAAAATATATAACTTTGCTTTTTACATTATTTAACTACCACAAATATTATTTAGTTTGCCTACAATAGTCTTTACCTCTAAATATAGCATTTACATTGTTTTCAAATTCTCTTGAACTATCTATTGTGAACATTTATTTTGCATAGAAAATAAATATAGGTAGAATCTAGTATCTAAAAAAAAATTTTTTTTTATTATAATTTTAAAAGGTTAGCTGGTATTATCTCTATTGACTTAATTAAGTAATTTAATTGCTCTACTTTATGTATTTAAAGTCGTATGATTGCATTTTTATTTATTTAGGAATATGTAAACACCAAGATTGCTACATTCCCAAATAGTGATTTTGAGAAGTTAAGCTTAACTTTCATAAATGCAATGTTGTTAACCTCCTATTAAAAATAAATAAGTTGTTTTTTTTCTTTTGTTACTATTCAAAGTTAGATAGCTTTAATTTCAAATGTTT
Organism: Epiperipatus broadwayi; assembly: GCA_028023455.1. Taxonomy (NCBI): domain Eukaryota; kingdom Metazoa; phylum Onychophora; class Udeonychophora; order Euonychophora; family Peripatidae; genus Epiperipatus; species Epiperipatus broadwayi. The sequence continues at coordinate 758,153 of JAQFVV010006245.1, read as the reverse complement.
CAATTAACAAATAATTATATTGCCCTAAATGGATTCACATATTACTCTAAAATGAGTATAAAGGGGGCAGTTTTGAAAGCATAATGGTCACTTCTTCATCACTATCAATTAGTCATATCATTATTTTTACTTGCTGAATTCTACAACAAAGTTGTTTAAGTTTTAATTGTTTTGGAAAAAAGACAATATGTACTATTAAAACTTATCCAAACAAACAACCTCTTCTCAAGTTGTGCTATTCTATTTTAATCTCTCTAAATTTCTACAAATGGAGGAAAAGAAAGCAACTTTTTTGTGAAGACAGGAGCTGAAATCTTTGATGAACTTTTTCAATTTTATTGTTTTATTATAATGTTTTATCTAAAATTAGAAACTTATTGCACTACTGTACCATGAACTGTACTGATTTTACTTAATTAATCTATGGCAAGATGTTTATAGCTCATTATAATACATAAATTTCATATTTATTATATCTTATATATTTTACATCTCATTTGAATATATGCTTTACTTTATAATAATACCTGATTCTGAAAAATAATTACAGTTGGATATATATATATATATTATATTTAATGTTTTCACGGTTATATGATGTAGATACAAAAATATTTTTGGGTACAAACTGTGTATTATCTTGCATTACATTCTGATATTTCGATGGACTAGCAACCACCATTATCAAGATTAACTTTTGAAAGAACAATCATTCGATCTCAAACAATAACATGACTCAGTGTGAGATGAGAAGTGACATTCAACTTGAAGTAGTTCAGCATTCACAATATTAGGCCTATCAAAATGTTTATTTCCCTCAGTTTTTTCACCTATTAATTTCAAGTTAATATTAGATAAAATGAGAGGTTTCCACATAACTGGAATACATTGTGCTTCATCAGCCCTATTTAAACCAGTAGGTCTCTTTAATATTTCAATTGATTCTCTCATGGTTCTTAAATCATATCTTTCCAAATTAGCAAGTATTTTGGTATTGTCAAAATCAGGTTTGTGACCAATTTCTAAAAAATGGGAAGTAAAAACTGATGTGCTAATTTTTTTATTAAAAGCATTTCTATGTTCCTTAATTGTGACATTTATTCATATATTAGACTGACCCACATAGATTCTTGAGCACTGCAAACATGTAATTTCATAAACTCCTTGGTGTTCCAAAAATATTCTATCTTTATTTATCTTTATATAGAAAAATAAAAACATCATATATAAGGCTTTACATAATATTAATACTAAAAAAAAAAGAGGATAGAATTGACAATTCCTCTTTTAATAGAGTAATTTTACCTTACATTAAAGGGATTACTGATAAAATCAGTAGAAGACTGTCTTATTTTAATATAAAGACTACTTTTTCTACTGGTAAAAAAATTGGTGATTTTTTATATAAATCTAAAGACAGAATATTTTTGGAACACCGAGGAGTTTGTGAAATTCCATGTTTGCAGTGCTCAAGAACCTATGTGGGTCAGTCTAATAGATGAATAAATGTCAAATTAAGGAACATAGAAATGATTTTTTAATCAAAAAATTAGCACATCAGTTTTTACTTCCCATTTTTTAGAAATTGGTCACAAACCTGATTTTGACAATACCAAAGTATTTGCTAATTTGGAAAGATATTATTTAAGAACCATGAGAGTCAATTGAAATATTAAAGAGACCTACTGGTTTAAATAGGGCTGACAAAGCACAATGTATTCCAGCTATGTGAAAACCTCTCATTTTATCTAATATTAACTTGAAATTAATAGGTGAAAAAACTGAGAAATAAACATTTTGATAAGCCTCATATTGTGAATGCTGAACTACTTCAAGTTGAATGTCACTTCTCATCTCACACTGAGTCACGTTATTATTTGAGATTGAACGATTGTTCTTTCAAAAGTTAACCTTGATAATGGCATTGCTAGTCGTCGAAATATCGTATTGTAATGCAAAATAATACACGGTTTGTACCCAAAAATATTTTTTTATATATAAAAAACCATAACCATAAAACAATACAATTCAAGATTAAATCCAAAATTTTACTAAAATCCTTACACAACCATGGTTTCATCTACTACAAATAGACCTTCTCAAGTGAAAATCAAACTAAAAGAATATATATACAAACAAACAAACCTTCCCATAATTCAGTTCAAACACCACCTTCTCTTAATATCAAAAGAAGTCTTCATAAGATTGATAGCCTCAGAATCAATAAGTTTTATCATCAAAGTCTCCTTTATTCTTCTTTTTAACTCATTCTTTTCATAAAAAATAACCGAAGCATTGTCAAACAATATTCTATGACCTGTATTCAATTCATGAATATATAAAGCTGAATTAAGATACATAGGTATCTTAACTCAACTTTATATATTCATGAATTGAATTAAGATTCATATAAATAGAGTTAAACATAGGTATTTTAACTCAGCTTTATATATTCATGAATTGAATACAGGTCATAGAATATTGTTTGACAATGCTTCGGTTATTTTTTATGAAAAGAATGAGTTAAAAAGATGAATAAGAGACTTTGATGATAAAACTTCTTGATTCTGAGGCTATCAATCTTATGAAGACTTCTTTTGATATTAAGGGAAGGTGGAGTTTGAAATGAATTATAGGAAGGTTTGTTTGTTTGTATATATATATATATATTATTTCTTTTAGTTTGATTTTTACTTGAGAAGGTCTATTTGTAGTAGGTGAAACCATGGTTGTGTAAGGATTTTGGTAAAATTTTGGATTTAATCTAGTATTGTATTATTTTATGGTTATGCTTTTTTATTTTTGCTAGTATAGTGTTAGGCAGTTTTGGTTTTATATATATCAGTTTATAATGAACTTGTTATATTTATATGCCTACTCCAATATATATATATATTGTAACGGGCACAGATGTCGTTACATTGTTTTTTTTTATTAGTAAACATGAAAAAAAATAAAAGTTTGCCAATAAAAACTTCTTTTTTAAGAATTAAAAATAAAAAAAATCATCCTAAACTCGCATATATATAAAATCGCACAGATAAATAATTATTAAAATAAAACTTTATTAAAGAAAAAGTATTTTAAAACTAAATTTTCAGAAAAGATTTAGAGATAAAAATAAATGTTTAAGTTTGAAAACAGATTAATTAATCTTTTGTAAAATGGAAATGATTATTTTAATTAGTAAACTAGCCTTGGGCATCTAAAATGTATAAGCAATGGTCAGATAGGAAAACAATAGGAACAGAATGGCCAATGAAAGAAATCCATCGGGAAAATCGGACCTCAACAGAAGGATGATCATCAACGATGACGTAATGTCCATTGGATCCTAAAGTTATGTATAAAAGAAAAAATTTGGAAATAAAAAGTGATTTGGTTTAATTAATTAGTTATTACGATGTGACTATATGTGTTAGTGTGGAGTTGAAGGAGAAGGGATTGAAAAGACGCACTCTTCAATCCCTTCAGTTTTGTTAAAAAAAAAAAAGAGAAATGACATCGTTTTTTTTCTACATTAAGGACCAACTAAACTAAAAGACCTCCGGATAAATAAATAAAAAACAACGACTAACTCAACCAATCTTTTTAGGATGGCATGGGAATTCATGTTCAAATGGCAAGCAACAGATAAAGATGAACTGTTTTAAACCGTAAGAACTTTATAATTAATGAACATTAAATTAAAAACTTTCCGTATTTAAAATAATTATAAAATAGAATCCTATCTGACCGTTATTTATTAATTAGTTATAATTTTATTTAATGTATTTCTTTTGTAAAATCATTTCCATTTATTTATTTATTTATTTGTTCTTTAAGTTTTATTATGATTTCTGTTTTTCATTAAACTAGTTATATAAATATTAAACTTAAGTCGGGCGTGAATGGCTATATAGATTTGTAAAGTTATATTAGGGGAGGGTAATCTTAGGTTATTCGTTTCGTAGTTGAATTAGGTCAATGGATTGGATATATTGGTGTAATTAGTAGATGTAGTTCGAGATTCGCTATGGGCAGAATCGTTTCGTAGTTGAATTAGGTCAATGGATTGGATATATTGGTGTAATTAGATGTAGTACGAGATTCGCTATGGGCAGAATCGCTATTATACGCCACACACACTCATTTTGCCTATGGGAGGAATTATAAGACGGAGACCACAGTTCCTTCCTATGGAGTTTTTTTTTATTGCTCTCATCATCAGATAGATGTAATATTCCTATCTGACGAGAAGCAGTTTCTTCTCTTAACCTAATTGTGCTGCCGTATTCATATTACATTGAACACATCGATATATCAGATGGATTGAAGTTTGGTTTGACTGCGAACCTTTGGCCTAAGGTTAAACAAGGATTGAATATGTTCTTTTCAAATGCAAATCTATGTAGTCTATTCTTACTCGACACTCTAAATAAAGATGCATTAAATTTAAGTTGGGTATAGACTCTTGCATGGGTTCGTTACTGGTTGATTATGTTTTTAGTTTTCATATTCGATCAAAATATATATAGACATTCGGTAAATACTGATACCTTACGGTGAGTATCTAAAATGTATTTATTTGGATGTCTTTTAAGTTATTGGTGTTAATGCAAGCATCTTATAGTGAATGCTATTGGGTTACTTATAAATTTCCCTCTGCAATTGACGGTATCAATGATTTTGTATTTTGATCGTTTATGTTTATTTTGAAATGTTTTTGACCGTGGAATCTATGTAACCGATCTATACTCAACACTTTAAAACAAATCTGTGCGAACTAATAATAGTATAAAATTTAAAATGTAAATTAAAAATCTAAAATGAAAGTAAAAATAATGTTAAATCTTATATATATATGTGCGTAAAAAAATTTTTGCATGTTAATTACTGGCAGTGGTTTATTTTATTTATTTTTTAATATTGAAATATAATTAGATAAGATATTATATTATTAAATCTCTGCTACTCCCTGAGCTAGTGACATGGGCTAACGACCGGATATCAAAATATATAAATAAAATAAAAAAAATTTTTTTTGACTTACGTATCTGCCTACTTTATAAATTTTTCTAGGTTCAAATGCCTAGATGGCGCCCTGTAGTGCAGATCACGTTAAGCTCTCTTTCTCCGGATCGTTATAATATATATATATATTTGCAATCTATTTAATACAACTCATTTGTATTATACATTTATAACTTACCTATTATGATTATAGTTTGCCTATATAAAATATAGAAACCCCTTTTGTTTGGATTGTGAGATACATTTAATTTGTTCTTTAATTTAAAAGACCATTTTAATATTTGCAGAGTTGTGACATACTGATGAAAAACTTCATTATAAAGTCAGCATAATTTTTTTTTATATTTCAAAGAGAAATTGCCATCCTGCTGTATTGTTTTATCAAAAGCAAATTCATTATTATGGAAAATCTCTAATTTTCTAGTGAGGATATATATGTGATCATTTGGAATTGTTCTTAAAATGTACTCTTAAATAAAAATCAAGATGGTCATGACAGCAATTAAACTTGTGATTGGGAAAAATCATTTTATTCGAAAGAGACTATTTAAGATTTTTTTTTTATCTTTAATATTTTATTATTGTAACATTTGAAATATTATTTGCATTTAAAATTTGTTAATCTCATTTTATTCTTTATTAAGATATGTGTAAAAGACATAACCATGTATTTAAAGATGATGTATATAAATGATTGTACTCATGTTTATAGTATCTCAAGACATCACAGCAGGGAATTTACATATATTTTATGTTTATAAGGTTAGAGTTGCTACTTTAATATATAATATGTATTTTGTCTTGAATTGGCATATAATTTCTATTATTATTCTAACTTTAAAATTAACTATTATTTATCTTTATGTATATGTTTGTATTAGTATTTTGATTATTCTTTTGCTATATGCATTATAAATATGAGTAGATGTGGTTTAAGATTTGTCATTTAATTATCTCAATGTCTTTCTTTTCATTATTGGTATTTCTGCTTATAATCATATATTTATTGTGGCAAGTATGTTGGTGATTTCCATTTTATTTAGATATTATTTATTAGGTCTTGCCTTATGTTAATGGTAGACACTAATGGAATACATATGTGTAGCATTAGCCAATATTTTTCTGCCCATTTTAATGTAGGCTTATTTTCTCATCACCATTGCCCATAATATTTAGGTATTCCAATTTATGTATTATAAAAGGCATTTGTGTGATTATATGCCCCTACTTTTTATTACATATTTTCAAATGATTGTATGTTAAAATATTGAATTTTTATTTCTCTACTCCATCATCTTTGTTTATCTAAGACTAATACACATACTTTTTTATATTAGATCAGAGGTGGGCAATTGTTTTGGCTCGGGGGTCACTGAGGTTGGCAGAAGGTGGGACCACTTTGTGTAAGCGAAGGTTAGCAAAAGGCCACACCTTTTTTTCATGACACAATAAACACTCTGCTTTATTCCCTGTATTACCAAAGAAATATTTGTTTGTCCATTCTTCAGTAAATACATGACATTCATCACCAATTTTACATTTTTTTTGAAAGTTCATGGTTTTACTAAAGTTGGAAATGTATATATTTGCTAATGCAAAGACAAAATTGAAATTAACCAGATCAACTGAAAAAGCACTGCACATGTGTATTGATGTAGCCATCCTAGTGGAAAATAAGAGATGAATCTTCGGTCATGCACGGAAAGGAAATCTCAGTTCAAGGTGGATTTTTCTGATTGTCTTGGTGGGCCACATAAAAACTCTTAGTGGGTTGCATGTGGCCCTCGGGCCTCTATTTTCCCACTCCTGTATTAGATCATAAAAATTATTATTTATATATTAAAAAACTGTACACTAATTTCAATGTAAAAATATTTTATTATATTACTAGCTACAATCATATTATTAGTACATTTAGATGCACTAATTAACCTTAATATATATTATTTATTATTAAATTCAAACTGTAGATTTCTCTTTATTTGTACAATCTACATATATCATGGATATAATACATTATATATGTATTACATCTAACTTATATATTAACTGATGTAAAAGCGTCTTTATCTTTATTGTAAATAATAGTAAATAAACAAGTTATATACTTTTTTTTGTTAAATTGTAAACTAAAAGAAAATATAGTCTTTGTAATAAATATTTGTTGTATTCTTTTATTACATTTGTGTCCATTGCCATTTGTCACATCCATATATCAGAAAATCCATTTAAATAGTAGAAGTATTTAAAGTGTTTACAAGAGTACATAATATTTTGAAGATGTCACATTGATAAATTCATGCAATCCATTCATATATGCAATTAGATTTATATAAGATTACTTTATTGATGCTCTTATTGCTGGAGTACTTAGTGATGTGTTTGTTCCAACAAAATGCCCTTTTGTCTATTGCATTGCTTTAGCTTTGCTTTTGTTAGATAATTATTTTTAAATTTTAAGTATACTTGATCTTATTTAGTTAATGATATAAGAACCAAAAATAAGATTTAATTTTTGCTAGCTGATATTATGTTTAAACCCATCTTTAGATAAACCAGTACTTTATTATAAAAGAAAGTGTTAATAAGATATTAAGAAAATACGAGTCCCATTGCTATTATCAATGCTATTTAGTTAACAAAAAAAAACCTAAATTATCTTATTATTTTAGATTATCATTGCAAAGTTAGTATTCTTTACAACTGAATTATTTAATATTTAAGAACATGAGATTATTACTACTATTTTTTATTGTTGTTTGTAGATGTAACAATGAATTATTAATCAATCATTGGCCTATACACATCTTGTAAAATAATGTATGGTAGTGTTTGATTAGCTGCACCCCAGCCGCTAGAGGTGCTGTTTCTGTGTAAACACACAGAAATATCCAGAGCATATGCATGGTGAACAGCGCAACCTAACAGCTGGAACAGGCATTTCTGCTTAAAGGGCCCCTGCTCTGGATATTTCTGTGTGTTTACACAGAAACAGCACCTCTAGCGGCTGGGGTGCAGCTAACCAAACACTACCGATTAAATAAAAAGTTGCATTTGTAGATTTTGGCTTTCAATCAGTCATAAGGTATTAATCAATTGCAGGTTACAATACAAATACATAGTTTATAAATTTTCTTTACACCATATTTAAATAACATAGTATCACATCCCCAAAATAGTTCTTTTAAAAACTCTCCTTCCAAAAGAGGTTTTCCATATCAAGTGATACAGTGTGCTACATAAGAACCAACAGCTGTAATGTTGTTTTGGGAACAAAAAATGTTTTAGTTTGGTTTGAGATTTATATTGTTTTAGTTTGTGAGAAAAATATTCTCTTTTATTCTGTTGAAGTAACAAGACTTTTACATATTTTTCCAAATACTGCTTAACATTGTAATTACAAGATGTGAACTTTTCATTACAAATTATATAATTTTCTTCTCTAAATCAATAATTCCAAATTTGTCTAACTATCCTGAATGATAAAGCCTTGAACTTTTTTTCATTTGGCATATGTTTCTTAGCTACTGACATAGTTAATATCTAAAAGAAGTAATATTTATATTCATAAATTATTTAATTTAAAATAGAGGCAAACTGAGAAAAATTATTAACTTACTGGTAATTAAAAATTTTAAAAATATTACACTAAATTAATACTTATTAAGAGAACTCTTTCTAGCAATAAGACTAATGTAAAATAAAAATATTTGTTTAATTTATCATGCATATGCATAAATTCTAATATATGTGTGCAGTACACATCTCTATTGCTGATTAATCACATTCATACTAATTTGTAGTTTATTAAGTATGCTTAACATTTTTCCTTGAATAAATATCAAGTTGTTATGAATTTTCTTTTGTTTTGGAAAATTGTTTTTTATTATATAATTATATTGTGCTTTGCAAATTACCTGTGAGTAACTTAAAAATTATTGTGTAGGTCAGTCTTTGATCTGCAGGTCATATGTTCGCCATAACTGCTCTAGTTTAAAAATTCATTAATAATAATAATAATAATAATTAGAATATTTATACATAGTAATTGGCATGAAAGTTATGAGTGCAGAAAGTTTATCACTAATAAATCAAATTAATAATTTGGCATTTATTTTTTGGCTTAACAAATACATATGTAACAGATTGTGACTTGGGTCAATTGATAAGGGCATTATAAAATATGAATTATGAAGGCATTTGTCTTTTTCAGATGTCTTGGTTTATGTGTTTCAGGAATATATGAGAAATGGAAGTTTTAAATGTATATATGAAATTGTTATTCTGTATGTTTAACTCACTTGAAGAGTGAAATGGTTACAAAATGCATGCATAGTAAGAGAGGATGGTCTTATTTTCTGTGCTAATGGGTGGTTGTGATATATTACAATTGAGATGAGGGATGCACTGCCAAAAATTAAAAAAAACTTGAATATATATAAAATCAATAGTTTACTAAATTTAAAAATATAAAATAGTATGGATGTACTTTAAAATTAAAAATCTTATTTTGTAAAATAAAATTTTAAATAAATTAAAAAAATTCCCTTTTTTTTTTTTGTAATTTTGAAAGCTTGATACTAAATGAATAGACTTTTTCTTAAAATAATATTGTTTACATACTGTTTATTATTCACTGTAATGTCAGATAATCATAACCAATATAAGTATTTGCTAAAAGATAGCTTTAATATTCCAAACCAGATCATTTTCTCCAAGACTCAATTTCCTGTTCTATTTCTTACATATTCATAATTATTTCCCTCATCAAAATCATATATCAGATTTTTTTCTTTTTTTACTTCTCTTTCTTTTATCTCCATAGTTTCTTCAGCACAACTAATTTATCTGTAAAAATTTCATGTCTTTTTTTTTCATCATTTTAATCTAACATGACATTAAAAATTGATTATCATAAATATGTATGAGATAAATCTTTTACATTTAATAACATAAATTTACAACTACAAATAAATACTTCTTTACAATGATAGATTAATATTAATTACCTAATGTTAAGAAGTTTTAAAGCATCTAGGATTACACCTGATTTTACTTCAAAGTCAATAAGTTCATCAGTTTTAAAGCTTGGTGATCGATTAACCTATAATGAGAGATATATGCAAAAATTATCCACTACATTCAATACTTATAATATTGGGTTGTAAACAGTAAAATTTTTGTTTATATAATAATATACAAACATTGTATTTAATTTTTTAATTCAATTTCATTTTTCTAAGATATATTTTACAAACTATTTTTAGAAAGTAACTAACCTTGAACTATAAATATACAATATTATGATATATAATTATTATCCACATAATAGAGATGTCTGTATCATATAATATTATGGACAGATGCATTAAAGCACTTTCTACTATCATGATATTATCAAAAATATGACATTATATAATAGCCAATTTCTGAATTGAGAATTATGATAATATAAGGCTAACAGGACCAATTTCAAAACAATGCTCTTCATCAAGATTTAAAATCCCAAATCCAAAATGACTTGAATCTCATTTATATACATATATTTCATTTGTTTTATTTAAAATTTAACAAATAAAAGGTTAAAACAAATTTTACATTTTATCATCTTAAAATTAAGAGTTGGGTCAAAACTTTTTATTTTTGCCCCTGCTCTGATATCACAAGATTAAATATGGTCCATGTCAATTTTTTTCTTTTCCTTTTAGAAGCCACAAGGAGAAGTAGCACTCAACCTTTTCTGATTTTAGATAATAAAAAAATCAATTTACTGTTCCTTAATCAACATAAAATAGTAGTTTCAATAAAATATGAAATTTGTTTTAATCTTTTGATATTTTTTTTCTTAAGTATTATGCTGCCATGATTTCACATTAGTTTAGTAATTTATTTTTCCACCATATATTTGATAAATAGTTGTAAATAACTTTAGATAAAATTTGAACTTTCATTTCAAGTTTTATTAATTAATTGTAAAATTAATTTCAATTTTAATATTTATTATGCAGCCATGTTATCACATTAGCTTATTGTGCCATCTAAATTTGATAAATACTTGTATTAATTTTAGATAAAATTTGAACTTTGATATAAAGCTTTATTTGTTAATTATAAAATTAATTTCAATTGTAATATTTATTAATTTTTATAGATTTTTTCCATAAAATCTCTCAAGTTGTTTTAATTTTAATACTTGCTAATTGTAGTAATACAAACTTTTTAAAAAAAAATTTTGATGAAATTTTGTATGTGGATTGAACAAAATATCAGGAAACACTTTTGTTGGTACTTTCAGTGGAAGTATGGTGGCTTCCCCTATTATCAAAAATATCATAGCTTGTTTATTAAAATGATACTATCTTTTAAGAAATCATATGACTTAAGGAAGATTCTAAGTCATTTTTTCTACTATATTTTTCCCTATTCAGTTTATTTAATCCTGAAACTATAACCTCAATAATATGCGTATAAAATGCGATAGTAGGGACCTCTACAGGTGTTTTAACCACAAGCTTACGCTATGGAAGAAAAGAGGGGAGCGTAAGTTTGTGGTTAAAACACCTGTAGAGGTCCCTACTATCACATTTTATATGCATATTATCGAGGTTATAGCCTCAGTAAATATTACTTACGTAATCAATGTGCGTTTAATAAATTTTTAATCCTGAAAATAATATATAACTTTTTTTTTCTCATCTTGATAACATTTTCTTAACAAAACATATTCAATTATATAATCATTTTTGTCAAAATTGTTTTATAATATTTAAAAAATAGGATAATTAACTTAAACCTTAAATATATCACCCATTACATAATCATAACAATATTTTAATAATCAAATGAGCAAACTATATAGTTTATGAATCTGTCATTCTTGCCAAAACATTATTCTCATTTCAATATTGTTTCATTCAGAAAGTTCAGATAAAACTTTAGTATTTTGGTGGACAATGTTATCACATGAATGTTATTAAAAAGACAAAAAAGAATTCCTGGAGATTTTAATGAATACACTGAGAAAAATAGCAAACTGATCCAAATATTATTGGAAATAGCATTATTGGCTTTGTAAATTCTAATAGGCTGTTGTAATTAGGTTTTTCTTAATATATGAATTAACTATCATGTATATTTCATTTAAGCAGAAAAATTTCTGGAAAAACTTAAAAATACTTTCAGAATGATGGCACATTACGAATTGTGTTATAATTAGAAACTAGAATGCAAAATAAGTTGAGATGCAGATTTTTGGTTATTTCACAGATTACTTTGTTTCAAGATTAAAATGATAATTGCATTCTAAACAGTTTTTATTCAGAATATATTAGTAAAAAGTATGATATTTTTCAAAATTTCAACAATTAATGCTAAAAATGTCAAAGTGGATTTTCAAGTTTATCATGTTATTAAGGCACAGATTTATTTAAAGAAGAATATTAAGATAAGTATATTTATTCTTGGGTTCAATTAAAAGAATAACCTTGGCTAGTTCCAAGACAACTAATATATTGCTAGTAACTTTACAGGAAAATGTGGTATTTTCAGTTTGGATGAATAATAAAATGAATGTGGAGTTTCATGATCAACATAAACATGAGTGACATAAGAATGATTGGTAAATTAAAATTGCACAAGTGCTATAATCATTTTCTGAACTGATCATTTAATATGTTTTTATACATTGACACTAATATATGGAGGTAAAAAATGATCCTTTATTAAATTAGTGAATAAAACTCCTGTACATAATATTGACATTTTTAACAGATAGCAACAATACTTTGATCAGTTTTTGAATAATGATACAGAATTCAAAATATAATATAACTTATTCTACCGACTCATTTAATTTGAGTAGATATATCTCCCTTGAATAAGTTAGGATAATTTTCTATACTTGGAAATTCTGAAATCCTGATAAGATATCTGGCAAAGTTTTAAAAAATATAGTGATGATGTGCTATCTTCAAAACTGCTGGAAGTATTTAGAAATATATTGACTTCTATCTGATCTTTCCTCTACTGTTTCAATTTATAAAAATAAAATAAACTAATAATTATTATAAAATAGTGTTATCCACTATAGTAAATATTCTCTAGGGAATTTTATTAAACATATTGTTTACAATCATGTAAAAATGTTTACCAAAGACTCAAGCATGGTTTTATATAATCAAAAAGCATTTAACACAGAACAAAACTCTCCATACAGTAGTGCTACTCAGTACTTTCCAGAGGAATCAATGGATGCCAGAAGGCTTGTGCATAAAATCTCATCCAGTGCCTACTCAGTCAGAGTAATCAATGGATGCCAGAAGGCTTATACATAAAATCCCCATCCAGTACCTACTCACCCAGGATGAGAGGCACTGTCTGGGGATATCAGATGAGTAGGCACTGGATGGAGATTTTATGCACAAGCCTTCTGGCATCCATTGATTACTCTGGTGGCCTCATGGCCACAAACCAGAAACTAATCTGGGGATATTGGGTGAGTAGGTACTGGATGGGGATTTTATGAACAAGCCTTATGGCATCCATTGATTACTCTGGCTGGCACTAAATGGCATTACTATATGGAGAGTTTTGCCTGTGTTAATAACAGTTATGATCAAAAAGCATTTAGGCATGGTCTTTGTTGCAAAAACCTTAAAAAATATGTCATAAAAAATATATGACTTCTGTTTTGAGTTTTTTCAATTTGGTCAAAACATTTGACTCAATTAATTGAAATTTTGCAGTACTATTTACATTTGGCTGGTTATTCTTTGAAATTTATTTATATTGCACAGCCTATGCTTGATGTATTATAAACAGCATGGTGGTGGAAAATCAGAAATATTTGAAATAGAAATTGGTGTTAAACAGAGCTATATATTAGTTTCAATTTATTTTTCTATTTTTATATCAGTGATTTTTGGATCTGTTTGTAGATAGTTTTATAAAGAAGAAATCAAGATACATTTTATGATTGATGGGGAATTTTTTAATTTAAACCAATCAAAAACAAAAGCAAGAATTTCAATGTGCAGATACTTCTTACCAATTCAAAGAATAATCTAAAGAGTGTTCTTAATGTTTTGAATATAACTTATAAACACAATTTCTCTAATAATTAATGATTTATCAACTAATAATAGCAGAAAATCTTCAGAAACTTTTAGACTTTTAGCATGAATGATTATCTACTTGTGATGTGAATTAAGTTGAGTATCTTTCTAAGATTTTAGAATTAAGCGAACATGAATGTTAGATTTAACACAGACTCCAATGGGGCTATTTTTGCATTTATCAAGTTAGAAAATAGTGTATGTATTTTATCATAATAATATAAGTACTTTATCTAAATTATTTGAATAGATGCTATTAGTGAGATAAGGTCTCTGTAAAATATCATATAAGTACTGAAAATTTTAATTTATGAATTTTCTCTAAATATATGATAAGAAGACCATAAACTAGTATATTCATCAGCTTTTTAAAAAGTGATGATATTGGATTTACTAATGCAATAGTGCATTCTGAAGATTATTCTTTCATGGATTACCAATGGCCTAAATTAGAGGATAAATTGTATCATCTATGACTCAATTAGTCAATTTTTAAATTAAGATGACTGAGTAAACATGTTCCAATGCTTATAAAATCATTAAAACTTGATAATAATTTTAATAATAATAATACAGAAAATGCATTGATAATATGCACAGAGTTTTTTCAATTAGTAACCAATTAATTAAAACAGATTTTTTTTTTAAGATTCTAAAAAATGTGAATTCTGTTATATAATTCTTAACAAATAAAATGAGTTTATTTTTATGAGTTTGGAAAAGTCTTTTGATTTTTAAAATTATAACATACACATATACACAATACTACTCTTTGTAATCAAATGAAACCATCTCAATACAGTATTCTAATTTATAAGTTGAAAATCAGTAACAGAATAAAAATGTATTTTACCACATCACATTTTTAATATTTATTAATCTTCATTTCCTGAAGTATAAGTTGTAATAGCTCTGTTGCCTTGTTATTTTACTTGCCTTCAGCCAAGAATTTAACATAGATATATATTTTATTATTTAACTGAAATTATAGTTTATAATCTCAGTAATAAATATATCTTCTATACATTACAATGCTTGCAGTATTTAAGCAAAATGAGCCATCTTAAATGCATAGCACATCCCTTTATGTCTAATTGGATTTATTTGTGCAGCAGAAAGATCAATTAGTTTGTGGAAAAAATCTGTTATTTTAGATGTTATGCTATATTTACTATCTATCTCTCTATATATATATATATTGAAGCAATTACTCTGTAGTCAGAGTGAGCTTCATGCTTTCCTTCCTAAAAACTAACCATTTACAAGGGTTCAAACCCAGCAATTATATTTAATGTACTAACCTTGCCATTACCTACTACGTGGCAATGTATATTTTAAAATATGCTAAAACTTTACTCTATAATAAATATTTTATAATTTTGATTTTGATATTTTCATACTTTTTTAAATATTTTAAGCTTGTGTTTTTTTTTATTTTAAAAAAGAATTGTTAATCACGTAAAGTTTGTCATTTTTGTAAAAATTATTTGCATTTAATTTCATCTTGTAAAATAATGAAAGATATAACCAAGATGGCAGGGTCAAATCAACCCATTGTGAAGTTTTCTTCACTAATTAAATATTTAAATGTTTGATTTTCATTAATCACAATATCGTCTTATCATAGTTTTACTTTTATGATTTAAAGACTTTAATTAAAAGTTTTCTAATGAAAGTGATTTGAACGTATCTTCTTATATCTTACTTTTAATTAAAATGGACTGTAATCTGCTCAGGAATTTATTCATTCTCATCTGCCTCTGGGCAAATAAGCCAAAAGCATTTCTGCAATAGCCTGGGTGGTATAGATAGCATAGACTGGAGATAAGAGACAGTCAGTGTTAGTCTGACTCTTACAGTCTGATAGTATTTGTTGGTGCTTAGTTTTTAGAATGTCTACTGAGTAGGTCACTGAACCGTCCCCCGGGGCTCTTGGAGCTGCATCTAGTATGCTACTGTGAAACTCCTGCCATGGAAGAAGGCTGCCACCAGTGAAGAA
The DNA here is from genome assembly GCA_028023455.1 of Epiperipatus broadwayi. Classification (NCBI taxonomy): domain Eukaryota; kingdom Metazoa; phylum Onychophora; class Udeonychophora; order Euonychophora; family Peripatidae; genus Epiperipatus; species Epiperipatus broadwayi. The sequence goes on along the minus strand of JAQFVV010006245.1, from coordinate 742,028 downwards.
GCAGTAGTGACCGAGATTGCTGACCACCAAGCTAATCCCTGTAAACTAAAGCTCAAAGAATGAACCACCCAACCATTGTAACATTGCCAAGGTAACAGTTCCATGCTTACCTATATCTGTGATAATTGTTTTTTTTTGTTTGTTATATATTTGTACCTAATCTCTGTTTGAAAGTCTCTCTATAATCCTACATGTTATATATATGTAAATGCTTACATCTATATAAGTTAAAATCCTACATTTTATTTAGTGCGGAAAATTTTATTATCAAAATTATTTGCTTTTTATTTTTACATGTAATTTATATGCCAAATCAATTCAACTCCATGAGCCTCTATTTTAGATTAACCTTTTAAATCCCCCTGTGCTTCTGGGATATTGTAATTACGTTAAATTATTTGTTTAAAGCCATGGCTCGCTGGGTTGAGAAATAGTTAAATAATATTTCTGTTTATAGGCAGATTATTTTCTTATACTGCCTTGAGTGTATTTTTATTCATTATAAATTTAATGTGATCCAAGAACGCTATTGCTTAAATTCCAGATAAGATATTTTTGAATAATAATGACCGTTTATTTTTATTCTGTAATAATTATTTATATGTAGCGCTTTTAGCATTATAATATTAAATAATGCTTATTGATTCCAAATGCATGTGGAACCCGTTTAATGAAGGGAAATGTAATCGTATGTCATTAAGACATTCATTTAGTTTTAGATTCCAGTTACATAATTTGATTTAGTATACAAGTCATGTTGTTAAGCCTGATTCAAATTTTATATTTAGGCCATTAATTATTTTGACGTCATTAAAGGACGCAACCTAGTTTCATAGCATTGCCAGCATAAGTCAGCCATCATCGCTATTTGCTTTGTCATAATTTGAGAATGATCGGGAACTCCAAATCCTCCATTTATATACGTTTTAGCTGGCATAGGAAATACCCTAGGACACCTTCAGAAAGAGTAGCAGTAGCTCTGCATTGATACCCTATGCGGACAATTGCATATCCCTACCTTTTTTCTCTCCAGATATGACCTGTCAGAAGAACGGGCGTACCATTTCTTATTCGCACTTAAACCATGAAGCATCTACTTGGCCAAAATGGACTGAATCTTATATGTTGCTGCCTCATCCTCGCACCATGGTTTCTTATAGTATTTTAGAATAATGCCTAAAACTAATCTATAAGCTGTAACGCTGTGATATAACCAAACCATTTTATTGTTTATTAGTATATTTATATTTAGAATGTCACGAAAAGCTTACATTAAGCTATTTCCCTTAGGCGAGCGACTCCCACATGTGTAAATGAATTTTCCTTATTATATTTTGATTCAAGAAATAAAATATAACGTTTTTTATATTGAAATTTGTTTTATCACTTTGTTGTTCGATAATTAATAAATATAACGAATGTCAGAGACCAATTTACCTGGCATTGCAGTTGTATATGTGTATAATTCTTGTTGTGATTGAAGTGGCATCGATCATAGTTTGTTAAATGCATTATGTTAATTTATTCAAACACTAAAGTGTCTATCTCATGATTTTTCATTTTATCTTATAATTCAAGAATTAAAATATGTTTATTATATTGAATACGAAAATATTCGCATATTCAAAATCCTTGTTTATAACTTTGTTGTTTGATAGTTAATAAATATAACGGATATCAAAGACCAATTTACCTGGCATCACAGTTATATATGTGTATATTTCTTATTGTGATCGAAGTGGCATCGATCATAGTTTGTTAAATGCATTATGTTAATTTATTCAAACACTAAGGTGTCTCTCTCGTGAATGCTTTTGTTTAGGTCATTTTTTAACCAAAATAGCGTTTCTCTTTATAAATCCATTTTATAATTTTTTTTTTTAAACATTGGCATATAAATAAACCTCACTATATATGTATAAGTGTGACATCCCATAATAATTACAGGTGTAGGCATAATCAAAATATTCTAGTGTGAACTGTATAAATAAAATAAGTTTAGAATAAAATGTTTTTTTTTATAATATTAAATTAAAGTATCTTTTAATCCTATCCAGAGTTCGAATCTTTATTTTGGTTAGTTTTTAATATATAAAAAGGTTTATATAATTATGTATAATTCTAGCTCTCTTATCTTATTCAGGGATTCATCCTCAAAAACCCGTTCCGAGTCTCATGTCTTTGTACCGCTGTGTAATGCCCGGTACAATATATATGTAAAATAAATAAAATGTCCGTTAATTAAAAACAAAATTGTAATTATAATTTAAATAATAAATTTAACGGTTTACAAACTATTACAAACAATCCTTAAATCCTCAGAAGTACTTTCGGTTAATTTTTTAAACCTGCCTCAACTGCCATTAAATTCAAAAACAAAAGCAGAAGCAAACGTCATCAATTCAAATTCCATGAATCTCGTATTTTAATGTTAGCAGCTTGTCGATTTATTAAATGAATTTTATTCCTGTTTATAAAAATTGCCTCTTTAATTTTTCTTTTACTATGGTTTCTCTCTTCATGAAGAATTTTCAAAATCAAATTTATATTTACATGTTTTTTTATGATCAAAGAAAACTGAAGGAGATACTAAATCACCATTATTTTTACTTTTTACACGCTTATATAACAATTCATGCTCCTTCAATCTCTTCTCAATACTGCACCTAGATTCACCTATATATGATAGCATACAATCACAAAAAATTTGATTTATGACATTACTTTTCTGCTTGACAGGTATGACATCCTTAGAATTATTGACTAATTTATTAATATTGTTTGGAACATAGAATGAAACATTAAATATATTCTTATATTAAAAATTTTTACTTGTGGATATCCATTGTTTACTATTAATCTTCATTTCCTTTAAATCATTATAACTTTTTTTAAATTGACAAAGTATTGTTTATTTGTTCCATTTTATAACCAACATCAAGCAATTCTTTGGCAAATATTTCAATATTTTTCAGTTTATCACTTTGGTTATGACCTAATTTTTCATTCCGAAACAAAAAAGATCTAAAACTTGCCATCTTATGCATCATTGGTACTTGTGATTTACAATTTATATATCCTCTTTTTTGCAGTGGCTTAATTATTAATTTATAATTTAATATACTTTTGTTTTTGAATTTAATGGCAGTTGAGGCAGGTTTAAGAAATTAACCAAAAGTACTTCTGCGGATTTAAGGATTGTTTGTAATAGTTTGTAAACCGTTAAATTTATTATTTCATTTATATATATATATATTGGTATTGGAAAGGGTAATATAATGCTGACATAGTAATATTTGCATATAAACAAACATACATATATATTATATACAAACCTCTAAAAGCCATGGTTTAAGTTTACGATCAAGAAGTATATCAAAACCTAATATTTCAAAACAAACACTATCAGTTCCAGCTACTTGTGCTGGTCGACACATTCTATAGGCACTCAAAATATGAGGTTCTGCAACAATTAAAGTTTTTATAATAATATCCTAAAAATAAAATAAAGTCTATAAAATTTATAATAAGTTTATTTACATTTGAAAAGTGCATTCATGAGCATGATTATGACAGATTATATATATATATACACACATACTAACCAAAATATCTATTCTCATATGAAAATTTTGTTATAAATCAAATTTTAGTTCATAATGTATTATAAAAAAATAAATTGCAAAGAAATTAGGATTATAGGATATAAACTATTACAATGTTAGGTTCATCTAATAAAAAATGTTTTTATAATTGTGTCACATTTACTCATACTTCATGTGCCTTAGAAATACTGATTTAAAAAAAAACAATTTTCACTTAAAGTGCCTTGTTAACCATGATAGTCATCCTTCATTAAATAGTTCTATCCTGGATGAGACTACAAGAGTAGTTTGGTCCACTGACTGAATCTTTCCTAATAATGAATTAATCAAAAACATTTTTCCTGTGTCTTGACATACATTCAAAGCAAACACTTTCTGAATTGGAACTTCTAACATGGTAATATACTATGTTTAACTAATTGCCACAAATAAAACAAAAAAAATCACATAAATCAATGCCAGAGATTGTAGATTTTGGTTTTGTGCTTTTTTCATGATCATATTTTAATAAAACAATTGATAATGAAGCTATTTCAAAAACAAATTGATTCTTTAACAAAAACAAATTCATTTACAATGTTTTTCTTGTGTCTTCAGATATAGTCAGTAAGAATTCTTCTTCAAGTTATTTGTAAGTACTAAATAAGATAGGTAATTTACAGTAAGTTCATCAGAATTTAATCATAGCTTAACTCTGTTAAAAATTTTTCTCTCTCAAATATTATAATTCAGATGTGTTTTATTTATCAGAAATATCTGAAAGGTCACGACTAACACTTTTCCCTTTTTTTCTGACAGTGATATAACAATTTAATTAATTTCAATCAAAATTGTATTAAAATTATTATCATTATAATAAAAATTACATTTGCATTATTTCATATGAATATACAGTTTGATTCTAGAAGTATCACAATTAGTAAAATAGCTCAAAACTTTCTTTGAAAATTGTGTAAAATGTAAAAAACGATAACAAACAATTCTGGCAAAATTGATCTATTTGTTCCTGAACTATAAAATAATAGATATTTTATATATTATATCTATATAAAAATAAAATCTCGATAACTCAAGAATAGATCAATTTTAATAGTTATTATTTTTATGTAGGACATTTTCAGAAAATGTTTAGGCTATTTAATTTCATTGCTTTAACATTGAAAGTGATTTTAGGGACAAAATATGTATTCAAAGGGAATAATGTATAGAAACTTTGGATTATAATGATAATATTTTTAAATAAAGTTTTGATTAAACTAAACTGTTGTTATTAACATGAAGAAATATAGAAAAGTTTTTGTCTTTTCTGATCTACATTTACCGCAATATTTGAGAGAGAAATATATGGTAAATCAGCTATTTTAACACAATGGTAGAGTAATGGCCCTGAGAGTGAAAAAATTTCTGGATCAAAGTCCAATCTCCCACTTCAAATACTCAAACGGTATACAATTTCTGTCAAACAAACTATTTGACTATTTTTTATAATAAAAAACTTTATATAAAGATGACCCATAATTAAAACTATTTACTATGCTGTCAAATATTTGGGAATAACTTGGAAAAGCTTTTCTAGATATGCCTGGAGGCGTAGGGAAAACATTTTAAATTAATTTATTGGGTTTGATCAAAGAATCAAATTCCTCTTCAGCAGTCTCATCTGGCATAACAGCTGTCTTACTAGAAGACGACTATGATAATTAATATACAAGATCAAATCTAGATTATTGAGATTGATTTGCATGAAATTTTTTTTTCTCATGCTAATTGGGAGTCAATACTTAATATAACTTTTTAAAAAAAGAATTTTTACTATATAGATGTACCTAACTGTCATAATACTTTATATTCTTAATTCTAAATATTACGTTGCTTAATTGTTCATGATATAATATAATCTACTTTATATATAAAATAAAATTAAATTTGCAATATAAAAAAAATACCCAAGCAATTAAAAGATACATTGGCTAGTTTAAAACACACATCCATATATGAACAATATATATATTTTTGATATTAAAATATATATTAAAAAAGATTAAAGATTTTTATAAATGTGATCAATAGTGTTGAAAAATTGAAATAGTTTTATGTTTAAGGCTATTATAAAGACTTATGGTTTACTAGGCTAAAATTGTAAGATTATCAGTTGTATTAGAACAATAAGTATTTATTACAACAATAAATATATTTTTTATTAAAATCACACTACATTAAAGAAAAGAGTTTATATCTTAGTACAATTGATGATCTGTGAGATTTTAGTTAATGAATCACACACATTATGAGGACTGGTTCTGTTATTGCACAGTATTATTCTGGTTAGTAGCTTTAGATATGGAGTTAATTTAAATAATTTAGAATGATTAAGATTAGTAAGAGAAAATTTCCCATCATTTGTTTATGACAATATGCAAATATCAATTTGTAAATATTTTTAATCATATATGTAGAATTGTAATTTCTGATTATGAGAACAGAAAGATGTTAAATCATTCTTACAACTCTTGTTCTTGCTAGATTGCAATGCAATGCAAAATAACCATTTATATTGAAGCCACAGATATTGGTAGAAGTATTACATCTTGCAAACATTTTAAACATGGATGAAATCAACTATATAACAATTGTAAACAGTCTTTTTTTATAGCTTTCATATTGTAATCACATATTAGAATTCACTTCTATTCATTTTTTGACAATTCACACATGATCGTGATATTAAAGACATATTTTAAAAAGGCTATATTTATGTGTGATACATAGCTGATTTCATCCTTGTTTAAATATTTTGCCTTTATATGCATATGAGACCAGAGGCATTTGCATTACAGTCTAGCAAGAATAATTACTTATATTATGTATAGTTGATTTTCATTTACCCACATATATGGATTTTAAAATAGAAAAAATGAATTCTGCCATATGAGCATAATATATAAACTATATAAATAGAGACTGTGTTTATATCTATTATGTAGTCAATTCCATCCTTGTTTAAATACTTGCTACATTTGTTATCTCTACATACATATTGAAGCTGTACATATATACAGTCATATATATGTGGGCTTCACTATTCACTGTGTACTAACCAAAGACCATAAATCCAAACACAGTAAATGTATATATTAAAAGAAATGGTTATAGATAGACATATGTATATAACATTAAATAAATTGTAAATAAAATTTATTAAAAAAAATAGGTAATGTAGAAATTATAGAAAAGCTTAAAATAAATTATTTTCCTTGTGTAAGATAAAAATATTGCATTAGCAAATAAAGAAGTTGCTAATGGCACAAAATCCATTAAAACAAGAATTTAATCTAAGAATCCATCAAAATAAGAATTTAACTGTGAATTGTTTGTATAACAATACAGACAAAATTAAGATATTTTGAGAACTGAAACAATAGAGCCAATAATAGACACTAATTAATATAATTGAGGTAAAAGAAAGTTAAAAGAGTATAAAGATTTTTTTTTGTTTAGAGATATAGCAGTTAGAAAAAAAGAGAAGTTAGTTATCTTCTTATGTAAAAAAATAGAGCGAGTGAAATGTATTTTATACCAAATATGTTTGAGTAGAGAATTTATTCCACTCTGGGAGGTGCAACCACCATCATGAATTGGTGACTGCACTTTAGTACCTCTAAGATGGACCTGTAATTCGTTGCTAGAACAAGCCTATGCTAGATATACACACACATTTCAGTTACCGGTAACTTTTATATTCATAGCTATATCTATATTATAGTATTTAAATGTATTCGCAAATTGCACCTCAGATGTATTTAACGAGGCTTAGATATGTATAATAGTGATCGCGAATCTTATTTCTTTATATAAACAATGAGGATTGCCAATTCCTCAACAAGCTTTGTGATAAATGCTTAGCCAGAGAAAGCATTTAAAATATCTGTCAGGAACCCCCCCCCAACCCCTGACTATGGTTTCGTGCTTTGGCACTCCTCAGAGAGGTGCCAGAGTAGGTTCAGACACTAGATCTAAAAACAGGTTTGAAGATATGTAGGTGTCTGAAAATGTCAGATTTTCAACTCAGTAGATAACTTTTAGATAAATGCTGGCTTTGGGTTGGTGTTTTTAGATCTAGTGTCTGAATCTACCAGGTTTGAAGACATGTAGGTGTATGAAAATTTCAGATTTTCAACTCAGTAGTTAACTTTTAGAAAAATACTGGCTTTGGGTTGGTGTTTTTAGATCTAGTGTCTGAACCTACCCTGGCACTTCTCTGAGGAGTGCCAAAGCATGAAACCATGGTCAGGGGTTGGGGGGGGGGTCCTGACAGAGATATTTTAAATGCTTTCTCTGGCTAAGCATTTATCACAAAGCTTGTTGAGGAATTGGCAATCCTCATTGTTTATAACTTACAAGCTTAAGAGAATAGAGTCATGTGATCTACGACTCTTATTTTGATTATTTCTTTATATGTAATATATAATTACATACATTTTGATTTACATGATTTTTTTTTTTGTTTCTTTTAAAAAAAAAAAAGGAAGAAATAATGTGGAATATATATATACGTATGGTAGCTGAATGAGTACATTTATTTTTTTCACTTACCCGTTATAATAAATACAGGAGTACTTTTAAAATCATTATAAAAATTATTTAACTTAGATGACACTGTCCACCTTGCCACGAAGCTGTTATTTGATCTTTAAAGTTTTTTTTTTTTTTGCAACAGAATGCATTATTGTAGATTTAATTGACGCGATGTTTAATTTTATAGTCAGAATAAGAAAGGCGTTTCTATTATAAACATGCATCTATGTTCTCTTTATATATTTAATTTATGTTTAGAGAGTAACTGCGGATATTATTATTGGTACGCATTTTAAGTGAATGTAAGGGTTATAAATATACAGTATATCTATACGGTACGCAGTATAATTAAGCGTTCATTATTTTATTTTTGTAATGAGTGTATACTGTAAACCACATATAATTTCTGTAATATTATTAAATCTATGGACAGAAACTATTTAAATAATTCTTGATCAGTGTAGCAGTAATAATAAAAACTGCCGGTATAATACCTGCATAGGAGCGTGTTTAATAGCTTGATGAAAAGGGGTCGGGTGTAAATTATGTGTATCGGATCTTCCAATATAGTAATATTCCCAATCATACATTTATAGGCATTAACATTATAAGGTTTTAAATTTACAGTCATTTCACTGCTTTCCCGGTAAAACTGACTTTTAGCAGCCCAACTTTTCGCCCTCTATTTTTAAAATATTGAACTATATTTTATTCATACTATGTAATTGTAAGTATTTTTTACATGAAGGTTAATAAAAAAAACTTACTCGATGAGTCCTATTTCTTTCACCGAAAACCCCAAAGGTGGGGGGGGGGGCAATAGAGAGAAGATCATTGGGTGTTCAATGGGATAGAGAGAGGGTCAAGAAAGTGTTTTATTTAAAAGAGAAATTGAAGATAAATCATCTGCCACTCTGGAACTGCTCATACAGCAATACATTTTACCTGGTACGCAAATAATCACTGATGGTTGGCATACATATAGCAATATAAGTAGTCTAGCTAATAGGATATACCTTCACTCCATCATCATCCACCAAGACAACTTTGCTGACTTAGGCGATGAACTTATCTACACTAATAATGTGGATGAGAGCAAAGCGTATGGAACTGCTCATACAGTAACACATTTTACCTGGTACACATATAATCATTGACAGACTGGTGTGCATATAGCAATATAAGCAGTCTAGCTAATGGAACATACCCTCACTCTGTTGGCATCCACCAAGACAACTTTGTTTACCTGGATGATGAACTTATCCACATTAATAATGTGGAAAATATGTGGATGAGAGCAAAGCATAAGTTAAAATACCAATGTAGTACTAGCAGAGCTGTTTTCATTCTACCTGCAGAATTTGCATTTAGGGTTATGCACAAAAATGCCATTGTTTTTGGAAATTTCCTTAGCTCAAAACTATGCATAAAAATGTAAGTTTTTTTAATTTTTTTTTATTAACCTTCATGTAAAATATACATGTATAGTTAGATATACTTTACAATTACATAGTACAAAAAATATAGTTCAATTTTTTAAAAATAGAGGGTGAAAAGTTGTGGCCGCAAAAAGTCAGTTTTACCACTTTCTCTTAATAATGTGTTACTTGGTGATCATTGGTGTCTCGACATTTACTGATTGCTTTTCTTCTTATATAACTTCATTAGCTAATGCTTGTCTGCAGAATATTCAATTGATTGAAAAGTCATTCCTGAACCCAGGTCACACTGAGGCAAATGAATTCCTTTCTCTAACCATAGATTAGAGGTAAAGTAGCTATCCAGAGTTAAGTTGGCATTATAATGAAGTTGTCATGTTTTGAGACCCGCTCTTCAAATATATATTTAATCACCAAGTACCACTATGTTTTTCTACTTTATTTTATTTATGTCTTTCTTAATATGATCGATGCATTACTCGTTAATTTGGAAACAACCATTGGGAAGTTTATATATGTATAAATAAGGCTATGTTCAAATTTGGCCTATGGTTTATGTAGCTGGTATAAGCAGGCTAATTTCACTCTGTTCTTGCACCATAGAGCAATCTTATTACTGTCGTTCTATTAAATGAAAATGACCCAGATAATTGACGATGCGTATCAGTGTTTTATTGTTTCCATTACAAGGACCAGTTGATTTTATATGTATATATTTATGGTACTTCCCCTTTTGTAAATAATTTTTACTTAATCATAAATAATAATTTTTTTGTATTAATAATAAATTATAATTCATCATTATAACGAAGTTGTAGATTCTGTTTATTACTTATATATGTTAACCTGATCACATGTTAGGATTCCCTTTTGAGTCTCATCTCTACCTGATCACCAGGCTACATTAAGAAAATTAACTTTCATGAGGTAAAGGGAGTAAGTCACTCAGTTGTAAGCTGGAGTAGTAGGCAAGGTTCGAACCCTGTCTGTATCTCTAGGTTAGGTTAAAGTAGCTATACTTTCTGACAGTTACAATATAAGATTGTAAATATAATTGATACTTTTACATTTATAATGTAATTATATAAGTGATTTAACATCATTTTGTTGAATTTAATAACATTATGCACACATATATCTATTATTATTATTTAACAATAATGTAGGAGACAGCTTACATTTGTGTTTAAAATTTATCTTGAATATTACTTGATAGAGCTGCCATTTTTATAAAACTAAGAAAGCAAATATATTAATATTGGGTTATGTATGCAAAAATTAGAATATTTATTTTAAATATGTTGAATTTTACCCACTAAATCTAATGCACAATTATTGAAAATTGATAATTGTGTTTTACATATTTTAATCAGACAATCTCACAAAAAGTTGATGTATCGATATTAACACTAGCTGGAAAAAGTATCCATTCCAGTATTTTTAAATAGTTTAAAGTACTGTATTTATTAGTTATTGCATATTTGATATTAGGTTATTTAGCTGATTTGAAGGAGTCTGAGTTTACATCTGGATTTTATATGAATTTTGCCCTGAATAATATCATTTGTTATATGTATTAGCTCTATAAGTATTGAGAAATGAGACATAAATTGTCATTTTACATTACTAGGCAATATGAAAAAAAAATGACTTGGTAATATTAATAATATTTGGAGTTTTTCTTTCCAGTTTTTATATCCACACATACACACACTAAAATAAATCTTTTCATGCTAAAATACATAAAATGTTTTTCAAGTTTTTCTTAATGTAAAAATAATTAAGAATCAGTAACATTGCAGTTATTTTTTTCAAAGTAGTAATGACTGAATGTCCGTTTTTTTAACACTAATAATTCTTTGGAATTCAATCACTTCTATCATGAAAAAATAACTAATGTTATTGCAATGATGAAGTATGATCTAGTCTGAAGTGTAATACATGCACTAACATATAATGACTTCAGAGAATAAAACTTTCTTCCAAGACCATAGGTTTGTAAGAACTATGGCTAGCTAATAGATTAAATATATGCATTTTTAAAATAAGTTATATACACAAATTTGAGTAGAAATTAGTTATATGTTATTAGCAGTAAATCTCACCAGCAATAAATGTATTTGTATGTGATATATGTAAAATAAAAAACATTCTTCTTAAATCTTTTTTTCTCTCTCTCTAAAAACACTTTAAAAAAAAAAAAAAGCAACTTTCTCTACACAATTTTCTATAACATTTTAGAATTATTGATTTTTTTAAAAAAATTTTCATCTCATTATCTAAGTGATAAATACTAAAAATGATCAAGTAAAAGATTTACATTTTCATTATCTAATTAATCAGAATTCAAGATAATGTTAAAGTAAAAGATTTTCTTCTGTTCTTTGGTTAAAACGTTTCCTCTTTTTTTTTTTTTTTTCATGTGTCAAAGCATCTGCCGGGAAGCGAAGCCGGGATAACTGCTTGTAAGGCAACTGTGCTGACCACTCGACCACCAACGCTTGATTACATTTCCTCTTTTGTTTTTTAAAAAAGGGGGAAAAACAGATGCCATTAAGTATAGATTAAAAATAAATGAAAAAATATGATAAAGAAAATTACTATAAAATGACACTAATGAATGATAAACTTGATATTTTCAAAAGCATACATACTTTTATAGAATACTATCATAATTTAATTTTAAAAAAATCTGAGACATTTCCTTATATGACAAGTTAAAGTTAAAAACCAAAATTGGGAAATCCTTTTGTAGATCTTTGATCAGCATTTGATTACTAAAATTTAAAATAAATACTTGTAAAATCATTTTGTCAAAGTACAAAACTTTATTGCTAGAAGTTCTATCTGAGATAGCTAATAACATGGGCATCAAAAGAACTTTGATAGAGCAGCATATTTTCCCAATTGACTGATTTTCCAATAATGGTGTTTGTGGTCCCAGAAAAAGAGATCATCCACTTACATTTTACCAAAAAAAGTCTGTCTGAATTCATAAATTATCTAACATAAATCAATCTAACTCGTGCAATAAGTTAATTTTCCAAATGCCTCAAATCTATGGTATATGATGTGCTTGAAAAAAAAATTGTTTAAAAAAAAGTAAAGAAAATAAATAAATGATAGCCAAGACTTATATGCTTCATAAACTGTCTCTATAAAGGAATGAAAGAAATGAAATTACATAAGTCAAATGACTAAATGTGTAGCACCACTACTCTTCCACACACGTTCATGTTTATTTTTATTAAACTTTGGATCTTATCTGAAAACATGATTGAGTTATTTGAACTTTAAAACCATAAAGTTTCTATGGTATAAATATTTCAAATGAACTTTAAATGTGTATTTCATCTGTTTCTTAATAATATATTTTACTTTAACAATGATTTTACACTATTTCTATGACTGTACTTATTTATGTCTATTATTATTATTTATTTGTCATTATGTCTATTATAATAGTCGTTGTTTAAATTCTTATATAAGAAAAATGACAATGTCATATATTAAAGATAGATTATTTTAATTTTTAAATTAACTAGAGAATTATTTTGTCATGCTAGAGATTAACTATGAAAGTTTTTGTTTTTTTTTAAATCTCATACAACCTGTTAGTTATATATATATATGGTTTTCTTTAGTTGCGATAAAAGTTAACTATTAACTGGTTCTAGGAAAATATTCAAAATATATTTGTTTGAAAAGTAAATCAGTGACTTAATGAATTAAATAGAAAAAAAAAATCTAGCTTTGAATCATAGGTAAGTGATTTATCTATATCTTAGTAAAATAAATAACGATGCATCCAGGTAAATTATTTTTATTAGAATTTTCTTATTGTTTTAACTCCAAAACAGATAATCTTGTTGTGCAGTTACAATCTAATGTAAGTTATCATAAAAGCATGGGTGATTTATTTTATGTAGAAATGATCTCTGGATGTATAATAAATACCTGTCTAGATTTGAGGGGGGGGGGTCAATTATTTCTTAGATTTTGATCATGTTTCTTAAAGATTTTAATATCACTTGATCAGCACATGTTTATATATATATATGTATGACCACTGACTGGACATATGCCAAGATAATTTCCATATCTTGGGGTTATGAGATATTAAATTCCCAGGCACAATTAAAATTGTATAATGGATATATTTAAACTATCATTTTAATATAATAGAATAAAATATATACATGGTGCTATCACTCATTGTATATTTAGCTGGGTATTAGAATACCATTATTACTTTATTATATTATAACCTTCAACTTTTGTGATAATCGTTGTCAGGTATTCCTTCTCATTCATTTTACAACCTCCTCATGATCCTGATATATGTAATTTTTTTGTTGTTATTTTTTATCCTATTGATATTCAACTAATTCAGCTGATGAAAAGTTACACAATGGATGTTAGAATAACCAGTGCTGTAAGACATTTCAAGTCCATTGAAGATCAGATGTTCATGGAGATGATCATAGTAAATAAGTAATTTAAAACCAGCTAAAGTTAATATCTTAGTTACTTTAGGACACCATTCCAAGGCAGTGGACAGAATATCCATCCAGATATAATTATATGAGAAGAGTGTACCGTATTTATATCTTTTGTCTCATGTGTTGTCTACCAAAAATAATATTCCATCAAAATTTAAACATGATGTAATACAAAAAGCCATGATTATTAATAATTATTAATTCATAGATCAATCTAATATTATAATAGATAATAAAATATAAAGATTAAATTGAGATATCCATCAAATATTTATGAGCTAAAAGAAACCCATGGTGGATGGATAATTTGTAATAGTTAAATAAGTTACCACAAACAATCAATAAACCCAGCTTTGATTCAAACACTAATTAACCATTTGGCAATCTTTGAATTCATAAAAAATGATGGTCAATAATCAATTAAGTTTGTGAACTCAAACCCTTAACTGGCAGATTGTTAACCTGCGAGTTTGTAAAAATTATGAATCAACATCCACTATACCAATCTTATGTAAATTGTATATTTAAATCTCCATTGTTTTTATTATATCTAAGTATAAGTTTATTTATTTATGTTGAACTAACCATACTATTTGTGATTATTATTCAATTAGAGTCTTGTGTGTCTCCCTGACCTGAAAGACAAAACAAGAAATAGTTAAACACCATCAATGTTGTAGCCAAAGGAAGATATTCATGGTATTATGATTTGTCACATCACAATATTAATACAGATACTTGTAAAACACACTTTACAAGGGCAAACTTCCAGGTCTTCATTATTCAATCAATACAACACTATAGTGATATCACCTCACTTAAAATGAAATAACGATAATCCATTTTATTTTCAAAAGTTTGAAAATTGTTACTTCTTGTAACTGCAATTCATATTATATTTAAATAAATAATGCTCTTTTGTAATGAATTTATGACAGAATATCAATATTAAGCCCACTATTACATAGTCCTTTTAATGACTTTAATAAGATTAATATTAAAAAAAAGATAAATATTTTAAATTTATTAATACTCTTCAGAATAATTGTGACAAACAATGGAAGCTGCTTACATCTACCTACACTGCTAACCTAAATAAATAAATTCCAGTTATTATGACATCACATACAAATGATTCAGCTACTCCAATAAGAGAAATTAAATTATACATTAAGCACAGCATCATAGCAGTAGTAACTTCATAATATTTTATGAAAGAAAAAAGTATTATTTCATATGATTAATATATTTGCTACAATAAGCTGTTATTCTACTAATTTATTATATAGAAGTGAAACTCAGGCACCCATCAATATAATAGAAAAGTTCCTTTTAAGAATGTGTTATAAAATTTTTAAAATACAATTATAAAAACAATGAATATGTTCTTCAATTTTCTGAATACATTATTAAATTTATTATAAACTATTAGAAATGTTAAACTTCTCTCTCCATATTATAATATATAAAATTAAAAGTGTGTGAAGCGCTTGAAAGAGAAGCTATAGAGAGTGCAAAAAATATTAAACGCTAAGTGCTTTCGAGGCATTTGCCTCATATTTATAGCGATAATGAGAAATGCAGAACAGAGAAATAAAGGCGATATGCAAAGTATATGCAAATGATTTAGATAGCTCAATGTAACTCTATCAATAGATGCGACATCTGCTTTGACATTTCCAAATGTTGGGCTATCTAAATCATTTGCATATACTTTGCATATCACCTTCATTTCTCTGTTCTGCATTTCACATTATCGCTATAAATATGAGGCAAATGGCCGTGAAAGTGCTTAGTGTTTAATATTTTTTTCACTCTCTATAGCTTCTCTTGCAAGCACTTCACACACTTTTAATTTTATAAATTTATTATTGTAAAATCACACCATTCAATTTGACATTTTAAATGAATGGACAATGCCAGATTTCCAATAAGAGATCGTGGAAAAAGCCCATCTATGTTATAAAAATTATTTCACATTCTAAAAAGTGCAATGTCAATTATTTCCATTGGAAAGACATGGCTAAAAATAGCATGTATTGAAGAGCTACAATTAAACATAATGTTGAAGTATTTCAGAAAGAAGTTTTCTGCCAAAGGAATTAAAAGATAGCATCATAAAATATCAATTAAGCAAAAATGGATGAGTATGTTCAATATGTGGATATATTTGTGGTTCATAGATTGGTTTGTGAAATCATTGCAAAATTCATTTCTAAAAGTTTTTCCCCTCTCTCCCTTTTCTTTCTTTTGGAGTTGAAATGGCCATATTCATTTGTGAGTAATTATTTTTTATTATTATTGAATAAAAGAAGAAATTTTAATTGTTTGATTTTAAATTTCTTATGAATTTATTTAGAATTAATAGGTATAAGTGTTACAAAATATGAAAGAATAATTATATTAGTTGTTAAGTAAAGTTAATACTGAAAGTGATTTAAATAATGTTATTACAAAAAATAATTGTAACAAGAATAATAATGAAATCATAGATTTTGGTGAAATTAGTTTGAAGTGGGAAATTCTTGATAAAAATTCTGTGATAAAAATATAGTTTTAGAAATAATTTTGACTTCTAGCACCGTAATTTATATGATGGACTTCAAGTCATTTTGAATAAAAGCATAAAAAGTAGAAATGAATTTTCAATTAGTTGATGTTAAATGCTAAATTAATAATTAATAATGCAATTATTTCAAATAAAGAAAAACTAGTCATTTTGTTATGATGTACAGAGATATTTTTAAAGATAAAATGGAGAAATAATAGCAAAAACATTTATTTGAAAAAGAATTCTGTTTTACATTATTAAAAAAAGCATTTAATAAGCATTATAAAAAGAAATATAGTACTTAAATTTTTAATAGGTATGAATATTAGTGCCATTCAAATGATTTCATGACAATTAAGATATTTATGAATATTAGACCTCATAAGAAATGTTTTTCTTTGAGATTCATTTTTGATTTTATTGATAGTGTTGGTGAAGATATTTTGATTTCTTAATAAATATTTTAAAAAGTTTTTCAATTTTAAAAACAGATATACTGCTTCTTTTGAGACTTTTGAAGGATTAATAAATTTAAAATATAAAATAAATTGGTTTATGGTAGTATTGATATAAAAAGAATATGTATCAATTTATTAACAGATTAAATGGTATCAGTGTTCTTATTTATGTTTTTTAATAATGAATCTTTATTAAAAAAAATAACATTCTAAAGAGTTAGCTTCTATTATTATAGAATTGTATATTCTTAAAGTAATAGATTTTATAAAATAAAAAGATTGGATATGTTATATTATTTCTCTTTTGATTCATTCAGTTTATACTAATTACTTGAAATAAATAAATACTGATCATAAATATGAATATTTAAAATTGTTATATATGTTGAAGATTATTTATTTGTGATAGAAAAGAACAATTAGGATAGTTGAATAAATTTAATAGTTTGACCCTTTTATAAAATATATTGAAAGGCAATGAGTTTTGTTCAATTAAATTTTTTGAATTTATTAATGATAAGATAATATCATGTGGTATACTCATTATGTTAAGATGAAGAATTTAAGATCTATTATTAGACTTGAGAGCTATCACAAAAATTTTAATAAGTGTTTGTTATAGAAATGAAAAATTATTTTTTAAAAAAAGAATTACATTAATAAAGGTTATTATGATAAACTGAATAAGAGCAATTTCTTTAATAGAAATTAAACAAATATTTTTAAAAAAATTAATAAGAAAACATGACTTCTTCATCATTTAAATTATAAGATTTTAGTGATGAATCAATATATATTTGAAAATAAAGAAATAGCATAAAATAAGAATGTTATTCTAAATAATTTATTAAATAATATAAAACAAATAAATGATATTATTATCTGTTTTTATAGAAAAGTTACATATATATATATGTCAAAGTCAGTTTAAGTTTAACTGAAAGATTATAAAATTAGAATAAGAATATTCATGAGAAGTACACAGGCCATCAGATTTTGTTTCAGCAGGCTATGGATGTCTTCTTTAAGAATAATAAAAAGAATTAAATAATCTGATTTTAATAAAATATTAAGTCTGAAGCTATTAATTTGTTCAATCTTCTCATAATATTAAAGGTAAATAGAACATTAGTTTGAATTATGGAAAGTTAATATACTATAGGTGGGGACATGGGTTGCTTTGAGTTATTTTTGCACTTGAAAATGCTTTGGTAGGAAAATCAAGTGAATTTTTTAATTTGAGGTGACTAATAATTTAATTTGAATGTGTATTTGGTTTATACATACATACATATATACATATAGTGTGTGTGTACACACAAATTATTATTTTTATAAGTCAAGCATTATTTATCAATTATGTGCACATTGCCTTGTAAATATATATGTATATGTCACAAATTTAGTTTTTTCCATAATCTTTTAGAGAACTCAAAGTCAAGGTCTATTTTAACCATATGTGTATAAGATAGTTGAAATGTTATGAAGGGATATGAAAATGTATTAATATTTTTGATTAGCAATTATTTTATTTACTGTAAAATTTTACATAGATTTTTTAATAAGAAATTAATAAAAATGTATAACTAATAGGTGTTATAATGATTATAAACTTCGTGATTTTTGATCATGGAATATAAATAAAGTAAATTTAATAATAATAAATTTTGACAACATGCTTTATAATGGTAATATATTATTTCATTTAATATATATCTGACATCTTTAATCTTTTAAAAACATGTTAATATATATCAAATATAATTTGATTTGATTTTTGTAATTCATGTTTAAGATCTTTTATTTCACTATAAGATCAAATTGTTTAAGCATTGAAAAAAAAACAATGAATATAAGACATTGCAAATCGATTCTTATAACCAGTTTCTGATTTTTTTTTTCATGAATTTTATAAATTAATAGCTTTCACATTAACACACTCCTACAAAAATATACTTACAGTTATGTTTCTCCATAATAAATTTACATCTTTATCATTTTTTTTAAGATAATCATTGAGGTAATTTACAGATCGTTTTGTGCCTGTGAATAAATTAGAACCTCGCTCATAGGTGACATTAAATTTGTTTACTGAATAATTTGTTAAATGCATGTACAAATTTTCCTATAAAAATGAAATAAAAATACATTATTAATGTAACCAAAATAATACAAAATTAAAAATATTCTTAGATATTTTACTAAAAATGAAAATAATTCTCTATCTAAAGCATATAATTTTATTTATTTAGTGGTGACTCTTATTTCCAGCCTTTTATTTAAGCACTGATATAACTGATGGATACCGGAGTAACTCTGAATAAGAAAAAATTCATCACTGTTTAATGTAAAATAATTGCTGATGACTATGTTTTGTTCTGCACTGGAATAGGTATCTTACTTATTTACTAATTAAAAAAAAACAAATATTTATACAGACATGGAATAGCAGTAACTAATTTATAATGGTAGTTTATATTTTAGCTTCCAGTATGTTAATACTAGATGTCAGTTTGAATTTAATTAAATAATAGAGATCTAGAAACAGAAAAAAAAAATCCAACTTCCATACTGTGTTGACATCTGAAATGCCAAAATTTCATTTGTTTAAATAACAAATAGGTTGTGCCAATATTATAGCTTGTAGCTATTCTCTTAATTACAAATCTGAATGCAGACAATTATAACAACATAGCCCTTAAGATATAGGACCCAATTCAGATGCAAAATAATATTCTACTTTACAAAAGAATAAACGTCATGGAGCATGTGATGGTTTTTTATTCTTATAAATATGTCCATTGAATGTTGTTTGGGTGTTTCTCAACTGTGATCTTCCTGAATGATCAGATAGATCTCTTAGATAGGATCTTTTAACTGTCACAATCAACAAGAAATAATTATTCATATTACAAAACAATTTTTTTTTTTGGCAATTGATTGAGATACATAGTAAGGTTCTTCACTCAAAATCTTATATATTTTCTTTTGGTAGAAAAAAAATAGAAAAGTTATTCTTATTAAGATTCATTTAGAAAGTCAGCTATAATATCAGTTCTTTATTTTAAAATGTAGCTATCTTTGATGTTAATAGTATTGTTATAATTTGAAGAATCATTTAGTCTATTAAGATACAGTATTGTATTGTTAAAAATTAGTATATGCATATAACTTTATCTATGCATATGTATTTATTGTAAATAATAAATTTGTTTTAAAATAAAAATATAGAGTTAAAAAATATAACTATGATATGAAATGATTAATCACTTATGTTAAAAAATTATTAGATTAATTCATTAGTCCTCATTTAGGGTAAATTTAATCTATCTATTATAAAAGCATTAATATATTTTCCACTGTCAGTTTTTCATTGCCTGAGCTTGTTCAAGATTTGATGTTAACAATAAAGAGAAAAAAACCCAAGATCAGAAAACTGATACTATGAAAAACAGGAAAATATAACATTGTAAGTGCAATTATCAATTTTCTGGGGTCTTACTTCAAAGTCACTCAATGCATGAAATTAAACAATTATTTGTTACTGATACATATTATTAGTCACAATGTAAATATTAGCAACACAAAAACAATTAATTAACAAGAATCTTTGATTTTTGGCATTAAAAATAATCAAATAGTTTATTGCTTGAGAGTTCATTAGGAATGAAAGAGCTGGGTTGTAATCCATGGGTTTTGAGTTCCAAAATCTGTCATTCAACCAAAGTATTAAACCACAAATAGTCAAAGGATTTATTACTTTGGCATTCATATGAAACTTAAGCATCAGAAATGACACACCTGAACCATGATCAATGAACCTTTAGCCCCAGAGTCTGAAACTCTCCTACCACACCAAATCATACAGGGCATTTTATTATCAAACATAACTCATAAATAATTTTTATCAATATTTATTTACACTGTAGTCTCATTTGTATAATATGAGAGAAATTTTAAGTCGGACTTAATCATGCATTTCTGAATTAAATTTCTTTTCAGCTATGGCAGATTCATACACACACAAAAAAAATCCAGTTACTTCTTATAGTTAATGAAGAAAAAATTAACCAATAATATCTAATGATTGTGTAATTCATCTTTCATTCTTTGAAATAAAGCAGTAAAATCTGCTTAGCATGAATAGTGATATTTAAGAACTTGGTGTAACTGATGAAGGAAACAATTTATCTACTCTATTTTGAACACTTTTTAGTAAAAATCTTTTATTTTACATAAATGCATACACAATCTTACATTTCGACTGTCCTGCAATCTTCTTCAGAGCCACTTTTACAATAAAATATTTTTGCTAAAAAGTGTTCAATGTAGAGTGGATAAATTGCATTTATAAAAGATATTATAGCAAAATAAAAAAAGTGGAGAATTTAGTAATATTGATGAAGGAAGCTCTCCTAAAATCAGTCCTATGACTTGTATTGTTACATTTACAATTCAGAAATTGACTGCTATATATAGCATTTACTATTTTCATTAAGAGATAATATAGAGTGATTAAATGCTCCTCAATTCATAATATTATAAGTTTCAGATCATATCAATTATCTAACAATTATATTTAATTTTGTTGGTTTCATATTTTTTATACATTTCTACTATAAGGCTTTACTAATATGAAGAAAATATTTGTGTGAAATAAACTGAAGTGATATTAAAACTTCAGTGTAACATATACAATATTTTCCATTATGTCAATACATTATGACATGATGGGAAATCAATGTATCTTCATTGGGATTAATAACCTTTATCAAACAGCTTTATTTAATAAAATCTATTTAAAAACAACTCCTTATTGCACAAGGCAATCATTCATTTTTTAATATGAAATCTTATACAAATAAATATCCATATATTGTAATAAACAATTTATATTATAAAAATAAAAAATAAATAAAGCAGTAGTATAACTTTAATGTGCTATTCATCCAGTTCTCTATTTTATTCTATATTGCTTCATGATCTCAAAATTGATGTATCTCTATATGATGTATTTTGAGCATCAATTAATAATTTTTTTATTACAGATGCAGATGTTTATTAATGCAAACTTTTCTAGTGAGAGAAAAAAAGTGCTATGTAACTCTTATCATGTGTGTTAATAGGCTCTTGTAAATAGGCATTGATAAATATTTCCACTAATTTATATGTTCAAACTTTAACATCAAATAAATTATCCTAGTGATATTTAAATGAGAATAATATTGTTAATTTAGTGTGATTGAAGTCACTTCAAAGATATCTAATAATGGCAGCTGAAACGTAGGTTAATAAAAATTGGTTGATTTTCATGTCATATGGAAATCTAAAAAAATACTATAGATAATATATTTAAGTTTGTTTATTACACACACATATATGTAATATGGTTGTTGTTGTTTTTATTTTGAGATATATTAAAAGAAGTTGAAAGATTTTCTTTTATTGATCTTAACAGTGCTAAAAAAATTTAAATTAATTTGGTATCAAATACTAGCAGGCAAAGAACAGAGTTACGCAACAGACTAAATCTTCCTAAGATTTATATATATTTCACCAAGCCAATCACAAGTACATCAGTTAAGATTATAAACATATATCTTTTACAGAAACTCACTAGCAATAATACTATTTCTGTAAACTTAAGAAATTAATGAACATTAGACGATATCCACATCCCTAGACTAGCATCTGGCTTTTGCCTTTATAAATTAGGGCCAGAGTTCAATCCAAATTAATCCATTTATATATCTAACATGAAATCTTTTACTCCTTTTTAAAATCAAGTTAATAAGCAAAAATAAAAAATCTTTAAATTTTTGAATCCAAGCCATATCAATTTCATAATTATATAAGATCTGACCGAGAACTATAAATTATGATGAGCTCACCTTCATTTCAATTGTAGGCATTTCCTACTCTTTGTCTAAGATGAATAATGGCTAGTTTAAATAAATATTTTGTAAACCAAGAGCAATCACATGACTATTATTGGCTAGCCTTACAATAAAATATTTATTTTATATTTATTGAATAAAAGTTTTTTGCATTAAAATATGTATAAAAAAGATCAATTTTCTCTTACTCATCTCAGTAATGCTAAAAAAATCCATATCAAATACTGTCACCCAGAGATTGTATGGCTAAGATTGATATAGCTGAAATTTTAAATATAATCTTTGATAAAAAAGTACTTTGAATTTTTAGCATCACTAAGAACGGTAAGTAAAATAGATCTATCTTATTATCATATACATATCAATAATTTATTAAATAAATTCTCACAAATACAGAAATAATACTGCATTATACACACAAACATGTATAATATACACAACTTATTATGATTTCTTGTAGACATATTGTTATTCTTAAAAAAAATTATTTTCTGGGACATATTTAATTCAATTGACAGAATCTTTCATTATTGAGAAAAAAAACAATGCAATAATGGCTAAGCTATCTAACTAAAATAAATAAATGTAGAGTGTTCTTAGAAACATCTGATTTACTCAGACTATTTCAAAATGAACATCTCTAGCAAGCAATAAATATTTTTATTTTCAGGTAATAAACATCTGATTCATCACACAATTTTGAAAGCTTACTAACAAAAATTATGTGTCAGTCTTACTAAATATTTTGTTTTCCTGATGTTTAAAAAGTGATGGACAACGTTACTTTAATCATTACTTGCAAAATTGCATCAAGCCAACATTTCACATTAGTTATTTTAGATAATTTGAGAGTAAAACTTCACTTTAACAATTCACAATTATAAAAAAAAAGATTATTTCTCTTAGTAACAATTCTTGATGAAACCACTGATATATTTCAATCAAACTTTAAAACATACATATTTATAGAATCAATGCAATCTTAATCTAAAAATAGATGAATAATAACATTATTCAGTATAGTAGGACATAATAATGATAATTTAGAAACTTCAAGTAAGCTTTATGCCCAAAGATTATTTTTTATGTGTCACATTGTAACTAAATACTACTCTTTGAACACAAAAGCACATTAGCTGGCTAAAAAGCTATAAATCTAGAATATGCTGTAAAAAAGCACTCTAGAATTTATTTTTTAATATCAATTAAAAATAGCTTTTTCATAATAAGCAAATTGGATGCCCAAAATACACGTTAACTTAGTATGGCTTTCAAAATGGAAATTTAAGGTTTAGCTTTTTTTTTTTATGTCAAATGTGTTGACCGGGTGCTTGGAAGGCAGCTATGCTAACCACTAGGCCACCAACGCTTGACTGGTTTAGCTTATTTTTGTATACCACATAAGCTTTAAAATTTAAATATAATCAAAACGAGGAGGGGAGAGTTAAATAAATTCTTAAGATAAATAAATATTATCTTCCCCCATGACAACATTAAATTATATTTAAAAAATTGTAAATTTATCAATAGATTATACAGTTCTTGTACAATGTAAAAGAGCTAGACATTATAAGACTTAATGGTAATTCTGCTCCAATAATAAAATGCACTTTATTTAACAATTCATGCATTTATTATATATGTATGCAGTTAACAGAAGCAGTTTCAAATTTTTGGAACCATTTTAAAACATTTTTTTTAATACTGCAGTCTATTAAGCTTAGATTTAATTCATTGTCACCCAATTGTTTGTCATAATTGTTCAGTCTCACATATATTTTATCCAATAGTTAATAGCAAAATCCAACATTTGAACAATGAATAATGTTATCCTTCACACTAATTGAGGAATACTCTTTATAGTTATTATCACACTACCATTAGTAACTACAATGAAATGAAAGAGACAATATTTAGTTCATGCCATTTTATCTAACATAGTTCTTAACAAAAATATAAAATCAGCACATCAAATAAATTCTCTTTCATTAATTACTTGATAATCTTTAGACAATCTTGTCAAAGATAACATTGCACTTTTATATTGCACTGCTTACAAATATAGTTGAAGATATGTACAAGAAATGTGAATAAATTATAATGAACTAAATTAGGAAAAACTGGATAAATAAAAAAGGAAGAAAAAGAAGTGAAAGAGAAAGAGAGTCAGATTTATTGAAAAAAAAAAGAGTTTTATTTGGAGGAATAATTTATTAAATCATTATTTGTCAAGTTTGTTTTTTGTATTCATAAAAGAAAAGGAGAATGTTGAGAACAAATAGAAAATAAAATCATGAACAAAAGAAAAAAAAAAATAAGAAATAATAATCTGAATAGGAAAAAAAAAGGATCTAAGATATTTGAATGGGGGGAATAGGAGCAATTGAGAAGTGAAACAATAAGAGGATGTATGTTGGAAAGCTAATAATAAATTAGAAACAGAGGGAAAAAGGGAAGACTCTGTAAAAAATATGAAGAAAAATGGAAAAAAAAAAAGGGAAACAAAAAAAAATAAAGAGGATGATAGAAATAAGAAATTGAGGATGAAGAGATTGGAGGAAAAAAAGGGGGGAAAGAAGAGAGAAGAAAAAGGAAGAGAAGGGGAGGAAGAATAAATTGAAAGTGGAAGGAAAGTGAATGAGGGAAAGATAAATTTGGGGCTAAGGGAACACACTGGAAATGGAAAGGGTAAAAAAGGAACGAGCAACATAGAAAAAACCAAGAAGCAGAAAAAAAAAAAACAGGTAATCTTTAACATACAATAATAAAAATAAAGGGAGAAATAAAAATTAAGTATAAAATGAAAATGAAAAAAAAAAAAAATAAAAACAATTGAGTCTATGAAGTAATGTAATGGTTCTAACTCTAAATAATATCTGATAATAATTTATTTATTTACAAATAAATCATTCACTAATTAATGTCTTTTATTGAGTGGAATTTCAAATTTATTTTCAATGTTGAATGAGTGGGAGGATATTATATAATTGAATGGGTGATTTAATATGTTAGTAAAGTTGTATATTTATGATTATAATTGTATTTTAGGTTAAGTTAAGTTTTGGGAGATTTATTTGGGGGATATGGGGGGAAGATAAAGGTATGTCAATAGTGTGTTAAGAGTAATGGGAATAGTTCGGAAATAGTGGGTGTTATCTTGGTGTGGAGGATGGGGATGTTCTGTGGATAGTTGAGGGGGGGAAGGGAGGAAATGAATTAGGAGAAAAAAAAGGATATGGGAAAAGAAAAAAAAAAGGGAAAAAGAAAAAAAAAGAGAAAAGGAGTAATACCTTTTGATAAAAAACTGATATTAAATCAATTTTATGCCAAAGTATTGTAAAAAAAAAAAAAAAGATTAAGCTTTCTTACAATTAGTTGATTTCTATAAAAATATCATGATTGATCTGATAATATGCAAGTAAAATGAAATGTATCCAGTAAATTTATTTATACAATTTAAATTACAAAATATAACTTCTTTAATTATTTAGCTTTTCCATAGTTACACAATATTATTAATAATGCTCAATATTGCACAATGTCAGCAATTATAGATCACTTTAATGTTTATTTAATATGCACTCAGATATAAGATAGAGACAAATAAAAAGGGGACTTTTAACATTTAGTTTACACTCTTAAAATTTTTATACATATGCACAGAATCAAATAAACAAAATCTTTTATTCATAAAGCTCTATATTAATCATATGGTTGTATGTAATATTATTATTATACATAATATTAATTTTTATTAAGCACAATGTCAGCACATAATACTTAAATAAGGCTATATATAACCTTAGTACATGCTCCTTAAGTGCTTAATTTATTACGAGACTTCTACAAATCTAAATGCAAGATTCGACTTAATAAAGATAAGAGTGGCCCACACTCATATCTTCAACCTATTTTTCTAATTATACAGGCAAATCTAAAGCATTTTGATTTGGGAGCGTGAAGCTAATAAATTCTTCACTGATTAAGTCCATTATTCTTGTAATAAATTAAGCACTCAAGGTGCATGTACTGAAACAGTAAGGTCTGCTTTGCAGATATTCGTTTCACCTTTTCTCACCTATTTCCTACCCTCATACTTTAGTTTGAACCCCAATCTATCGTAGTGTGTCTGCAATACGCTTATATACCGAAAATCCCGCCTAATTTTAAACCACGAGTACAATGCTCAGATTATATATATATATAACTCATTCCCAAATAAATAAAATATTATAGATTATGTATTTGTTCACATAATTTAGATTTATTTAAAAGTAGGTTATATAAGTCGTAATTGCGCACACACTATGATATGTATTTAAAACATATCAAAATTATAAATTGTTAAAGTTATTTTGTTTAAATCTATTTACAAATATATATTATCGTCGTAATATATTTTTGATCTAAAATAAAATTCATTTAGTAAATATTCGTTTAGTAAATAGATTCAAATATTGCAATGTAAAAGTAAAATAATTTTCGTTTGATTTAATAAGTCATTCCAAGTATTTCTGTTAAAATAAATGAGGGACAATAGTTTAATTAGTTAATGTTATATAAGTTTATCTAAAAACATCAGATGTCCACTTAAGGTTTTCTTTAATTAGTAAAAGTAATTTTTAATTAAATCTAGTTTGTAATTCCAATGTCGACAGGGAAGTTAACAAAAGAAATTAATTAATGTTGAATTCCTTTGGACATTCGGATAGATTTAATTACAGCTGATAAGTCCGATATTTTTGTAATGCTCCAGGGCAGTTCTATTGTTAAATTCTACTATAAAAAGGAGGGTTTTCTTTTGTTCTCCATTCTAATGTTTCTAAGAGAAATCATTCTGAGGTCTAATGTTTCTAACCAAAATTATTGAAGTAATTTGTAAATCTTGACATGACTGAGTAGAGCACAAGAAGGCTATTTCTCTCCAAAATGGTAATATGCTTCCGTAGACCATCGGAAGTTATCACACAAAGAACCCCAGAACTGCTGCTGCTGCCAAAAATATGAACATTTCCAGATTTTGCTGTTAAATTATATAAAAACCTGCCAGCCATCAATCTACCTAAAATGCTTTTCCAGAGGTAACCCTAAATTAATCCAAGAGCTCCTGTGATAACTAACATGCTATATCTATTTTAATTTGTTTTCTTATATTTCACATAATTTTATTATGTATTTCTTTAACGGGTTTAAATATACTCAACATTTTGCTCTCTATCCTTGGGTTAATATTTTCTATTGATTAAGCTTTCTGTTATTTTATTATGATAATGTGTCAGAATCGTCTTTGATCGAGTGAATTATTCCCTTTGATGAAAATAAGATGCAGTTATGAAGGCATATTTTAAATTTCTAAATAATTTTCCAATTTTATTATCTTGCAAATCACTCGTTCGAGGGAGATTCTTTTCTTTAATATATAATATAATCACATAGTTTAAAATCTACATGTTATTGATTTTAATCTAATATGAGACTATGTGTGAGGTCAATGATTAAATGTGTCCCCTAGTGCATGATTGCATATATAAATCTATATTTACTTTTCAAACCCGCAAGCATGCATTTTCCTATTTTAATTACTGTGTTCTACTTTAATTACAAAGTTCATCATTGACGTCGAGAATGTGCGGACCCTTTTAAATGAATTTCTGGGAATTTGATTGGGCATTTCTCTTAATCCAAGTAAAACCCATTCAGTATGTTTTATATACACTAGTCTCGTATTGCTGGTAAATGAATTGGTTGTCGAGACTGCTTTGTTTTACTTTTCCAAGGATTCTTTATATGGCCAAGTCCATTCTCTTCGCTTGTTGTGATTTCCAGGCAGAGTGTGTCCACAAATGACACACCTGGGAATTAAACGCAATCGTCATCCAGTCGCTAAGTTTCGGCTGTTCATAAAAATACTTTCCTATGGGTAGAGATGCCCTCCGTAATCATTCCGGATCTTCAATATTGTTTTATTTTATATTTATTTTACAAAGAATCCGTGACTTAAATGTGTCACACCCTCCAACTTTAATAAATTCATTATCAGCAATACTGATCTCCCAAATGTAACTTTATTATTATTATTATTATTATCAAATAAATGCTTTGATCACATTCCTACTTGGTTGCTTAGTAAGCTTCTGTCCGTGCTATTCTCGAAATCAATAAATATGTATAACACTTAATTTCAAATATTTTCTTAAACTTGTATAATTGCTCAAAGCACCTCGCACATGTTCCTATCTCATCAAGCACATTATCATAATGCTATTAGCCCGAGGAATAGAATATATCACTTTGCTTTAAATCCTTTTTGTCATTTATTGGAATATAATGCCTACAATTATTTAATATGCGTCCCTGTCTCATATAAGCAGACAGTAGCGTTATATATATATATATTTTATATAAATAAATTTTGTGAAATTATTTAAAACTAAATTTGATCTCTTATTTTATTTGATTCCTATCACTGTCTCGGTCTATATATATATTTTCTGCATTTCTTTTGTAAATCCATAGACGTTAATTTGCCACCCAAACTTCATTTAGTATAGAGTCTTTTGTTTCTCCCTGACCACCAGGCACCGGTCAAAGGTTATACTAGTAGTGGCATCAGATGCATTATCATGTAGATGGCGCTGTGAAATTTGGACTTTAGATTCGAACTTAGTATATCTAGAAGGCAACCTCTCCTGGAATTTTCAGTTTCGTGTCTGGGGTTTGAATTCTGCAGTGTGTTAGCGAGATAGACGATTCTGACTGTTACAGTACTAAGATTATAACCTTATTTAAGTATTATTATAATGTTTTTTTAAAAAAAGATATGAATTCCAAAAAGTATATAAAATTCTTAAATGATCAATAACAAGTCTAAAACAGTCTAATATGCAACACAAAGCTTCAGTATTATGATCCCAGATTAAATATGGTTAATTATCAATCCAGCACACTTACTTATCTTATACTTTAACTTAAACATGCATTCTTAATTATATTTGAGATAAATAACTTAATATCACTTGACTACTTATATTTACATTAATGAATTACATGTAGAGGATATAAAGTTATTTATTGCTATTAAATCCATATTTATGAAGACTGTTATTGAATATGATCTATTATTAAGATATACTTTTCAACAGTTTTGATCAAATAAATTAGTAGTAAGGTGGATACATCAGCAGTAATTGCCTAATAATCCAAAATATTCACAAAGACAATGGTCTTTAATAATGATTCAACTTTAAATATAACATTAGTCTCATAAAACTATTATCCATACATTGGTCTTCTAGGTGATCCAAACCTTAACAAAAGTATTTATTAAACAAAATCTGGATAAATATACAGATAATGAGAATGAAAATATCATATAAAATTACTTGATGCATAGTTAATTAGTCATCAAATGTCAATTTCACTGTCATTTAATCTTTGTATTAATATTCATCTAAAGAAAATAAGATCAGTTGAAATTATGAATTTTAAAACTGAAAATTTTATATCCAAAAATTAATAATCTATGACTTTAACAAATCAGAAAATAGATAGTGTATGCATTTAAATTACAAATAATTATTAAACACTGTGCTAAGCAATTGAAAAAATATAATGCAACTAGCATTAGGCCCTCTGTTAACAGATGTACTGCTTAGTTGACCAAAAATCAAAAAGTCAAGAAGAAAGTATTTTGCAAATATATTTCTTAATGACCATCTACTCACCAGAATTAGTTCAAAATTGAGAGGGTTGTTGTGTTCTAAAATTAGTATTTAACACAAGCATAATTAAATCATATTTGTTTACCAAAAATAACGATTTTATTTGTATATCATAATAGATAGCAGTAAATTGTAACATAAGCAAGATAAAAGTTTTAAACAAAGGCAAAACTCCCCATACAGTAGTGCCACCCTGTGCCAAACAGAGTAATCAATGGATGCCAGAAGGCTTGTGCATAAAATCCTTCTGGCATCCATTGATTACTCTGTTTGGCACAGGGTGGCACTACTGTATGGGGAGTTTTGCCTTTGTTTACAACAAATTATGTGCTAGTATAGAGATGGTGATCATGTGATGTTTGATGGTTTAAGATAAAAGTTTATGGATTTACTTGTAATAAATTATTTAAAAAGTTGAGAAAACATATAAATAAACTTTACTTATTTTAATACTATAAAATGGTTTATTCTTCTAAAATAAAAAACAGAAAGCGATTAGGAGCACTATCTATAATGAACATAAATCAAAATCAATACTTTTACTATTTTTTGTATTATTGTAATATTTAAATAAATGTTATGGACATTTATATAAAAAAGATAGTCTTTATAATTTAAACTTTGATTTTATATTTTACATATTGAAAGCATGTTAAGCCATTAATAAAATCAAAGTTTAAATTATAAAAACTACCTTTTCTGTATAAATGTCCATAACATTTATTTAAATATTGTAATGAATATAATGAACATTGGATGAAAATATGTTAAAAAATTTTTCTTCTGTCTGGGTGAAGGTCAAATATCCAGAAATGAGTGGCAAAAGTTCTGCCAAACCCTAATAACAACTGATGCATGTTAAAAAAATCAATATTTTAGTGAAAATATAAGATACTACTATATTTTGTGCAATATCTTCAGGTGATCAACACTACTTTTTCCACAGATGAAGACTAATCCAGACTAAACATCCATCTATCAACTGATAACTTTAACTACTGAGTAGGTTGTGAAGTAGCTATTTAAAAGCAGCTTTAAAGCAATTCTGAAATTTAAACAAATTTGATTGAGTTAGCTTATTTTCTTTTCAGATCTCATAACTTTTGTGAATTTCAATATTCAAATACTTAATTTAAATTTCCTTGAAAAATATTAGTGTTAAAAACTAATACCATTAAACCAATTACTACTAAGAAAAATTCCTATAATCTTACTACTAGTGAATCTAATTGTCCCAATATTTGCTTTCAAATGGAGTTGCTACAACAAGTCACAAGTAAAATTTTTTTTTTCTAAAAAGAATAGACAAGTTGAGAAAACTGCTAATATGTTAGCAGAAAACGCTAATCCAGTATCTAATTATAATTAATAATACCTTTCTTTTTCCACTTTATACAATGCAAACATATTATTTTCTTCAAATAATTTTATTTCCTTACACTTTGAACTATATAAAGTGGAAAAAGAAAGGTGTTATTAATTATAATTATATATGTTAATAATCAATGTATAGAAGATAAATGAGAAAGAATAATAATAATCCTAAGCCTGTAAATCATGCTAAAGTTTTACTAAAAAAGAAGTTAAAAGAAAAACTCTTTTAATGGTTTATAATGAAGATAACAAACTTCAAAATATTATTTCAAAAAATTAAACAAATCCATCTTTCTTATTATTGTTACAATACTTATTTTATTAAAATTAATCAACCTTACACTCTCTATTAATTAGCATACCCACCTCATTATTATTCAGTTTTTCCAATTATCATTAATGAATTCTTGCAATTTGGATAAAATAAAAATCAAAAAATAATAATAAACAAAGCTACAATAATAATTGTATTTTCACTTTTACTGAAACTAATAAAATAAAAAAATACAACGAATTTACATTCATTTCTGAAGTTTAAATCTGATTATAAAATTAAAAAAATTATAAACTGTAATAAAATTAATATATATTTACAGGTACATATTAATGAACTTGTAATTTGCATCTTAAAGAATACCTCTAAAATTACTGATAGTAAAATTTTGTAAGTTTATTTTGATATTTTTCCTATATAACATTGAAATAAAAATAAAAAAATCACCTCAAATCAATTCGTATTAGAGGTAGGCCTTTTTTAATACCAGAATGCCATATACAATAATACCTTCTATTAGTCATTTTATTAATGCTACTGACTTAATTTCATTACTCTCCACTAAAGAATTTTGGCAGTTTACAAGAGTACATATAATAATAATGAATCAGAAAGTAGAATATAAATCATAAACAGTAAAAAAAAATCATATAATAAAAAAAACTCAATCCTTATACATATTCTTATGTGATTTAATTTCCATATATTTTCAAATGTTTTAAAACAAATTGGAATAGGTCTGGAATTAAAACGATTTATAATTTATACTGAATTCTGTCCAATTAATGCTAACTGATTTGATTTTAAAATCAAATTACAGTCAAACAAATTTTTAAACAATATTAAATAGCCATGAACATTACATGTCAGAAGTAGGAAGTTAGGATACTTCAATAGTTAGAGATCAAAACAGCTACTGATTGTCCTGTTGACAGATATATTACATGTAAATTTTTGACAAATTAAGACATATTTATTTAAAATGAAAATCTCAGTCTTGATTCCAGAAAGTTGAGCATGGTAGGTATAATGACAATTAAATTGACAACTTAATTCTTAAAACCCAATCAAGTATAATGTTAAAAATATGTCTGCTGAAGATGACACTTCTTTATTTGATTTCTACAAAAGTGATAAACCAGTGAATAATTTTTCCAAACACTCAGAATATTATCATTTCTTTTTGGAACCTACTACCATTAGCAGATAGAAGAAGTAACTCTCTCACAATGTGAAAAAAGAATATTTGAACACCTAATTTAGCAAAAAGTGAAAAAAAAGCCTGTTTTAATCATAAGTAATTCTAATATTTAAAAAATATTTCAATGGCCCAAAGTCTTAGATCTCAAATAAATACCATTGAGGATGTAAATAATTATCATAACTATAAAAAAAAATCCACTTTAGAACAAAAAAAAACTACATCTAATAAAATGAAAGGGCTCAATAATTGGCAAAAAATACATACATAATTTATTTACTTCTGGTTAAGGAAAGTTGATAAAAATGATAGATCATGAATATTTGAGCAATAGAAATGCTTTAATCATTAAAATAATATAGCACTGTTATAATGCAATTATGATAAATTTGCATGTTATTTCTGGATTTACAATCAAACTTTATTCTTTCTCATAGCTGATAAGACAAAGATACCCTAATTCTGATAGAACATCTTCAATATCAAAAAACCATCAACTCAAGACTTTATTTAATGATAGGTGATCTCAATACTACTTAAAAAAATTTCTAATCTATGCATTAAGATTTTGCAAGTAATTTCTTAATTCTCTGCAACAAATGGACAATCACTTACTAATAATCTATCCACATCACTAAAAAATCATATTTTATTTTCTCTTAGATTTACAATTACTCATTTATGATATGTATTGTAATAAATAAAATGAAAGCAGTCATAAGGACTAAGACTGACACTCCCCCCCCCCCCAATGAGAGAGATTCTTGTGATACTAAACACTATTTCTACCTATTCTAAAATAGTTCCCTATGGTAGCTGTGCATCTAAGATTAGCAAAAAATAATATCGCTCATATTTAAGATTAGCTAAAATTAATAATGTCTCAGGGTGATTTATCCTTTCTTTGCATAAGTGTAAGATTAAATATTAATGAGCAACTTTTCTACATTTATCCATTTTAATAATGGCTAGCAAGTTGGTTCTAAATTTTCATGTTATATTAAATCGATTGTACAATTATCTCAGAGTTTGAACATCATATAACAATTAATATTCCTCAAAATCCTTAATCTCAGAAATTAAGAAAATTATTTATTATTGAGATGACCAGATAGCAAAGGGATATTATTGTATCTAATCATATCTCAAATAAATAAAATACTATGATGTAAATGATGCAAATGAATAACACAAAGAATAACATTTTTTTAAGGAATGTGTAATAATTATAAAAATTATGTGAGCATATTTTATTTATTATAAATATAGTTAATGATCATTAACTAATTAATGATAAAAAAAGACTAGATAATTTAACAAAATATAACAATTAATTGTACTGATAATAAAATTATATAAAATATTCAAAAATAAATGTAACAACAATCCATAATCCAATGATTGCATTAATTTCTAGAATAAATCCAAAGCCTTGTGTAATTTTCATAAATATAATATCAATCTATCAGTTTACATTAATTTTATAATATTCATCTGAAGCTTTAAGCTGATGTAGCAAATATAATTCTATGCAATGATTTCTAGTCTGGAGAAGAAATGAATAAATATTCAGTTCAGATAAAATATAATATGCAATGAAGCAATCTTAAAATTTTCATAGTAAAATCCATGTATTGGTTTTCATTCTTTTAAAATTCTTTACTGAAGTGATATACATTGTTTGTCTTTTAATTTCTCTATTCAGAACTATGAGATGACTATTTGCCATTAAGAGGCAAATGTTTAGTTGGTTGTTTATCCAGGCATCATTTTAAGACAGGATGCCAATATGGCTAATTCTGAATCTAAATCTTATGCAGTCCTTCTGCACACAATTTAATAAAAGACTAAACAATTTTTAGCATCAGTGAGATCATAGATTTTACCTAAAATCCTTCTTTTTTTTTTGGATTTTTAAAAAAATATTTTTTTCAAGGTGACGTAGAAACAGAATATAGCAGCAGGTGATATATTGAGATTTTAAAATTGAGAGTACCAAAATTTTGTGATTATATCATTCTAACGGTCTAGACAAATATTATTTACAATTAAATGATTATAACTAAATAAAATAAATACATTATTGTTTTACAAATAATATTAAAATATTAACTAAATGATTTTGTATTTTATTTTTAAAGTTCTCATTATTATTAATAATAAATCTATTTATTACTCTTATAATAAATCTATTTAAAGCATTTTCTGATTATATCTTTTAATTATAAATACATCCAACCATGTAAACAATCATGCATGCACTCATACATGTTTGATTATTATATTAAAGCTTTACATTGTTATTAAGTGTAATCTAGATCATCTCACTGTAATAACAATTTTTACTATTATAATAAAATATTTTTAAATACTTTATTCTTATTATAGTTAGTGTAATGCATTTTTATCCTGTTATTCTTTCAAAATTGATTTTAAGTGCATTTGTATCTTTCTTAAAATTTCAACCATGATAAAACAAAATTTGATACATATAATTTTTCTTAAGATGCTTGGTATTTATAAAATGTGTAGAGGACATCTTGGATATTTTAATAATTTGTTTCACTATGTATTATCACCTGCAATATGAATATTCCATCCAAACAATGCTATTTGTAATAATAACAAAAATAATCAATAATATTTACTTTCTTGACAATCCAATAAAAATTTTTAGAATTAGTCTCATTCAATTTACGACAAAGTTAGAAATCATTAATTCAATTCTAAACACATTTCAGTATTTTATTCTCCATAATGAATAGCAGGACATTTAATCATAGAAATAAATAAAGCCATCTCACTATAATTCTAAAGCAAACACACCAACTTCCTGTTTTTCAGAGTCTTGAGAACATTTTCTACTGGAATGAAATTAGATAGAAGGCAACATTTTCCATAAGAATATGTCAAAACTTTCTCTTTAATGACAATACACAGAACAATTTCAACTCAGATATAGTCAATAGAAAATATTTTATGCTGACATAACTGATGAACTTGCCATCAAAAACTCCAAATAATATATCTTACAATAATTACATTATCAAAATTTGGAATAAAATAACTAGTATATTTTCTCATTAATTCATTTAAGAATGTTTTTCCATTATATTTTTCCTTAATTTTTGAATATTTTGGTAACTTGATAAGACATTTAAGTTATATGTAACAATGCTGAAACAGTAACACACTTATTTAACCTTTATTCTTTTTCAACAATTCAAAAAAATGTATTGACATTTTTAAACAAAAATATAACCAAATATTAAAATGAATTGTGATATAAAGAGTTCTAATGAAATCAGTTAGATAATCAAATCTGACAGATAAAAGAATTAAACAAAAAACATTGATAAAGTGCAAAAAAAAATCATATTTTTAATCTCTTCAATGAAAAGCACATAAAAACCACTTTTTTCATTTGTTAATCATATGAATAACTAGAAGTCAGTTTATCTTTCAAACTAAATATGTTGCTAACTTGTTAAATTTATATCAGTAATTGTAGAAAGTGTATTACTAAAATCTTAGATATACATTCAAGAATATGGCCCCAAGAACTATTTATCCCAAGGAAACTCCTTTAATTATCCAATTAATTAATCAATTAATAGATAACAAGATAAATTTTTCTCTTAGAAACCACAAATTATGGTCATAAAATCAAATCTAGAAAATTTAAGAATATTTTCTAATAGAGAAATAATCCCCAGAAGTTGCTACTGTTTTAATTAACCTACATGAAAACTTTAAATTTTAAATTTTACCTTGAATTAGATAAAAACTTTAATATAATTTAATATAAATTTCTCATATATTTATATTCACTGTAACATAATTATATAATAGTCTAACATACATTTTTAATGTAAATAAACTTATGTAACAGCAAAAAAAATTGCAACTTTTATCCAGTTTGGAATTGAATCTCATAATATGGAAAAGAATGTTTCGATTACTAAACAATGAGGACCTTGTACTAAAATCATAGTGGGAGGTGAGAGGTAAAATCATAAGAAAACTGTTTTCATAAAAACATAATAAAAAATATTTTAAGAAGATTAGAACAAACTCCCTATTATGGAATCTTCACTGCTGAAACTACCAAAAAGTAATTTTATAGAAACAAATTAGATATACATCATGCACATAGTATACATGAACTATATGCATATATATAATGATTAAATAAATCCTGAAGAGATAATAAAATATAAAAAATAAATACATACACACATGTATGAAAGAAAAAAAGTTATATAAAATATTTTCTCATAAAATCATTTTAACAATGCACAATTTCATTAAAATAAGTCACCATTTCTAATATTACATATTTATATTAATTATATGAATATTAAAAGCTAATATCTCTAAAATTAATTTAGCAATTTATGTATATATTTAATCATTTTGAAATCATGCTGTAGTAGAATAAGACATACACACATAAACATAAATAAATTGCTCTATAATTGAAATTATTTTAAATATTTTCTTTAATTGATTTTTGAATTTTAATTGAATAGATAATTAATATATGTTTTGTAATGGGTACATACGTACGTTACATCGTTTTTTATTATTAAACATGAAAAAAATAAAAGTTCGCAAATAAAACTTTTTTTTTTTTAAGAATTGAAAATTAAAATTCTATAGTAAACTCATATATATAACATCGCACAGATGAAAAAAATTATTAAAATAAAACTTTATTAAAAATAGAAAAAGTATTTTAAAAGCAAAAACTTAAAAAAAAATTTAGAGATAAAAATATATCTTTAAGTTTGAAAACAAATTATCTTTTGTAAAATGGAAATGATTATTTTAATTAGTAAGCTAGCCCTTGGGCATTTCAAATGTATAAGCAATGGTCAGATAGGAGAGGAAAAACAATAGGAACAGAATGGCCAATGAAAAAAATCCATCGGTGAAATCGGACCTCAACGGAAGGATCAGCATCATCGATGACGTGATGTAAATTGAATCCTTAAAATTAATATAAAAGGAAAAGTTTGGAAATTAGTTAGTTAGTTATTACAAGAGGATAGATATGTGTTAGTGTGGAGTTGGAGGTGAAGGGATTGAAAGACGCACTTTCAATTCCTTCAGTTGTTATAAAAAAAAAAAATGAAACATCGTTTTCTACATTGAGGACCAGCTAAAGTAAAAAACCTCTGGATGAATAAATAAAACAGCCAATAGAATACCAATCTTTTTAGGACGGCATGGGAATTCACATTCAAATGGCAAGCAACAGATAAAGATGAACTGTTTAAAACTGTAAGAACTTTATAATTAATGAACATTAAATTAAAAACTTTCTGTATTTAAAATAATTGCAATAGAATCCTATCTGACAAACTTTATTTACTAATAAGTAATTTCAATTTGATGTATTTCTTTTTTAAAATCATTTCCATTTATTTATTTTTTTTGTTCTTTTAAGTTTTATTTATGATTTTTGTTTTTCGTTAAACTAAATTGTATAAATGTTAAATTTAAGTCAGGCATGAATGGCTATATAGATTTGTGAAGTTTTATTAGAAGAGGGTAATCTTAGGTTATTCATTTTGTAGTTGAATTGGGTCAAGGGATTGGATATATTGGTGTAATTAGTAGATGTAGTATGAGGTTCGCTACGAGCAGAATTGTTAGTATATGCCGCACAACCCCCCTTTTGCTTATGAAATGGGATCGTAAGTCGGGCAAAAAGGACCGCAGTCCCTTCCTATGGAGTTTTTTTATTGCTCTTCTCATCAGATAGATGTAGTATTTCTATCTCGATGAGTCAATTTCTTCTCTTAACCTATATTTGTGCTGTGTATTCGTATTACATTGAATACATCGATATATCAGATGGATTGATGTTGGTTTAGCTGTGAACTTTTGGCCTAAGGTTAAATAAAGGATAAATATTTTCTTTTCAAATGCAATCTATGTAGTCTATTCATACTCGACACTCTAAATAAAAATGCATTAAATTTAAGTTAGGTATAGACGCTTGCATGGATTTGTTATCGGTTAATTATGTTTTTGGTTTTCATATTTGATCAAAATATATAGACATTCGGTAAATACTGATATCTTATGGTGAGTATCTAAGATGTATTTATTCAGATGTCTTTTAAGTTATTGGTGTCTATGCGGCATCTTATGACTGAATGC
The DNA here is from genome assembly GCA_028023455.1 of Epiperipatus broadwayi. Taxonomy (NCBI): domain Eukaryota; kingdom Metazoa; phylum Onychophora; class Udeonychophora; order Euonychophora; family Peripatidae; genus Epiperipatus; species Epiperipatus broadwayi. Next base: position 702,260 of record JAQFVV010006245.1, on the reverse strand, counting down.
CATTGGGTTTCTTATAAATTTCCTTCTGCAATTCCATCAATGATTTTATATTTTGATCGTTTATGTTTATTTTGAAATGTTTTTGACCGTGTAATCTATGTAACCAATCTATACTCAACATTAAAAACACATTTTATAATTCCATCTGTGTGAACTTATAAAATTTAAAAAGTAAACTTATAAAAATTAAAATGTAAAATCAAATTCTAAAATCAAGTTAAAATTATAAAATAAAAGTAATGTTAAAATGATTCAAAATTTATATGTGCGTTAATAAATGTTTGTGTGTATAATTACTGGCAGTGGCTTATTTTATTCTTTTTTATATATTCTTAGATAAGAATTTTTATTATAAAATGTAAATCTCTGCTATTCCACTGATCTAGTGACAATGGGATAATCACCGGATATCAAAATATATAATAAAAAAAAATTTTTTTTTGACCTATGTATCTGCCTACTTTATAAATTTTTCTAGGTTCAAATGCCTAGATGGCACCCTGTAGTGCAGATTGTGTTAAGTCACCTATTCATCCAGATTGTTATAGTTTAAAGAAAAGTTTAATTTTACTTTCTTCCATATAAATTTATCAAAATCTGTTTTCCATTTTATATTTTATAATTATCATATATGTAAAAGTGAAAATATTTTTTTTGTTTTAAGTGATGGTAATAAGCAGGATTTAAATTCTTGTAAGAATGGAAAAATATTGTGTAACAGGCACATATGCCGTTACATTATTTTTTTTTTATTAAACATGAAATCAAAATATAAAGTTCGCAAATAAAAATTTGTTTTAAAAAAAAAAAGAAATTTATATTTTGATCGTTTATGTTTATTTTGGAATGTTTTTAACCATGTAATCTATGTAACCGATCTATACTCAACATTATAAAACAAACTTTTATAAATCCATCTGTGCGAACTTATAAAAATTAAAATGTAAATTAAAATCTAAAATCAAAGTTAAAAATGTAAGTTAAATTTTAAAATGTAAAACTGATACTAAAATAATTTAAAATCTTATATATGTTTAAATAAATGTTTGTGTGTAATTACTGGCAGTGGCTTATTTTATTTTTTTTTAAAAAAATATTCTTAGATAAGAATTTATAAAATATACATCTCTGCTGTTCCACTGAGCTAGTGACAATGGGCTAATGGTCGGAATCAAAATATATAAAATAAATTTAAAAAAAAAACAAAAACTTACGTATCTGCCTACTATATAAATTTTCTAGGTTAGTGGTGCCCTCATAGTGCAGATACATTAAGACCTATTCACCCCGATCATTATAATTGGCCACCCAATGTGAGCCAATGTTTAATAAACCACGAGGACCCTGAGTAATTTTTTTCAAAATGAAATATATTTATCTATTTACATAAAACCGTATATGTTAAATCTTATAAAAGCACTGCCAGAAAGAAATAGCACATATATTAAAAACATGGAAGAAAAAGATATTAATAATTTTAAAACTAATTTTTTTAAAAAAAAAAGTCAAATGGTTGCAATTAATATGTTTCATTTTTTTTTAATGTGTATAGGAGCGCACAGCCACATAAGTTTATGATTGTAAATGTGGTACCTTACGATGAGTACTTTTTAGGGATTTACTTCATAGTAATCCTATTTAAGCATTTCAATCAGTCATAAATAAGTTGGTGGTATTTATAATTGTGCTGCAAGTATACACGTATAAACTCATTATTACTTAAAACAAATTTACCTCAATGCAACCTTCTTAAATAAATAATTTATATAATTTGCTTGTCGTGCCGTTTGTTAGAAATGAAATATAGAAAAAATAGAATTCTTGGGGGGAGGAGGCATAAATGTGGATGCTTCTTAGAAAAACAATAGTCAACAGTTTCTTTTTTTTATATAGTCTTTTGTAAAATTACTAAACCGAATGTTTTTGTAAATGTCTTCGTTAATCATGCCGTAATTACTAACCCTAAGTGAAATATATATTTTTGTTTATTTTTTTAAGCAAGTTTACTGATATGTAACGGGCACATACGCCGTTATATTATTTTTTTTATTAAACATGAAATCAAAATATAAAGTTCGCAAATAAAAATTTGTTTTTTTTAAAAAAAAAGAAATTTAAAAGTCATCTAAACTTTATAATATATATAAAATCACACATGAAAAATTATTAAAATAAAACCTTATTAAAAATAGAAAAAGTATTTTAAAAGCAAAAACTTAAAAAGATTTAGAGATAAAAATATATCTTTAAGTTTGGAAAACATATTAATTAATCATAAAATGGAAATGATTGTTTTAATTAGTTAAATGTAAATTAGCCCTTGGGCATTAAAAATGTATAAGCAAAGGTCAGATAGGAGAGAAAAACAATGGGATCAGAATGGTCAATAAAAGAAATCACTCATGGAATCGGATCTCAGTGAAAAGACCATCACCATCGTCATGATGTAATGTCCACTGGATCTGAAAGTCTACTATAAAAAGTGAGTGAAGAAAGAACAGGGAGAGAGGTGTGATAGTGGTGGTGATATGTGTTAGTGCGGAGTTGAAGGAGAAGGGATTGAAAAGACGCACTCTTCAATCCCTTCAGTTCTGCTAAAAAAAAAAAAAGAAAGAGAAATGACATAATTTTCTACATTGAGGACCAGCTAAAGTAAGACATCCGGATGAATAAATAAAATGGCTAACTGGATAAAAATCTCTTCAGGACAGCATGGGAATTCGCATTCAAAATTGCAAGCAACGGACAAAGATGAACATTTTAAAAATCATAAGAACTTTATGAACATTTTCAAAACAAACTCTAAATTCTAAACCTTTCAGAAATTATTGCAATAGTATTTCCTATCTGACCAAACTAAATTATTTATTAATTCTTTTTATTTGATGTATTTCTTTTTTATCATTTCCATTTTTTTTTTTTTGTTCTTTTAAGTTTTATTTATGATTTTTGTTTTTCGTTAAACTAAATTATATAAATGTTAAATTTAAGTCAGACATGAATGGCTATATAGATTTGTGAAGTTTCATTAGGGGAGGGTAATCTTAGGTTATTTGTTTCGTAGTTGAATTAGGTCAAGGGATTGGATATATCGGTGTAATTAGTAGATGTAGTACGAGGTTCACTACGGGCAGAATCACTAGTATACGCCACATACCCCTTTTGCCTATGGAATGGGATCGTAAGTTGGGCAAAAAGGACCACAGTCCCTTCCTATGGAGTTTTTTTTTTATTGCTCTTCTCATCAGATAGATGTAGTATTCCTATCTGGATGAGTCAATTTCTTCTCTTAACCTATATTTGTACTGTCGTATTCGTCTTACATTGAATTCATCGATATATCAGATGGATTGATGTTGGTTTAGCTGCGAACTTTTGGCCTAAGGTTAAATAAAGGATAAAATATTTTCTTTTCAAATGCAATCTATGTAGTCTATTCATACTCGATACTCTAAATGCCTTAAATTTAAGTTGGGTATAGACGCTTGCATAGATTCGTTATTGGTTAATTATGTTTTTGGTTTTCATATTTGATCAAAATATATAGACATTCGGTAAATAATGATACCTTACAGTGAGTATCTAAAATGTATTTATTCAGATGGCTTTTAAGTTATTGGTGTCAATGCGGCATCTTATGATGACTGCCATTGAATTTCTTATAAATTTACCTCTGCAATTCCATCAATGACTTTATATTTTGATCGTTTATGGTTATTTTGGAATGTTTTTAACCATGTAATCTATGTAACCGATCTATACTCAACATTATAAAACAAACTTTTATAAATCCATCTGTGCGAACTTATAAATATTAAAATGTAAATTAAAATCTAAAATCAAAGTTAAAAATGTAAGTTAAATTTTAAAATGTAAAACTGATACTAAAATAATTTAAAACCTTATATATGTTTAAATAAATGTTTGTATGTAATTACTGGCAGTAGCTTATTTTATTCTTTTTTTAAAAAAATATTCTTAGATAAGAATTTATAAAATATAAATCTCTGCTGTTCCACTGAGCTAGTGACAATGGGCTAACGGTCGGAATCAAAATATATAAAATAAAATATATATATATATATTTTTAAAACTTGACATATCTGCCTACTATATAAATGTTCTGATGTGATGTGATGTATTATGGCTTCTCCTTAAACGAAGTCAAGAATATCTCAGCAATTATGCTTAGTGGCGCCCTCGTAGTACAGATATGTTAAGACCTATTCTTCCAGACCGTTATGATTGTAAAAACAATTATTAAAATCTTTATAAACTGCAACAGGCAATTATTTATAATGTAATAGTGAGGGTTGTTGTATGTGAGTTATTTAGTTTCATAAATTGGAATGAGAGATATTAGAAAAAATGGATAACAAAACAGATAACTCTGTTGAATAATGATATTACAGAATAAATAGATACAAAGTAAATACTTTTCAATCAACTACTTGCCTATCCAAATCTAAATCATTCTAGATATCTGTATGTACTACTAATCCATGAATAGACAAAGTATTTTCTCCAGCAAAAGATAAATAAAAAATTGATGAAAATTTATCAGCATAAAAATAAATAACTTTATATTGAAAATGATTGAGATTTTTAGTCCTATACTTAAAGAGTGAAAATCTTCAATATTTTGGTTACAAACCCTTATAAACATATAAGCCAGTTGAAAGAAATTCTAATACCATGAGTATTAAATCATTTGTTTAAAAAAATCAAATATTATAACTCTTAAAATAAATTTTCCAATGACATCAAGATTATTAAAAGAAGAAATATTACAGTGTTAATTAAAATTTCTGCAAGTATTGTATTTTAATCATGCATAATTAATTATTATATATTAGGGTAAGATATGATTTATTTAAAGCTAGCTATCAAATACTTAAAGCTCTCACAAATAAGTATTTATTACTGTCAATTTTTTTTAAATATATTTATTTGTTTATAATATTGATTTGTTATATTTCTTTAAATCTTTGATCTAAACTGTAATCTGCTGCTGGAAAGTAATAACTAAACTTTCCATATATTTTGAATTATTGATTATAATATTTGAAAGATAGACCCACATTATTGCAATATGCTAAAGAAATATATTAATTTTAATGTGAATTTTTATTTATTACGTAAATAGAAAACTCATAAATACATATATTAATTTATTAAATTTGTAACTTTGATAAATTTTTGAGTCTCTTTCCTTCTTAATTCATATTTTTAAATGGTTGTCTTCTCTTAGCATGTTGAAACCACTTGAGGGCATAATTTCTATGCAAATGCACAGAAATATGCTGTTTAAGTGGCCGCGCCACTATATAAAGTTCTATTCCAATGGTTAAGCATAAAAATAGTTCGTTTATTTGTCTGCGGCGCCTATTTCTATGCTACAGCACAAAAATAGGACGTTTATTCTGCCGCAGAGGATGCTGCCACTTACGGTAAACTTTGCGTTATGCAATTTATATGAACAATCCCATTTTAAATTTAACTATGGTATCTATTTCTATGCTACAGCACAGAAATAGGACGTATTATTCTGTCACAGTTTATATGAACAATCCCATTATTAATATTTATGGTAGAGGTATTTACAGCACAGAAGTAGAATATTTAATCTGCTGCAGGTGGCTGCTGCCACTTACAGTGAACTTTGTGTTATGCAGTTTCTACGAACAATCCCATATTAAATTTCGCTATGGTATTTTGTGAGGGTGTCTGTAATTGAGACTGTCAAAAGTCTTCAAATTTTCATGCCCAAGTCATTATTTTCCATTTCTTTTAGATAAATTTCATTATTTATGATTTTATTGTAAATAAAAAAAGAGCACTATAAAGTTGAAAAAAAAAAAAGAACAACAGCCCGATAACATTATAATTCTGTTTGTTTATATAGAAATTATACCCTCAAACGGTTTCAACACACTAAGAGAAAACAACCTTTTAAATTATTTATTTGCAATTATGACTGAAGCTGATGCATATTCATTAAACTTGATTAAAGATAAAAACAATGCTTATAAGGAAAAAGAGTGACATTTGAAAATCTCTTTTTCATGAATAATCTAAATATTGCTATATATATATATATGTGTGTGTGTGTGCAACATATATGATTATAAATTTACAAGAGTGCAAGCTGTTAAATATGGCATTCCAAACTTAGTGCATAGAGTATCTATTTCCTTACTATAATCATATACCTTTATATTATTATTACACCTTATTTTAAATGCTTTTATTTAAGTTGGAATTTCTGTTTGTTGATTGATATGTTTGATTGTAAATTTTTGCAATCACTTTTATTATTTAAGTTAGAATAAATTTATGTTCAAATTTGATACATGAGTAAAAAATACAAGACTAAGTAAAATTGGATTGTAATATTTTAGGTAGGTAACCTAGTTTCTTAGATATGAAACAGAGGGTGGAAAAATATTAAATATTTTAATATCAAATTTAAACAATGTTCTTAAAACTTTATTATATTTTAAATAAGATTTGTAAAAAGGCAGTTTAAGAGATTTTTTTTACTTTTCATTTAAAGTTATAATAAATTTTAAAATCAAGGTTTAATAGAAATAAATTCAATATAATTTATTGAAATTTTGTATATATTTTTTAAACCTCTACCCAAAGTAATAGAGCACAATAATATTTTAGATAGATAACTTTGTTTTTTAGATATGGAAGAGTGGGGAGAGGTTTGAATATTTTGATATCAAATTTTAAAATGTATTTAGAAATCCAATATTTTTAAGTAATACATGCAATTTTTTTAAATTTCATTTAAGTTAAAATAAGAAAATTAGTTTACAATACAGTTTTGTTAAGCTTATTTATTTATTTCAAATATAAAAAAATACCAACAATTTTCAACATTAAAAGTAAATTAATAATGCTTTATTATACACCCCCATATATATAATCCTGTACACATGCTAAATATGATATATACAAAACTGTGTCAAACTGATTTACAGTAAAATTATATGTATTAAGTGAAGTTCATTTACAGTGTAGTTTTGATAAGCTTTTTTTAAATAAAATTTTCCAGTCAAAAACAAAAATGTCTCAAACAGTTTTCACTTAAAATGATATTTCATATTTTTAATCACTTAATAATTTATTATATACATATATTATGTATATATACTAAATATGATATATACATAAGGGGTATATTTATTAACTTGTAGCAGAAATATCTGTATATTATAACCACCCCGTACTCTCCTTATATCCCATATAACCTGCTTCCATAACTAATCTAATCAATCTAGACTCATGTTTTAAGGCAACATATCCTTCCCTGTAAACCTTCCCACTAATCTAGCTAGTCAGCATACACGTTTGGGAGCCATATCCTACTTTGTAACCTTCTATCAACAACTGTCTAATCAATCTAGAATATACACCTAAAATAAATGTTAAACCAAAGAGAGGATTTCTTTATTGACTCCACTCGCATGAAACTATAAACTTAAAGAAGATCACAAGGTGATTAATGAAGATAATAACTTCTGGTCAAACTAGCTTTAAAATCCACAAACAAACAAAAGTTTAATATTTGGCAAACCAATAAATAAATAATAATTAGATCAATGGAATGAATATGAAATTAAATTTATAAATTAAGTAAGAAGTACATTAAGAGGTAGATGAATAAATGGATGATGAAAATAAGTAATAATTAAATAATAAAATGAAAGGAGTCTGAGAATGAAGAGAAAAGAATGATGTACCAGAATAATGAATGATTGAGATGATGGCAGAATAAGAGTTAATGGATGATTGAGATGAGGGTGGAATAAGAACTAGTAAATGGTGAGTTAATTAGGATAATGAATTAGGATGAAAGAATAAAGAAATAAAGAAAGATTGAACTGACAGATGAGAAGAATGATGATGATGGAAGATGACGTCTAGACTCTAATTGATATTGAATTAAATTATCATATGATAACTAAATAAAATAGGGATTCTAAGCTTAACAAAACCAGAATATTCACCATAAAGTCAAAACCAGCTATACATTTAAGTCAAAAGAAGCAATTTATACTTTAAAGTTTGGTTGACTTTTCATAACACAGTGAATGTAACACAACTCAAATCCAACTACAAAATTTAACTAGATATAAAATTTACCATAAATTCAAATCCTATACTGCAGATTAATATAACTTATTCTTCTCAGGGTTTACATAACTTAAAGGTTGTTATACAAGATATACCTGGGTCAGTGAGAGGGATTTTGCCACTACCGAAATATAATGCACAAAACAGCTCTTAATACCAAATCGAATTAACAAACAATATTTATTAATTTCAAAGAAACTTTATAAACTCCATAACTATTATATACTTGGAGCTTTAAGAAAGATAAATAACTTTTCAATAGCTAAACACAATAACTTTCCAACTTCTTTTCACAATTAACTATAAGCAATGTGATCAATATCAGTGAATGATAGATCTGTGGATTCAAATAAACTGATCAAACCAATATTAAGTGTTTATCTTTTAGTATCCCATTTAAAATAATGCAGACTCTAGGTTAGTCATATTTAATTATTAAGTAATGATGCCTTAGAGGTATCCATAAATTATAGGGCTTAACAAAATTATTATGATATACCAACATATAGTTAATCATACTATATTGATTGATGATGATTTCAATATAATCATATGATGTGTCGATAGCAATAACAATAATGCATGTGTGTGTTGATTAGCAGTATGATTACTGACAACTAAATAAATTTTTAACACAACAAGATTTATTTACATTATTTACAACTTTATTTCAGACACCTTGCATGAAATAAGATTAATTCATTAAATAAAATTAGGGATTGAAAATAACTGATATCCCATTGACTGTACACATATTAGATAAGACAAATTAATACAGTGATATTCATAGCATCACTATTATTATTGGATATGTTTCTATTATTATTCTATCTCATAGAATAAGGTAGTTAAACTTTCTTTAAGCTAACTTAGCATTTAAATTATAAAATAAATATATTTAAGTCTTTGAGATATACCCAACTTTTTAAATCTAAAACTCTACATTATAATTTAGTGTATTACTGTAGCTAATTTATTTGTCTGAATATGATAAGGGCAATTATCATATGCAGCATAATTAATAATTTATTATCATTTACTATAAAAAGATTCATTGTATTTATGTGGGACAGACATCATAAGTTAAATGCACACATGACACCCCCAACATTGCCTATGTCCACAACCTAATCATTTAATAGTTAACTTATCTTACCGATCCATCAGCGAATCACTGCTTGATGAAGATAAGTCCACATTGTCCCTGTGCAACTCTTGCTCTTTCATATAGAAGTTCTACAACCACTAGTAAGTTTTGGGTTGGTTTGTTTATAAACTGATGAAGATCCTACAATATCATTAAGATACTATTCCAATTATGCTAACACTATAGATAGACCAGTGTCCCTTAATCTAACTTTATCTCATCCTTGCTATTTGATTTGGAAATACTAAACTTCACCATACATGATGGAAAACTAACTATACAACCTCATGAGGGACCAAACAATAAAGGGAGGCTTTACAAAACAACATGATAGTTGTACAACAATATGGCCAATTCTGATACCTTTCCCCAGGTATATAAGTGGGAGCATTGCCTCATCACAGAAAAATAGAATTCAGACCGGATATCCTCTCTTGGGATTAACTATGCTAACAAAGCACTAACTATTCATCAGCCTTGACAATATCATCCTCTCATTTAATCAGCAATGGGAGATTCTCTATCAGCCCATGCATAATATTAATATTATTCTATTTGATGCCATTATATGTGACATACTTATCAGCTGAAAGCTGTCACAAATCCTTATTAATCCAATAGCAAGATAAAATAATCCTAATAATAAAAGTGGAAACATAAATATTCCATTTCCCAATGCAGAAACTATTAATGTATTGATAAACAAACCATCTGCATAAAGGTCAAATGACCATTAATTATTTTAAAATAATAACTATACTTTTATTATAGCAAACCATACACACGTAAACAATGCAGATCAACCTACATTTTATATTTAAAGTGGACATGTTCATTCATAGGCAAAATCAAGAAATAAAAAAAATGCTTATATTAGTTATTTCATATAATAGAACAATTATGTCATTATATGTATAACTGTGACAAATTTGGGTCTGTTTGTTTACCCTTTAAATAATACTCTAAAATCTGTTAAAAAAAAATATGCGAGAGATAAATAGCTTTCTCTGTCTAAATAAATGATATATAAAAATACGTGTAATAAATGTATATATCTTTATACATTTCTTCCTCCTTACTAAATTATATTTTATACTACAGTAAATATATATATAAAATAATCCCTGACTAATACATGACCCAAAAAAACAACAACATTATAATACTAAATATAGCAATAACAAAAGAAAAAACAAACATTTTCTCCCATTAGATTTTATCATATTAGTTTGAAGTTTGTTCCATCCTTAAGAGCAAAAATGACAAGAAAACTGATATCCTGAGAAAACATTCCTAAGTAACGCGTATATATATATTGATTATTATGTTTAAACGTTTTCCGAGTGTAAGACGATTAAAATAGGTTTATCCATATTTTTTTTTATATAAATAATTTTTCTTAACAGAATTTGTAAGTCTATTATGATCTTTCAAACAAATTTTTTTTTAAAAAAAAACATTTATTGATTTATTTATCAATGTCAGCATAGTGAGATAATATTTAAACATTTCTGAATGTGAGACAATTAAAATAGGTTTAAAAATATTTATTGATTTGTTTATTTGGTTTTTCCCTCTGCAAATATATTTGTCATAATTTTAAATGATCTGGGCAAATTTAAAGCATTTTAAAATATTGTTAATCTGCAAGTTGTGCAATAAGACTAAAATAAAATAATTATTTATTTGTTTTCATCAGCAAATTAATGTATGTTTAAGAACATTAAAAAGAATTTATTAATTGTGAGCAATTATCAATACAATATACTTGGCATTAATAATCTGTCATTTTTCTACTTTCAATAACTAAACAAATTCACGCTAAAACACCACTGGCAGATGAGTCTTCTTCTTTAATGAAAATAGAAAAAAAAATTCATGCATTTTTCTTTTAAAACTGATTAAACTTTATATGATTAAAAAAGGACTTTTTGGTTTGTTTACTATATCTCCTGAAACTTTTCTTCAAAATTTTCAAAATATTTTATTGAAATGATAATTTATAAACAAACATAATTTCTGCTTTATGCTTAAGAGTGCACGGAAATCAAAACATTTTAGTCTTTGTTTTTTAAGTCTAAATAATTTCCATCTTATTTTTAAATCTGACAATTTACTGATATAAACAAAAGAAAAGAAATTGCTTACATTTTTTGGGATTGTTCTTCATTTGAAATAACATACGTTTAGGCAAATAATTATCCAGATAGTGGTCATTCTAGCTTTTCCAGTAGGCATATTAATAATCATAAGATCGATGAAAAACAGTGTTGAAATGGTACAAAGTTATAAAATTTCTACTCCATCCTTTTAATTCCACATAATCCTGAAGTTTTGTTCAAATTTTCCCAAAGTTATTACTTTTCAGTTTTTCTTTTTACTTTTTTTTTAAAATGTAGAATTAAAGTCTTCTTATTCCGATTTTTTTTCTTAAAAGTCCCCCCCCCCCACAAACTTGTTATAGTATTTATTCTTTGTATTATAATGCATGATTGGTCCTAAATGATCCAATGACTGTAAAATGTGAATAAATTAATATTTTTATCCCTCTAGTGAAAAAAAATCTAGACTGTTACATTTCAATTTAAATTAAAATACAATATACTGGAAGCTTGATCACAAAATTTAGAAGAATTATAAATTGTTTTCTTTTCTTTTTTAATTACTGTTTAATAATAATAATAATAATAATAATAAAGTGTTAAATATTTTCATACTTCCAAATTGGTTTTAATACTATTAAAATATTATTTGAAATAGCTGCCACTGGAACTTGTGATAAAATGTTTATGAGATAAATATCCACTCTATCAGAATTTCCAGTGCCTTACAAACAGTCCAAATCATCATCACTTTCAAGATATTTATGGGTGAGCTTTTGCTTAATTGGAAAATTATAATCCAACAAGCATTTCAATCTATAACTGATTTTTACACCCTGATTTTCAATATATTAATAAACTATTACTAATTAAAATTTAAAATTTTACATACTGGTTCACTGAATAAAACTAGATGTGATAGAGCCAAAACATCTGGTTACAATATATATCAACTATAAGTATCAAATCTATTTAAAATACAATATAATTTTACATTTTTATTTACTGTGTCACTACCAAAAAGTTAAAAATACATAATTTTTTAAAAAATATTAAATGATTTTATTTGGAGTGCACTAAAAAGAAAAAAAAAATGTTTCTACAACCACAATAGGAGTTTTTAAATTGAGCTTGAAATAAAAGCATGGGGGGGGGGGGGATCTAGTCTCAATTAATTTCTGGATATTCCATGCTTTTATTTCAAGTTAAAACTAGAAATCCTAATTGTAGTTGAAAAAAATATTTTTTTAGTGTACAGTAAATAAAACCATTTAATATAAATAATTGTTTTATCTCTATTATTATAGCAATACAGATACAAAATATTTGTACTTCTATTGTAATTTACTGTTACATTTTTATAAAATAAACTTACTAAATTTTCTTCAAATGGCTGACAATATTTTTCAGTACTAAAGCGTACTAAACCATCATTGAACATAAAAACTCGCAAGGGATCACATGATGTAATCAAAACATATAATCTAAGATCAAATTTAAAATCATCTAATAAAAAAGGCTTTTCAATGTACTCCTGGATAATTACATTATCAAGTAACGAAATTTTGTCAGGATTTTTAAACAAATGAATTCTTAAAAAGAAAAAAAAACACATTTTATAAAAGGCATGAAATATTACAAAGCACTTTTTCAAAATATATGCTATTCACATATCTAATGCATATCTAAGTTTTTTTTAAATAATTTTTATTTTAGAGTTAGGTATACATATGGCCAGTGAATATTGAAATAAAATTTTAAAGTGAGTAATAAGACGGATTTAATTTTATTTCTTTAGCATGTACAAATAAGTGCTTAAAATGTAATATAGAGTAAAATATCATAAGAGAAATAAATATTGTAACATTTTTTTTACACAATATCTTTCCATATTCAATCATCTTATTATCTGAGTCATTTCTATATAAGTTCTGTTGAAATAAACATTCCAACAGTCATTACTAACCTCACATATAGCTAGAATTATGACATCTCTAATTTACTTAGGTTTTGCCTACAAAATATTCATTTATTTTTGACTGGTAATGCAGAGTTTTGACTGGCCTGCATCTACTATGTTTTATTATCTTTCTATATTTTGCTTTTGGATGCTATATAGGTTTTGCTAAAGATGTTCCAGTAAGTCAACTTTTGGATTTTTAATTCGTCCATTTCTAAGTTTATTTTCAAATATTGCATCTTTTCATTATGAGTGCTAAAAATTTTTATTTTTTCATAGTTGATCCATGTTTTGATAAACCTTTCTTGCTTAAAACATTTTCTGACTTCAGTTTCTTTTATATACTCAAGTTTATAATATCTTGATGGTGGAATTCATTCTCTAAATGACTTTATTTTTTGGTTCAACTACATAATTGTCTGTAACATAATCTTCAGTACTTTCTCTTCCTCTTTCCTTCTTTATTTTTGTTTTATATAACAACATCATTTCACTTTTCTTACATTTGCAGATTTGATTATTCCTAGCAATCTTCATCAGATCTTATTCTCTACTTTCTCTGATGAAGACTGCTAGGAATAGTCGACACTGTAAAGAATAAATAAATATATTTTGCTTTAAAATGTAAGAAGAGTGAAATGTTGTCTGTAACATTTAAATTAACATTTGAGTCAATAATTATCTCTTCAATATATCTTCATCACCACCTTTTACTTCACTTTTTACTCTTTGCTTAATTTCTTCTTTTCATCTATATCACATTTCATGCTATATTGTTCAGTAACATCAACACCAATATTTATCCTAATTGTGACTTGCATACTCATTTTATCTTTTATCATTATACTTTACACCAATATTTTTTCTATCCTAAGTGACAAAGTTTCATAGACATTCTTAAATAATGCACTCTGGTAATAATCTACAATATTATTGGTCTCATTCTCCATAGACTTTTCTTTCACATCTGAATGGAGATTTATGGATGTTTGAACTTGAGTGTTTTCTTTTGATTCTTTCATTATATTTTACATTGCAACCAAAAAATCATCTATAAATTCCACACTTGTTTTGGATGTATTCAAGAATCTTCTTTTTCTGATTTTTAATTTCTTCTTTTAAGTTTTTTTTAATTTCTTCCATTTCAATACGAATCTTCTTCTCTATCATTTTTACCTTCTTCTACGGTTTATCTATTTTGTCTTCTAAATTCTCTATTCTTATCTCCAATTGTTTATCACCTTGTAACAACTCAGCTGTCTTCTCATCTTTCACATACCTTGGCATGTATTTTCTACTAGTTTGGTGTCCACTTACAGTTGTCTTATTTGATTTGTCATCTCCATTCTCAATATTTCTGTTTGTTTGAACATGTCTTCTAAATTTTGTTTGATTTGCCATCTCCACTCTCAATTTTTCTGTTTCATGGATATGTCTTTTTTTAATTGTTTTGCTTCATCTGCCATTTCCCATTGAGTCTTCAACATTTGTTGGAACATTTCCCTATGCACCTTAGATGGCTCTTTAAATGTAATTTTCCTATTACCTGTTTGTTCCTGAGAATATTCAGGTACTTCTAATTCCAATTCTGAATTTTTTCCTTCATAGTCCTAACATTATGTCATTTCTAATTCATTTTTCATTTCTACAATGCTCATTAGTTAGTATAATTATTGTAATATCTGACCTTTTATTTCTCTTTATATGTACACTTTTCTTAAAATGGACTGTTAAACAGGTTTTTTTTAACACAGAATCTCTAAAGCAAAAATGTATTTTTTTTAAACAAAATTTATCTAAATAATTAAACAAGATATTTAGACAAGATTTTTTTTCTCCCTTGGCTGTTCTGCATTAACTCCTGTAATACTCTCATGCTCCACTTCTGCTCTCACTTTATATCAATCTCAAAATCTATTTCATCACATAATATCTGTGTGTAGTTATTAAACATGAATTCACTTTTGCATTATTATCTAATCAAAATATTTTTTTACATTCAGAGTTGGATTATTATATACCTCCCTTTAATAATTTCATTTAAATATTCTTATCTTCTGATGGTTTTTGATCATCCAATTATAAATCATTTCAGAATTTTCTTTGTCATGACCCATATTGGGCACCACTTAAATAACACTAACCTTATGTAGTAGTCAGCCAAAACTTAAATAAAACTGATTCAAAATATATCACATAATTTTATTTTAGATACTTTAAGTAATTATTGGCAGATTGTTTGCTTGCTATACTGGAGAGGAGATGATAACAAATGTAATTTTTATCCTGGTTACTTTTTGGCAACTGTTTATAGTTTGGTTGAGCATTATCAGGTTTGGCAACTGTTTATAGTTTGGTTGAGCATTATCAGGTTTTACCACAATCCAAAAGATGATTTATATTGAGTTTGCATCTCACTCTCCCTCAAAATGTATCTTTTTGTTATGGGTTTAGGTGGTGTATTTCTTAAAGTGTCAAAACAATAGAGAAATGTTCAACCATACTACTTTGCCAGAATTTTTGTTTTCTAAAATTTTTCTTTATGCATCTTCTCTTTTCATCCCAGAACCATTACATCTTGTTAGTGATTTCCAATATATGTCTAAAAATCATAAACCTCTCTGAGTTACATAGTGAATGAATCCATTACTAAAAAGTATACATAAGAAATACTACTTTAATAAATACAACTATAAATTTATTATATACTATATATAATTCCACTATTGGTTGAATACTTATCGTAACTTTCAAAATAATTACTTCTAATCTTATCAAAGTTTTTACAATGATATTACTCATCCATGATACTTAGTTTTAAATGAGCTTGATTTCTCTAATATACTACCTATAATATTTGTTTAAATATATCACTTTTCAAATTTAATTATATGCTTTTCAATGATATCTAAATAAAAATCAAACCATGTTCATTTACTCTAATAATAATCAAAAATTATCTTTCATATAACCCAAACAATGTTGTGAATACATCACACATACTCTTTTCAAGTTAACATGTATGAGTATATGTTATAAGTTTAGTTATACTGTTTTAGAAATGAATTTTCTTCAATATTATTTTATGATAAAATTTAAATATACCAGAATTGAAATACTTCATAGATAGAATTAATTAATAGAATCACTAAGAAGTATATATGACCATGTCATCAAACATCATCCATCAAATAAAACCAAATACCTAAAATAAATCTTAATGGTCATTATTATAATGCTAGAGTCATGATATAAATAACAATAACTCAAAATTGTCTTTGTGGGAACATATAAGAAGGCAACATTAACTACATAAGGCAAAATATTAATAATTTATTTTCTAAATGTTACAATAATCATAAATTCCTTATCTCAAATATCTCACCATGGTTCATGGTACAGAGCTATCTTAATTGTTTAAAATATAAATAAATCTACAGAAATTCTCTTTTAAACTCATATAAACAAATATGGCTAATAGTATAATATTCAATAACAACAAATGATATATATATTCTTTTATAACAAACTATACATACAACTCTGTATTCACCGCTTAAACCATTTTGCTAGTACTCAATCATGACTTATTTCAACCACATATAATATTGACAATAAAGTATATATTTTTTAAACATTAAAATAATTCTTCTTAATTAATATTTTCTTACTCTTTAAATTTTGTTGTATTTAAATAAGTTGGAATTAAAAGCAATTTCATATATTCTAAATTTCTTTATAACTTTTCAAAATGAAATAAGTCATAATACTTTTATCTCATATCTATGTAAAAGAATAATTTATTTCCAATGACATGCACTTAATAAATCAAATCCTTCTTTACAAATACACACATATTCCAATAATAATGTTAAATAAATTTTATTTTTAATAATTATGAAATCTATTTAATTTAATTTTAACAGGTTTTTAATGTCAATATTTATAAAGTAAAAATTTTATTTGTCATTTAAGCAACTTTTTTCAATATCTTTAAAATAATTAAAGACACATTTGTATTTCTTCTTATCTTGGTTTAAAATAATACTATTACATTTTAAAATAATACCTTTTAGATTGTAAATCTAATATATAGAATAATATACCCTATTTCACATAAAAATTTCTAATAACTCATTTCAAATTTACAAATGATTCATTTTCTTCAAGTCATAATTAATTTAACTTATTACATAATGCCATAATACTGTAGCATTAGAATTCTTATTAAATCTCCCCTAATATTTTGAAATATTTAGACCATATTAAATATATATAGCAGAAATATTTATGTAAAGTACAAATATAAAAAGGTTATTGTAAAAAATAAACAAATATGTATATTTTTAACCAAAATTAAACCATTAGAGAAATAAAGTAAATCTCTCTACCCTTTTTTAAAAAAAAATCTGTGCAAATTATAGCAAAATCTATATAAAATCTATAAATAAATAACTTAGTTTTTCCCAGTTAAATAAGTCTTTCAAATTTAATGTGTAGTTTCTGATGATGTGTATAGATTTTTTAAATCACTTTTAAACAACAATACAAATCATCTCTAAACTCCAAAGTTTTTTAATAAAGTAACAATTATTTTTAATGTTTCTTGCAAGCAAGAAACCATATTGAAAAAAAATCACTATTATAACATTTTTACGAACATTAAAAAATCCTTTTTATTTGATTATTAGAGAAATATTGAAGTATAGCTAAGCATATAAACTACTCTACAGGATA
Organism: Epiperipatus broadwayi; assembly: GCA_028023455.1. Taxonomy (NCBI): domain Eukaryota; kingdom Metazoa; phylum Onychophora; class Udeonychophora; order Euonychophora; family Peripatidae; genus Epiperipatus; species Epiperipatus broadwayi. The sequence goes on along the minus strand of JAQFVV010006245.1, from coordinate 684,166 downwards.
TTATTTTAGAAATGGAACTGACAATTGAAAAAAGGGAGATTCTAGAAATTTTTACTTATTCACTCATGACTTTTTCTTTTACTTATTGAAGATTTTCATTACCATTTAGGTGATCCATTGCTTCTCAATTAATATAAATTATTTTCCAATATTTAATTCTGTTGTAGAGATAAATCTAGGGAAAAAAACTACATTTAAACTTTAGTTTGTCCCTCAACACTAACACAGAAAGAATCAACTTTTTTTTTCTATCTTTATATAGTTTCAGGAGATATATTTCAAAATATGATAATAGATTTTATATTTATTTTTATTTTTTAATCTTATATGAAAATGAAAAACAAATTTAGATTGATTTTTCACTAACAGATACTAAACAGTCATAATCTAATTAATTAATTAACATTGTTTTGAAAAAATATATTTAATTGAAACAAACTTGATAATGAATAAATTATTTTAAAACTTAAAAGTGTAAAAACACAACTTTAATTAAAAGAAAAAAAATATTTAGAAAAATGTGTTTAGAACTGAATTTTTTTTTCATTAAATAAATTAATGTTGGACAATGTTAAATTTTCATACACATTCAAACATGTTCTTACAAATTAAGTGTCTGCAGATGCAGATATATGATGTTTGAATTGCACATTTCTATGTGTCAATTTAAATGATCAATAATTGAGTATAAGATTGTCTTTAAATTGTAATAACATCTTATTTTTTACTTAGCTAGAGCTCTGTTTTATATTAAATATATACATATTAGTGTTGGGATGTTAGATAAAGTTATAATTCATACCTGACCAAATTGTAGATTGTGTCAGTTAAACAATATCTTAAATTAGTAATGTTATTTTAAAACGTTCATATCTTGAAATAAATTAGGATATTTCTTTATAATAAACTGGTTACACATAAAATGTAAATTAAAAGATGAGATTTAAGTTTAGTAGAACAGATGAGAAGTTAAGGGCTTTAAAAACAAAATTCAAAGTGTTCCTTTTACATTTTAACTTTTCAATAGAAAAAGTTAGTGGCTTTATAATATTATCTACACCAATTAGTTTTTAACTGATTTATTTTTTATAATTGGGTCAGTATGAATGATAATTAAAAATATGTAAAAACTGCCATGGTCAAATTGTCTCAACTATGAGAAATCCTTTAAATATGAACGTAATGCTATACTACTCAAAGTGTTAAATATTTAGCACAAAAAGCATTACTACAATAATTTCTTTCTCTTTTCAAAAGATCTATGTCTGATATATCAGAACTGATTCAAATTGTGCATTATAAGGAAAGATGGTAAACCTCCATTGAGCTAAAATTCTTCCAGTGGAAAATAGATTTTGTTTTGTAAACTTGAATAATTTTCATCATTCAGTGAATTGATGATGATTTAAAATGATGAATTATTATTGTGAAGATAAACTTATATATGAGTTCTTACTTAAAAATTCAAGTTTGTAAGTGAAATATTCACTGGAAAAAAAGATTAAATAAAGGAAAATTAAAATTGCTCAGTGTTCAGATTAATAGCAAATTAAAACAAAACACAAATCAAAATATGTATAAATTAAAAAGAAATATTTTGAATATATAAAATATTTTAGAAAATTAAAATATCATGAAAGCCAATTACTGCATTTTTCTAAATTATTTTTTTAAGTATGAATTTGTGGTTTCTGTAATTAACAAACTGTGTATTTTGTTGCAAAATTTATTTCTAAATCCCTTCTTTTTCTCGCAAATGCTTATTAACATTATTATTTTAGTAATTTTATGATTTAAAGTATTGACTTATGTTAATATTAGATGATTTGCGTTTGTTCACCTAGACAAAATAAATGTATCGATGATCTACTAATGGAGTTTAGCACAAAGGAAATTTATTTATATGTTTCTGACTTTTGTATTATCAATGAGGACTAGACTCAAAGGTAAAACCAATGCAAATAGATATCTAACAGCCGTAGATTTTAAAAAATACTGAATCAAAATGAACTTGCTTGCAAAGTTATACAGATATGATATCATCCAAAGCCAGAAATTATTTAGTTTGCAAATTTTATAGAATGATTTTATTTGTTAGCCATTAATTACACAAGGTTACAGTAAATGATCCTAGAATAGGATGAAGAGACCTGCTTTTTTATGCATATGAAAAAATCATGTGATTTTGTTGTTGGTATTAGCATTGTTAATTAAAGAGTAAATTAAAGTCTCTAAAATTTATTAAAACTGACCTGGGTGTTAGGTTTATATAAATATGCAAATGAGTTAGCATGAATTTCAAGTCTTAAGATTTAATCATTTTTGGGCTATTATCTTGAAGATATATACATTCATTAGTTTAATTTTGATCCTAGATCTCATTAAAAAAGTATATGTGAGAAACTTTTCTGTGGAGTGGGAATATGTTAGCATTATTATATCATCTGATTTATATTGACTATACAAGCTTACAATAGATTGAAGATATTTGCTTTAGAAAGTTTAATCTAGTTTTTTAATCTTTTAACTTCACATAACTTCAGCAAACCTTTTTCTCTCACACATCTATCTCACATATAGTCTTTTTTGGGATCTGTTAAATCTCTTAGAATACAGTTTAAAACTTTAGTTAATCACTTATTGTTCTATTTTCTAGGTGGATGTCAAGTCCAGCTTCATTTCAGTTCTTTAATTTTTTCAATGATAGTAATCAAACCTGATTATCACTCAACAAGTATTTTGCTTTAAACATTCCCTGTTAATCCTAAGATTCATGTTTTGTTATGTGATGCATAGTCTTTGTAATACTCTTATATTAAATGCCCAAATCTCAAATCATTAAGTAAGCATTGATAAAACAGACTTATTAAACATCCTTTTCTATTATGCACATAGACATATTTTCTTTTAATATTATGCTATTTTTATCAAAAGTATTTTATCCAAGTTTAATTTCATGATTAACTTTGAAATACTTATCATATTCTCAGATTTTAATTCTAAAACACTTTATATTTGTGTAATAAACTTTTCTCTTTCAAACCTATATCTATAAATTTATCATTATTTATTCTAAAATAAATTTATTAACACATATATTAAAAATGAATTACTAATTACACAATTATTGTCAAAATCACCACCATTATTTGTAAATACTTATAAATAAATATGACCATTAACTCCAAGAGGGGAAAAAACCAGAAACTAAGACAAAAAATAAAAAAGTAAAAAACAAAGTAAGCAAAAAGAAAACAATGGAGACAGAATTTCTGTCCTATTAAACATGATAAAAATCAATTTTTTTAAAATATTTCTAGACTATCATTTTAGTTTGATAAAATTATAAAGTATTTGTAGTTTTACTACATTTAATTATAGGCTAACATACTTAATGAAAAAAACAACAACTTACCCTTGTCCCATTGCACTATTTGGTGGTTTAACAATAAATGTTTTCATTTTCTTTTTCTTTTTCAATTCCCAGGTATAATTAAGAAAGTATGAATTTTCATTAGGAAGAATCCATGTTTTTGGAACAAAGTCATAGTATTCAGAATATACTTTTGTCATTCTACAGATAGTAAATAATAAAAAAACTTATATATACAAATGTGTGTGCATATATTGTGTGTACATATAAGAGGAAAAAATACTAATTAAAAGATATGACACAACTTTTTCATCAGTGTAAAAATAAAAATAAAATAATAGTAAATAAATTATATTAAAGTTTATTACTAAAATAATTATCATAATTATTTACCAATAAAATTTCATATAATTTTCTCTATTTCCATTATTTTAGGGAAAATAATTCATTATATTTACTCTAATCCAAAACCATCTCTTGAAAGCTCGAGTAATCAATTAATTCTACATATTTTTGCAAATTCAAATCTCTTATTGATGAAGGCCAATCTGAAAATAAGGATATGGCACTTCTATTTAATGTTCACTGATTACTCAAACTTACAATAAAGGACTTTGAGAGAATGTAAATAAAATAAATTATTACTATCAAAAGCATAGAAACTCCAATGTTTTATGAAGTTATAAGTACAAAATTTCATTAAAGTTTATGATGTAATTTAATTCTACATATGAATTGCTAAATAAAATTATGTTATGAGAGCAGCAAGCAATTAATTCCTGTCACTAATAATAATTAGATCTTATCATTGGCTTAATCTTAATCCGTTAAAACAGGCAAAACTCTCCATACAGTAGTGCCACTCAGTGCAAGCCAGAGTAATCAATGGATGCAAAAAGGTTTGTGCATAAAATCCCTATTTAGTGCCTACTCATTTTATGCACAAACCTTCTTGCATCAATTGATTACTGTGGCTTGCACTGAGTGGCACTACTGTATGGAGAGTTTTGCCTGTTTTACCAGCTTCAGCAAGCATAAGAAATGGTGATCATATGATGCTTAGTCTTTTATTATGAAGATCGCTTCAAATATATTAACATCAATAATCAAAAAACAATACTTGTTAAAATAAAATTAAAATAATAAACACGTTATTGATAGATAAATAAAAGGTAAAATTGATCCAGTAGTTTGGCAAGTAATCCTTTCTCTATAGAAAAACATTACTTGCCAAACTACTGGATGGAGAAGATTAGAAAATTTTTCTATTCATATTTTGCCTTCGAGCTTGGAGCTAAGAATAACAATTTAATTGCTTAATTGATTTTTAACTAATATTTTAAAAACTTTAGCACTGTTAAAAAAAAAAAGATGTCCATTAAAAATAGCCCCAAAATATAGTATGCATACATCTGTTTACATATTAATATGCTTATTAACTTGATGTGGTTCATTCATAAACTAAAACTCTGAGTAAAAACATGCTAAAATATTGTTTCCCAGAAAAAGTGTTATGTATTATGCCTGGAGAAATTAAATATAAGTAGGGATCAATGTGTAAATTATGAATTGTGATGAATAAAGTAATCGGGCAAAGTTCAGGGTCCTACTACAATTTATGCTAACAAATAAAAAGAGCTACAATAATAATGATAAACTTTATAAAGTATAACTGAATAAAATTTTAAGAGGAGAAACCTCAACTCACTCTTGCAAAACTTTCAAAGCTCTCAATATTTATAGCAGACATCACAAAGTAGCAAGGGTACAATAATTTCTTTATTTCTAATAAAACTTCTTTCATTATCCCCTTTCAATATAGTCTTATGTCTCCAACTCCTGCTTCAATATCTTATTGCCATAATCAAATCCACATTTTAATGAAAAATGGTCATTTTTTATAAATATTAGTTTGTTTATGTCACTTTGCTTTTTATTTGACATTATCTATAAGTTCTTATTTTATAGAACTAAGGAATTATGATCTCAGAGTTCTTCTATTATATTTTAATGTTAAAATTTTCTCAATATTTTACTTTATGGACATGTTGTTAATAAAATGAATGATATTCTAGTGATAAACATAAGAAAAGATACACTTAGTCTACAAGCTACTATCTACCTACAATATAATAATAAAAATAATGGAAAATTTTAATAAAATATTTTACTTAAAACAAAGATGCATAAACTCTAAATTTGGAATAATACAATCATCTTCTAGGATAGCATTCTAATACCAGGAATGGAAAAGAATTTTATGGCCACTCAAAATATTCATCAACAACATCATAAATTTTATTAAATAAAAATATAAAATGGTCTTATTTAAATAAATTGCAGTTTTAAATTACAATGATCACTAGAATAGACTGAACAATATTTTATGTCAAATGCACTCTTCATATCTGCAAAATCATCACCATTAAATAGTTTAATATTTCCATTTATGTGACTGTATTTTGAATAAATAGTCAGAAAAATATTTGCATTATAAATTACATAATGTTCAAATTTCTGGGTATTGATTAGTGAATACTAAGACATTATAAAGACACTATACAAGACTTAACAAAATAACAATTATTTTGCAATAAACAAATTTTATAAATATGAACACCATGGGAAGTCTGTTACAAAATTTTCAAAAACACTGTTACAATAGTTCAGTGCAATTGCTTACAGAAGAATACTTTTACAATTTAAACTTATTTAAATGAATAAATTAAATATTCACAACTTATGATGGTCTTAAATGGATAGGTACATCTGATAAGTAAGAAATTATTACAAGAAATTTTATCCTTCAAGTTAAATAGTTATTATCACTATTATCAATAAAATATTTTGTGTCTTTAAAGTGAGAGAACTTTATTAAATTATAAACAAATTTATAGCACAAGCTTTATACCTTCCTGCATAAAATATATGCATTAAAACAATTCTATAATTTTATAATCTATAGCTTTCACTAATTTATATATTATTTAGCAATTCTATGGTCTTTTAATTGCTGAAGATGTTTTAATATTTAAATTGTTCTCACAGATTACACATATACACTCTATGCTATTGTCCCAACAATGAGTGAACCTGCATGATCTTTAGATTTTACCAATCCAGCAATGACTTGCTTCTGGGTGATGATGATGATGTATATTGCTTATTTAGGCTAAAGAATATAAATTTATAATTTTGAATAAATTGTTATCAGTTTTATCTCATGTAGTACTGGAAAAACACACCAAAACAGATTTACACATCAAAACTCTCAGCCTACACTTAGGCAGTTAAAAGTGCTCCTGAAGAAATGATGATTAATACAGGAAAAACTCTCCATACAATATTGCCACTCAATGCAAGCCAGAAGGCTTGTGCATAAAATCCCCTTTTAGTGCCTACTCATCCAATATCTCCAGACCAGTTTCTGGCTTGTAACCTTCATCAGTGAGGAGTAGGCTCTAGATGGGGATTTTATGCACAAGCCTTCTGGTATACATTGATTACTCTGGCTTGCACTGAATGGCAATACTGTATGGAGAGTTTTTCCTGTTTTAATAACAGTTATAAGCAAGCGTAAGAAATGGTGATCATATGAAGAAAGGATGATACATTTCAAAATAACAAACCTATCAATTACCAATATGCTAATATATACACTACACCATACTGTGCCATTACAAATTGACCCTTTCCACAGAATTTCTAAGATTACCAAAATTATGGTGACCAGTACAATGGCATCATTAGGCAGATCAAGAAGAATCTTCAACAATCATAGTGATAATTTATTTATGTACTGCTATCACATAATAAATTTTAAGACGTAATCTTTCATAGAATCTGTTAATTATATTTTGTTTGAACTAGATGGACAATTAGTTGTTAACATTATAAGAGAAATTAAAGACAGAGGCATTTAAGTATGGTTTAAATATTTATTATATTCATTTTTTTTATACTAATCAGCACTCATCAATTGATCCAGACCATCATCTCCCACACACATATATAATCAGTGCTCATTTTATTCAATCCTCTCCGCCCTCCAACTTTTCAGCCATCCACATTAATGAAAATGTAACATGGAAGTTTGAAAGTCTACATTCAAATTTCTTTTCATTTATTCATAAATATGTCTTGAAAAAAAATTAAGTAAATAAAAGACTGAAAGTAACTTTTTTTTATTAAAAATAAATTTATTAAAATTTCATTTCCATAGCCAAGGATATCAGCAAATCTAAATAATAAGAAGATAAATAATATTCATTATCACATTGAGAAAAAACCAAGAATATCTAATAAATAAAATTATGACATTATTAGTGGAATATTACAAAATTTTCATAATAAATTGAGAAAAATTAGATAGATTTTAAAATTTATGACCATTTAGTAGAAGGTACTCACAACAAGACTGTGATATTTCACATTGTGCAGCATTATATTTTTGACAAGTATATTTAACATATATTTCAAGGCATCAACTCATATTTTACATGAATATGTTATTTTATCTTGTTTGAAAGTAAATAATAATCCTAACAATCAAGACAAGTCGTTAATTTATGCAGAATATAAATGAGAAAAAAAAGTTTTTCACTTAATACTTTTTTTGATTAAATCTTTTGTGTGTGGGTGTATTTTTTTTAGTTTTACAGTTATTTGTTATTATTATTCATCATAATAGCCTTTATTATTTGTTTTTTTTTTTCCAGTTTAATAAATTTAATAAATTGTTGCCTGTCTTTAAAAACCTGTTTTATTTAAGTTAGCTTACTGAGAATGAATGTTGATTTAGATGAAACCATTCACTTATCAATTCCTGAAACAATATTCATTTTCCTATTCTTTTTAATAATTACAGATTATATACATAAATATAAATAATTAAAAACTTTTATTTACAAAAATATAATTTGTTCATTGCCTTTTAATTGATTTTCATCTAGCCACCATTGTCAAAAGATACTTTGATAAAGGTATTCAATGAAAGTTGATTAAAGGAATAACAAACAAATTATATTGTTATAAATTAGATTATAGTAATTTACATTTTAAAACAGTATCAATTTTTTTTTCATACAATATTGTGACCTAGTATAAGCTCTAGTAATTAATCAATGCTAGAGAGTTGTGTATTATAATCCCTACCTAGTACTTTCCAATCCAATAATCACAAGACTAGTTTCTAGCTTATGATTTTCACTAGTGGTTAACTTGGGATCTAATGCATGATCTCTCCAGCACCGATCTTATACCATTTTTCTTAACTATAAGGTTATGAATACAAACTACAAACACACTATCTAAGCTAATTTGCCTGTATAAGTATACAAAAACCAGTTCAATATCTACATATTTTGGTGTTTTTAGTTTTTTAAAACCCTAGTCATAGTTATCCTTGATATTAAGCACTATAACATCATATAACCACTTTTTTGTTTATGCTTACACAAGCTGTTAAAATAGTAAGCAAACATTTTTCTAATACAGTAATGTGAACTAGGACAAACTCTAGAATCAATAGATGCTAGAAGGTTGTATGGGAAAATTTTCGCTATTGTTTTAACAATTTACATAAGCATAAAAAAAGATATCATGTGATGTTACAGTGGGTTAATACCAATCCTAACCAAAGGATAAAGGTGACTATGGTTTTTAAAAAACCAAAGACACCAAAATATATAGATACTGAACTATTTTCAGATCTGTATGACTATATGCAAATTAATTTAGATTGAAAACATATAATGTTTTCAGTTTGGGCTCATAAATGGTTAGTTAAACAAAAAGATATGATATATGCTGGAGAAGTGAAGCATTAAATCCAAAATCCAGATGCACTGCTCCCAGATCTAAGGCTTCTAAACTAATTTAAAGATAATGGATTGAAAAGTACTGAATAGAAATTATCTATTGATTAGTAGAACTTTCATGAATGTGTGGAAATTTTTTTTGCTACTGTTGTAAAAGCTTAGGTAAGCATAAAGAGAAAAGTGATCATTTGATATTATAGTGGTTTAATTTACATTGTATAATTAAATAAGTTTCATGTATGTTAGTCAGTAAATATTATCATTAACCAAGGCAAAACTCTCCAAACAGTCATGCCACCATGTGCCAACCAGAATAATCAATTGATGCCAGAAGGCTTGTGCATAAAATCCCTATCTAGTGTCTACTCATCCTCACCAATGAAGGCCACAAACCAGAAACTAGTCTGAGAATATTGGATGAGTAGGCACTAGATAGGGATTTTATGCACAAACCTTCTGGCATCCATTGATTACTCTGGTTGGCACAGGATGGCACTACTGTATGAAGAGTTTTGCCTTGTTTAATAACAATTATATGCTAGTATAAGAGATAGTGATCATGTAAATATTATCATATTAATGCTAAAAAGGTAAACTATAAAATTTATATAATAAAACTCTTACTTGGCCATATTTCTAGCCAAAGAATCCTTGCGGCAAATTTCACTCATGCCTGGAAAATGATTAATTTTTTGATGAGGTTTTAATTCAGTAATTTTTTCAGAACAAATACATGAGTCACACCAAATTAAATAACTGAAGAAAAGAATGCAATAATTTTAATATATTTAACTATTGATTATTTTTAGCAAAATTATAAATAAAAAATTTTTATTTCCATAAAAATATATTAATATTGAATAATCTTATAAATAATTATTTGTATTAATGTCAAATTGATAATGTTTGGATATCTGTATAACAACTTTTACTACATTAAAAAAAATTATTGTCTTTATGTAAAATTTTGGATTTCTCTTTAGCTATAAAAAAATTGAGCAACTAAAACAGAACTAGGTAGCCAATGATATGTGAGACCATAACTAATTTTTATATTTTTATTATTATTTTTTTTTTTAATAAATTTCTGTTTATTCAGATGGTAAATAATTAGACTATTATAATTATCTTTGGTAGAGAATAGTAAGATACATCTTTTGTAATTCATGGTTATATAAGATCTACATGCACACGCACATACATATTAAACATTCAAACAAAATAATAAGGTATCTCACCTTTTACTGCTCTCCTGTTTGCTAGCAATAAATCCACTTTGCTCCACCATTTGACGAACTAACAAATATGCAAATATATTCAAATGATTAAAAATAAATAAAACTATAACAATACATATACTATATTTAAAAATGAATTTCTTTTACTAATTTTCTTACAACTACCATAAATTCATAAAACATTTTTGATCATTAATCGAACATTTACTGTGTTTTCTTTCTTTCCTATCCTTTTTCTCTCACACTCTTCCTATTATTCTCTCTTTTTTCATTTAACATTCATAATATTAATTTCACTGTAATATTAATTGAATATAGTGTCACATCATCAGCAAAAACACTTAGTCTGTTTACAAGTACAATTTAGTTTTTTCATTCCTTATTTCCGTTTTTGACTTTTTAAGAACTTTATCAAAAAGCCACCTACCAATAGAAAATACACATTTTAGATTATGTCACATAAAAATGGTCATTTTATTACATTATTTTATTTTAAAATTAATCATTCATCTCTATAATCTATAAACTTATTCAGTTACTGCATGCTGGAATTACATACAATAAATAAATTAACTAGGTAGCATTCGATAAAATAGTCATTTTAAAGATCATACATAATTTTATTAATAAAAGTGAACTAAGATTTCCATGTCTTAAAAAAGAAATTTTACAAAACGTATATTTGTGATATTTTTTTAAAAATGAAATTATTATTGTTAATATTTTCCTGAAGATTTGTAATAATATTTTAATTGTATTTATATATTGGACTATTTCCACCATCTAATATTAAGTATTGAATGTCTTTAGAAAAATTTCACTTTATTTAAATATTCCAATTACATTCAACTGTTAGTAATAGCACTCAGGTAAGTATATGCACGATGTTTTGAGATGTATTATTCTCACTTTTTCAGGTGTTTCTGGTTTGATCAGTGATATTACTAGCATGGGAATCGAACCTGGATTCTTAGATTCTTGAATATTGAATTTTAAAGTAACACTCTAACCAACTGAGTGAAATATTTAAATAAAATTAAATTTTTCGAAAGACATTCAATACTTAATATTAGATGATGGAAGTAGTCTAATATATAAATACAACTATTATTTTTAATCATTGGTTGGACAATTTGGGACAAATTCTCAACATATTGGAGACAAATTAGTTTATAATATTTCTGACATGAATACAAGGGTTTTTTTAATGCTTGAGAACAGTAGTGGCATGCTATTCATCTGTAAATGCTAATCTAAAGCTATACTTATTCTTCCTGTTTTTCAACTATGTCAATAATGTCATTAGATGAACTTTTATATCATTACATTTACATAGTTTATATCTTTCAGAATGAAATGTAAATTAAACTTTTGGTCAGTTGTTTAAAAACTCTAATCGATCAATTCTTTAGCTTTTTTATAATATTGACAAAAGATATATGCATTTATTCCACTTAGTTATCACTACAAAAAAATTGTAATAGGTTACCTTATTCTGCTACAATGCAAATAATTTGCATATTTATTATTTTAAACTGTAGACTCCACTCTTTGATAGAATGTAATTGGCCATCAATTATGGTTTTCCAAAAAAATGTATTAAAATTTCAATGTTACACAAACACTACATGCAGGTATCAGAGACCACACTCAATAAATATATTAAAAACTATATAACAAGAATATTACCTATAAGTGATTTTCTGCATATACCACTACTAAGAAGATAGACAAATGCACACAACATAATGTTTAAAATTAATAGCTGAAAAAATTATGTCCATTATGGTATAACAGCATGTAGTGTTTTATGGATTAAAAAAAGTTTCATAAATAATAGTTTAATAACTTTAAAACAAAAAGTAAATTAAAATACTGAGAAAAATTTGATGCATTTTATTTAATTTCATAAATCTTCATGCAATATTTTTCAAACATTATTTAAAACTTAGACATTTATGTCAATACTAGAATTCCTATAAAAATCTATATATTTAAACAAACAGTAGAAGTATGTTGTTGCAGATGAGATGGTAGGGAAAGAGTTATATTAAAAAAATAGCCAAGATTAGAAAGACATATTGATATAATTGTTTTCTAATCAATCAAAAATCTTAACATAATACTAATTGTATATTTTAAATTTTGTATAATTTAAATTTAGTAGTCATTAACAATTCAGTAGTTATTTTCAAACATTAACACCATTATCAATTATCATGACATTAATATAATTAGATTGCATAAGATATGAATAAGAACTTTAAATGAAAATTACCACTTAGGAAAGTTCAGAATATTTGAGTTTACTTAATATTTTTTTTTTTTTTTTGTAGCAGTTGTACGGAAAATATCTTGGGGATTAAAATAAAAAGTAGGAAGTAAAAAGAGTAAAAATAAGTCATCCAGATTTTTCAGATGAAGTAGTTATTACACAAACAATATTTCAGACGTTCAATTAATGTAACAATAAATATCAGATTAAAAAAAAAGACTAAAAATAATTGCTTAAAAATAATTTAGTAATGTTTAATTAAAAAAAAAAACAAAACAGAAGTTAGAAATGAATTTTAAAGTATATAATGTTTTATCAAATTATTAGCACCCATGTTAACATAAAAGATGAAGTTAATAAATCACAGAATTAAACTTAATTAATGAAGAAATAAGTTACTACTAAAAAAAAAATATGTTGGTTTGCTTAAAAAGCAAGATGTTAAATAAATGTGTTTATCTGTTCCTTACTTATTTATAGATTAAAGATTTGAATTGTTAATAGAAGAAGTCATTCAGTCTGCATTTCTATTAGTAAATAATTTATTTATAAAAAATAATGGATTTATATTTTAGTTTTCATTTTTGTATATAGATGTAAAGACTAATCAAGTGATAAACAATATTTTGTGTTTATTTGTTTTTCCTATTGAGAAATGGAGATTTTCATATTGATATTAATAAGAAGAAAAGGAAGTTTGAATTTAATTTGAAAGCTTACTTTTATATTGCCAATATACTTTTCATTTACTTCAAGAATATTTTTCTTAATAAAAATAAAATATATTTAATTATGTTCTAATATTTTTAAAGATTCAAACAACACACATGTAAAAACGAAAATATTAATTAGAAGCTCAAACATGTTATTTTTTGTTACATTTTTATTTACTACTGTCAAACACTTCCACTCACAACTTTGACACCATCCACCTCAGATAAATACAATAATGATTACTAATCATTTGCTAAACTAGAGATTATCTCTAGCAGATATAAACTTTATACCTCAGTTAAAGATGATATATGATTTTTTAATTTTAAACATATACACACACACATGAAGTTATTCACCGCTCTCTTTCCCACATGTAATATCTTTATAGATATATTAAACAACCTCCATACTTCCCCATTCTTTTTAAATTCATATGATATGTAATAATTTTTTTGTCTTTTTTTATAATTATATAATCTTTTACACATATTAAATGAATGGTGATCATGTGATGTTTTGGTAGTTTTAAACATATGAATTATTATTGATTTTAAATTTGATGTTTTTTTTTAAAAACTGAAGATTACTTATAGAAAAATTAAAACTAAAATTTTAAGTTTCAAATTAATTGTTTGAGCTTTTGTTTCAATTTGTATTAATTGTTCTATAAATACAAAAATAACTTGAAATATGTTGATTCTGCTGTGTCCTGAGGGTCTCTAATGACCACTCGGAGCTCAATAAACAAACAAGATACTTCGAAATGTAAATATATAATGATCTATTTATAACAAATAATAATGTGGTAAAAACAACATAAAAAGGCAATAGTCCATTGATATTCATATGGTATATTTTCCTTGGGTGAAAATAGTCTTCTTTGACATCAGGAGTAATCCAGTTATTATTTGTGTTTTCAAATCAAATGTCTCTTGAAACATAAATAAGCATATCTAACTTCACGTATAGAATAAATTTATTAAAGTTCACAATATCAGTGTTTATTTAGACACAAACGATTTATACATATATATTAACCATCTCCATTTCCAACTTCTCTCTTGCACTTTAGTTAACCTTCAGTTAATTACTCTTTGCGTGTAATAACCTTTTCAATACACAAATAAGTAACTGCTTCTTGCTTGCAACTACTCTATTTTAGACTTAATCACTGCTAATCGATCTACAAGGCCACCATTGATCATTCTTTGCTGCTAATCTGCTATCACTTCAAATTAACACAAACTTTACTCCAGTCTAATTATTGTAACTACTTCCTCCCTCTTCTTCATTTGCCGGGGAATAAATATATATGATCTAACTTTATTTGTATACAAATTCTATCATAATTTAATGGATAATTTTGGGACAATCTCTCTAGCAAATTTCTAGTATAAATTTTTCCAATATAGGGAATGTTATTAAAATGAAGAAATCTGTGCATATTTACAAAAATAAATAATCTTTTATTTACATATACAGTTTTATATGCATAGACATTTCATTCTTCCCCACCACTCTAGAAATATAGACTTAATTTATTATTAGGTCTTAAACTTGTCAGGTGGTTTACTTTGAAGTTTACATGCAGTTTTGGGAATAACTCTTTTTTTAAAAATAAAATTCCACCTTCACTTTCCTCCTGCCCAAACATGTTTCTCATCAATTACTTTAACTTGGTCTGAATCAGTAATTAAATCCTCCAATAAAACACCTTTTTTCTCTAATTCTTTTTCTAAGGATTTATTTAGATCGATATCTGGCTAGTTTTCTCATTACAATGATAAAGGTGTTTAACATGTCAACTCCTTTCGCACATGTATTATAATCAAATTTGCTTTTATTAATTCTACCAGAGTTAGTCTTTATTGATTATAATTATTGTATATATATATAGACAGGGCAAGGTTAACTTCCTGCATATTCAATGTAAATGGGATGAGAAATTGGCCATTGTATGTTGAACATAAAGAAAAATTTCTTTTCATTAATAGAGTCGAAGACGATAAGTACAAAATAGCCACTGTATACTTCACGGATAAAGCGGTTATAGAAATCACAAATCAGTTAGTAGCACCTTTAACCCCTGAGCAATGATCATACAGTGACTTCAAAGAGCAATTGGGTAATTATTTTAATCCCACACCTTTGCGTCATGTTGCTAGACTGCAGTTCCACCATCGTCTACAAACGATTAGGATTTTGATTGTGCACTGCAAGTGTTAGCTAAAAACTGCATGTATGGTTCTTATTTAGATGAGGCTTTCCTTGAACAGTTCCTGACAGGCATAAACAGTGACATCTTACATCAACAGCTACTGTCAGTAACAAATCTGGATTATATGGAGGCAATCAAACATAGCAAGCCTACTAGCTTGTCTTGGAACAGTCCAAAAAATATGCAGAATTCAATAACGAGGGAAATAAGCAGACTGAAGTTTACAAAACTTTCAAAACAGTGGAACAGAACTCCACAAAAAATAGTGAAAGTAACGGCAATAGCAGGGAAGATAGCAATAATAGTAGAAATCCTGTTATTTGTTTTTGTTGTGGAAAAAAAGAACATAAAGCCACTAATTGCTATTTTAGAAGCGAACAATATAAATTATGTAATAAGAAGGGGCATAAGAAAAACATGCGTTAGAGAGAAAAATTGAAACCCTACACATGAGAAACAGTCCTAACTGTAAATGGCAGGGAAAAGACAAACAGTTTACAATGATCAACAATACAGTAACCGATATTAATGATAAAATTACAAAAGTTAAAATATACAATCGGCCTATGGATATGGAAGTGGACAGTGGGAGTGGTATTAACCCTGATTTCACTATGCAATTGACAGACCATTGCAGAAAATTGTAAGCAAAGGCCCGAAATAGTAAAAATTGACATGAAAGCGTTAGACATAACCGGCAACGCTATTAAAATAAAGGGTGTGGTTAAAGTCCCAGTGAACAGAGGTAAATTTTTCAATTTACCATTATACATAGTACATGCCCTGATAAATTCATTAATCGGCCATGAGTGATTTAACAAATTAGGGATTAGATTGACATTCGTACAAAATGTCGAGTTGGAAAAAGAAATGGAAAATAACTTTCCAAAATTATTTAATGGGGAGCCAGGAATTATTAAAACTGTGCCAGTATCGTTACAAATTGAGCACATCAATGCTATCCATAATTTGCAAACCTAGAAAGGTACCATTTTCCCAGAAGGTAAAAGTAGAAAAAGAAATCGACAACCTCATCAAGAAAGGTGTGTTGGAACCGATGGAAAAGTCAGATTGGGCCATCCTAGTAGTCATCATAACTAAACCTAATGTTCAGATATTCTTGTGTAGGGATTACAGGGTAACTAAATAAAGCATTAAACAAGAGCACATACCATGTACCAAACGCTAGAGAAGTTATCGCTTCATTGCAAAAATCTAATTTCTTTACAAAGTTAGATCTTAACACTGCATTCCATCAAATACCAGTTACAGAAGAAGCATCTAGAATACTGACAATTACTATGCATCTTGGGCTATACAAATGTAAAAGGCTACCATTAGAATAATGTCATCCTCTAGCATATTTCAGTCGAAAATCAAAATACTCCTCAACGGATTGGATGACATCATACCATATTTAATGGCATTTTCATAACAGCAATGACAGACAAATAACTTTGAAGCCCAGAAGATAAGATATGTGAACAACTAAAGCTGAATACTGAAAAATGCATTTGGAAAACTAAGGAAATTAAATTCCTGGGCCACATTATATAAGAAGCGGGTCATCCACTTCCCCCGAAAAGGCTAAGTCAATAGCAGAAGCACTAAGACCCACAAACATGAAGCAACTACAAGCTTTCCTGGGCTTGGTGAATTTTTTTGAAACCTTTTTAAAAGGAAAAGCCCATGTGGCCACTCCTTTATATAATCTGCTGAGGAAAAACTAGAAATGGAAATGGGATGAGCAAGAAGAAATGACATTTATTTGCACTAAAGCACTGCTTACTTCAGAGAAATTATTAGTGCATTATAACAGTGATCTGGAAATTATGTTGACCCCCCCCCAACGCATCTGAATTTGGGATTGGGGCAATACTAAGTCACTCAGACCTGTTGGAAGAGCGACCCATAGCATATGCTTCACGCACATTTCAAGGGTAGAAAAAAACTATAGCCAGAAGGACAATGAAGTGCTCGTAATTTTATTCAGAATGAAAAAATTCCACCAATATAAGTATGGTAGGAAATTTACTATTATAACCAATCACAAACCACTGCTGGGAATATTTGGAAATAAGCATACACCTGATCACTTAAGCCCATGGGTGTTACATTGGTTTAACATTCTTGCAGGCTATGATTACAGTCTAGAATACAAAAAAGGAAAACAAATTGGGCATGCAGATATCATACATGTCCAATCTTGGTGAAGCACCAGTATTAGAGAGAGAAATAAATTATATAAATGTACTTCAGAAGCAAAATCTAAATAGCAAAATTATAGCTCGATAGACAGAAGATGACGGCTATCAGTGGATAATAAATAAGATGAGAGGATGTCCAACTTTTCTCCACAGACAATTATGGAACTCCTGCGAACAACTATCGGTATGTAAAGGATGCATTTTGAGGAGTGACCAAGTGCTGATACCTGTAGTGGAAAGACAACAAATACTAAACTTGCTTTATGAAGGACATCTAGGCATTGTGAAGGTAAAAGCCCTAGACCGTAGTATCTTTGGTGGCCAAACATCAAAGGAAAAATATAGAAAGATATATAAAGAAATATGAGAATTGCCAGAAGTGTGCTAAGGCACCCACATTGACTTTTGAAACATGGCCAAAAGCAGACAACCGATGGCAACAAATCCATATAGACCACTGCAGTCCATGTGAAGGCCATTTATTTCTAGTTGTAGTCAACTCTTATTCAGGGTGGCTTGAGTATAAAATAGTGAAAAAACACTAGTGCAAAGATAACAGTTGGCACTCTGTACGAGATTTTTGCTCATCACGGTTTCTCAGAAGCTTTAGTCTCAGATAATGGAACAGGTTTCACATCTGAAAAGTTTACAGAGACAATGCAAGAATAGGGAATAAAACATGTACTCCTCCTCACACACCCCATCCCCAATCAAATGGACTGGCTGAGAGAGCAGTGCATGACCTCAAGTCATCTATAAAAAAATGAGAGAAATGAAAAATTCATGAGGCTATGTTGACTGCACTTTTCCACCAGCATTCTACCCCAGTGGCCAAATCAAGAAAATCACTGGCGGAAATATATTTCGGCAAAAAACTGCAAATGAAACTAACAAAAATAGTGCCAACAAAACAACATGACAAACAACAGAGAATCGATGGCTACCAGAAGAAGTTATCCGTCATCTGTCAAAACAAGTCATGATAGTTCACACAGATGATGGGAAGATAATAAAAAAACATCTGAACCAGCTACAGAGAAATGAAAGTGATGACTGGATTCCAAATCTAGGCTTAACAGAAACCGACAAGACCCTAAATAATGATAACAAACAGGAGATTTGCACCACCCAAGAAACTGATCTTCCATTAAATACTTTGTCTACAGAGAAGTCACCGCTATAAAAGTAAAATAATTCACAATGACGAAAATGGAAAACAAAGATCCCCAAATATTTAAATGATTATATTCTAAGTTCAAGAACTAATAAATAATCTTCAAACTTGGGGGAAGTATTGTTATGTGTGTGTATAATTAAAATACACATACATGCAATATAATAATAATAAATGTAAATGTGAATTTAATATTTAAACGTACGTACATGTATAAATTATCACACATATATATGTAAGTTATTTATACATGAAGGATAAAAATATTTCGCAAATTATATATTAAACTTTAATAGTTGTGTTATTTTTAAAACAGCAAGAAAGCAATTCCCTTTAGATGAGAAGTTTAGTTGATGAAGGAACTTTGCAGATAACCAAAGTGTGTAATTAAAAAGTAATCGGGCTGCAAAGATAATTAATCAAATCTTCTACTGCAAGTGAACTGGGAGGGATTAATTCGACCAGGACAGATGAGATGTGACCAATCAAAGAGAAAATGAGTGCAGTGCAAAGATTTTGACACACTGGCAACTAGAAGGTCTATCAATGCAGATGAACTTTGAAAGGCGCTGAACGTTGCTTATTTAGCAAGGTAGTTCCAGAGCAGATCGCTGGCCTCCGAACATCCAAGAGTCATCATGGGGACTATAAAGTAGGTTGTATTCGATCTTTATTATTGTTTCTGTATGCCTTCAAGTTTACTGACTTAAACATATAATGATGTTAATGTATTCATGTAAAATATATATATATATTGAAATGGAAACCTCCAATCCCTTTCCGTTTCACCATCAACCTAATGACCTACTCGTCTGAACTAGTTTCGAACCTATCTTAAATGTAGAAATGTCATATATAAAGTTCTTTTTATGAAATTTAATAAAAGATATAAAGTTAAATGAGATAATGTATTTTATGAAGAAAATTTATTTAAAATACAATGGAAAAATACTTTTAAAGGAAAAAAAAACTTTTAAATATGATCGAACAATTATTTTAGAACGTAGAGATATTTCTTTCTGAAGAAATATTGGAAATATATTAAAATTGGAATTTTTTCCTAGAAAATATGAGATCATTTGCGAGTATATGACTTATAGCTTATTTAAAAAAAATATTACAGTCAGTCATTAAGGTATGCAGGACATACAAAAGTTTATTTAAATTATTTGGGAAAATAATTTAAGTTATTTGAAAATATTGGGAGAAGTATTGGTTGTATCAGAAGATATTAAACCTCAGTAGATGTGGAAAAGTTACAAGAATTTGGAAAATTATCCTGATGAAGAGTATTTAAAATTAGATATTTACTTAATAATACATGTTAAAGATTTAAAGTTTGGAGATAAAAAAAATATTAATTATATTAGTGTAAGTCATATAAAATAAAAGTAAACATACTGTATTTAACTTGAACTGTCAGTTTGGATTATATATTACAACGTTAAGAACCGGAGCATGCGTGATTGATGTCAAAAGTGTGTATTAATGTATTTTTTACCAGGAGAAAAGATACTTCTTGTAATGAACTTATTCTCAAGAAAAGAACATTTCATCGTAAGAAATTCTAATAAAATTATTGTAAATATATTTTTAAAATTAATGTTATACTAACAAAATTATAGTAATATTTATTCATAGTATAAATATAGCGTAGAAACAGAAAACATTAAATTATTTACTAACCTAGTAATTAAATTTTATTGTAAAAAAAAAAAAAAATCTTTAACTTAGTATATTTTAGAGTTTGATAATGTGGAATAAACGATAATAAAATCTTTATTTAGATCGTACTCCAGATGACATCACTAAGTAATTGCCAACAGAAATTACTTATGGTAATAATTTATAAAACAAAATAAGCGTATGTCACGCTTGAATGTGAAGCTATAATACGATACAGTAATTAATATACGCTAAGCGCTTTCGAGGTCCTTTACCTCATATTCATAGCGAAGCTGTGAGCTGCGAAAACAAAAAATGGGGTGGGGGAAGTTGTATGCAAATCATATGCAAATGGACTAAATAGTCCAGCGTTTAGAAATGTCGAAGCATGTGTCGCGTCTATTGATTGAGTTGTTATTATTGTTGATGTAGTACGCTTCTCTGATCTTCCACTTAATGTCGTTTTTCTCGATACAAACTATTTTAGGGTGGGAAGGTTCAAATAAATGTCCAGTTTTCTTGGAGTGTTCCAAAAACGTAGATGAGTTATCATTGTTTTTCATAGTTCTATTATATGTGTATCTGTGTTGTGCTGTCCGGATGGTTGTGCCTGCCTTGGTTTCTCCAAAATAAATGGCGCGGCAACCGGGTTGTGGGCAAGTGATGCTGTAAACGACATGGGGGGTCTGAGAAGGTTCTAATTTGTCCTTGGAGTTATTGATGAGACGGTTAGTGCAAGGGGGTGTATGAAAGCTGATTTTAAATTTATTGCTCAAAATCTTGATTAGTTGGTGGGAGATTTTATGTATGTGGGGAAGAGTGATATATGGAAGTTTAATATTGTTTTTATTAATGGTGATTTTTGTATGAAACTGCTTGATTTTGTTGTTGATAGTGTGGAGTTTATAGCCTGCCTGTAGTAGGTCTTTAATATAGAGGTGTATGTTGTTCTTTCGATCTGCTTCGAATTTGCATAGCTGCATGTTTCTGTGTAGGAATGCTTGTAGTCCTGCTAATTTGTGGGAGTTAGGAACGTTAGAATGTGGATGTATGAAGCCTCTGATTTCAAAAGGCTTTATAATCATTGAATAATTTATACATGGTTCTTCGCGCGTTAACTTAAGATCCAGGTAATTTAGGCTTTGGGATGCATCCTCAGATGTGGAATTAATGGTTAGCTTAGTGCTGTGCGTTAGTTCTTGTATAATATTGTTTGTGGTGTGTTGATTGGCTAGAATAAGTATGTCATCTACGTACCGGATGTATAAAATGTGGGGGTTATCAGCTTGGTATTTAGGCACTATTAATTTTTCGTAGTAATTAAGAAAAATGCTAGTGATGATTCCGCTGAGAGGGAGGCCCATCGGCCATCCGCTTTTCATATTGTACCAAGTGTGCTCAAATGTTGTGTATATATGCTTATCCATCCAAGTTAAAAATGTAATGATGAAATTAATGAGTTCAGATGACATTGTATTGGTGAGTTCTTGTTGGATAATGTGAATAGATTGCTTTCTGTCTACAGATCCATACAACTCTTTGTCGTCAAAGGAGGTCATACGGAAGTTGTTACAGATCGTGGCTTTATTGATTTTCTCTACAACCTGAAAGGATGAATTAACAGAAAAATTCCCAAAGCCCAGGCTGTCGATTAATAGTTGATTAACCATCATTGCGGTTTGAAAATAATGGACTCCCCCAAAATCCATCATTAGACGCAGAGGTTCACCTGGCTTGTGGAGTTTAATGTTGGCAAACACTCTAGGAGCTTTGGTGGAGGAAGGATAAACTCGGTAGTATTCAGCAGTAGAAATGCCTTTGTTTTTATAAGGATGGAGAATGGATGCAATAAACTTATCTCGGTTAAGCTTATTGTTGAATTGCGTGACAGGAGTGAGTTGTAGATTTGTGATTTGTTCTTTTATTTTATGCTTATAGTCATGCGAGTTTAAGAGCACGAATCTATTACCCTTATCTTCTTTATGGCAAATTAAATTATTATTATCAATGAACTGTTTCATAATTTTAATGTCGTTACTCCAGCTATGATCTTTTATATGTAGCTGTTTTTATGAGATAGATTTAACTATATTTGTTATGATACTATCTCTATGTGGATCATTAATCAAATTTGCTTCGACGTCAGCGATTAGTTCTAATCTAGGTTGTCTCCATTGGCCTCCTACAAATCTAGGTCCAAGGGAAAGGACTCTTGCTACTCTGTCAGGGGGAGATTTGTAGGAGGCCAATGGAGACAACCTAGATTAGAACTAATCGCTGACGTCGAAGCAAATTTGATTAATGATCCACATAGAGATAGTATCATAACGAATATAGTTAAATCTATCTCACAAAAACAGCTACATATAAAAGATCATAGCTGGAGTAACGGCATTAAAATTACGAAACAGTTCATTGATAATAATAATTTAATTTGCCTTAAAGAAGATAAGGGTAATAGATTCGTGCTCTTAAACTCGCATGACTATAAGCATAAAATAAAAGAACAAATCACAAATCTACAACTCACTCCTGTCACACAATTCAACAATAAGCTTAACCGAGATAAGTTTATTGCATCCATTCTCCGTCCTTATAAAAACAAAGGCATTTCTACTGCTGAATACTACCAAGTTTATCCTTCCTCCACCAAAGCTCCTAGAGTGTTTGCCAACATTAAACTCCACAAGCCAGGTGAACCTCTGCATCTAATGATGGATTTTGGGGGAGTCCATTATTTTCAAACCGCAATGATGGTTAATCAACTATTAATCGACAGCCTGGGCTTTGGGAATTTTTCTGTTAATTCATCCTTTCAGGTTGTAGAGAAAATCAATAAAGCCACGATCTGTAACAACTTCCGTATGACCTCCTTTGACGTCAAAGAGTTGTATGGATCTGTAGACAGAAAGCAATCTATTCACATTATCCAACAAGAACTCACCAATACAATGTCATCTGAACGCATTAATTTCATCATTACATTTTTAACTTGGATGGATAAGCATATATACACAACATTTGAGCACACTTGGTACAATATGAAAAGCGGATGGCCGATGGGCCTCCCTCTCAGCGGAATCATCACTAGCATTTTTCTTAATTACTACGAAAAATTAATAGTGCCTAAATACCAAGCTGATAACCCCCACATTTTATACATCCGGTATGTAGATGACATACTTATTCTAGCCAATCAACACAACACAAACAATATTATACAAGAACTAATGCACAGCACTAAGCTAACCATTAATTCCACATCTGAGGATGCATCCCAAAGCCTAAATTACCTGGATCTTAAGTTAACGTGCGAAGAACCATGTATAAATTATTCAATGATTATAAAGCCTTTTGAAATCAGAGGCTTCATACATCCACATTCTAACGTTCCTAACTCCCACAAATTAGCAGGACTACAAGCATTCCTACACAGAAACATGCAGCTGTGCAAATTCGAAGCAGATCGAAAGAACAACATACACCTCTATATTAAAGACCTACTACAGGCAGGCTATAAACTCCACACTATCAACAACAAAATCAAGCAGTTTCATACAAAAATCACCATTAATAAAAACAATATTAAACTTCCATATATCACTCTTCCCCACATACATAAAATCTCCCACCAACTAATCAAGATTTTGAGCAATAAATTTAAAATCAGCTTTCATACACCCCCTTGCACTAACCGTCTCATCAATAACTCCAAGGACAAATTAGAACCTTCTCAGACCCCCCATGTCGTTTACAGCATCACTTGCCCACAACCCGGTTGCTGAGCCATTTATTTTGGAGAAACCAAGGCAGGCACAACCATCCGGACAGCACAACACAGATACACATATAATAGAGCTATGAAAAACAATGATAACTCATCTACGTTTTTGGAACACTCCAAGAAAACTGGACATTTATTTGAACCTTCCCACCCTAAAATAGTTTGTATCGAGAAAAACGACATTAAGCGGAAGATCAGAGAAGCGTACTACATCAACAATAATAACAACTCAATCAATAGACACGACACATGCTTCGACATTTCTAAACGCTGGACTATTTAGTCCATTTGCATATGCTTTGCATACAACTTCCCCCGCCCCATTTTTTGTTTTCGCAGCTCACAGCTTCGCTATGAATATGAGGTAAAGGACCTCGAAAGCGCTTAGCGTATATTAATTACTGTATCGTATTATAGCTTCACATTCAAGCATGACATACGCTTATTTTGTTTTATAAATTGAATTTATCGAATGAGAAGATTTAAAATTATGGTAATAATGTAAATTATTAATAGTTTTAAAATGTTTTTGTTATTTTATACGGATGGATGCGTATATCAAACACACACCTATACATAATTTATCATTTTGTTTAGTTATTTAAGAATATGCATAATTTTAATGATATCGTAAAGATATTTAAACATAAAAGAAATATAAGTATATGATTCTGTTAAAACTGAATTGTATGTTTTGTTGAATAATTTAAAGTGTTAAAAATATGACACTGATTGTTTGTGCTAAAGTTTCAGAACTGTTAAAGAATGGAATAATCTTGTCTTATTAGTTAGTTAGACTGTTATTCTAAAAATGAATTTATTTGTTATTATAGAAATGAGAAGATGAATTTAGCGATGTAAATTGGTGAATTTTAAATGCTAATATCTTAGTATTAGGTTATATAAGACCAGGATAATATTGTATATAGGGTTTATTTATATGGGAAGAAGAATATACTATATTGATGTTTATACAAGCAAAGCTAACATAGCCCTATATCTTGTGTATAATCATGGCAGTGTTTATTTTCTATGTGTTAAAGCTTAATGTGCCATAATGCTGAATGAATAGCCTGGAAATTATACTTGGTAGAAGAGGTTATTAAACAAATAAGTTATACCTCAGTTCATGTACACTTAGCCCATGATGGTTAGTTTGATAAAAGGTTAAGTTAAAGTTATAGTTTAGCCCATATGCCTACTAGTATATGTTTTATTGAAATTTATTGTATTACATTGTAAAAGATGGTTGTTTTAAAATTTGGAAATAATAAATAAGTTTGGAAATCGAGAATTGTTAAATTGGATAAAATAAGTTATGTTGCTTAGATTATAATAAGTGTAAAAATTATAAAAAAACATAATTTTATTAGTGAAAGAATCATAAAACTTTTATAATTAAAAATGGTATTTATTTTTTAGAAAATAAATAGTTGACAATTTAAGAGAATTTATAATGATATTACTTAATTATTAAGAATTTTTTAAAAAGACATATTTATAATGCATATTTTTATTTATGATTAAAGGTAATAAACTGAATCGTGTTGAATGAATGAAAGTAGTCATAAGTTTTACAAAAATAATTTTATAACAACACACTAACCCATACATGATATTGAAAGTTTAAAGTAATAATTAGTATGTAGCTTAGTTTGATGGTATGCTATGAATTAAGGTTGTTGACATGAATATTACAAAAAAATGACTATACAGAATAATAAATAATTTTTAAAAAGTAAATAACAAGGATAAGTTCATAGTAAAAGTATTACCTATATTTTTTAAAACCTATAAAGTAATAATATCGAATAAATGTAATAAAAAAGTTATATAATGATATTTTAAAAAAACTAAGAAATATTTTATTTAAGAAATTTTCTGTATTTTATGTTTTAAGTCATTTGATTTGTCTTAAAAAATACCTGAATACAAATAAATAGAATTCTATCAAAATGTAAATAATGTAAATAATTTTATTGTTAAGTTTGTTAATAAAATTGTTAAATTGTTTTATAAGTCTTGGTGTTGACTCAATTTCTTCACATCACAATTACATAATCACAGATAATTATAATGAAGACATAATATTTGCACATCATAAATGAAATTTTATTTAGGAGTTATATTTTATTGATATATTTTATTTAAGAAGTTTTACTTATGATATTATTACGATGGTCATGTAATAATTACCAAAGATTTACATTAAATTATCTTTGTAATGATTGCCACATATTTTCAGATTGTAATATCATACTAAATATATTTATTTAAGATGCCATATGGATAATAGAGAATTATATTACAATTTTATTATGAGATATACAAGAATAACAATATAAATAAAAAGATAGGAGAGTGAATTATAGATTAAAGATTAGTAGTACTATTTGTTATTATTAGTATTATTAAATTGTAGTTAGGAATGATATTAAATCCCTTATCATACTTGATTACAAAAGTTATAATTAATTTATCATTATTTTAAGAGAACCTGAGATAATTTGAGTTAAATTAGTTTTGAGAAAGATATTTAAATTAATTTGTTAAAAGTAATTTACTTAATTAGTTTTGATTAAAGACGTAGGAGTACTATAAATGTGGTATTTAAGTAATAGGAATAAGGTTAGTATTCTTATGCCATTAAGGTGATATCCAGTGGGATATTGTCTTAATGTATTCGCTCTGCCACTTATAAACTCACTTCATAGTCTCATGATTTGATTAGATATTCATTTATTTCATTTTATAAACCAGAACTATATTATTATTTATTAAATTAAGTTAATTTAATCATTGATATTCTTAAAAATATAGTTATTATTAATATAGATACATTTTAGATAAACATAGTTATTTTTCTGAGCTAGATCAAGTGATTATAATTATATATTTCCGGGAAGTGAGAATATAATATATATATATATATATATATATATATATATATATTATATTCTCAAAGACAAATATATATATATATATATATATATATATATATATATATATTGACCTTTGTCTTTATTTAATCTTGATGTTTTCATGGTAGTTTTGCAATGGCAATGGTGTTAATATTGTAAGCACAAATATTTAATATGTAAAGATTATGATAAAACATCATTTGTTTAAATGTAAGTAGTATTTTTATATAGGCTTTAGAGATATGCACATTTCCCCCAAATTTAGTGTTGTTCTATCATTGATAATAAATAGTATCTATCAAATACACTGAAGAAAAGTTCTATACTAATGTTATATTTAGAAAGATGGCTAGATGAAGTACAAAAAATAACTTTATTTGTTTATAAATAATAAAATATATATTTTATTTGTTTAAATTGATTATTCAAATATTATTTTGTTTGATTACATTAAAGCATAAATATTTTATATTTATTATATTTCATATTATTAATAACATATTTATTTTATTCTTAATTTATGACTTAGTCTTTGTTATCAACATCAGCATAATTAGAAAATTTAAATCACAAAAATATACGATTTCTTGTATTATAAGAATAAATAATATAAAAATCAATTAAAACAGTTAGTGTATTGTCGAAGGTATATCAGTATTTAAGACTATTTTGGTTGTATTATTTTACTTATTAAATCATAAAAAACAAAACAAAATGTGATCTCTGTGTATGATTAAAATTTTCATTTTTTTATTCATTGCATCATAAATTTTAGCACATGTTGCAGAATAAGAGGATTTGAAATAGAAGGGTCTCATAACATGATTGAAATTATTTATGTATAGTTCGCATTATAATAATTTCAAGAGAGTAAACAATGTCTTATTCCACAACATAATATTGTAATAATATGAATCGAATCGGAGATATAAATAAATGTTATATTTTTGTAAAAATATATAATATTTGGTTTTGAATTTAGGCTAGTGGGCTAGTGAAAGCAGCAGTTGCCGCTGGTAAGGTTATATTATCAAGGAATCATCAAAGATAATTTAGCATAAATTATAATAATCATATAGATATGAGAAGTTAATGGTTAATAATTAAAATATTTTTAGAGATTTTACATTCAAATACAAATAAAATAAATGAAACAAGATAGGAGTAAAATATAATTTAATTCGATATTATAAATCGTAGTAATGGTCAAACATAGCTATAATAATAAAAATAATACAAACTATGTCACTTTTTCAGACCATTATTCATACCTAAATGGCTGAAGAAAAATTAGATCCTCTATAGATAAGAAATTTATATTAGGTTAAAAACCAGTGTCACCCTAAACCGGGAAATCCATAGGAGGATATACCTCACCATCAGTTTTCTTAAAAACACTACAATGACTAATTAAATAGAATATGAACTCTTATATGTTGTAAATTTGACTTATGATTTAAATGGTAGAACTTATGGAAAGAGAAACAGAAAGTCAGATTATTAACAAACCAAAAATAGTTATTATAGAATATGACTTATAAAATATTTAAAACCTCATTATAATAAATTATAAAATAATAAGTATTTAAACATTACCATTCTTCAAGTGATCACCTTTGTAAACACTAAAGTTTTATCAATATCTTCAGTTTAAAACTCCTTTTATGTTAAGCTTAACATTTCCCCCTTTATTTGCTTATCAAGACACTGTACATGTCAAGTGTTGGTGGTCGAGTGGACAGCACAGCTGCTTTACAAGCAGTTGTCCCAGGTTTGTGGGTTTGCTTCCCAGCCAAAGCTTCGACACATGAAAAAAAAGACATTGTATATTATCCTAGAAAATGTAAAAAAAAAAATTGTTTTAAAATTCCTTTAGATGCTCGAAGTTTTAATTTATTCAGATAATATTTCCTTAAATTATATTTCTTCAGCTGTCCAAATCAAATATTCTGTAAGAGAGAACTTCCCATTAACAATCACTTTTTGAACATAAATTTCTGCTTTACATTTAGCAGTAATCATTAAATAGCAGATGAGGTTTGATCACTTATTTGGCTGAAGACAAAGAATTAATCCAGTGTATATTTATCCAGGGTAAATGATATACACACATGAATTAGCTACTATGAACCATAACACCTATTTTATAATACATATGTTTAAACATAACATGTTGTTAATAAAATATATTACTTCATGTTTTGACAAGCAGCTAATGGCGATTTTAAAACAAAAACAGACTTCAAATGCTAGCAAGAACGATAGCTTTCAAAATTTTTTTAAATGTGCTCTATTTTTTTTCTAATAATAATTTTTAAACTAATTTTATTAATTACAATAAAAATTCTTTTTATAAATATGACATTTAACAAAACAAAATTAAATCCTTTTTTGGAATCATATTTTATTTCAAAGATTAAATAATTGACTTTTGAACCTTGAACTTTAATGTTAGAGATGACACAAGCAAATTTAAATCTATAAACGAAAATAAACATTTTTTCCAGTTTTAACTTATTTGACTACTCTCTTTTTTTAAATATAATTTTTATTAAAACTGTTAAGCAAAAATAACTATTTTAGTCATTTATGTATCTTACTTTGCAACCAATACATTGTCCTCCTACCTGATTAAAAATAAAATAAATCATTACAGACTTTTGACATTGAATGATTTTATTTCTACACTAAACATTAACATCTTTAAAGTTGTACATATAACCATGAAAATGAGACAGAGATTAAGCAAGTGAGGCATCAATTTTGAAATCACCTTCAATAGTTAAGTAAAAGGACTTAATGTAGAAGTACCAAATTTAAAATTATTTTTTCATATAAAATTAAATTAACTAAATATTAATTCTCTTTGATAATGTGCAGGAGACCAAAATTGTAGAGGTACTAAATTAAAATTACTTTCCCTACAAAAGTAAACATATTAAATGTTAATTAATTTTGATAATGAGCTGGAGATCAATACTAAAGTAAACTGATTACATGTTAACTAAACCCAATTTTAATTTCTTCAAAATGTTATACTACATTGTGAGCCTAATTGTGCAATATACGGTTGCTAACCAGGGACCCTTGGCTTTGGATAGCTTTTTGAAAAAGTCAGGAACACTCTACTGATTATCCAATTTTAACTTACAATTTGTAATTATCATATCACTGGGAATTTTTTTCTATGAACTACTCTGTAGTGGGCTCAGGATATCTTTCAACTGGAGCTTCACTTTCAACTTACATGAGAGTTTTGAGCACAACCACACACCTGTAGTTTAGATAACTTTTTTAAAGAAAAGGGTTAATCATACAAATATTTTAAATCCACAATTAGCCTTCACACTATAAAGCTTTTGTCTTCCATCTCTAACTTATAGAACCATCTTTTCATCATTACTAGTTAAGTTCTCTTTGACAATTTTTAAAGTGTGGGCTATTATATGTTCCCTTTCCTATTTCTTCATTAGCCAGTACAAAAGGATTATTGTTACACTGGTGAGTGATACTAAAAGGGTCATCATAATTTATTGAAAATTTTGTGTACATGTTTTTCAAGATGACTCACAGGATTAATCTGAATCATAATATTAACATTTAACTGAAAAGTTTGGCTAGAGGTCTTCTTATTTATTTTTAGATATCCTGTTTTCATCAATCTGTGTCTTGCTTTGGTGTTGACCTCCAAAACTGTATGTTATCATATGACCAGCATAAAACACCTGTCTGGAAAAAAATATAGAATAGGCATTTTCAAGCCCTCATATCTTCATACAGAATAATAATAAAACAATAAATAGAAAGATCATCTTCTGTAAATATTTTTGTCTGTGACTAGTCATATAAGTCAATAACTTCACCTATATGGTATTCTTGATTCTTAATTTCATAAAGTTTAACAACAAATATTATATGTGTAATATATAATTAAAATTTTAAAAGTATCTTAACTGTAAACATTTCTTTTTACTGGTAGTTTTTCTTTATATCACAAAATTATTATATGTTTCACTATATTTTTTAACAATTATAATCGTTACATCTGAAATTATTATTTTTCTCATTATTTTTTTTTAAATTACATAGGTTTTTTTTTATAAAAAGAAAATGATTCTATAAAATTATATAAAACCATACAAATTTATAACAGAATTGAATTGTCCTTCTCTCTAAATATTTTCGGCATAGTATGATTAGTATTAGGTAACTGTGAGTGACTCTTTGAGTTTACTGCATTTTTCTTGATGAGTAATATCAGAATCACTTCTATTGCACTCAAAAATTTTAGTCCTATGCAGGCTGCCAATGATCTTTGTTTTCTTTTTTTCCATTCCAAGAATTTCTTCTACTTCTATAATCTACCACATTTTCATCTCATTCACATTCTTGCCTATAAGTAACTTTCAGTTGGGATTTAAATTACCACTCCTTTGCATCATTTATAAGTCTACTAATATTAAATGCATTCAATATTTTAGCAACCTGTTTAACAGTTTTCGTTCTGTTCTAATCAATTTCTGCTCTATATTATAAGGTAATATGTGCCTTACTATCCTAATAATTTGATTCTTTGGCAGTGGACTGGTTGGTAAAGCTCTAACTTTAGCCACTAGTCTACAAAAAATGGAGAGAAGAGTTCACCAGGAGACCATCTTTTGAGTGATAATAAGTGCTTAATATTTTCTTGATAATCCTCACTCCAGTAATTTGATAAGAAGGTCATCTTATAATCGATGAAATTTTGAGAATTTTCAAATAAAGAATATCACCAAGCATCAGAGACTCCTTGTAAATGGCAACATGCAATTGCAATTTTAGCCTACTCAGTTATCTGATTAATATAGAAATATCTCTCCAAACTTTTTTAGAAATTCCCTAGGAGCTTCATCTGCATATCCTGAAAAAAATCTAAATTTTAAAAATTGATTAACAACTGCAACTGTATTAACAAGTACTGTACCAGTTGAAAAACACACCACCTAAACTGCAAGTCAGATCCAAACTTAGCTGAACCAAGACTGAATTCAAACCCAACTCAACAGCTCAGATTAGTAGAAATCTAAATCGACGGCACAGTGCTATGTGCCAAGAAACTAGCTCAACAGTTGGTGAGAATGAGAGACCCCTGAACTGACATTAATATCTGATAATAAATGACTAAAATAATTTTAAATCGAATCATATGTATATGTTCAGGTTGCGAACACAGACAGCGAGTATTAACATTAAAATAATTAAGCACTAAGAAACCAACTGTGTTTAGAAAATATTTAATAATAAGTTTGTTTTGTTTGAGTTTTAAATAATGATTATATTAATTAATTCTAGTCCTTAAACAAAGTTTATAATTATAATACGAGTGGCAGTCCTTATTATATGCCAATGAATATTATGCAATATTTGAAAGTCTATGTCTATGCTTCCAACAAGAAATAAAAGACAGATAAAGGTAATTCATTAGTAAAAGAAATTATTACTCTAATTTTATACGAAAGAATGTGATATTTATTTCATGTTCCCATATCCATTCGTGAAGAGCAAGATACGTATTTTAGGGCATAACTTTTAATCTTTATTAGAAAACTTATTTTGAGTTATAATGGAGAATTTGTTGGACATTAATTTAAATCACTTCATCATGAATTACGAGCATCAGAGCGGGATTTCCTTGAACAGAGAGGTAACGGTGCTGACGAATTATGAGCTATAAAGTGAAATTGAAAGACGATGGCTAGTCGATAATCGAAGTCCTATGGCAGCTTGATCTGACAAGTTTTATGCCCTTTGACTAATATGAACAGGAGAGGAAGTGCTTTCTTCCTCGATAATTTAAAATAACAGAAATATGATCACCGACCAGCCTAACGGAGTGGAAGATTGCCCTACATCAGCAACATTTGAAAATGATGACTTGATAGTCATCGTTTGAATACTAAAACCCATATAGAATGCTCTACATGATGACTTCATCAATTAATTAAAGTCAAACGAGCTTTTAATGAAAACGATTTTAAAGTATTTGTAAATCATATTAATTATGCCCCAATCATCGTGCCCTTCCTGAATCTTAAATAAAATAACAAAGTTGAATTAGAATATATTTATTTGATTCCTTTATCGGCCTTTTGCAAAAAAAACATTTTAAGATTATATATGAATAAATAAGTAAATATTAGTGAAACGGGAAAATAGCGGTGGCATAGATTAGAGATGGAGCTAATAATTTATTATTAGCTAATGATAAAATAACAATCATTTAATAATTTCTTTCGACTCAATGATTAATCAAACTGTATGAGTCTAGTTCTAATGGGCGAGAATTAACTATCAGAATTTAATCTTATATTACTTGTATAAGGCAAAGGAAATGATGGAGATCATCGAATCGAAGGATTATTGGCATATAATTAAAAATAGCAACATTAATAAATCACACACTAAATATATATAATATAATAAATGAACCACCATAGTAATGAAGGAAAGTTAAATTTAAAGACTAGAGATTGAGAGAATTACTAATTTAAAATAGCATAAATAAAAGGTTTTACACAGAGTATTATTACATTATAAATGAATGAAAGAGCTCTTAAAGGGAGTGTAAAGTAAAGTTCAAAAACTGGACAGATGGTTTAGGGTTCATTATGGAAATATATTACCCATTTCTTCTGGGGCTGGTTACCTTAGGTTACATGTCCGAGTTGGTAAAATGTAGGCACCATTTGGTCATTTACTTGAACAGTATTTTAATGAATTTTCACGATCTTAGCAGCATGATTGGTCAGGAAAAGATTCAGCAGCTTCATTGAAGATTTCAGGGGACTTCAGGAATTACAGCCAGATTCCTGATGTTTTAGCCCTTCACCATGATCAAAGCACTATTTAAATTTATGATTTTGAAATGCACAGAATTTATGCATTTCTCTACAACAAAGATGACTTCTTTTTCTCCAAACTTTTCAGAACTATATATCTGTCCTCTGATGCCTTCAGGCTAGCATTTCTTTCATTATCAATGTTTTTAGATTTACTGGTTGTTTTTAGATACATTCCTTCGATAAGGCTTTCAAACTCATTAACTTGAATTCATTTTCTAATTAGAAAATGAATTCTTAAAATCAGAAAATGATTTTAATTAGGAAATCCTTATCTTTTTTCTAATTAATAAAACTTTAATTGTTGTTTTTGGAAAGGGAAAATCTGAAAGCTTATCGAAAGAATGTAGCTTTTAATCAATAAAACTTTAACAAATTATTTAAAAATAAAATCAAACATTCCTGATGCAATGAAACTTTCAAACAATTATATATGTTTAAATATTTACAAATATATACGCACAATCCACGCACGCACAATCCACACAGTTATAATACATATAAATTCATGAATAATTCTATCATGAATTTATTAATAAAATTAATCAATTTAAATATGAAACTACTTATTTGAATACACATTTATGAAATAAGTTTCCTTTATGGAAATTAGCGTGGATTGAATGTATAAAGCCCCATTGCATCGGAAATTTAAGGTTAGTATTATGTGTTTGAAGTGGGCTTATGGCTAGATGTTATGAAGCTAGGATCGAACTCAGATCTGACTGCTTCAGTACATGGAGTCTAAATTAATTTTATGCTCAATGATGTTGAGTTTTTATTTATCCTCTTATTCTCCTCTCTTTACTAAAAATTCTACTATCTCTATCCTATCTGTATCTATTCACATTGTTCAACAATATAAATTTCTAAATGAAGCTGTTCTAACACAGTATGATTTTCTATTTTATCCCTTCTGTTACATCATCTAACAATTTTATTTTGCTTTCATGCTCAATTTTATTTTTCTATATTTCCTGGTATGTCACTTAAAATTTATTCTCAATCCCTGTAGCTCTTTTATAATTTTCTTTCTCATCTGTTCATATCCGCTTTTAAATTGATGCTCCAGTTTTTCAAACATTTCATTTTGTTTTTCAAATTTTATAGCTGTCTCTCTGTTTTGACTTTCTACTTTTTCTAATATTTTTTTGTTTTGATTCTCAAACCTTATGACTATCTCTTTGACTGATTTTTATTTGTATTTCCACGTTTATCAAATTTGTGGCCATCTCTTTCATTTCATTTTCGTACAATTTATTCACCATTGTTATAATTCTAACACTATTTGAGACTTCTAATTGATATTTAATTTATTCCTCACTGGGAATGTTTTCTGCTTCTTTTTACAAAGCCTGTATTTTTGTTTCTTGATCTAATAAACATCTAATTAATCACAATAGTTACTACCATAATTATTTTTAATAAACTATTTTAAAATTATATTTGCTAAATTTCTTATCTATTAAATTGGTGTGACCTCTCACCTTCTTACTCTGTAACTCTATTTATTATTATTGGCCTCATTATTTTATTATCTGCCATTTCACAAGTTTAGCCTACTAATATACACATTTAATTGTATTATTTGCTTTTATTTTCTCTGAACGTCAAAAATTAACCAATATAAAATTCAATTCAGTTATTAATTTAACTATTAATCTCTTCATTGTTAGCACATTTCTTACCACATTATTCTTCTTTTATTAAATAGCCAGTGTCAGTGTCAAGCACTCACATGAGCTGTCAATTTATAAATGACGTATTTATTTACTACTAGATACTCAGAGTCATTCTCAAGCACACACATTCGGTGCCGATTGTAACAGTTTTCCATTTGCCAAATGTGATCATCAAAGATAATTTAGCATGCATTATAATAATCATATAGATATAAAAAGTTAGTTGTTAATAATTAAAATAATCTTTGAGATTTCACACTCAAATCCAAATAACATAAATTAAACAAGATAGCAGTAAAAATATAATTCTCTTAACCCATAAATCATAGAAATTGTCAAACATAGCTATAATAATAAAAATATTACAAACTATGACATTTTTACAGACTAGTAATTACTACTAAATAAATGAAGGGAAATTAGATTCTCTATGGATTACAAATTTATATTTAGTTAAAAGGCAAAGTACCATCCCAAATTGGGAAATACATAGGAGGATATATTGCACCATCAGTGTTATTAAAAGACTGCCAAGACTAATACAATAGACTATGAATTCTTATCTCCCTAGCTATTATAAATTTAATTTGTAATTTAAATGCTAGAAATTATGAGAAGATAAACAGAAGGTCAGATTAATAACAAACAAAAAATATTTATTATAGAATAAGATATATAAAATATTTAAACATCATTCTATTAAATTATAAAATAATAAGTATTTAAACATTACCATCCTTCAAGTGACCACTCTATTAAGCATTAAACTTTTCAATGTCTTCAGTTTAAGATTTTTTTATGTTAAGCTTAACACCCCCCTCTTGTTTGCTTTTCATTATGTAGTTTATTTCAGCATTGATGACACTGTACATCATCCTTGAAAATGTAAAAGCAATATTTTTTAAAAAAAATGTCTTTAGAAGTTTGAAGTTTTAATTTATTCAGATCATATTTCCATAAATCATATTTCTCCACCTGTCCAAAACAAATATGCTGTAAGAGAAGACTTTCAATAAACAATCACTTTTTAAACATAAATTTCTACCTTAGGTTTAGCAGTAATAAGAAATGGCAGTTGAGATTTGATCACATATTAGGCTGAAGACAAATAATTAATCCAGGCTACATTCATTCCCGGAAAATGATACACAGACAGATTAGATGCCATGAACCATAATATCCATTTTATAATATTTATCTTTATTCATAACGTGTTGCTAATAAAAATAAACTTAATGTTTTTACAAGGTGCTAGTGAGAATTGCAAAACCAAAAAAAAACAAAACACCGGAAATGCTGGCAAGAATGCTAGCTTTCAATAAAAATTATAAATCATATTTTATTTAAAGTATCATTGATTAAAATAATAAATTGTATTCTATTATTTTTCTAGTCATATTTTATAAACTAATCTCCAATATAATTTTTTTTATAAATCTGACATTTAACAAAACGAAATTAAAATTCTTTTTTTAAAATCATATTTTATTTCAAAGTTTGAATAATTGGTCTTTAAATTTTGAACTTTAATTTCAGAAATGACACAAACAAATTAAAATTTAAAAACAAAAAGAAATATTGTTTTTAAATTAGTTGGCTACTTTCTTTTTTTTTTAAATAATTATTTTTATTAAAATTGTTATCCAAACATAACCAGCACTTAATTACTATTGTAGACAATTGTGTATCTTGTTTTGTAACGAATACACTGTATATACACATATTGCTAAGTTATTAATTGATCAGTATCTGAAGTTCCGTTAAAATATAATTAAATTAATGTAGATAAAACAAAATTATAGAAAAGTTTTGCTTTAACCAGTGAATCAATTGCTTAATGACTTTAAAACAAAATTTACATCCTAGAAAAGGTTATGATTGTAAATTTAAGATTTAAACATTCTTACTAAGAATTTTTTTTTGAATTTCTGCATCACCAAATCTAGTTGGTCGGCCAGGAGAAATGTAAGGAATATCATCATCATCATCATCATCATCATAAGCAGCAGCAGCAGCAGCATCATCAACTTTACCAACATCATCATCATAAGTAGCTTTAACAACTTCTTTTGCTTCCTCTTCTTTACCTTTTTTCATTAATTCATCTACAAGACCAGTTAAGCTTCCAGCATATGCCATCTAAAACAACAAAAAATTGTTGTGTAAACATACATTAAATTACATGCTAATCAATATTGTGTATGTTGAATGTCATCATTCAACTTTCCCTCTCCTTCGTCATAATATAAAGTAAACATTTGACAAAATATATGAAAATATTGCAATGATTATGAAGCTCCCAGAACTCAGGTTTACTTAATGGAGAAGTATAAGTTTTAACATTTTTAATTCACTGAAAAGTAATATCTGTCATGTAACTAAGTATTATAAATTAAACATTCATACTTTCCATTTGTAAATAAATGTGTAATAATTCACTAAGCATTTAGATAATATTTTAGTTCACGATTCACTTGAAGTTACTTGCAAACTTGCTAAAAACTATTTTAAAATTTGTTCTGCAGGATGGAATATATACATTAGCAATGGTAAAAATATTGTTTTGTCTCTAAGACAGAAGAAGATATTTTAAACAATTCCAAAAAGTTACTACTTAGAAAAAATATATACTTTTTTTGTAAATGAAAGCTATAGGAAATAACATTTACTTTTATTTTAAAATCTACAATTGGTGATAAATGATATACTTGAAACCTAGAAGATAAAATTAATAATTTTACTGGGTTTTTGAAATTGGTAATTTGTCACAAAAATTTATTCATTGAATGACAAATGGTAATAATATTAAATTTAACTAATGCAAAAAAAAAAAACTGTTGAAAATGCGTAGATAGATTTAAGAAATATTGTAAAATCATTCAAACTATAAACACATATTTATTATTATTATTATTATTATTATTATTATTATTATTATTATTATTATTATTATTATTATTATTATTATTATTATTATTATTATTATTATTATTATAATAATAATAATAATAATAATAATAATAATAATAATAATAATAATAATAATAATAATAATAATTCAATTCATTTATTTACCGTACAAAATTACAGCATATAGCCAATTACAGTATTACACCATAACAAATATATAAATACATAAATGAGTTTAAATGACAAATTATTAATATAATTGTGTGCCATAGTTCAATAAAAGATAATTAGCACATTTAAAAATGTAAAGTAAAATTAAACAATTATTATTAAAATATTAATAATAACAAATAAACAAAAGGGATAAATATAAAGCACATAACAAAATAATAATTAAAAAAAAAAACAATTTAACATATATATAAACAAAATCAAGTTAAACCAATCAACTCTGACATTTAAATTTAATAACATTACAAAATTGATTATAATCTAAATTGAAGTAATTAATATTACTACAAATCTGATTATATAAAGATGGTAGTGTAAATAAAGGAGAAAATCTAAGAACATTGGAATGACAAGTTTTAATGTAACAAACAGAAGCAGACCGAGTATCATGCACATGAGATCTAAGTATAACAGTAGAAATTGTGTTAGATAAAGGAACTATTTTATTAACAAGTTTATAAAGATATTTAAGATCTCTATATTGTCTTCTAGAATAAAGATGAACAACAGTTTTATTTCCCAAAGAAACATATTTAGAAAACGTATTAGACACTGATTGTAATAAATTACATCCCTGTTTAGAGCTAGGATTCCAAATGACTGAACAATATTCAATGATGGATAGAACCAATGATAAAAATAATTTAAATTTTGTATCACCACTGAAATGATAACCAAACCTTAGAATAGTACCTATAATTTTTAAAGCCTTACCAATAATCATGTCCAAATGAGGAAGAAAGGATCCATGACTAGAAAATATAACTCCCAAATCTTTTTGGGATTCAATATAAATAATTTTGTGAGAATTAATAAAATAAAAAAAATGCAAAATTTCAAATTTCTTAGAATACGAGACTAAGGAACATTTACTGAAATTAACAATAATATTATTTAGATCACACCAAACACTAAAATTATCTATATCCTTTTGAAGAAGAGTGCAATCAAAGACAGATGTGATTCTTCTAAAGATTTTACAGTCATCTGCATAGCACAAAAGATAAAAAGATTTTAAGCAATCATTAAGGTCATTCATATAAATGTTAAAAAGCATAGGTGCTAAAATACTACCCTGAGGAACTCCCAAATTACATTTAAAATTAGATGAAATAGTATTATTAAATTTAATATATGCAGTACGACCATGAAGAAAGGATTGAAACCAATAAACAAGCTTAGTAGAAAAACCCATTTGATATAATTTGTGAAGAAAAATACTGTGGTCTACTTTATCAAAAGCTTTTGATAAATCAAAATAAACAACATCAAGTCTATGCTGCTCCTCAATTGCATGAGCAATATGATCATAAATTGTTAACAAATTAGTTTCTACAGATCTATTAGGTATAAAACCATGTTGTGAAGACGAAATGAGTTTACAAACATCTAAAATAATTTTATTATAAACACACCTCTCAAAAATTCTAGCAATAATATGTAAAACAGAAATAGGTCTATAGTTATCAACACAATCATGTGATCCGTTCTTAAAAATTGGGACCATTTTGGCACACTTAAGCACATTAGGAAAAACACAAGAGTTCAGTGATAAATTAAAAATAAATGTAAGAGGTACTGCAATAAATTCAGCTAGCCCTGTGTAAATAAATGAAGGAATATTATCATTTCCCAAACTAGAATGAATTTTAAGTCACTTAATAGCCATAACAACAGCATCCTTAGAAATATGGTCAATCATACAATGAACAGTTGAAGAATTACAAAATAATGCAATATTTGAAGATATTGTATCATGTGATGAATATACATCAGCAAAATGTTTTGAAAAGTCATTTGCACTTAAAGTGAAACCATGAGTAGCTTGAAACCTTTTCTTACCCAAACCAGACTTATTGATGAAATTTCAAAATTCTTTAGGGTTAGAAGAAATATTAACCTCAATTTTTCTAATATAATTCTGCAAATCTCTTTTATAAACATGCTTCACCAATCTTCTGAAATTAATAAAATTATTATAAAAAAAAATATTCTGTGTTTTAAAATAAAGTCTACGATGATAAGACTTCCTTTTAATAATTTTAACAAGATCGCATGAAAACCAAGGAGGAAAACCCTTATAAAAAGGCCGCTTATTGGCAATATACAAATCAATAAAACTATTAAGAATCTTTAAAAACCCATCCAAGCAATGATTTAAAGCATTAAAAGAATACAAAAAATTCCAATTAACCCTAGAAATTTACTCCAAAAATCAACATCATCATTATCATCATCATCGTCATCATAATAATAATAATAATAATAATAATAATAATAATAATAATAATAATAATAATAATAATAATAATAATAATAATAATAATAATAATAATAATAATAATAATAATAATAATAATAATAATAATAATAATAATAATAATAATAATAATAATATAGTAGAGAGTAAATATTAGATTTCAATATGGACAAATCATCTGCATGGTCAATTTATACAGGTAAAACTTTGAACATGCACTTTAAAGGAAAGCCTAATCCATTTCTTTGTTTTCCATTATATTTAAGTAATTTAGAAATGCGCAATACAAAACAAGACAAACTTAAAAGAAAAATTGAAAAAGTCATATATTCCTTATCTAAGTCATACTTATCTCTTTATTCAAAGTCATCATTGATTAATATCTTAATTATAACTAGAATTACATATTATTCACCTATCATAATATTTACCAAAGCTTTCACAACATATGTATATTCCCAATGTAGAAAGCTTCAATAATATTTATCAAAGCTTTCACAACATATGTATATCTCCAATGTAGAAAGCTTATCTGGGGTAGACAGATAGTAAACATTTCACTGAGGTGCCTTCAGTGTTCACTAGCAGCCAATGGATTGGGTTTACACAATATTAAGGTATTTGTGATCCAGAAGAGACTTAACCTAACATCCTCATACTCAGAAATTAAAATAACAATGAAAATTACAACAACAAATAAATCCCTTCCAGGTAATGGATACTGGAAATACCTCAACTCTATAGTCACATAAATTACTAATTTTTCTTTTTCATCATCTATGATTAAATTTAAATATTGGCAGGTCTACTGTTGCATATTCTTTCTGAAGATCTGGTAAATTCATTAATCCTCAAACTTAATAACAAGCTCTTAATTTGGAAATTTAAATTTTGGATGCTAGAGACAAATACTGTGATTT
Source organism: Epiperipatus broadwayi (assembly GCA_028023455.1). NCBI lineage: Eukaryota > Metazoa > Onychophora > Udeonychophora > Euonychophora > Peripatidae > Epiperipatus > Epiperipatus broadwayi. The sequence continues at coordinate 641,894 of JAQFVV010006245.1, read as the reverse complement.
TCTTATTAAAGTAAACCTTGAGTCCCTGCCTACCTCGTATTTCTGCAGATATAAAAGGTAATGTATGAATGTAGATGATCAATGTAATCTGTGTCATAAAAATGTAGAAACACAGTCTCAAATTTTTTTTGAATGTCCATGTTTTAATAATATAAGATCTTCCATTCTTAGGTTTTTCAATAAAGCCAATCTTCATGTGGAATCTCTTTACAATGTCTTCATTTTAGGCATTTATGCAAATATTAGAGTATGCACTTTCATTATATATACATGGCAGTGCACTAGTTGCATTTTTATGTATAATAATCATTCTAGAAGTCACCCTAATACCTTCTGGAATAAATTAGAAACAATCAAAGCAAGAGATAGGAAGGTAACCCCTGTTGGCACATTTCATTCCACATGGTCTCTTTTATGACTGTATGTAAGGTCTCAGCTCAATACACCTAGCTCTGAATGATAAAAGAGTGGAAAAAATAGAATGTTTAAATATAGTTATATTGTTGTATATATATTTTTCTCCATTGTAATAGATTTGTACATATCGCTGTTATGTTTTACTTATGTTAAACATATAACAATTAACATTGTTATACTGAATCATCGATGTAACTCAATCATTTGTTTTTTTGTTGTTTTTCATTGTTATTCAATAATCAAATTATGTAAACACATAAAAATAATCAATGTAACTTATCTATGATCATTTGTAAGGTTTCTATTTTTGGTAATAGGTTACTAGACAAAGACATTGCTTGATGACACCATTTATGTGCTAAAGCATATAAAATGCCATTTCTACAGCTGACAGTATATTTGAACCCATGTTTACTATAATACATGTAGGAACCCATGTTTACTATAAAAAATACTTGTGTTGTGTTACAGATTGCAGTCTGCTTTGTTACATTGCAGTAAATAATTTTGGAGAATTTGCACACTTCATACAATTTTATGGGTACATGTATGGGTGTGTGTATTTGAATTCAATGAAATTCATCATTTTTATTTTAGGTTTTTTTTTTTTTTTTTGAAATTGAAGTAATGCAATTTTTTTATGTGATAATTATCTGACACATTATACCATTCTGTATTGAAGTTTTAAGCAGCAAAACCTTGTTCAAATAGATGTGTGAAGATAGTTTGAATTAGGTAACAAGTCAAGTAACATACTGTACATAACATTACATGAGGCCAACAAAATGGTGCAAGAAAAGGCCAGATTTTGTTCAATTCTGTGATTTGCCAGAAACAGAATCAAATGCTGTGTCATTTTTGCAAAGAATGAATCCATAATTCCACATTTGATGAGATGTCATTGTGAGTCAGCAATGAAATAATTATGTACAAAAGCTACCACTCAATTTTGCTGTCCACTGTATTCATGCAAGAAAACCTGTTTAATTCAAAGGATGAGTTGGTTTGATGGCTCCATAATACCATTGGTTCAAGAAGTACATGTTATCTATTACTTGAGTTGTGAACAGCTGAGTGTCCAAGCCATTCAGACAGAATTGCTGTTTGGCAAAAAATGCCATTTTGCATTGGACAAATGGTCTTTGGGAGTTGTGTTCTGAGAGTTTGGAAGCTTGACTGTGCTGTCATGTTGGTTGGCCTGGTTTGACAGTTGAAGTGGATGAAACTCTCTTTAGCAGGGAAAAAAACATCAAGGATTAGTACTCACTCAACAGTGTATTTTTTGAGGGGTGTGCCATGAGACATGTGAATGTGTCTTAAAATGTGTTCCTTGCCAATCTTCATCCATGCTGTTGAAGGCCATGAAAGATAACATGAAGTCTGGATCAACTATCTTCTCCAGACTGTTGGAAGGGTTATAAGTTTGCTGATCTTGAGGTGTCTGGATTCCATCATATGACAGTGAATCACACCTACATCTTTGTGGACCCTTCCACAGGTGCTCGCACAAACTATTTAGCATTTTGGGGCCTGTTAATGTGGAAAAAAAATTGGAAACAACACGGAACTCACCATCAAGTTCTGCCCACCTACCATGCAGAATTTATGTGGTGACATCTCAACAAGGATGAAGATGTTTTCCTGGTCATCCTTTCAAAGAAGTCTTTGACATGGCACTCCCATTAGGATTTTTTGTAAAGCATTGACTTGTTTATTATGACAAATAATGTTTTTATTTCTGTATTGTTGGTTGTCTAACAAAAATTTCATTTTTACAAATAGAGTTTGAAGTTGTTCATGTAAATTGAAGTTATTTTGAAGATATTTATTTTTTCTTGTTGTTGTTCTTTTTTAAAACAAAACCAGTTACAAGTGTTCAATGGTGATTTGTGTAATAGTTTTTAAAGTTGTTGCTTTTTTATTTTGGTTGTTGTTAAAAAAACTTAAAAAGTTTTCAACTAGTTTCTAAAAACTCAAGACGCATGTTATTTGTAAGACTTTTTTAATTTGTTGTTGTTGCTGTTTATAGTTCAAAAAAAAAAAAGAAAGGCTAACAACTTTTAATTTTTGTTGCAATTATTTTTGAAACAAAAAAAAAGTGGGTAACACAAAAAAGTGTAATAAAATTAAAATTTGTTTTGCTAAAAAAAGCATGTTTAAAAAGTCTAATAAGTTTGAAACCATTTTAATATTTGTTGCTGTTTTTATGTAAAAATGAAAATGTAAAAGGAAGGCTAAGAACTTTGACTTTTTCTTCCGATTATTGATTTCGAAACAAAAAAAAAAATGGGTAACACAAAAAAGACTAATAAAATTGAAAAAAACTTTTTTAACAATAAATAGAATGTTAAAAAAAGCATAATAATTAAAAAACCTTTTTAATATTTGATGCTGTTTCTGTGTAAAAATGAAAATGTAAGAACTTTTATTTTTGTTCCTATTATATTGTAAACAAAAAGGTGTAACACAAAACAAATGTAATCAAATTAAAATTTGTTCATTTTATTTTACATTTGTTGATTTCATTTCATTCAAATTAATTTGTTTATGTTTATAAAAAAAATGCTAAAAAACACAATTTCTGTGTTTGATTTTTTTTTTTTTTGACAACAAAAAAAAAAACACCACAAAACGATTAAAATAGCCTGGGAATGTTCATATATTATAGTTTTGCCATAACAATGGTGCCATCAGGCCGTGTCTTTCTCTAATAAACTATTACCCTATTTTTATTAATGTAGCTAAGTAATCAGATATATGTAAAATATTAATGTACATCTTGTGATTCAATGTAATACAATGTTTAAAAGTTTAATACAGTGCTTTGTAAACTAGTAGTAATAATAATAATAATAATAATAATAATAATAATAATAATAATAATAATAATAATAATAATAATAATAATAATAATAATAATAATAATAATAATAATAATAATAATAATAATAATAATAATAATAATAATAATAATAATAATAATAATAATAATAGCAGCAAATGATGATTTTAACGGATCGTTGTTTACAGAGATCTTAGGAGTTTAACCAAAGAAAACACTAAAACCAACACATCTTTGACTTGCAGTTATATATATATATATATGAACAGTAAGTATTGGACAATCCAAATTAATTTGTATTTTAACTAAATAGATATTTTTATGAATTGTTTTGTTAAAAATAATATTCGTTGCTCAACGTAAAAAGCATTACAATGGCGACACCCCGGTCATGTGACCAGCAGAATGGCGCCAATATGCTATCCAAGCCTATGCAAATTACAGGTGAAGCAAAAACATATGCCAATGTAGCTAAAAATAATTTACAGGAAAATAATTTCTCTTCGGAAAAAAATAATTTACAACAAAAAGAACACAATCAAATTCCAATTTTAGAAAAAATCGCTTCCGAAAAATAAATACTAATGATATTTTGCAGCTAGATATACAAACGCAAGAAAATCAATGCCCCCCTACTGCCCAGTGGAATAATGAGGATTTGAAAATAATATGTGAACAGTTTAATAATACGATCCCACGTGGCCTTCATACGTCTTTCAAAAGATTTTTTTCTCCTCATTCAATAATATTATCAGCTACAGATGCAAATTTATCGCTATATAAATTTCCTAGAAATTTACTTTATGAAGCAATAACACTACACGGACTTTGGGATAGCATACTAAGGATTGCTGACCACCCTAACTCACGGTATTTAATCCTCGAATTTTACCAAGAAAGCCAAAAAACCCGGTTTCAAACCACCATTAAAACTTTAGGCAACTATGCACTCATTGCAGTAGATCCAGATCAACATAACCAGATTACTGGCATAATCAAGAATGCATACCTTGGATATGACATCAAAATCTTTCAGAAAATGATGCAGCCATTTGGAAAAGTCACAGCATTCAACCCAATTTATCTGAAAGATACGCCAGTGCTTGTATACAGCAATAGCTTTGACTTCAAGCTGAGATTGCATCCAGAAATAGATCCAAACAATATTCCTACACAATTTGCAGATCAGGAAGCCATGCTGAGCCTCTTCATAAGAGGGCTTAAACCCATATGCTACACATGCGGGAAGCGAGGCCACTTGGCAACGCAATGTGACACCAAAAAGAATCCACAATTGCAAAAAACAAATGGAGTGGCCATCCAAACACATACTGAAGACAGCAACCATATATATAATGATAGCATAAATCCAAATATGTACAATATACAAACAACTTCTCCACCTGAAGAAACACTCTCACTCCCTCTCATTAATCAAAATTCCAATGAGGAAAATAAAAACACAGATGAACTAAACAGTGACCATCTGAAAAAACAATGTGATAACAGAAAGAGTCTACAATCACAGCAAACAAATAATCAGCTCAACGACACACAAACGGAAGATATCAGCCACACTAACATAGTCAAGATAAATTCAGATATGAATAACCAGATGCAAACAACTTCTTCATCTAAAGAAGATCAAACTACAAAAAACCAAGACAACAGTATAAATGAACCAAACAGAATGCAGCACTTAAATCCAAATGTCACACAAGCAATTCAAAATAACACAAGCAACTGTCAAAACACACAATGCACAAATGATTCAAATATTAACCCAACTGAAATATCACAAAGCAATTACAGTGAAACACAAAGTACCAATAGAACAAACATCACACACACAATAAAAAATAACACATCAACATATATCATGGAAGCAATCATGCCATGCCTTCCACAAGTTGAAGTAAATACAATAGAAAAAAAAGGGCCAGGTCGCCCAAAAAGAAGCAAAAACAATAAAAAACCAAAAACAGAAGAGGACAACAACTCACAAACAGAAGAGTACAACACCGCATCATCATTAACCAGAATTCAAATGGATGACTGGTCACCAATGGACATCACTCCTATCTAACCAACCAATTAAAACTCCAACAATGTACAGCTCATACAATGAAAACCAGTCACTAACATATTTTGAAATGTGAACAATCCCAAAATACAACCATAATGAAAGTCAAAATAACAGCTTTTAATGTGCGGGGTTTGAACTCGGAAAACAAACTGCATCAACTTAGAGAATGGACCAAAATCACACAGACACATATATTGGGACTTCTGGAAACAAAAATATATAGTGGATCACAGATTGACCCAACAGTGCATCTTCACACTGAAGGCTTCTTTGCATGCTCCAGGGACATGTCATCACCTGCGGGTGGAACTGGCCTACTAATAACCCCAGCTTGCCCATTCACATCATTCAGAATCATATATATCGATGCAAACTTGTTGATAGCTACATTTCATCACCATGCAAACACTCTCAACATAGTTTTCACCTACATCCCACCTGGAAACGTCATCATATCAAACATAATACTCACCATCAATTCACTGCTAGCATCAACTCCTTACCCAACTATCATCATGGGAGATTTTAACATGAAGTACACAGATTTCATCCCAAAATGGCTGCATCAAATTGCAATACCACTCATGAGTGCTGAAGGTTTTTTACCACCAAACACAGTAACATTCCATAATAACCGACACACATCTTTAATTGACCTTTGCTTCTATTCACCAATGCTGCATCATTACTTCAGCCTCAAGCTCAATCCATCCCCACTCTCAGATCACTCTGCTCAAACTGCAACACTTGATGTAACTGAAATTCAGCCAACTACACTACCATTTGGGAAAACAATGAGAATTCTAATACCAGCATCCACTCCAGAATCCCTTTTTTCTGAAACATATATTATGCTCCATAAACTTGCAGGACTACAACTAAGTGCTGTGCAGAGATATCAGGCATACATAAATATACTTTCATTCAATATTGACCATGTCACCAAAAAAAAACCTCCACCCTCCAGGCTTTTAGCTCTGGCAGATGAACTTCACAAGAGGATAACAATGTCTAAACCTACTCAAAATACATATCAGCATATATATATAAGCTCACCCAGGCATATAACAGCACATGTGCAGCACTTAAAGACTATTTAGCGATAAAAAAAAGCAAAATCTGCCTCAGTCAACAACATACATGGACTAGAGGCTACATCAGATGGGCCATGGGTTTTCCCTCCACCATTAGAGTACCTATGGCACTTCAAATTGGGACAACTATACATGCAGCACATAACATGATTGAACCTATTTATAAGCATTTCAAACAGAATCTTCAGACACATCAATACTTCAACCCACCCCCCGATTATTTTGGATCACCTGAAACAAATACACCATTTACCATTAATGAATTTGCTTTGAAGCTTGCCACTTTGCCCAATGCCTGTCATCCAGGCACTCATGGCATACCAAAATTTGTGTACGAACACCTTAGCCATACAACTAATCAAGTATTATGTAATCTTGCAAACTATCTCTCACAAAAAATATACAACATTGAAAATCTTTATCCAATTGCAATAGTACCATTTAATAAGAAACCAGCTCCAATAACCACCCTTAATAATATTAGGCCTATCTCCATGTGCCCAATAGCCATCAAGATCATTGAGAAAGTCATTAAAGACAGGATTGAATCATATCTGCTCCCATTGATTTCACCATATCAGTTTGCAAGAAAGCAATCATCTACAGGACAGGCAGCACTTCTTTTCAAAGCTGTATTGGGATCGGTGCGAGGCCGGAAAAAATACAGCCCAGTTGCAGTTCAAATAGACAATGAATCAGCTTTTGATTCTGTGGCAATCGAGATATTAATTAAAATGTTGGCTAACACTGCAATACCTCGCACTATTTTATATGTTATAACCAACTTGTTGTTAAATCGGGATATACATATTACACTCAGTGGCAAAAATTCTGAATCTTTTACTCCAACACAATCAATCTCACAAGGATCCCCCCTGAGTGCTTTACTTTTCACCTTTTACATCAACCCTCTATTAATAAAAATCCAGCAAACATTCATTGGCATCCAAATACCAAACACATCTCAGCAGGTAACATGTATCGCTTATATGGATGATATAACTGTCTTCCTCCCATCTAAAAAACACCTACCAGCCTTGCATACAATACTACAAGAATTTGCAGCTACACACAAACTCAGGGTCAATCTAAATAAGACGGCAGTTTGGTCTCTTTATAATGCAAAGCAGTACACGGGCATGTATGGGGGAAAGCCATCTGCTTTCTTGGGATTTCCCTTTTATATGAGTGCAAGTGCAATGAGGGTCAAGATCCAGAACAAACTCAAAGAAGAAACAGAGCAAATTACTACTTCTCTCTCAAAGGCATATCTTTCAATATACTCCAAGATCCAGCTATTTAACCAGCTAGCCATAACAAAAATCACCTATTACTCACCCATTATCACATTTTCTAAAGGTTTTATTAACAAAATCTCTTCTCTCTGTAATAAGCTCTTGTGGCAGAGAAAGACTGTGTCAATATCTGCAAAACAACTTACCAGACCACCTATTCACAATGGACTAGGACTTCATAGTATTTATATTTTCCATCTACAGAAGGCCACAAACTTAATAACATCCACAGTCAAACACTTTCCAATGCTTGAATGCCTACTTCAAATAACACCAACAGATAGACCACCCCCTGCTTATGACCAACTAGCATCAATGATCAATCATATAAAAACCACAGCTCCACAGATATCTCTTCAGACAATATACAAGCATTCATACTGGCAAATTTATTCATTAATCCATCCAAATCCAACCCATGACACCAATCTGACAATGCTGAAAATCAATAATCTACAATTACTCCGTAAGTTTAAAAAATGGTCACTGGAGCCAAAGTATTTTGATTTTTTGCTGAGACTAAACCTACAAGCACTGCCCACGACATATTTTCTGAGATATCGGAGACTATACACTAACATTGATCCTTTTTGTCCCCTGTGTCACAGGGCTGAAGAAACACAGGAACATCTATTCTATCTTTGTCCGGCACTAGACAGAATTCGAGTTATTATGATAGGAGCATATAGACAATCTAACACAACCCTTCAAACAATCATTAATTCATATTGCAAAGGCTCTATTCCATCAGTCCGTGCAGCCACTTTTATGCTTTATGCATACTGGTGCACTAGATGCACATTCACTCTAGGTAACAACACAAGGCGACATCCATCAACTTTCAATATCAAACTGGCAAAACTACGAGCCAGAGACAATAAAATTGCACATCCAGACATCTATGCAGCAACCTGGTCACTGATAACACAACAATCAAACCTCTAAGATGGCTCCCAATAACCAAAATCTATGCCCTCAACCAATATATATATATATATATATATATATATATATATATATATATATATATATATATATATAAATGTGGCAATTATCTACAAATAAAAAAACAAAATGTTGTCTTTGATTGCATAATATTAATATAAAGGACAGTAACAACAAAATCAGACCTCAAATACTGGAAAGCAAACTAAACCCAGCATGGCAATATACATCAAAGTTGAAGTTTTGCAAATTGAACAATGATAACCCAAGACTTTGGAGAACTATGATTACAGCAAGCAGCACTCATAAATGTAACGTATACATATGTATTTTCACCCCCCCTAACAATGTTTAAATATCTTTCCCTCCTAAGTTAAGTTCCTTTTTTGTACATCACAGATACCAACTTAAACTTGGTTTACTCACTAGCAATGTAAATATATGTATACGAGGTGTCTTATAGCAAATGTAACTCTATGGTTATCAACAAAGTTCTTTTCTTTGAATAATAATAATAATAATAATAATAATAATAATAATAATAATAATAATAATAATAATAATAATAATAATAATAATAATAATAATAATAATAATAATAATAATAATAATAATAATAATAATAATAATAATAATAATAATAATAATAATAATAATAATAATAATAATAATAATAATAATAATAATAATAATAATAATAATAATAATAATAATAATAATAATAATAATAATAATAATAATAATAATAATCCTGCAGCCAATCTCTGCTGGGGTAAAAAGCAATCCTTAAGTTCTCCGATGTAAGTATTTATTTTTTTCTTTTGTTCCAACTTGTTATTCGCAAAACAAACATAATACAGGAAAAATCGAATCATATAATAGATTAATAGTGTTTTTTGAAAAATATTGGTGTGTTTTCATATCTTTTTTAAAAAAATACTGACTTGAGCCAGAATAAATCATGGCTACTGCCCAGTCAAGCATGAGCGAATTAAGCACCAATACGAAATTAGCAACATCGATTTCAACATCGCCTATTTTGTATGCAAAAGTACTTAAAAGTAATAGCAATACTACAGCACCAACCTAAATACCACATTTCCGTAGAACAAACACAAATGATATAAAAAATCTTGATCTAAACACTCGAGAAGAAAATCAACCCCCAGCGGCAATCTGGACAAAAGAAATGCTTGAAAATGTGATGGACTGTTTCTGTATTATGGTGCCTCATATGTTATTTGAAACATTTTGCAGGTTTTTTTCACCAACATCATTAGTACTCGCAGTAACCGATAATCAATGCTCATTATATCGTTTCCCAAAAGCTTTATTATATGAAGCAATCATGCAAAATGCACTATGAGAAACAATCTCTTGTATCACTGACCATCCAAATTCTCGATATATAATCATTGATTTTTATACTCAGCAGCAAAAAGAATGTTTTCAATCCATTATTTTAGCATTTGATAATTATACACTCATAATTATAGATGAAAACCGGAAAAATATAATTACCGGAGTGCTTAAAAATACTTATCTTAAATACAACACACAAGATTTTCAAAAAATGAAAAACCCGTTTGGAAAAGTAATTGCCCTACAGTGTATATATTTAAAAGACACACCTATACCGATATGTAGTAATCATTTTGAATTTAAAATAAAACTACATAAAAACATAGATGCCTCAATGATTCCAACATGGATTACAGATGAGGAAGCGACACTCTCGCTTCACATAAGAGGTCTAAAGCCACATTGTTTTGGTTTGTGGACAGAGAGGACACCTAGCAACTCAGTGTGATAACACAAAAAGCAATCACTGTGAACAAACTAAAATCCTCTCCCCATAACAACCCAGTGATGATGAAAATAAAATTTATAATAACACTACATCCATTGGCAACCCAATAATAGAAACCGGAAAAAAACATGTTCAAACACCTACAAACAAAAATGATAATGGAGCAGAATTGCCTATCCCAAAGACCAACTAAAAATAATAACACAAAAACTAACACAGACACTCAAGATTCAAATGAAAATAATTTGCAAGAAACCACAACACATAATACAGCAATTACATCACAGGATCAGCATCTCAATAAAACAAAAGGTGTACCAAGTAAAAATCAACAAACAGAAAATAAACACACACAGCTATATAATGAAAATATAAATCCAGATAATATAAAGATACCAATAATAAAAAAAACTACAATTATAAACAAAACTGCATCTAACATAATGGATGCACTAGAAGCCTCTCTTCCACCTATTCAAGAGAATACACCAGAAGGAAAAAGAAATCCAGGTAGACCACCTAAAAACCATGAATCCAAAAAGTTAAAAAAAAAACAGACCAAAAGCACAACTCATCAGACATACACAACTTAGAAAATGATGAAATAGAAATGGATGTAAGCCAACAACAAATGGACACCTGTTCAGTTTCATCACAAATTGCCTGTATAGAGTCTGAACCAATATTAAATAAAAGAAAAACTGATAATAAACCCAACAATGTCTTAAATATGTATCAGCATCCATCTACTGCAATATAAACAAAAATTTAGTACTAAAAATAAATAAAAATCTATACCCTGTTAAAAAATTATCCTAAAAACATGAAGATAAAAATTGGATCTCTCAACATTAGAGGCTTAAATGCCACCAAAAAACTTTTTGATCTCAAAAAATGGTTACATACAACACAACCACACATATTGGGGCTATTGAAAACAAAAATATACAGCAGGTCTCAAATTGATCCATCAAAATATTTAGTCAGCCAAGGTTTTTGTGCCTGCTCAAGGCAATCATCATCACCATCAGGTGGCACAGGCATAATTATATCCCACAACTGCCCCTTCGATTCTTTTAAAATTATATATATTGACTCTAATCTCATCATATTAACACTCCATCATAAAAATATCACACTTAACCTAGTATTTGTATATATACCACCAGGACCTGTCATCATCTCCAAAATAATAGCAACAATAAATGCAATGCTTACAGCAACACCAGGACCTGTCATCATCTCCAAAATAATAGCAACAATAAATGCAATGCTTACAGCAACACCAAATCCCATAATACTCCTGGGAGATTTCAACATGACCTACCAAACTTTTGTCACCAAATGGATCCATCAAATAACAATCCCACTTATAAGTGCTGAAGGTTTTCTCACATCAAACTCAATATCTTTTAATAACAATAGATATAAGTCACTCATTGATTTGTGTTTCTACTCACCAATGTTACCTCATTATTTTAATATTGAACTCTGTCCATCTATAATCTCAGATCATGCTGCCCAGTTCATCACCCTCGACCTAACAAAAATACAGAATACAACACTAGCCCTCCAAAAGACTATGTGAATACTTCTTCCAGCTCAAACAACTGAATTCTTATATTCAGAAACATATATAATGCTCCAAAAACTTCAAAACATGTCACTCGATCCAGTACAAAAGTATATAGCATTCACCAATATACTTTCTTTCAACAACAATCATATTACTTGCAATTCTACACCCCCCACCAGATTATTAGCTTTGGCAGATAAACTATATAAAAGAATAACCATTTCCAGACCAACTACAGATAATCAAACACAAATTAAAAAACTTACAGAAATGTACAACAATACATGCAATACACTAAAGCAATATGTAGCAATAAAAAAAGAAAATAAATATGCCTTACACAACAACATACTTGGACCAGAGCATACATATGGTGGGCATTGGGCTACCCATCCACAGTCAGAGTGCTTATGGCACTTGAACTCAATATATCAATACTTTAAAAAAACTGCAAAAACAGAGAGTGTACATACCAAATGAAGACATATTTAGAGACCCTGAAACAGACACACCAATAACAACAACTGACACTGTATTTCAACTTACAACAATAACAAACACATGTCACCCAGGACCACAAGGAATTCCCAAATTTGTGTTCAAACATCTTAGTCATTTCACAGCAAAATACATGTGCGATCTAGACAATTACATATCCCAAAAAAATTACAACATACAAAGTCTATACCCAATTGCAATGGTTCCATTTAACAAAAAAACAACAGCAATATCATCTTTATCTAATCTACGACCAATTTTAAAGGGACCTTTAGGAATAAAAATTCTTGAAAGAGTGATAAAGGAAAAAATAGAACAACACATGCTCTCTGTGTTATCATCAGCACAATATGCCAAACAAAGATCATCCATTGGTCAGGGTGCCTTAATGTACAAAACAATTATCAAAGTAGTAAAAAAGAAAGAAATATGCACCAATTATAGTTCAACTAAACATTGAGGCAGCTTTTGACTCAGTGCCTATAGCCAAATTATTAGACGTGCTGAAAAAACAACAACACCTCCATCCCTACTATATATAATAGTCAATCTGCTAATCAACCATGAAATTCACATCACATTGAATGGGAAAAAAATCACAAACCTTCAGACCAAATCACTCCATCCCATAAGCATCCCCCTAAGTGCCTTGCTCTTTACAATATATATATAAATCCTCGATTAATAGAGATACAGAAAAAAATAAAAGGCATTCAAATTCCAAACACTGCTTTAAATATATCATGCATAGCCTATATGGACGATGTAACCATTTTCCTCCCCTCTAAAAAGAACATCCCCATATTACAAGAGATAATCAAGAATTATACCTCAAATTTTAATTTAAAAATTAACACAAATAAAACTGTTGCATGGTCAATATACACAGGCAAGAACTGTACAGAGATGTTTAATGGTAAACCATCTGCTTTCCTTGGTTTCCCATTCTACCTTGGAACCAATGGAATGAGGCAAAAAATTCAAAAAAATTAAAAAAAGATGCTGAAAATATCACAGCCTCACTTGAAAAGTCATACCTGTCAATATATGCAAAGGTAGCACTATTTAATCAACTTATAATTACAAAAATTACATACTACACACCTATAATCAAATTTTCAAAAACATTCATATCTAAAATCTCGTCAATCTGTAACAAACTAATATGGAAGAGAAAGACAGTGGCAATCTCTTTAAAAAATCTGAGCAGACCACCACATAGCAATGGACTTGGACTACATACAATCAATGTTTTTTTACTCACAGAAATCAGTAAATCTAATAACAGCAACCATAAAAAGATTTCCAGACCTGGAGTGTGTAATCAGTATAATACCCACAGACAGACCACCCCTTTCATATGGATATCTATCCACACTGATTGAAGAACTCCAGCCAACATACAACAAAATATCACTCAATAATGACAATAAGTAAACATACTGGGACATTTATAATATACTACATCCAAACCAGACACCTAATCTACACCCATCAGTTCTTGGAATAGACAACAGGCAACTACTGTAACAGTTCAGAAAATGGTCATTAGAACCAAAATTATTTGATTTTCTACTTAAGCTTAATATCAATGCTCTACCCACAACCCATTTCCTTAGATTTCGTAGATTCTATACAAATATAGACCCCATATGTGGGCTATGTCATAGAGAAAAAGAGACACAACATCATTTTCTTCATTCCTGCAATGCCCTAGAAACAATATGTTGCACAATATTTACCACATACAGAAAGGCTATCATTTTAATTGATGAAATAATAAATACGTTTAAAAAAGGCAACAGCCCTGCTATTCATGCAGCAACATACAGCTTTTATGCCTACTGGTGTACCAGATGCACTTTCCACTTGCCAATAATCCTCGACGCCACCCAGCAACATATTCAATAAAACTAGAACTGTTCAGAAAAAGAGACAGCATCCTAGCTCAACCAGATGTATTTGCAGCCACATGGTCACACTTGAAACAAAGATCCAGTCTATGAAATATAAAGGCCAATAAGATGGATGATGACATTTTCAACATCAGCATTTTTGCCAACTTCAAAAAGATGCAAGCACAAACTGAACTAAATAGAAGACCAAATTTAAAAACAAGAAGAAAAAAAAAGTATGAGAAAAGATAAAGACTTATATACTGAAAGTTGTAATTTGTTTTTCATTTGTGACAAATCAATTTATTACTAGATGTGACTCTGTAGCTTTTTAGACTCAATAAAGTTTTGCTTTGAAACATAATAATAATAATAATAATAATAATAATAATAATAATAATAATAATAATAATAATAATAATAATAATAATAATAATAATAATAATAATAATAATAATAATAATAATAATAATAATAATAATAATAATAATAATAATAATAATAATAATAATAATAATAATAATAATAATAATAATAATAATAATAATAATAATAATAATAATAATAATAATAATAATAATAATAATAATAATAATAATAATAATAATAATAATAATAATAATAATAATAATAATAATAATAATAATAATTCAATATTTATTTAAGTGCAAAACAACAGCCTATAGCCAATAAGTTGGTAGCACGTAAGCATAAAAAAAGGAATATACTAAATGCATATTATGTAATAAACAGAAATAGCAAAAAGATAATAATATATGGAATTAATTTAAATTAATTAAAAATGGCATTGAAATTTACAAATGTTGTAAACAAATTTAGAATCTAAATGGACATGTTTGAAATTAATAAGCAGTTCACTGTTCACTGGCTCCACAAGGAAGGAGTATTCATATATCCAAAATGGAATTGGTAAGAAGATGCATGATAAAACATAAGTGATTACCTGTTTTAACATTTGATAACTTTTCAAGAAATTTTAAATTAGTTTTAATTCAAAATAACTCAATGTTTCAATCATTTTGTTCCATGCAAATACCTGCCATTAATCAAGCAAAAGCTAATCTTAGTAATTAGTAGAATCATTAAAACAAGATTAAAACCTAGTAAATGAATTTAAAATTTAACCTAATAATTCAAAACAGAAAATAATTACAAAAAATTCTAATTTTGATGATAGAACTAATTTGAAATGATTAGAAAATCTATACCTGTGAAAATAAAATTGAAGAAGAAATGCTTAGCGATGATATTTCTGAGAATTCAAACTGAACACCTTAAATCTAGAAATAAAACTGCTTTCAACTAAAAACCAGTCAAGAAGGACAGAAAACGGTTGAAGAAACATGCTAGATGCAAAGATTAGTCAAAACTATGAAAAAATGTTTTCCAAATGTTAAATTGTTCATAAAGAAAAAGTAACAATATCGTGGTCTTGAACCAGAGGTGATTGAATGTGGCAAAACATTGCAGGAAAAAAATACTTTAAATATTAATTTGATCTCAAATTAAAAGTTAAAAATTATGGATTATGATTTAAGCCTCCTCCCTGCATCAAAATTAGAAATTTATGATGATTAGATCAAAAGTTATTGGGCTACTTCAGGTGCGATTGCGACACCACAAAAATAAAAATTTTCTAGAAAATTTTCAAATTGACTTAGAATTATGACAATGTGAATTAGATAATAAAAACAATGATTCAGAGATAAAAATTGATTTATAGGATGCAATGGGCCTAGACTGAAACACTGATGTGGTTAATTATTCAATCCCTTTGGATTCAAATTATTAAGAAAAATCCAAACATTAAATACAAACTATTAGACTTTATAATTGGAACTTTGATTAAGAATCCAGAATCAGAACTCAACTTGAATTAGAAGAATTCAAATAGGATCAATAAAATAGAATCATAATTGAAATCTTATCAAAATCTTTTTCAAAACAAGATTAGTGACAATAAATGATAGGCATGACTTAAACACCAATTTTGTTGCACAGCCAATCAATTGACAAGTATTCTCAATATAAATTACACATTTTATTGGACCATCCAGATGTAATAATACAAACTGGATTATGAACCATGTGGACTTAATGGTAGCATGAGTCTAATAAACAGTTGAGCATTTGACCAGTACCTATATACTGAAATATAAGCTACTGGGCCCATGTGGGCAGATTGACCGAAAATGGTCCCAGCCCATTTGAACTAATCTGTATAAAGATCTCCTTGATATTTTGAAGGATGGTGATTGATTTGTGACCACTGATTGTCTGTAATAATATAAAGTTATACAGCATTTTGTATTGGAGTGCATGGGTCCACACTTTTCACCTTTTCATCAGGGGTGGATGTGGTGGTCATGAGAGGTCTGGCTCCTTTGTGGTGATGGTCAGTGATCATTTCCAAGCTTGAGTAAACCTGCCAAGTAAGTGAAAGTCACTGTTCTCTCTTGGATTTCACCCTGTTTTGATGCTGCAGCTTCTCTGATGGATTGTTTTCAGATCAGTGTCGATTCATGCTCATTATTAGTATGTTTCCATTGTTAACATTAGCCTGCTTTGGGCCACCACCAATTTCTGTAACAGTGATGGAGTTTTGCTATAATATTCTGTGTACATGGGTCTGCACTCTTCTTTTCTTCCTCAGGGGTGAATGGTGGTGGTCATTGGGGGATTGATTTATTGGGGTTGGCTATTGATGATCTTTGCTGCAACTGCAAAAACCTGCTGGGAGGGTACATGGTCAAAGTTTTAGCCCAATTTCAACTCTGATAGGCTGCTTTGCCCTCTTGATAAGTTGGTTTTGAGCAGTGCAGATCTGTGATAATTATTGGTAAGCCTTTCACTAGTTGGAACTACAATTTTTGGGCAGGTAGATCAAATATGGTCCCTGCCTATTTTGACTGTTGAACAGGGAAATAGAGGTACCTGGAATGGGGTCACCATGTGTCATCTGTGGGTCAAGGATTTAATGTTTAATAATCCTGGTTTCTTGAACCTTGTTGCCTTTTGTAGTGGTTGGCACAATCCTGAATGTATGCCTATTTAGCTGAAATATTTGGGTCTTTTTTCAGGGCTCCAGGGATGGGGTCATTGGATGATGTACCCATGTACAGATACCCATTAATCAAGATTATAGTAACTCTTTTATGGATATATTTGTTATTGAGGATATGTCCCTTTTGTAAACATTGTTAATAATTAGAGTTTTTTTAAGTTTGTGATGATGGTGTTCTAGCTGTAATTTTATATAGGACTATTTCCATCATTTAATATGAGTGTTTATTGTCTTTAGAAGGGTTTAATTTTATTAAATATTTCAAATGCATTTAACTGTTAGTAATATCACAGCAAACAGGTTAGTATATTCACCAACTGTTAGTAATATCACAGGAAAAACTGTTAGGAATATCACAGCAAACACATTAGTATATGCACTAACTGTTAATAATATCACAGTAAACAGGTTAGTATATGCACAATGTTTCGAAAAATATTTTTCTCCCCTCTTCTTCAGGTGTTGCTGGCCTGACCAGTGACAGTTCTAGCATGGGATTCAAACCTGGGTCCTTAGATTTTTGATTATTGAATATTAAGGTAATGCTCTCACCAACTGGCAGGTGGCTCACTTGGTTAGAATGTTACCTTAAAATTCAATTATCAAAAATCTAAGGACTCACATTCGAATTCCATGCTAGTACTGTCATTGGTCATGCCAGCAACAATTAAAGAAAAGTAAGAAAAATACCTCTCAAAATGTTGTGCATATAGTAACCTGTTTGCTGTGATATTACTAACAATTGGTGCATATACTAACCTGTTTGCAGTGATATTACTAACAGTTGAATGCATTTTGGAATATTTAAATAAAATTAAACTTTTCTAAAGACATTCAACAGACATATTACATGATGGAAATAGTCCAATATAAAAATATGGGTAATAATTGTTTTACCTTTGTAACAATGAAGCTTTGTAATCATCAACAGATAAGTAGACCTGTAATATTTTTACTAATAAAGATTACTTTTAAAACAATGTAAAAGAAACATAATAAATATCAAGATCATGGGAGCTAATTATATTAGTTGAAATTGTTTTGTTTTTGTTTGTTAGTTTTTTTTTTTTTTCATAATTTACATTTAGTATAATAATTTAAACTAGGATTTAGAACTGCTCCAAACACCAAGAAGCTTATTAATAATGCCAAAGATAAAAGAAATATTGAAGAACCCCCCCCCCAGGTAGTATATAGAACTGTATGCCCTCAAATGGGTTGTGATGCTGTTTATTATGATGAAACTCATGCTACAATTGGCAATATATTGGCTCAACACAAATACACATATACAAGAGCAATAACCAAAAAAGAAGGTAATTCTGTATTTGCTGACGACAAGCAGGAGCTCAAACACAGATTTCAACCCTCCAAGGCTGATATATTATGCACAGAAAGAAATGACATCAAGAGGAAAATCAAGGAAACTTGTTTTGTCACCAATGATATCAACTCAATAAATAGAAAAGACACTTGTTTTGCCATTTCCAGAAAATTTTGCATATAATGATGTCAATAATCTAAGAGACTATGATTATGGAGTAACAAAACTCTGAAAGGGCTTAGTCTGTAGAAATTATGAGATTGAGAGCCTACAGAAATTATTATATAAAAAAGTTTCACCGCAACGCATCCACATGTTATTAATTGGTATAAGTTATTATTTTTTATATCTTCAAATTACTTTATGTATATACTATATATTGTGATAAAGTTAACAACATAATATCCAATAAACCTAATTTATTTTAAATTTAAACATTTTTAAACTTTTAAATTTAATATTCATATATAAATTACAAATTTTGGTAGATAAATCTTGAAATTAAACTTGTGACACCAGATTTTTTTAAAAATTCATCATATAATTATATCAAATATTATGAATATAAAGATTTCGATACGTCATTTCAAGATATTATAAATGTAAAAATACAGATGTATTTAATCTCTTTTGCTAATATATCTATATTTTGAAAGATAAATGATGATTTCATACTATTATTTTCTGGAAATTCCATGCAAAAAATAAAATATTTAAATAGTTGACGTTGCCCTATAATAACTAGTTCTTTCCTTAGAGTTTCTTCTTTCTCATTCATGAAAATGTGTGTGAATTTTAAAATCGTTACCTTCCCACCTTCATATTCAAATTCTACTGATTGGGAAGTTTTAAAAATATTTTATTCTCCAATAGTCTTTCCAAATATTGTTAATTTTCATCAACTCATACTTCTCATTTATGCTCTTGGTCCTCTTAAAAATTTCCATAGCTTCCCTTAGCAGTTTCTGGTCATATTGTTCATTTTTACCAGAATATGTATTTTATTAAAATTGATTTAATGATTAATTAATTTTATGTGTAAATACATGACTGATTAATTTGAATTTTTCTCTGTCAAAATGTGTGCTTTTTTTAATATTCCACATACAATTGGTCTGTCCAATTGATGAATATGAACAAACTTCACATCGAATTTCATAAACATCATGAAACCCCAAAGGAAGATTATCTGTAGGGCATGGAAGTACATATTTTTTAAATTAATGTAAACTGTGTGAATATTTTTTTTAAACATTAGCAATTTGATCAGTTACTCTCTTTATATACAGCAGAATTGTCCTAATTTTTGTACAATGAAAATTGTTTTTCTTATTATATGAAAAAAAAAAAACTATATTAATAATCTTGTAATCAAAACCCTTATGAAAAAGCACAATTATTTTCACAGCAAATACATTGTAAGATAGACCTAAGAGATTTACTGATAACAGACACTTTTATTAGGATATATTTGCTAGTAAAGATATGCTTCTTCCTAATGATTTTGATTACATGATTATTAATAGGGCTTTTTCACATAAAAAAATATTTTGGTAGATCAGATATAAAAACAGTTGTGCCATATATAAAAGAAGTAACTGATAAAGTTAGTAATGTTTTAAGGAAAATAATATCCATACAATTTAGACTACTTTTAAAAACGTAATGAAGTATTCCCTTTGGAGTATCATTGTGTATATGAAATCCCATGTGGAGTTTGTTCACATTCATACATTTGACATAACAATCATAAAATAATAATAAGAAAGAACACATTTTATCAGTTAGAGGAAATACAATTCATCGTCCATTTATTCACAACTAAAATTACCTAACCATGAAATCAATTTTAATAAAATGCATACTGGTAAAACAATTCAATAATATAACCAGTGATTGTTAAGGGAAGCTATAGAAATTTTTAAAGGTCTAAGAACATAAATAAAAAGTGTAACTTAAAAGAAAATTAACAATATTTTTAAAAAGCTTTTGGAGGATAAAATAATCTCAAAACTTTTCAACCAATAAAATTTGAGTATAAGGATAAAATAATAAAAGAAATAAATAATGATTTCAAAACCCATACACATTCTTATGATTTGAAAAACAAGAGGGAGCCTAGGACTCCAGTTTTCACTGTTTCAGACTCCCTGTTTTGTTCACCAAAGTCATAGTCCATTGTTGGGTTTATAGAAAAAAAAGTTTACCAAAATGAAACTGAATATCTGTTTTATTGCTTTTTCATCTTTAGAAGAAGTTTTGGAACAGTTTTCATTCACTGATAATTGAAATTATCTATCATTCCGTTTTATGCAAATGGATACCATTAGAAATAGACTAAAGCCAGCTTAAGTAATTCTTGGAATTATTAAGATACTATAAACCTTTTAAAAATAATTTCAAATGAAACCAAATAATTCTAAAAATAATAGACACTAGACATCCTAATTTTATTGATAGAATAAACAGAAAATTCATTTGAATATCAAATCCCATAGAAAACGTGTAATATAATATGTTAATGATGGTTTTAGGAATTTTATCTTTGCATCAGATTTTAGCAGTGTTAAACAAGTTCTTAATTTTAGAATTGAACATTATAGATAATAACCTAAGCTATTTCCCTGCACAAAAATCAGATTTCTCTGATGATCAGAACAGAAGTTATTAATCCCCTTCCAGTGGATTGGGACCACAAAAAAAATCAAATCAACACAGAATTACAATGAAGTGATTCCTGAGCTAAAGAATAATGATCTAAAGAGAAAAATGAGTGCAAATGATGTTTTAGACCTAAACAGAGACATTGAAGCTGAAAATTAATCATACTCTTTTAAGCAATAATTATTGAGAATTTTTGAAAGATTAACAACAAACTTTCAGATTATATTTGAATCATTGATTATATATCATGACCTAAAATTCAATCAAAAGAAGCAGGATCCAATTAGTATCAACAAACAAAAATCACTGTAAACCCTGAAGGACATTGGTTGGTGGCTTGAACAGTTACTGTGAACATTTGAGACACAGTAGTTTAATAATGATTAAAGGCAGATGTTCAGCTCTTGACATCAGTGTGCAAGGTGATATGGTCAAATGATTTGTTCTCATGGTGGGCAAGTAATGATTTGAAGACTACATGAATTAAATGTTGTATTGGTGGGATGAGTTTGCACTTCCTTTTCCTCAAGTGTGGTAATAGTGGTCATAAAAGGCTTGGTTCATTTGAGGGTTGGTCAACGATCATTGTCTAGCCCAGGAATGCTGGCCAGGAGATGAATGTCAGTACCTTCACATGGACTTCACTATGAAGGGCTACTGCAACCCTTGATGGATTATTTGATAGGTCAGTGTTGATTTGCACTCACTATTATTAGGATTCATTTATTAGCTTTAAATTTAGTGCATTGGTAAGGTGGTTGGTCTGCTTTGGGCCAACACCAATTTTTGAAACATTTATGGAGTTATGTTCTATTATTTTGTGGGCATAGATTTGCACTCTTTTCATCCTTGGGGGTGGCTTGTGGCATATGTTAGCTGTCTGGTTTATGGTGCAGGCTGTTGACAATTTTGCTGTGCCCAGAATACCTGCTGGGAGGGTACATGGTCAAAGTCTCAGTGCTATTCCTGCTCTGGTCAGCTGTGGTGCCCCTTGATAGGCTGTTTTTGGGCAGTGTTGATCTGGTTCATTACTTATTACTTCTTAGTTTTTTCCCAAGTTGGCTTTCCAATTTTGGACAGGTAGACTGATTGTAGTCCCTGACCATTTGAAGTGCTAATTGGGAAGCACAGGTATCTAGAATGATAGTGACATGGCTCAGCTTTGTTGATTAGTTTATTGCTTGGTGAACTTGGGATTTGGAGCTTGCTGCCTGTTGTGGTGATTGGCACAATTCTGGACTTCACCACATATTCAGCTGAAGCATTTGGGTCTTTGCTTTGGGATCCCAGGGGTGGGATCATTGGGTGATGGTTAACTTCTTGACAGCCAGTCGATGTGGATTCATGTGCAGATACACATTGATCACATTGCAGCAATTTTTATGGATGTAATTGTTTTTGAACATATGTACATTTTACCTTGTTACATTGAGTGCTGTGTAATCCTCAGTGGGCAAGTGTGCCTGAAAATTTTTGTAATCTTTTGTTAATAAAGGTTACCATTGAAAAAAAAAGCTTTGAGGAAAGTATTTGTTTTTGTACAGATATGTCAGCTATTTAGTGATTTTTCTATACTGAATATATATATATATATATTATAATGGACAGAATGATTACCACTGGCCCCAAAGTTGATGGCGCCAGATATAATGTATGAAACTCTTCATCAACAATCATAAGCTAAACAAACCCAGCAATGGTGTGCCAGATGTAATGGATGGTCAGCTAACTTGCAGACTGTAATACTATGCAGATGGAGCAATCTGGTGTGAGATAAGTTAATATGCTCTAATTTATTGTTACTAATGAAACAATCTGCAGAGACCTACCAGGCTTAGAAGGGGAAAAAGGTTACATCCAAATATGTTCAGAATGTGGGTCTTCTGATAGAATGCTAATGAGAACCTGATGAAATGCTTAACCAATGATTGTATACACTTTAATTGACTAACTCTATCTTTATTTACTAATATTAAATGTAATTTAGGTTAGTTCATCCACTTTCCCTCCTTTTTAAATTCTGTTATGCCCTAATATTCAAACCCAGAGAGAATATTGCTTTTGACTTTTTTAACAGATATGAACAGATACACACAGCAACTCCTGCACCTACATATAGGTTATAACTAGTATTTATTATATTTGTTTAATTTTCAAGCTTTTATATGATAAGAAAATTAGATGTGTGTGCATGCATAATTATTTATAGACTATGGAATGTCAGGACAACTCAAGCAATCAGAGACCAGAATAATACAAACTCTTAAACATTTATTAACAATAATAAATATCATAAAGTATGACAACAATAGTAATGATAAAAAAAAATAATAATAATCATATGAACATTTGTCACATGTGAACCCCTACCATTTTACTAATTAATGATTATTATAATCCAACCCTTATATCCCATGGTAGAAATCCACCTATGTCACTCATTCTCAACAAATCATAATTATATAGAAAAATAAACTTTAGTTATTTAAGATAATTGAGATGCTGGCTAGCTAAATTATATATTTGCAGATGTTAATAACCTATTTAACAAGTTCCCCCAATTTATATATATATATATATATATATATATATAAATTGGTATATATATATATATTTATATATATATATATATATATATATATATTGTAACCGTTCGATTGTTGTCCCAACTACATAATATCACCAAAACATAAGTGCGCTAAGAATTGTAACCTTGATCACCGATCAATTCCCGCTGCACATTGTCAGCTATTAAGAGCTGTAACCAAAAGCATATCATGCCATCTATATTGTGCACCAAAGACCACAACCAACATCTGGAGCAACTTACCACAGACCAAACCAATGATATAACATAAACTTTTTATGATTTAATTTGATCGCAGCCAGGGTGTACCACGAAGACCTATCATAGTAGTATGATAAAATACATTAAACAAATTATAAGTATGTAATGTTATTATCTTTCAAACCTTAATTTGCGATTTTCATTGTATGAGACCCGATGGCCGACCATGTACAAGATGGCATAATTTGTGGAACTACATAAGATTATGAAATTTTAAACCATCTATATGATTTTCAATACAAATGCTAGTCCAGGTAAAGCTTTGCAATAAATAAACATAAATACTTGGGTTCTTTTTTTATAGTTTACTATATCACTCAGACTCTTATTATACTGACAAATGACAATTTTAAAACGTTAAGTAAATATATTCGATCATGTCATTATCTGGTAAATCTGTTTACAGGTTTAATAATCAATTTATATTGTATACTAGAATCAACTATGCAAAGCTAAAATGATGAAAAAAGTAAATGGGATTTTATTGTACCTTACACATCATAAACTACCAAAGACAAAAAGCATCCAAATGTTTTCTCAAAATATCACTAAACTCTTATATCATGTTGACGATAGTATGTACTTCAATGTATGCTCTATTCAAGGTTTATGATTTCTGATTTTACGAATGACAAATAGCAACGGCACAGTAAGTTTAATTATAAATCAACGTTTATTTACAAATTTATGAATAATAAGTAATTAATTCCAATGTTATAATTAAAGACATAAATAAACAAATAAAATAAATAAATTATAATCCCATCGACTTTCTTCAATAACATATCATAGGTATGGTTTTTAAAAACCTAATCATACCTTATATTTCAATTTGATATAATGAATGTATTGATGAAATTATACTAAATTCAACATCAACTCATGAAACATCTAATGTCATTTCCAGATTCAATAAATCTATACCATAAACTTATAATAATATAATAAATAATATTATATCTGCAGGATTTAGCTATAATGCAATCATTAAATAAAGTGAAAATTTAAACTTACATTCAGGTAAATAATAATCAACCAACAGTTAATTATTATAAGGTAACTTGAATAGAATGTCCTGCTACAATTTAATAATCTAACTTATAAATTATACTTACAAATGGAAGAAGATGATTTAGCAGAATAACTAAAATACTTTGCCCAACTTATATCTATGAAGTAAAACCATATTCCTGTGGATGCATTCATCTACACATAGGAATTAAATAACACTAAACGCTTTGTGGATTTATACACCATCATAAAGTACTAAGTATAATTACACAATTCTGCGGATTAACTACCAGCACAGGAATGAGTGTAAAATACAAAAAAATGGCAATTAAGTAATCTGCGGATTAACCACCGGCACAGATTAATGCCTTTTAACATTATAAAACAACATTACTATTTACTTCACATTAAAGTGTAAAATCATCCTCCTCAGTTATTCTGACCATTCAAAAAACACTAACATTTTAGCAAATGTGGGTTCTTGCATAATAAAATGTTACGCTAATCAGGACAACTAATGTACTAACTTATCTTGCTTAAGATAAAACATATGTAATATAATATAAGTAATATTAGTATAGGAATAGAAATCTGGAAAGACTCACAAAATACCTCATGAAAAATTGATACATCTCATAAATTCATTTAGTACTTTTCAAGCTTTTTCGCAAGCGCTATTCTCTTGAATAAGTATTTTATTCAACCCCTATAAATTAAAACTTAATAAAATATAACTTATGAACTTCACATGCAAGTTCATATAATGATAAAATTAAAGTAATGTATTATTCATCAAATACATAAAATCTAACAGGTGTATGTGTGATATAAATTAAATGTATAGCATTTTATAGTTCAATACATGAATTCTAGCAGGTGTGTGTATCACAAATTAAATTGTATAGCATTTTATAACTACAAATATGATCCGTGAAATCCATGTATGATGTGTCGAACAATAAATATACGAAGTAATAGCTACAATTATAGTTGAATTCCATACATGTAATTTTATCCATTTGTATTAGTTATTATAAGCACTATTAGATTAATGATTTTACGTGGCTCCATAAACATGAAACATTTCCAAAACATGACATGCAGAGTTTAAATGAAAATGTTTTTTCATAAGTTATTAATTTCTACATTTCTCTATTAAAACTGTTCCAAGTTTATCACATCCATGCTAATATTTATTTATCCACGCTTTAATCTAGGAATACTAATTATAGCAATTAATTTAATCATTTCAAACTGATGATAAAATTAGAAAATAGCTCTGATTAATTATTTGAAGACTGTTTTTATTATCCAAATGGTAAACAAATTAACTAGCAAATATATTACTGGAATTGCAAAGTTAAATATCAATCAATACTATATTTTTTATTAAAATTATAAATGGAAATATTAAACTATGTTAATAACTTTAACATTTTACTTTAATTTAAACTTCTTCTTTTTTAAAAAGCAAATTTTCATATTTATAAAACTTCTGTAATTAAAATACTTATTTAATTTTTCCCAATTGTAGAATAATAAATATTTTAAAACATACCAAAATCTTGCAATTAATTATGCTTTTAAACTGGAAAGCTCCGACATATTTCAAATGTAATATTGAAAAATTATTATTGGCGATTTGATCCACCTGGCCAGCCGACTTGAACAGACTTTTAAATTTAGCAATTCATCTTATTATTAAATACCACTATGTTATTTTTACGTTTATAGAAAACTTTGTGGTAATCCGTTTACTTGTTAACTATTTTAAAATAAGCTTATCATATTTACACCATTTGCCTTTTAACATTTTCTTTTCTTTCTCCCCCCAAAAGCAACACTATCAGATGATCTTTTTTTAATTTATGCTCCTTTCTTTTTTACATTGAAACGCATATGTAATTACTGTATTTATTTTTAATAATTAAATTTAGTTGAACAAATGTTTTTTTTAATTCAATGGAAATAATTTTTAAGACCATTTTAAACAAATAAAAATTATTATTATTTTTAATAATATTTTACCAAATTTAATGTGTTGTCAAATTTTTAAAAAGTTAAACATTTTGATATGAATTAGTATATGGAAAGAAGCAATTTAAATTTATTAAAATAATATAGACAACAAGTAAGGCAAAATATTACCCATTCTCTGTAATAAATTATTTTGAATATAAGAGAGTAATCTGTTCAAAGTGCAAATCAAGCCAATCAAATCACCAAAAGAAGACAAAGAAATTTTTATACCAGTTACATCAATTTATATATTTTATACTAAAATATATGGTTACAGTTTACACCCCCCTATGGAAAAAATTATCTTTCTTCAGAATTCCATTTCATCAAATTCTACTAAGGTACATCATAAGTCACTATTTTTATTATCCTATCTATAATTTATCATCAATCTGAATAAAGTATGACATTTACACGATAGAAATCCCCCTAATTTATTGCAGGTACAGGTTTCAAACTACGTGCATTGTAGGTGCCTCGGATTCCTTCAGGGGTTAAAGAGCATAAATGCATTCTCTCCCACCTGCCTTTCAATCATGAAAGGTCCATTATATAAGCTTAAAAATTTTCTAAATTCATTTTTCTTTAAGTTGCTAACATGAGGAACTTTTCCATGAGGCCCCTTCTAGTTTAATGTATTACATTTAACATTCGTCTTAATACCCTTTGTGTGAGGTGGTTTAATTCTACTAATAGAAGGTTGATCTCTATCTTGGGTCTTATTAATTAGACTAGGTTGACCATTAACTCTATGATAAAAATTTGGTCGTTTATAACCATGACTCCTACTCTGGTATCTTTTATCATGATAAGGACTTCTTATGGGAGCAACATTAACATTAGCAATGGAACAGTTATGAGAAGCTCTAGCATCCTTTCCACCTCTATATCTGTTTTCCAGGTCACACTGACTTGTCTCTAGTGCATCTAAGATCTCTGACACCTCATCAATGGTATACTTATCCGCAGCAATCAAAACTTGTTCAATCTGTTGAGGTAAGTTATGTCTTAAGATCCTGACTATATGATGCTCAGATAATGGAAAGCAGTTAAAGTTTTAAGTTTGACTGCCTGTCCATGAAAAAATTGAGTATAGCTACCTTTATTAGCATTGTACTTTTCTCGAGTGATTTGATAACGCATGTTATCCTGACGATCTTCACCCCAGAAACTTGACATTATTAAATGTTTAAAATCTCCATATGTTTGAGGACAATCAAACAAAGACTGCCACCAATCTTTTGCAGCAGCATAAAGATGGTTGCTGGAGATAGCCAGTTTTTCTCTTTCTGAAAATGCACATAAAGTAAACAATTCCTCCAGATTTTGAAGAAATTCTAGAGGGTTTTCCAAATACTCCCCTTTAAATGGCTTAATCTTTAGAAATTTAAGAGCTGTAGATCCACCCATAGACATATCTGTGTTCTTGACATCATAGGCCACATATTCAATTCCTAATGGTTTTTGGAAAATGGGAGTTGTGCGGAAACCAGTAAAATTACCATCTGATACAACTACTTCTTTAACAGAGGTCTCTGTCTCATCCACATAACACTTGGTGTTTTGCCCAATGAAATTATCATTTTTCTCTTGAGCCTTTTGAATTTCCAACATTTTTAGCTGAAGATTTTCAATCTTTGCCTCTAGTTTCTGTCCTTCTTTAAACTCATTTGACTCATTTGGCCACTCTTGACATTTATCCCTCACTTCCTTCAACTCTTTCTGCATCATTTCTAAATCTCCACTAAATTTAGCATTAGTCTTTTTCAATTCTTTATTCTCTACTTTAGACCTATTGATAGTTTCCTCCAACATCTTTTTAATGCTCCCTAATTCTGCTCTGCTCTCTGTTACAGATTCACTCATGGATTTAAATATGCCTTGTTCAAATGTTGAATGACTCTCATTCATATTCTGAAGTTTAACTTCCATTTCAGTTTTCATTTTATCAATAGATTTAGCAGATTGAGACTCTACTTCTTGAACTTTATAGTTCATTTCACTAACTATTTGTGTCAACTGACTCCTTGAGTCTCCCATTGCCACATCAAGCACCTTCAGTTTAGTGTCCACCTTCTCCTCGTGGGTTATAAACTTATTTCCAATTTCTTCTATCTGAACTTCCAAGTTCTTTTTATAATCTAAGAAATTAGCTTTAATTTCTTCTAATTTAATATCAGACTCCCTTTAGCTGCCTTACAACTATTTTTTAATGATTGAAATTTTTGATTAAATTCCTCCACTGTTTTTACCCTAGCAGCTTCTATTTTTTTTTTTCACAAACTCCTGAACTTCAGCTATTTTATTCTCAAAACTATCTAATTTTTCAGACATCTCTTTTTGGGAAAGAGACTGTTTATTCAATTTTTCAGTCATCTCTTTTTGAGACTCTAACATCTCTTTTTGGGAAAGAGATTGTTCGTTCATTCCAATCTCTATGCGTTGAAGCATCAACATAAACCGTTGTTGGAAATCAAGATCAGGAACTTCTTGGGTTCTCTCAGGATAATTAATTTCTTCAGAATCACTCATTTTGAGTATTTTATAATAACTATTTCAATATTTTGTGAAACCAAACTTTTACTTTCCTAAAATATATATGTTCTAATAACAATAATCAATTAAAATCTTGTTCAAGCCGACCAACCACTAAATCATCACCACCAATAATCTATCCCAGATGGTATATATCACATTCACACTAAAATAATCTGAACCCCCACTATAAATATTTGCAGTATTATAACAACTACTTTATAAACCCTTGATAATTTCAACTTCTCCCAATTCAATCATAAATATTGGTATATCTTGGAATATGATTGCTATTGTCATCAGAAATCTATATAAATATATTGGAGAAATATATAGCAATAAAACATACAATATTTTATCACCATTATAGAGCATTTGTCACATGATAATATTCTTGTAATATAGGAAATTAAAATTGTAATCAACAATCATTAATTAATTTAGTTCACACATTACCATATTGTACTCTGCAATGATCAATTAATCAAGTCGCATGTTTATAAAGTGCTAAAAACTGTAATCGCACACTTATAATGACTGTATAACCTCAACATATCAGGCCCCATGTTGGGCGCCAAAAATTGTAACCATTCGATTGTTGTCCCAACTGCATAATATCACCAAAACATAAGTGCGCTAAAAATTGTAACCTTGATCACCGATCAATTCCCGCTGCACATTGTCAGCTATTAAAAGCTGTAACCAAAAGCATATCATGCCATCTATATTGTGCACCAAAGACCACAACCAACATCTGGAGCAACTTACCACAGACCAAACCAATGATATAACATAAACTTTTTATGATTTAATTTGATCGCAGCCAGGGTGTACCACGAAGACCTATCATAGTAGTATGATAAAATACATTAAACAAATTATAAGTATGTAATGTTATTATCTTTCAAACCTTAATTTGCGATTTTCATTGTATGAGACCCGATGGCCGACCATGTACAAGATGGCATAATTTGTGGAACTACATAAGATTATGAAATTTTAAACCATCTATATGATTTTTAATACAAATGCTAGTCCAGGTAAAGCTTTGCAATAAATAAACATAAATACTTGGGTTCTTTTTTTATAGTTTACTATATCACTGAGACTCTTATTATACTGACAAATGACAATTTTAAAACATTAAGTAAATATATTCGATCATGTCATTATCTGGTAAATCTGTTTACAGGTTTAATAATCAATTTATATTGTATACTAGAATCAACTACGCAAAGCTAATATGATGAAAAAAGTAAATGGGATTTTATTGTACCTTACACATCATAAACTACCAAAGACGAAAAGCATCCAAATGTTTTCTCAAAATATCACTAAACTCTTATATCATGTTGATGATAGTATGTACTTCAATGTATGCTCTATTCAAGGTTTATGATTTCTGATTTTATGAATGACAAATAGCAACGGCACTGTAAGTTTTATTATAAATCAACGTTTATTTACAAATTTATGAATAATAAGTAATTAATTCCAATGTTTATAATTAAAGACATAAATAAACAAATAAAATAAATAAATTATAATTCCATCGACTTTCTTCAATAACATATCATAGGTATGGTTTTTAAAAACCTAATCATACCTTATATTTCAATTTGATATAATGAATGTATTGAGGAAATTATACTAAATTCAACATCAACTCATGAAACATCTAATGTCATTTCCAGATTCAATAAATCTATACCGTAAACTTATAATAATATAATAAATAATATTATATCTGTAGGATTTAGCTATAATGCAATCATTAAATAAAGTGAAAATTTAAACTTACATTCAGGTAAATAATAATCAACCAACAGTTAATTATTATGAGGTAACTTGAATAGAATGTCCTGCTACAATTTAATAATCTAACTTATAAATTATACTTACAAATGGAAGAAGATGATTAAGCAGAATAACTAAAATACTTTGCCCAACTTATATCTATGAAGTAAAACCATATTCCTGTGGATGCATTCATCTACACATAGGAATTAAATAACACTAAACACTTTGTGGATTTATACACCATCATAAAGTAATAAGTATAATTACACAATTCCGCGGATTAACTATCAGCACAGGAATGAGTGTTAAATACAAAAAAATGGCAATTAAGTAATCTGCGGATTAACCACTGGCACAGATTAATGCCTTTTAACATTATAAAACAACATCACTATTTACTTCACATTAAAGTGCAAAATCATCCTCCTCAGTTATTTTGACCATTCAAAAAACACTAACATTTTAGGAAATGTGGGTTCTTGCATAAAAAAATGTTACGCTAATCAGGACAACTAATGTACTAACTTATCTTGCTTAAGATAAAACATATGTAATATAATATAAGTAATATTAGTATAGGAATAGATATCTGGAAAGACTCACAAAATACCTCATGAAAAATTGATACATCTCATAAATTCATTTAGTACTTTTCAAGCTTTTTTGCAAGCGCTATTCTCTTGAATAAGTATTTTATTCAACCCCTATTAATTTAAACTTAATAAAATATAACTTATGAACTTCACATGCAAGTTCATATAACGATAAAATTAAAGTAATGCATTATTCATCAAATACATAAAATCTAACAGGTGTATGTGTGATATAAATTAAATGTATAGCATTTTATAGTTCAATACATGAATTCTAGCAGGTGTGTGTATCACAAATTAAATTGTATAGCATTTTATAACTACAAATATGATCCGTGAAATCCATGTACGATGTGTCGAACAATAAATATACAAAGTAATAGCTACAATTATAGTTGAATTCCATACATGTAATTTTATCCATTTGTATTAGTTATTATAAGCACTATTAGATTAATGATTTTACGTGGCTCCATAAACATGAAACAATTCCAAAACATGACACGCAGAGTTTAAATGAAAATGTTTTTTCATAAGTTATTAATTTCTACATTTCTCTATTAAAACTGTTCGAAGTTTATCACATCCATGCTAATATTTATTTATCCACGCTTAAATCTAGGAATACTAATTATAGAAATTAATTTAATCATTCCAAACTGACGATAAAATAGGAAAATAGCTTTGATTAATTAGTTGAAGACTGTTTTTATTATCCAAATGGTAAAGAAATTAACTAGCAAATATATTACTGGAATTGCAAAGTTAAATATCAATCAATACTATATTTTTTATTAAAATTATAAATGGAAATATTAAACTATGTTAATAACTTTAACATTTTACTTTAATTTAAACTTCTTCTTTTTTAAAAAGCAAATTTTCATATTTATATAACTTCTGTAATTAAAATACTTATTAAATTTTTCCAAATTGTAGAATAATAAATATTTTAAAACATACCAAAATCTTGCAATTAATTATGCTTTTAAACTGGAAAGCTCCGACATATTTCAAATGTAATATTGGAAAATTATTATTGGCGATTTGATCCACCTGGCCAGCTGACTTGAACAGACTTTTAAATTTAGCAATTCATCTTATTATTAAATACCAGTTATTTTTACATTTATAGAAAACTGTGTGGTAATCCGTTTACTTGTTAACTATTTTAAAATAAGCTTATCATATTTACACCATTTGCCTTTTACCATTTTCTTTTCTTTCTCCCCCCAAAAGCAACACTATCAGACGATCTTTTTTTAATTCGCACTCCTTTCTTTTTTACATTGAAACGCATACGTAATTACTGTATTTATTTTTAATAATTAAATTTAGTTGAACAAATGGGTTTTTTTTTTTTAATTCAATGGAAATAATTTTTAAGACCATTTTAAACAAATAAAAATTATTATTATTTTTAATAATATTTTACCAAATTTAATGTGTTGTCAAATTTTTAAAAAGTTAAACATTTTGATATGAATTAGTATATGGAAAGAAGCAATTTAAATTTATTAAAACAATATAGACAACAAGTAAGGCAAAATATTACCCATTCTCTGTAATAAATTATTTTGAATATAAGAGAGTAATCTGTTCAAAGTGCAAATCAAGCCAATCAAATCACCAAAAGAAGACAGAGAAATTTTTATACCAGTTACATCAATTATTATATTTTATACTAAAATATATGGTTACAATATATATATATATATATATATATATAGTTTGTATAATAAAAATATATCATATCATATATATATATATATATATATATATATATATATATGATAGAGATAGATACAAGTTGATTACTCAAACATACTGGGAAATATATACACAAGGTTAATCAACAAAATAAAACATATAATATGTATTCTGTATAAGTGTTGCAGTTTAATCTATGGAAATAAATGCAGAGGATCTTACCTTAATATTTATGAGGATAACCTGATGTGAAGCAGTTGGGTTAACCTAGATTTTATTTACAATGAAAATAGAAAAATATCAAAGTGAATAATCCCCCTTTTCTTCTTTGCTTATTCTGAAAAATGAAGTTTCAGCATCAGAGTGTGAAAATACAACAGATAACATGAATAAAAAAAATATAAAAAAATTTACAATATTGATTCTTTGATTAAACATTGTAATTGGAACAAAGTTCATAAAAATCTTACTAATGGAGGTAGTAGTAGTTAATAGTTAGGCAAGTTGTTCTTCAAAGCAGTTTCACTTAGTAAATCATTTTCCTTAGCAAGGATAAATAGGTACAATGGTGTTTCCTGTAGTTGTGTTTAATGGTAAACACCTTGATCCTCATTTGATTCACCATTAAGTATTCCAATGCATGTTTACTTTAGACTGCAGGCATCTTCTTGTGTGTTTACAATAAAGTAGAAAAATACATATATAGAGGTTTAATGCAGCTGGTAGAAAATACCATGATACATAATAGCATGTTTTGCTGTAGCCCATTTTCATATTAAAGTGCAATTTAATAATTATTTGTAATCATAAATTTTTATTGGATAATATAGAAGTGCTTTATATATATATATAATACATATTTTGCGGGTTCATCCGTGTTAAGAAACGTCAGTATATTGATATTAAAAGTTTTTAACACGGATGAACCCGCAAAATATGTATTTTATATATTTAACCCGTGCAAATCTTCGTTTTAACATATATATATATATATATATATATATATATATTAAGAAAATTATTTCAGTTTTCTTTCTTTTCCAATTTTTAGCAGATTAATTTTCGTTATTCTTTTTGAAAAAATTTAAAATAGTAAAAAAAAATTACTCCAACAACCGTTAAAACATGCTTTAATTATTACAAAATTTATCAGTTATTCTTACTTCTTATTTCACTTTCTTTCCTCTGAATTTGGTAAACTTTTAGTTACAGCACTTTACTTTTAAAAATGTTTATGATTTAAATAAAGAAAAAGCAAAACTCCATATTTAACATTCTCAATTTTAGTTTAAACTCCTGTGTATTGTTATAACTGCTATCCTTTTTGACAAGAAGAACAATTTGTAAAAAGTTTCTATTTTTATACAATTTGTTCACGTAGATCTGGAACACTGAGATTTTTAACTGCCTATTGTTTAAATTTATTTAGATTTTTAAATGCCTATTGTTTAAAACATTTCATTTACTATAAATAAATAAAATAATAATAAAATCAGTTTATTTTCACATATCACCACCTAGCTTAACTTCAGGCTATCCCTAAATCATTTAACTATAAATTAATATTCAATTTTAAATTAAAAAAATAATATATATATACATTACAGTTTATTAATCAAATAGTTTATATATATATACAATATTACTTTGTAAAATATTGATCGTATTTTATTTATTATAATTTAATAATTTATTGTGTATTATATGTATATATGTAATAATAACAAACAAATAATCTTCCCATTATTAATATAAATTCCAAATAGATTGTGTTCAGTAAATAGGCTTGATCTTTTTAGGAATATGTGCATTGTAAGCTACCCTTTACATATATATATATGTATATATATATATATATACTTGCATAATATATATATATATATATATATATATATATATATTATGCAAGTTGAGTAGAATTTATTATAAATAAAAAGGTGGAAGAACAATATTGTGAAGAATGATAGTGTATCAGACAGAGTGGCAATATTAGTTATTCAACTTAATAGCAAATATCAAATACAGATAATTCAGGTTTCTCTTGAACATGTTTCCATTGTGATCACAAAGTAGAAGATTTTTATAGGGATGTGCATAAGACTATCAGACAAAACAACATTTTAAAATTATCATGGAAGATTTTAATGCTAGAATTGGTGGTAAACAATTGAAATATGAAAGTGCTGTAGATAAATTTGGTTATGTGGATAGAAATGAGACATTACATTGTCTTGTGGTTTGCAGAAAAAGAAAAGCTTTATATTATGAATTGTTTTGAGAAAAATGTTAAACAAAAAGTACATGAATGCATCCAAAAGAGAGTACAAAATAATTGGAATACATTTTGAATATCAAAAATATGTATTTCAAGATTCTAATGTTGTTAATAAACTCAACACAGAATGCCATTATCGATTAGTGAGATGTAAGATATATGTTAATGCAAGACCAGGAAAGCAAAAAATTTAAAAAAAAACAATATTCACAGTGAATATTCCTAATTTTTATAAACTTTCCAAAAATTTAATTTAGAATTTGAAGAATGTTTTTAAATATAAAAAGATCTTGAACATGATTCACATTTGAATGAAATCACTAGGAAGGTAACTGATACACTTTTTCAAAACTATAAGAATAATGGCTGGAACAAAAAAAGCAATTGATCACTAAAATTTTTTCAGAGACAATACAATTGATGAAGTAAAGAAGGAATATAAAAAATATAAAAATGATTTAAGAATAATTGAATATTTCAAATTTTGTAAAATGATGTGACAAAAAGTTGATAGTTTTATAAGAAAGTATAATTATGATCTAGCAACGACAACTACACATAAAAATAAAAATTTCAAGAGTGCAAAACAATACCTTAATAATAATAGGAACTTATTTCTGAAAGAAAGAAACAAGATGGAACTATTACTAAAAAAAGAGATAACATCCTAAAATGTGTAACTATTCCATCTTCTGAATTACCCAGGAATTTAAGTGAAAAAGTAAGACATGCAATTAAATTTATGATGAAGGGAAAAGTTACAGGTAATGATGGAATTGTAATCGATATAAATCGAAAAAAATTGGCAAAATTATATTCCAAATGCTTAAATGATAAAGATTTACCATATGATTATAAAAAAATTAGTATATATATATATATAATAGAATTTACTGTTTCCCATACATATTTGACGCATATATAAAAGTATTTGTAAGATTGCATCTAAGTATATAACAATACACATATATGCATATGTTGAGAAAAAAAAAATTATTCTTAAAAGTATTTCTAAAATTATTTCATTTATCGCCCATCATATTTATGAGCATCAATTTATGACCTCAAGCACCAATCCTATATTACCATAAGAATTATGCTGGGAGAGCTGGAATAACAATATGGAAATGCCCTGGACAAGCTCTACTCAGGGCAGTTGATTGAGAAAGTGACAGAAATCTACAAGGGAGGAGGTTACTATACTTTAATATGCTTGCTATACTATTCTAAATTCTTTCTATAAATAAACAATACCAATAAATGTTCATTTAATTTTAAATTTGTACATTTTTGTTTTACCATGATTAAATATTTTGTGCTCTTTATTTTAAGAAAACACATGCATACACATATTTCTTAGATATTTGAAAAAAATCACATGAATGAAACATATATCAGTTCATAAAGTAAGAAAAATCTTTTTTTTCTTTCATTCTTTTCTTTTTTTAAAAGTTTATGCATATTGTTCATGATAATGAAGTTTGTAAAGAAAGTTTGTGAAAAATTAAAAGAAACAGATGGTATTTGGAACACTAATTATATATTGTTGAATGTGTACCTACCTGCATTTCTTTTCTTCCCTGGGGAAAATGATGAATTATTAAAAGTGAAAAATTTCCTTTTGTTTTGACTCATTTTTATAGCACTTATGTAATGGCTATGAAATTGAATTATTTATTTCAGCTGTCCTATATTCTTGCTTGTTGATTCCATTCCTTTTTTATTTTGACTTCAGACCATTTGTTTCTATCTTCAGTGGTTACTTTTTCTGCAGCCACCTCCAGACCTTCATGGGGCAGGATTGCACTGCCCGGCATGCTTACACTTTCTTAAGCCAACTTGTCCACCATTCTACCCTCCATTTCTCTCCACAAATCTCTTTTGCAGCACTCCTTACAAAAATCAGCAATAGAATGAATTCTTTTTAGCAAGTTCTGCTACTCAAAAATCTGGCTTCTTTTTGAACAAAGACTTTTCACACCTCCAAATCTACTTTTGTCCTTCTTTTGTTTTCATGAAAATTCTTTTGAATCTAAACTTAAATCTCACTAATTAAATTCCTTAGATATCTATCAAGTTATTTTTGATATTTTTTTCCATTTAACTTTTCGAAAGTGAAATTGAAAAGTTTCCATCTTGAAAATTAAAGTATATTTCCATAACTGCATTTATACTTTTTTTTCTTATACTATTCTATCTAGCAAAATATATACATGCGTTTTAAAAAAACAAAAAAAAAAAACAAATGAGCACACATCCCCACCCCTCTTCTGTTTATTTTAACCTTTTTAAATCCCTATTTAGAATTATAAATTTATATACAAAGGAAATAGAAATATGAAATAGAAATAAATTTAATTAATCAGGCTATATTGACGCATATATAGGCAAGTTTACTTTTTGAAACAGGGATCAAACTCAGCCCTGTTTCAATATATATATATATTGTAATGGGCACATACGTCGTTACATTATTTTTTTTTATTAAACACGAAAAAAGAAAAGTTTGCAAATAAAAACTTCTTTTATTTAAGAATTAAAAATTGAAATTAAATATCATCTAAACTCAAATATATATATAATTGCACAGATAAAAAAAAAATTATTATAATAAAACTTTATTAAAAATAGAAAAGGTATTTTAAAAGCAAAAACTTAAAAAGATTTAGAGATAAAAATATATATTTAAGTTTGGAAAACAAATTAATTGGTGTTATTGAAAAATGGAAATGATTGTTTTAATTAGTTAAATATAAACTAGCTCTTGAACATTTAAAATGTATAAGCAAAGGTCAGATAGAAGAGAAAAACAATGGAATCAGACCTCAGCGAAAGGACCATCACATTGATGACGTAATGTAAATTGAATCCTTAAAATTAATATAAAAGGAAAGAATTGGAAATTATTAGAGTTATTACAGAGAGGACAGAAATGTATTAAGTTGTAGAGGGTTAGAGGAGAAAGGATTGAAAGATGCACTTTCTATTCCTTCAATGGTTATAAAAAAAAAGAAATGAAACATCATTTTTTCTATACTGAGGACCACAGGATCATCGGGGGATTTAACATGGATTCCAAACGGCACGCAATGGATAAAGAGGAACATATTAAAAATCATAAGAACTTTACAAACATTTTGAAACACTAAGAACTTTAAAATATAAACTTTCTTATTATTTAATTTATAAGAAATAGAATCCTATCTGACCAACTAATTTACTAATAAGTAATTTTATTTGATGTATTTTTTTGAAAAAATAATTTCCATTTATTTTTTTTTGTTCTTTTAAGTTTTTATTATGATTGTTTTTTGTTAAATGTTAAACTTAAGTCGGGTGTGAATGGCTATATAGTTTTGTAAAGTTATATTAGGGGAGGGTAATCTTAAGTTATTTGTTTTGTAGTTGAATTAGGTCAATGGATTGGATATATTGGTGTAATTAGTAGATGTAGTACGAGATTCGCTACGGGCAGAATCGCTTTTCACGCCGCACACTTTTTTTTTGCCTAGGGAATGCGATCATAAGTCGGCAAAATGACCACAGTCTTTTTCTATGGAGTTTTTTTTTATTGCTCTTATTGTCAGATAGATTTAGTATTCCTATCTGACGAAGGGCAATTTCTTCTCTTAACCTATTTGTGCTGCCGTAGTTGTATTACATTGAATACATCAATATATCAGATGGATTGAAGTTGGTTTGACTGTGAACTTTTGGCCTAAGGTTAAACAAGGATAAATATTTTCTTTTCAAATGCAATCTATATAGTCTATTCATACTCGATACTCTAAATAAAAATGCATTAAATGTAAGTTGGGTATAGATGCTTGCATGTGTTCGTTACCGGTTAATTATGTTTTTGGTTTTCATATTTGATCAAAATATATAGACATTCGGTAAATACTGATACTTTTCGGTGAGTATCTAAGATGTATTTAAGTTGGTGTCTCTGCGGCATCTTATGATGAATGCTATTGGGTTTCTTATAAATTTCCCTCTGCAATTCCACCAATGATTTTATATTTTGATCGTTTATGTTTATTTTGAAATGTTTTTGACCATGTAATCTATGTAACCGATCTATACTCAACATTAAAAACACATTTTATAAATCCATCTGTGCGAACTTATAAAATTTAAAATGTAAACTTATAAAAATTAAAATGTAAAATCAAATTCTAAAATCAAGTTAAAATTATAAAGTAAAAGTAATGTTAAAATGATTCAAAATTTATATGTGCGTTAATAAATGTTTGTGTGTATAATTACTGGCAGTGGCTTATTTTATTCTTTTTTTAAAATTATTCTTAGATAAGAATTTATAAAATATAAATCTCTGCTATTCCACTGAGCTAGTGACAATGAGGTAACGAATGGAATCAACCAATATAAAATAAATATTTTTTTTGAACTTACGTATCTGCCTACTATATTTTTTTTTCTAGTTTCAAATGCCTAGTGGCGCCCTGTAGTGTAGATCACATTAAGCTCTCTTTTCTCTGGATCATTATATATATATATATATATATAAAGGTGATAAATAATTAATTAGAAATTATAGTCATATCAGTCTTTTATCAGTTCTGTACAAATGTTTTACCAAAACAATTACAATTCATCTACAAAAACTTTGTATTTTAACTAATCATAAAAAAAATTGATTTAAACATGGTTGTACTACAGTGGAACACATCAAAGTACTAAAAAGTTATAGAGAAGACCAATGAATATGAGTTGCCATATGCTTTGGATTAGTAAATTATGAAAATACATTTGATTCTAAAAGCATTTCTTTAGTGATTAAGGAATTAGATCATCAAGATATAGAGGTTATTGTTATATCCAGAATAATATTCATAAAATTACAACAACAACAATTAGATTACAGAATAATACTAAAAAGATTAACATTGAGAAGGGTATTCAGCAGGATGACTCCATGCTTCCAAAACTTTTTATAACCATTATACAATAAGTTTTCTGTACATTAAGATGGGAAGCTAAGAGAATAAAAATAAATGGAGATTATTTAAATCATTTAGATTTTATGCATATTATGTTTTAAAGCTTCAAGAAATCAGATGGAAATAAGAAAGTGGGATTACAGGTAAATGATAAAAAGATTAAACTAATGTTCAATGGATTTTCTCAAAATAAGAAAATTAAGTTTGATAATGATATGCTAGAAAAAGATAACTGCAAACATCTTGGTCAATTTTATTACTACAGATTTCAACCTAATGGATGAAATTAGTCATAAATTTAAACTTGGGTGGAGAGATTTTAATAGAAATAACTTAATATTAAAAGGAAATATGCCTGAGTTTGAAAAAAGAGGTTTTTAGCAAATGCGTTACCAGTTCTTAGTTACATATCTGACACTTAGACATTCAATAGATGAGAAATACAGAGACTTCTGGATACTCAACGAAGTATGGAGAGATGTATATTATGAATATCAAAAAGAGATTAAAAATGAAATACATGGGTGTGAGAACAAACAGATATTAAAGATATCATTGAAATAATTAAAAAACTGAAGTGGAGTTGGTGTGAATTAGTAGTAGAAGAGATAATAATAGATGGAACAATTGAAAACTTACATTGGATTTAAAAAATTGTAAAAGATCTAGAAAGAGATCACATATGATATGGATGGATTAAGAATGTGGGTGGGGTGATGTGAAGAAGAGAGGCTAGAAATCGGAGATGGATTGAACATGGAGAGGTCTTCATTCTATAGTGGATCGATAATAGTTGAAAATGATGATGGTAAGTAGATTTATTGCTTTTTCCAACAAAATCTAAAGAGCAAACACATTTTAGTATAAATTATTGCGTGTATTAGAAATATATATGGATAAATTACAATTATTAAGAGTAGACATAAATAATTCACATACACATATACATATATAAATTTACACACATCCATATGAACAAATGGACAGACTGTTGTCATGTTTGTATTTTATCAGATGCTTTTTTTTTTATTCTTAAAAATTAAAGTATTTATGTGTATCTTCTTTTAATAAAGTAATACAATAAAAAAAAGTTTTTTTATTTCTTTCCAATCTCTTTTCAACGAAAATAATAAAATTTTGAAAGAAAAAGACCGCATTTCAAATTTAAACATCTGTTCCATGTTTTTTTTTTAAAATTATACAAACAGATTATATGTCAAAAGTAAAACATTTTTTATGTTTTCCAT
The DNA here is from genome assembly GCA_028023455.1 of Epiperipatus broadwayi. Lineage (NCBI taxonomy): Eukaryota > Metazoa > Onychophora > Udeonychophora > Euonychophora > Peripatidae > Epiperipatus > Epiperipatus broadwayi. The sequence goes on along the minus strand of JAQFVV010006245.1, from coordinate 599,361 downwards.
TGACAATAATAAATAATAAATCTGAAAGAACAAACTAAAAGAAAGTTATTTTTTTATAAAATCATATTTATAAATACTTTATATAATTTATCTTTTAACGGAAAGAAAATCTAAAAGTATTTACAATATTAAAATATTTAAAATATTGTTTGATTTCTTTTTAAAAAACATGATTCCTTAAAAATTTAAAAAAAAAAAAATTTTGAAGTGAACGAGTAATTTAAAATAGTTATAACTTTGACAATTTTTATCTATTGAAAAATAGATGGATTATAAAAGTAGATTCATTACTGAATTGAACTAAACATTATTTTATATTTTTAATAGTTTTTATGCTAATTAAAATGGAAATTAAAGCAAAAAAGAAGATAAAATTATTGTCCTCTTGAATCCTATGTTTGCAAACAGGTTTGATCTCTATATTTCTGACAAAAAGAAAGATGCAAATCAACTTTTTTTTTATTTTAAAAATACCATAATAATTCAATTCTGTTTCATTTTCTTTCCTACAAATACCATTTACAGAAAAGTATGCATATACATTAATATATTCTTGTTTAGAAATGCATATTATATTGTATTATTATTTGTAACTTTAGAAAAAAGAAATATTGCAAAATAAAAATTTTAAACTCAATTCCAATAAATTTCCTTTTTTTACTCTCAAAACCACAGAGAAATAATATGTGATATAAGTCATTTTTTCTCTAGAATTTCAGGGAATGTTCTATATTGTCTGCTAAATCTCTTCTCTCACTGATAAAAATTGTTTAGGTAAGCACAATTAATAACTTTTTAATATATTATTTGATGTTTATGGCTATTTACTTCAATGTATAAATTCCATTTGACAGAATTATAGTTTATATTTGGTACTACTAAGGATTTGAATAAATATAACTTGAATTATTGTAAAATATTTTTTACCATGGTGTAGTATGGCACTCATTATTTTTCAAGCTTTATTCAAAATATTATTTATGTGAATATTAAATAATGGTTGATGAGAATGTGATGTTCAAATCTTTATATAATAATAATAATAATAATAATAATAATAATAATAATAATAATAATAATAATAATAATAATAATAATAATAATAATAATAATAATAATAATAATAATAATAATAATAATAATAATAATAATAATAATGATAATAATGATAATAATAATAATAATAATATTAATAATAATAATAATAATAATAATAATAATAATAATAATAATAATAATAATAATAATAATAATAATAATAATAATAATAATAATAATAACAACAACAACAACAAATAGGATCAACAATAAATATTTTATAAATTGTCACATCTGTCATGTATATGTTTATTAAATATTTTCTAAGAAAATGCAAACTTTAATAATTAATTTAACCATAAAAATGGTTTTTAACTATTAAAAATACGTAGTTGAATCTATGAATTAATGTAAAATTTCACAACCTCATACCCACTGGAATAAGATGTTTGATGATTTTGAAAATTTTAAAGCACATACTTATTATATATAAACATATACCTAAAATGAAGCATGCTATTCTTATACTTCTGACATACAAAGACATATATGGCATTGATAATCATACTAAAAAAACATAAGATGCTTAATTGCATTTCTAGAAAGCATATATCAGCAGTTCTTCTATTGTGTGTTTAATATTTGTGAGATTTTTTATAGTCTGAGAAAGAAAAATCTATGATATATATCTGCAACTTGAAGAGTATGATATGTGATCAAATATAATGATTCAATGAATAATTTAGCATTGTAACTACACTACCTTGTTTATTATTGTATATATTTATTGAAAAGTATAAATCTTAGTTTGTTGAAGATTCGTAGTTGAAGTATGAAATAAATAATTGTAGTAAAGTGTTGTTAGCTGAGAGGTCAGAACAGCCACCTTGCAAGCAATCAGTTGGTTGCAGATGGTTGTTACAGTTTTGCCTCTGGCAGATGCTATGACATATGGAAAAAAATAATTGTAGAGATATATTTAAGTACATTTTGTCTTAAAATAGTCATAGGACTAAAATGTATAAGTATGTTGCATATATAAAAAATATTGTCATACTTGTACCAAAGGTTATACACAAAGTTTGATAAAGCACTAGACAATTAATACTTGGATATATCAATCAAATGTGAATACAAGAGTCTTGATTCCTGGTTTACTATATTCATATTTGTTTTGAATTATTAGATGTATTATAAGTATTTACTCTTTGCTTGTTTAATTGCATCTACTTATCATGGCATATTACTATATTGTTAGAGAAATTTAATGACGATAATGCAATAACTATTAAAAAGTTTAAAGAGCAACTTCTAAAGAACATTTGTACATTCTTTGATGACTTTATGATTGATAAGTCTGACATGGGATCTATTAGGCATGATGAAAAAAAGAAACATTTGGCAGAAAAAAGTAGTGATATATAATGAAAGCAGAAAATAGAGTGTGATAAAATAAAACCAATACCTTTGAGATGAAATAAAATGAAGGACATCAGCATGAAATAATTGTATGTTGAAAAGATCAATAAAGTATAAGAAAATAATTTTCTAAATAACAATATATTATAATATAAAATAAAAAAGTTATGAGATGAAAGAGGCAACATAATTTAGAAAAGTATTCATATGTTAGAGGAAATAATTATTTTGGAGAGAGATAGGTTACATCTTCGTTTTCACATTAAAACAGTAGTATATTTTAAATAGAGTATTAAAGAAATAAAAAGTAGATTTAGAGTCAATAGCAGAGGAGAAAATGCAGTTGTAACCAAACGCTTGCAATTTAATTCAGGTAATGATGATATTAATGCAAATTTAGTTTGGTTAATAAGATATAGGAAATTAAATAAAGAAAATGTAACAAAATATAGAGAAAAAGCATAAGAACTACAATGGAGCTATACAAAGATCAAGCAAAATTTTGATAATTTAGAAAATACATTAAAGTAAAGATTTAAATGAGTTATAACAGGAGTTTAAATTAGTTAACAAAATTGAAACGGTCAACAATAAGAGAGCAAGAACAAAAATCACTTGTTGAAAACAAAATGGTATTTATAAAAACTAAGTTGGAAATGGAATATCAGATAAAAACAAGAATGATTATGTGAAAAGTATTTTGGCAAAAAGACAACAGCAAATTAAACAATTGAAAAAAGATAAAAAAAATGTTATAGTGTAATCATGGACAAAAAATATGAAAAAAAAAATGTTTAGAATTTCCACAAAGTATTAAGAGAAAAGATAGATAAAGATCAATTAAAATTAAACATTTGTAATGATATAGAATACATTAAAAATGACATATAACACATAATAAAGTTATTGTCCAATAGAAAATAGAATTCTATACAAGAATACAAGCAACTGAAGTTAAAATGGAAAAAGTAGGTTATGAATCAACAGTGTGCTAATCGAGTTACAGTGTGTGCCCTGTGCATTATCACAAATGACTGCCAGATAATCATGGAGGTCACCCTGAAAATACCAAGGCTTGATTTCTTGAATGAATGTTAGCAGTGTAGTCTCTTGCTTTGTGACTTCTTTGGGTATGCTTAGCAGATCGACACTGTTGTGCAATTGAAGTCTAAATTCATAACTGCTTTCAAATATAGGAATCGAAGTATCTTTGCGTTATACTGGATACAGATTAATGTCGTTACCAAATGGCTTTATAGGCTTTATAAAATCACATATAGTGTAATTTAGATATGCATTTTTGAACACTTCATTAATCATGCTTTGTCTGTGCTCATTTACTATGACTAATGATGCGTACCTAGTCTTGTTATTTGACTTTTAAATCAATTTCTTTGTTCAGTATCAAAAAATTTTAAAATAATGTAACAATGATTAAGGTGATCTGCTATTAGAAAAACTCTTTCCCACAAGTTGTTTGAACTAAGCACTTCAATGAGCTGGTAATATCTATAACTAATATGATCGATCGATCAGTGAAAAAAAAAGCATTTGAAAGAGTTAAAAAATTCATAAGAGAAAGTCAAATGAAATTTGATTGAAATATTTTCCAACATTTTATTTGTCCCATAGCATAGTTGGACATACTTTAGTTTCTGATATATTGTCTATACCAAGGTCAAAATTCGCAATGATGTTTAATATAGTTTTATGTAATCTGGGTGTATTGTTTTGCTTCTTTTTTTTAAATATTTGCATCAGTAATGGAATCGCTCACATTTGCTGTTTTTTTAATAATGCTAGCTTAATTTATTGTCATCTCTCCATGTGTTTTCTTAATGAAGATGATCATATTGCCTATATATATATATATATATATATATATATATATATATATATATATATATATATATATATATATATTGAACCATTTTCGAATATGTGGATTCAAATCACCGGTCTCTTAGGCAGAGAAGAACATACTCGGAGAGTATGTATGCCCAAACGATAGCTATAAAGTATATAACTAACGTTACATTTCCAGGACATAACTTCTTCTCGACTGTTGAGTTCAACACCAAGTTCAAAGCACTTTTTTGTTTGTGTATAAACACGGGCACCAGCTATCTATTCAAGGATGAATAAATAACGCACTTTAAGCAATGGCCACTAACTCAATGCCTAAATCCACGACTAGCTCAGCTGTTTGTAATCACTAATAGATTATACGTAATTAGTGGTTAAAAGACTTGATAAAGAATTGTAAAAAGAATTTATAAAAAGAATTGTAAAAGAATTGATAAAAAGGAATTGATAAAAAGAATTGACCGACAAATAAAGTTTAATTTTAAAGACAATTTATTAACTAACATTTATTTACTAAATTTAAACATTTTATAATTCTAATAAAAACACACGCATATTTTTAAATTAACATTTCTAAACTAGTTTAAATATTCTTGTATATTTTCATGACCGAACACTGGTATTTATCTAATTTAACCAATAATATTGATATAAGGATCACGCACATATTAACTCATGCATACACATAATAATAATAATAATAATAATAATAATAATAATAATAATAATAATAATAATAATAATAATAATAATAATAATAATAATAATAATAATAATAATAATAATAATAATAATAATAATAATAATAATAATAATAAAGTATTACATAGCATTTGAAATTTAATCACACACATATCATTAGTCCATTTATGTATGATATCGAGTTCATATAATTAGACTATTGGAGGATTCGCATGAATTAATGAAATGCAATGGCTATTACAGTATAAACGAAAATAAGCAAATGTTTTACCTAGGATTTTGAACATAGATTTAACACTTTGTTTTCTTCTTGTTTGTTGTTTCTTCCAGTATGAATGGTTCCAGTATGAATGCTTCCAGCAGGCTGGGATGTTTCCTTGCTGAGTTTCCTGATTTTCACAATTATTACTATCGGAGACAAATAAATACTGACGGAGATTTTCTAAGATGTTAAGCTGACATCATTTCACGGGCAGATCTGCTGTTTCCTCGGACATCTGGCTGGAGATAAATGTGTGTTCCCAAGATCTTCTCAACACTGCATTTTGTTTGTTAACTGCACAATTAATTTCTGAACTGCACTCACTCAATTAATTTGTGGAACACAATTGTCCAATAAAAAAAGGTCTATTTATACTTGCGCCTTGTTGTCTTTCTCATATCTCCGGCAAAGATCTGTTGCCAAATTCCTTATCAATTAATCCTTTGATAAATGTGTTTTGGAAGATTGCTTAATTAGTAATAGCCATGCAGAGATGTTGTTTTATATTTTAATTAATAACCATTGCCATGTTTTTAATAATAATCTTCTTTAACTTTATAATAACATTTATTCTATTGTTGACAATCGCACATATATACGGTCATATATTAGTTTTAACATTATTTTTTCTTTAATTAAACTTGAATGAAAAGAGATTTGTATGTTTTAACTTTTTAAATTATATTTTTACGAATACTAATAAAAACTATTTATTTCCTTTTGTAAACGTTTAGTTTCATTTTTCAAACCAAGACTCTCCCTCCCTCCTTTTGATTAATTAATTGTAGCTTTTTTTTTATTATTTCAAAAACTAACGCTAAAAAAACTATTTAATTCTTATCTTTTTCAAAAACAAGCTGCAATAAACTCTCCAACATTTAATTTATGTTTTTCTTTTATGAAAGATTACTTTAATAATAATTTTAGATAAAATTATATGTGCCTATATTAATATAGGTACAATATATATATATATATATATATATATATATATATATATATATATATATATATATTAGGTAATGAATTAATCTTATTTTTTTTAAGATCCGTAAGAAAATACTGCTTATAATACAGAAAACTTATCTGTCAAATTGACTTTCCATGCATGTATTTGTATAATACCAAAAAATAATTTTATTTGTAGTTTTAATACGTATTTTGCCAACAACTTGGGACTATTTTCAAGCGTTTGTTACTAAGTTCATGCATGCCATAGAGCTTAGACTAAAACAATTATTATTTATTATATTTTGAAACAAAACTCAATAATAAAATAACATGAAAATCTGGATTATCGTATTGTATTACAAAGTGAACTGCAATGATATATACTTTGTAACATAATACTGTAATCCACATGTTTAAATATATGTTTTTTTTCCTACAGTACAGGATTTTCCATATCTACACTTCAATATGTAATATATAGGGAGTTTGAACTCCAACTTTCACTTTTCAACATATGTGTGATCACATTTGTCTGCAGTATGAGATAGCGCAGATAGTTGAGGGTCGTGTGAAAGTCTGAGTTAAAGCCCCCTATATATAATCCACGTGGTAATGTTATTTTGTTATTGAGTTTGGTTTTAAAATATAATTTATGTAACATTGTAATTCAAACCTAACTCGAAAACTTTGTGTGCGAAAATATACTTGTAAAATAATATAGATACTTTTGCAACTGAACGCAAAGCTACTTTATACTTAAAACAAAATAAAATTATACTATTCTTCAAGCGCTTTCTTCATCTTCACAGCTCTAAGTGAATTAATTATATGCAATTATGCAAAGTTCAAGGTTAATTGCTCCATTTTCTTGAGATCGTGAAGCATGTGTCCTTGCGGTTGATGGTGTTGCACTCCATCGCTATGAAGCAGGCCTCCTTCACTTTCTTTTTACATCGTGCCTTTCTTTGCAGACCAGGCTGACATATTGAGGTTGACACTGGTGTCCTGTTATTTTTTGATGAATTGCAAAATTGGAATAACGTGATGGATCTGACTGCACTTTAATATATGCATATTTATGTTGTAATCTGGTTTCTATTGCTGCTTTGGCCTCTCCATAATATGAGGCTCTACAATTTGCTTATAATTTACAATATAATTTATGGAAAACCTAAATTTGCTAAAATTTTATAAAGTAGTGTTGAGAATCATATTTTACTATTTTTTAAAATGGTTTCTAACAATTAAAATAATAAAGTTAAAAGAACTAAACATCACATGATCACTATCTCATACTAGCACAATAATTGTTATTAAACAATTCAAAATACAGCAAAACTCTTCATATAGTAGGACCATCTTGTTAAAGAGCCAAAGACACCAAAATGTACGGGTACTGAATTGAGTTCAGACCCATATGACTATATAAGCTATTGAGCTTGTATTGAAAATATTAATGGTGTTTTCAATTTCATTCTCATAGTTTTGTAGTTAAATAGAGCTAAAAGGTGGGTGCTGGAGGGTTGCATTAGATCCTAAGATCTATGTGCAGTGCTCTCAAATCCAAGACTCTTCACTGATGAAGGCCACAAGCCAGAAACTAGTCTGGGGATATTGGATGAGTAGGCACTAGATAGGGATTTTATGCACAAGCCTTCTGGCATCCATTGATTGCTCTTGTAAGCACAAGATGGCACTACTATATGGAGAGTTTTGCTGTATTTTGAAAAGTTAAAAGAAATAATATTAGATATACCGGTGATAGAAAAAAATATTTTCATTGACTATGTATGCCATACATTTGAATATATATATATATATAATTTTTTTTTTTTTTTTAGAAAAAAGTCATGAATAAACGTAAAAATTTAATGGCTTTAATTTATATTTGAATATTCTTTATGGTCTTTGAAATAAAAAAAATAAATATAGAAAAATGTATTTACTTATAAATATAACCTTTTAAAATACATAAAAAAGTTAAACAAAAAATCATATAATATTTCAATAACAAAAATAAGATTTTACTAAAGTTCTCACACAGGGACACGACATAGGGTTGTGCAGGTGAATGGGACACAAATGTGTTTCATCATAGAGGTTCCAAGACAATTAATAAAATTTATATGTAAATTAAAATGTTTACATTCTCATATCACTTCATTGCTAGAAATCCATTCTGAATGTAAATATAGTTTTATTTAAATGTTAATGGAATAATTATTTACTTAAAATTATTGTACCAATTGCTTGAGTCTAAAATTTTCAGGCTCAATCTTAAAATATAATACATATATACACTTATCTTTGCACTAAATTGAACAAGCCAACACCATTTTGTTGTGATAATTAATAAAATGAATATATAAATGTTTGGATTTGCAAATTACTTTATTGTTATAAACATATTCTTTTTTATTTAAATATAAGTGGAATACTTTTTTTTACCTTTTTTTGAATGTATTTTACTTAGACAACTTTTAAAAATTGTTCAAACCTCAAAATATATTAAATATTGTAAGGTGATTCTTACATCACTCCAATATCAATTACATACATTATGGCCTAATTTAAATCCAATACCCAATATAGACACTTCTTTATTAATCACTATATTAATAAAAAAAAACAAAAACTATACTTTGACAAACCATTAATTGTGATATACATTTAAACCCCAACTTAATCATACTGTATGCAAGTATCTCAAATGAATTATAAAACACGTGCACGGCAACTAATCTTTAATAATTATTATCTTGTTACATGTGATGTAACTCCAACACACCACAACAATACGATCGAATAAAGTGATCGCAAGCAACAAATAAAAATTTATATAAAAGTAAAGTAATAGTAAATAAAAATATTAGTGGTATTAACACCTTTGATATAATAATATTCACTAATAATGAAGTCAGCAATGGACCTAAATGACAATCACAAACTTGCTATTTTTCAACAACTAGTTTCTTTTCCAGTATCTCAATTTAATTTGTATTATTCAATAAATTATTCAAAGTAATGCCGTTTTTTCAAGCAATTTTTTATTTCCCAACAAATTGCTATTTTTACATACAATTTTATAAAAAAAAATTTAACTGGCAAAGAAATAAAATCATATTTTTATTTATCCTTTACATCACTACAAATATTACTATTAAATAAAATACTTTTAACAAATTTATCAAAATACCCAACATGCAAATATTCTTTATAGAATTGACTTTTCTGAAACAAAGCTACTCCACTAGAATTATTTTTTTATTCCTATAACAATAATTCCTTAAAGCAGCTACTTCATGAGATACAGACTGATAGCTATCAGGTTTAATTATAGATCTTAATTCTTTACTTTTAACAAAAATACTGCATACTAAACAATTAGCCTTTCATTTCTAATCACCAAAAGATCTAAAAATTTTAACTTAACAAAATCTAACCCCTTCTTCTTCTAACACAAACCTTATAGGAGGATCAAAACAATTAAACTCATTTACAAATTCCTTCAATTTATCATTTTCAACTACAAACAAAATACTCCACATATCTAATAAATAACTTTAAATATAAACAATTATTTTTAATAACAATTTCCTATTCCAAATAATTAATATAAACTGAACACAGCAATGGAGAAATAATGTAACCTATTATCCATCCTGCCTTAATTTTATAAAAATTACCCTTATAAGTAAAATACATGGAATCCTCCAAGAATAAAAGCAAATCTTTAATTACTTTGATTTTATTTTTTGATAAAGAACCTTGCTTAACCAACACAGATATAAGAACATCAATACTGCTTACCCTATTAACAGACTGATATATATTCCCAATATCTAAACTGCCAAAAACCTAATTACTTTTCATTTTAAAATTATTAATCTTCTCAAAAGCCTCAAAAGAAGAAGAAACTGTATAATGACCAAAATCAACAAATAGTTTTTAAAAAATAGACAAGAATCTAGAAATACCCTCTACAACACTACCTGTAAAATCAAAAATTAATGTTAAAGGAACACCACATGTTTAGAAATTAACCTATCCTTAAGATGTCTAACTTCAGCAGGATTAACAATAAATTTTTCTTTCGTTTTTAAGGTTTTTTTTAAAACCAAATGAATGCCAACTTTCTGCTCATCACTCAAATTACTAGATTCAATGGACGAAATTATATCAAAAACTCTATTTTTGGAATGAAATGGAACAACATTAGGGCCTTTACCAAGAACATCTAGTTCTCTATCATTTAACTTAATATCCGAAAGATTAAAAACATTATTAATACAAACATTACTCTCATACTTCCTATCACTACAATAAATTTTATTCATTTTTTTAAATAACCATTTTCATTTTCTTTCATACTTGCTACAATAGAAATTTGACCTATTTTGTCTAAACTGCCTCATGAAAACATTTCAGGGAGAAAATGGTTAGAGAATTAAATAATGGTAAATATACATTTTTAGATAAAGATCCAGGTAATGTGATTAAAACAAAGTCGATAGATATGAAGAAAATGGAAATTTTAAAATTTTTTAATAGAGTATATTCTTTAAAATGTTATCTAAAGGATTTCATATTAGCTAAGATGTTTGTGAATATTAAGACTCATAAAGATGATGTTCTTTTAAGATTTATTTTTGATTTTACATGTAGTGTTGTAGAGAGTATTTCTAGATTCTTGAATAATTTTTTAAAACAATTTGTTGATTTTGGTGAGTATACAGTTCCTTTTTTTTTTTTGAGGCTTTTGAGAAGATTAATAATTTTAAAATGAAAAGTAATTGGGTATTTGGCAGTTAGATATTGAGAATATGTATCAGTCTGTTAATACATTAAGCAGTATTGATGTTTTTATGCCTGTGTTGGTTAAGAAAGGTTCTTTATCAAAAAATAAAATTAAAGTAATTAAAGATTTGCTTTTTATTATTGGAGGATTCTATGTATTTTACTTATAATGATAATTATTATAAAATTAAGGAAGGGTGGATAATAGGTTATATTATTTCTCCATTGGTGTGTTCAGTTTATATTAATTATTTGGAGGAGGAAATTGTTATTAAAAAGAATTGTTTATATTTAAAGTTATTTATTACATATGTGTATGATTGTTTGTTTTTATATGAAATTGATAAATTGAAGGAATTGGTAAATAAGTTTAATTGTTTTGATCCATCTATAAGATATGTGTTAGAAGAAGGAGGGTTAGATTTTGTTAGCTTAATTTTTTAGATCTTTTGGTGATTAGAAATGTAAAGCTAATTGTTTAGTATGCAGTCATTTTGTTAAAAGTAAAGAATTAAGATCTATAATTAAATCCTGATAGCTATCAGTCTGTATCTCATGAAGTAGCTGCTTTAAGGAATTATTGTTAAAAGAATAAAAAAATAAATAATTCTAGTGTGGTAGCTTTGCTACAGAAAAGTCAATTCTATAAAGATTATTTGCATGTTGGGTGCTTTGATAAATTTGTTAAAAGTATTTTATTTAATAGTAATATGTGTAATGATGTAAATGATAAATAAAATATGATTTTATTTCTTTGCCATTTAAATTGTCTTCTTATAAAACTGTACATAAAACTAGCAATTTTTTTGGAAATTTAAAAAAAATGCTTGGAAAAGGGGTATTACTTTGAGCAATTTATTAAATAATACAAAGGAAATTTTTGATAGGAGGAGTATTCCTAGTGTAGTGTATTTTACCCCTTGTTTTATAAGAAGATTTACGTAGGTCAGAGTAGTTTAAGTTTAAATTTAAGAATAAAGGTTCATAAAAGTAGGGTTAAAAATAAATATCTCAGTTCTGCTTTGTATGTCCATAAAAAAGATACAGGCCACACTGTTAATTTGATGAAGCTAAGATTGTCCTCTTTGAGAGAAATGAAATCAAAAGAAGAATTAAATCATCTTTATTATTGAAAATTTATTATTCTGAAGCAATTAAATTATTTAATTTTTTTTTAATATTAAGGGTGGATGGGAAGCAAATGGATTTATGGGTAGTGTCTAATATAAATATAGTGTAGTTGGTGCTGATTTAGTATGTGCTCACGGCCGCCATTTTGAATTACAAGAACCACCCAAACCATGCTGAAACATCCAACCGATAAATGACATTGCTCAAAATGGCCATTTTTGTAGGGTAAAAAAAAACAAAAATCGGAATTTTCATATTAGTCAATCATGTGATTAAAATGGTAAAACATAAAAATCTTAATTTACATTAAAAAATCACGTGATTAAAATATTAAAACACAAAAATCACAGTTTTCATAAAAAAATCACGTGATTAAAATATTAAAACACAAAAATAGCAATTTTAATAAATAAAAAAAATCACGTGATTAAAATATTAAAACACAAAATCGTATATGCCAAAAGATTATAACTTATAAAATCTGAATGCTAAAAATGGTAAAAAATAATGATGAAAAGATTTTAAGCAATAATTATATTTTCATTCACTTATAGAAATGGAATCACGAGACCAAAAAGGTGGTAAAGATCTTGAATACACGTTATCTACATCAATCTTTTTAAAAAAAATCATAAATGCTATAAATCCAAGCATTGATAGCAAATCTCAAATGCTATAAATCTGAGCATTGTAATAGTAAATCTCAAAAAATTAAAAACGCTATAAACCTAAGCATTGTAATAGCAAATCTCAAAAAATTAAAAATGCTATAAATCCAAGCATTGTAATAGCAAATCTCAAAAAATCAAAAATGCTATAAATCCAAGCATTGATAGCAAATCTCAAAAAATTAAAAACACTATAAATCTAAGCATTGTAATAGTAAATCTCAAAAAATCAAAAACCCTATAAATCCAAGCATTGTAATAGTAAATCTCAAAAAATTAATGTATCTTATGGCCTTTAAAAATAAATCATAAATGCTATTTCCTGTCTTCAACAGTATATACTAAATCAGTATTTTAAAAAAACAATATTTAAAAACTATAATGCTATAAATCAGACATTGTAACATAACATTAAACAGCCTATAATGCTACAATGGAAAAAAGTGTGGGAAAAGAAAAAAAAGCAAAAGAAGAAGCTAATATTGAAAATTAAAAAAAATTACACAATCCTTTAAAATAAATCAAAAACGGTAATTTATAGAGTGATAATCAAACATTGTAATTGTAAATCTCAAAAAAATTAACTTATGTTAAGGCATTTTTTTAAAAAAAATCGTAAATGATATTTACAAAAACCCTTTAAAATATAGCGATCACTAGAAAAATAATAAATGCTATTTTAAAAAGCTCAGTCCGGTCTAGCAACGCTATATACTAAATCAGTATTATAATTTTAAAAAATACTTTAAGATAAACCAAAAATGCTAATATATATAGTGATGAAAATCAAATATTGCAATCGTAAATCTCAAAAAATTAACGTGTGTTAAGGTATTTTTTAAAAAAAGTCGTAAAACCTAAATATATATACATAGTGATAATTAGAAAAAATGATAAATGCTTCTATCAAGATTACTCCGGTCTTTCAACAGTATATACTAAATCTCAAAAATCAGTATTATAATTTTAAAAAATTAAATTGGTAAATGTGAAATGGCGGGAACACCCATCACTTTCAACAAATAAAAAACCTAATTAACTTATTTTTAAAAATATAATATTTTACATTTGGCTTTGGGATTATCCCTCTAACTAAGAGTTATAATAATGAATCACAAATCTGAATAATAGACAGTTAGCATTTATTTAAGTAATTTTTTACCAATATTTTAAGAATTTTAAAAAAATTACCAACATTCTCAATCGGATGGATGGTGTCGCTCAGGCTAAATTTGGTTTTAGGTTTATTACTGAAAAGAAGATGCCAGTAAAATTAATTTATTCAGGAAATATCGTAGCTTGATATGGTCTCTTTCAAATTTATTTTTAAAACTGTGTATTTAAGTCTCACACAAATAACAGCAGGTATGTATGACGTAAGATAATTTCCAAAAATTAGAGTTTAGGATGGGCCTTTGTCTTACTAAGATAAAAGTGTTAAGTTAAACTTTCAAATTTAAAAAAACAACAACTGTAAAACAGCTAATGGACTTTTATGCTTCAAGCCTAACATCATTACGTATGTAATAATGTATTTTGATGTATAATAACGTATGTGTATGTGCACATATCTAATATATAAATATATTTATTTATATATTAGATGTGCGCACATACACGTAAACATACGTTATTATACATCAAAATTCATTATTATAGGATTATACACGTGGCCTGGGATGGGTTTGAATTTGACAAACAGACCTACTATGATACTTAAAAAGTGAAACGGAATGATAGACAGAATTAGCAACAATAAGTGAATATAAAGAATATATTTTATTAGTCATTCATATACCCATTTTCAAATCATATGATCACATGAACACACACCCTTTATATTTCTTTTTTTTTTTTTTAATATTAATGAAAAGGTCTCTTTTTTGTTTTTGCAATATTTTCGGAATAAATATATATGAGTACAAGTTGTGACTTGTAATATGTTACAATGCGATTATATTTTTAAATCATTAATTTATTTTTATATTTTTTTATAATAAATTACCAAATAATTTTACTTGTGTCTTTAAAGTGTTAAAACTAAAATCTTAAAAGTAATACATATATATATATATATATATATATATATATATATATATATATATATATATATATATATATATATATATATATATATATATATATATATATATGAGTACAAGTTGTGACGTATAATATGTTACAGTGCGATTATATTTATTAATCATTAATTTATTATAAATTTTTAGCCCTCTTTTGCATTTGATGATTAGTTAGGCTTGAGGCATAAACGTGCATTAGCTGGTTTACAGTTGTTTTTTTTTAAATTGGAAAGTTTAACTTAACACTTTTATCTTAGTAAGAGAAAGGCCCATCCCAAACTCTAATTCTTGGAAATTATCTTACGTCATACATACCTGCTGTTATTTGTGTGAGACTTAAATACACAGTTTTAAAAATAAATTTGAAAGAGACCATATCAAGCTACGATATTTCCTGAATAAATTAATTTTACTGGCATCTTCTTTACAGTAATAAACCTAAAACCAAATTTAGCCTGAGCGACACCATCCATCCGATTGAGAATGTTGGTAATTTTTTTAAAATTCTTAAAATATTGGTAAAAAATTACTTAAATAAATGCTAACTGTCTATTATTCAGATTTGTGATTCATTATTATAACTCTTAGTTAGAGGGATAATCCCAAAGCCAAATGTAAAATATTATATTTTTAAAAATAAGTTAATTAGGTTTTTTATTTGTTGAAAGTGGTGTGTGTGCCCGCCATTTCACATTTACCAATTTAATTTTTTAAAATTATAATACTGATTTTTGAGATTTAGTATATACTGTTGAAAGACCGGAGTAATCTTGATAGAAGCATTTATCATTTTTTCTAATTATCACTATGTATATATATTTAGGTTTTACGACTTTTTTTAAAAAATGCCTTAACACACGTTAATTTTTTGAGATTTACAATTGCAATATTTGATTTTCATCACTATATATATTAGCATTTTTGGTTTATCTTAAAGTATTTTTTTAATTTTCAATGTTCACCTCCTCTTCTTTTCCCGCACTTTTTTTTTCCATAGTATAACCTTTGGCTATTTAATGTGACATTACAACCCAATGTTTGATTTATAGCATTATAGTTTTTTTAAAATTATAATACTGATTTAGTATATAGCGTTGCTAGACCGGACTGAGCTTTTTAAAATAGCATTTATTATTTTT
Organism: Epiperipatus broadwayi; assembly: GCA_028023455.1. Taxonomy (NCBI): domain Eukaryota; kingdom Metazoa; phylum Onychophora; class Udeonychophora; order Euonychophora; family Peripatidae; genus Epiperipatus; species Epiperipatus broadwayi. The sequence goes on along the minus strand of JAQFVV010006245.1, from coordinate 583,307 downwards.
CTAGTGATCGCTATATTTTAAAGGGTTTTTGTAAATATCATTTACGATTTTTTTTTAAAAAATGCCTTAACATAAGTTAATTTTTTTGAGATTTACAATTACAATGTTTGATTATCACTCTATAAATTACCGTTTTTGATTTATTTTAAAGGATTGTGTAATTTTTTTTAATTTTCAATATTAGCTTCTTCTTTTGCTTTTTTTTCTTTTCCCGCACTTTTTTCCATTGTAGCATTATAGGCTGTTTAATGTTACGTTACAATGTCTGATTTATAGCATTATAGTTTTAAATATTGTTTTTTAAAATACTGATTTAGTATATACTGTTGAAGACAGGAATAAGCTTTCTTTTTGCAAATAGCATTTATGATTTATTTTTAAAGGCCGTAAGATATGTTAATTTTTTGAGATTTACTATTACAATGCTTGGATTTATAGTGTTTTTGATTTTTTGAGATTTGCTATTACAATGCTTGGATTTATAGCATTTTTAATTTTTTGAGATTTGCTATTACAATGCTTAGGTTTATAGCGTTTTTAATTTTTTGAGATTTACTATTACAATGCTCAGATTTATAGCGTTTGAGATTTGCTATCAATGCTTAGATTTATAGCATTTATGATTTTTTTTAAAAAGATTGATGTAGATAACATGTATTCAAGATCTTTACCGCCTTTTTGGTCTCGTGATTCCATTTCTATAAGTGAATGAAAATATAATTATTGCTTAAAATCTTTTCATCATTATTTTTTACCATTTTTAGCATTCAGATTTTATAAGTTATAATATTTTGGCATATACGATTT